>BSDF01000031.1:455000-1100000 GCA_027925045.1 Hypotaenidia okinawae | reverse complement strand
TGGTCCCCATCCCAGTCCCCATCCCAGTCTCCATCCCATCCCATCCCCATCCCATCCCAGACTGGTCCCCATCCCATCCCATCCCTGCCCCTGCATCCCATCCCAGTCCCCATCCCATCCCAGACTGGTCCCCATCCCAGTCCCCATCCCATCCCAGTCCCATCCCAGTCTGGTCCCCATCCCAGACTGGTCCCCATCCCCATCCCGGTCCCCATCCCATCCCAGACTGGTCCCCATCCCAGACTGGTCCCCATCCCAGTCCCCATCCCATCCCAGACTGGTCCCCATCCCATCCCCATCCCAGTCTCCATCCCAGTCTCCATCCCATCCCATTCCCATCCCATCCCAGTCCCATCCCATCCCAGGCTGGTCCCCATCCCATCCCCATCCCAGTCTCCATCCCAGTCTCCATCCCATCCCAGTCTCCATCCCATCCCATCCCAGTCTCCATCCCATCCCATCCCCATCCCATCCCAGACTGGTCCCCATCCCATCCCCTCCCCATCCCATCCCAGACTGGTCCCCATCCCATCCCCTCCCCATCCCATCCCAGACTGGTCCCCATCCCATCCCAGACTGGTCCCCATCCCATCCCAGTCCCCATCCCATCCCAGTCTGGTCCCCATCCCATCCCATCCCATCCCCATCCCATCCCAGACTGGTCCCCATCCCAGTCTGGTCCCCATCCCATCCCAGTCCCATCCCAGTCTGGTCCCCATCCCAGTCCCCATCCCAGTCTCCATCCCATCCCATCCCCATCCCATCCCAGACTGGTCCCCATCCCATCCCATCCCTGCCCCTGCATCCCATCCCAGTCCCCATCCCATCCCAGACTGGTCCCCATCCCAGTCCCCATCCCATCCCAGTCCCATCCCAGTCTGGTCCCCATCCCAGACTGGTCCCCATCCCCATCCCGGTCCCCATCCCATCCCAGACTGGTCCCCATCCCAGACTGGTCCCCATCCCAGTCCCCATCCCATCCCAGACTGGTCCCCATCCCATCCCCATCCCAGTCTCCATCCCAGTCTCCATCCCATCCCATTCCCATCCCATCCCAGTCCCATCCCATCCCAGGCTGGTCCCCATCCCATCCCCATCCCAGTCTCCATCCCAGTCTCCATCCCATCCCAGTCTCCATCCCATCCCATCCCAGTCCCCATCCCATCCCAGTCCCCATCCCATCCCAGACTGGTCCCCATCCCCATCCCAGTCCCCATCCCATCCCAGTCCCATCCCAGTCTGGTCCCCATCCCAGTCCCCATCCCAGTCCCCATCCCATCCCAGACTGGTCCCCATCCCCATCCCAGTCCCCATCCCATCCCAGTCCCATCCCAGTCTGGTCCCCATCCCAGTCCCCATCCCATCCCAGTCCCCATCCCATCCCAGACTGGTCCCCATCCCCATCCCCATCCCACCCCATCCCCCCAACCCCATCCCCCCCACTCACCCCCCTCCCCCCCCCCCAGGTTACGTCACGGGGGGTCACGTGATGCGGCTGTTCCACGGACACATGGACGAGTGTCTGACCCCCGCCGCGCACGAGCCGGGGGAGGAGCGGAGGTGGGGGAGGGGGGTGGGGGGGTGGGGGGTCGGGGGCCTGGGGATGGGGGGGTCTTGGGGGGCTGGGGGGGTCCTGGGGGGTTGGGGGGGGTCGGGGGGTCAGAGGTCCTGGGGATGGGGGGGTCTTGGGGGTCTGGGGGGGTCTGGGGTCCTGGGGATGGGGGGGTCTGGGGGGTCTTGGGGGTCTGGGGGGGTCGGGGGGCCTGGGGATGGGGGGGCTGGGGGGTCTTGGGGGTCTGGGGGGGTCAGGGGTCCTGGGGATGGGGGGGGGGCTGGGGGGCTGGGGGGCGTCCTGGGGTGTTGGGGGGGTCGGAGGTCAGGGGTCCTGGGGATTGGGGGGGCTGGGGGGTCTTGGGAGGGGTCCTGGGGATGGGGGGGGGCTGGGGGGGTCGGGGGTCCTGGGGATGGGGGGGATGGGGGGGTCTGGGGGGTCGGGGGTCCTCGGGATGGGGGGGATGGGGGGGTCTTGGGGGTCTGGGGAGGTCGGGGGGCCTGGAGATGGGGGGGCTGGGGGGTCTTGGGGGTCTGGGGGGGTCTGGGGGGGTCGGGGGGTAAGGGGTCCTGGGGATGGGGGGGGCTGGGGGGTCTTGGGGGTCTGGGGGGGTCGGGGGGCCTGGGGATGGGGGGGCTGGGGGGTCTTGGGGGTCTGGGGGGGTCCTGGGGGGTTGGGGGGGTCAGGGGGATCAGGGGTCCTGGGGTGTTGGGGGGGTCGGGGGGGTAGGGGTCCTGGGGATGGGGGGTCTGGGGGAGTCTTGGGGGTCTGGGGGGTCCTGGGGATGGGGGGGTCTTGGGGGTCTGGGGGGGTCAGGGGTCCTGGGGCTGGGGGGGCTGGGGGGTCTTGGGAGGGGTCCTGGGGATGGGGGGGGGCTGGGGGGGTCGGGGGCCTGGGGATGGGGGGGCTGGGGGGGTCTTGGGGGTCTGGGGAGGTCGGGGGGCCTGGAGATGGGGGGGCTGGGGGGGTCTTGGGGGTCTGGGGGGGTCCTGGGGATGGGGGGGGGCCTGGGGGGCTGGGGGGGTCGGGGGACCTGGGGATGGGGGGGGGGTGGGGGGTCCTGGGGGTCTGGGAGGGTCGGGGGGCGTGGGGATGAGGGGGGCTGGGGGGGTCTTGGGGGTCTGGGGGGGGTCCTGGGGGGCTGGGGGGGTCGGGGGTCCTGGGGATGGGGAAGGCTGGGGGGGTCTTGGGGGTCTGGAGGGGGTCCTGGGGATGGGGGGGTCTGGGGGGGTCTTGGGGGTCTGGGGGGGTCCTGGGGATGGGGGGGTCTGGGGGGGTCTGGGGGGGTCCTGGGGATGGGGGGGTCTGGGGGGGTCTTGGGGGTCTGGGGGGGTCCTGGGGATGGGGGGGTCTGGGGGGGTCTTGGGGGTCTGGGGGGGTCCTGGGGATGGGGAAGGCTGGGGGGTCTTGGGGGTCTGGGGGGTCCTGGGGATGGGGGGGTCTGGGGGGGTCTGGGGGGGTCCTGGGGATGGGGGGGTCTGGGAGGGTCTTGGGGGTCTGGGGGGGTCCTGGGGATGGGGGGGTCTGGGGGGGTCTTGGGGGTCTGGGGGGTCCTGGGGATGGGGGGGTCTTGGGGGTCTGGGGGGGTCAGGGGTCCTGGGGATGGGGGGGGGGGCTGGGGGGCTGGGGGGCGTCCTGGGGTGTTGGGGGGGTCGGGGGTCAGGGGTCCTGGGGATGGGAGGGGCCTGGGGGGCTGGGGGGGTCTGGGGTCCTGGGGATGAAGGGGGGCCTGGGGGGCTGGGGGGGTCCTGGGGTGTTGGGGGGGTCGGGGGGGTCAGGGGTCCTGGGGTGTTGGGGGGGGTCAGGGGGATCAGGGGTCCTGGTGATGGGGGGGCTGGGGGGGTCTGGGGGGGTCCTGGGGATGGGGGGGCTGGGGGGTTCTTGGGGGTCTGGGGGGGGGTCCTGGGGATGGGGGTGTCCTGGGGGGCTGGGGGGGTCTGGGGTCCTGGGGATGAGGGGGGTGTGGGGGTCTTGGGGGTCTGGGGGAGTCCTGGGGGGTTGGGGGGGGTCAAGGGGGTCAGGGGTCCTGGGGATGGGGGGGGGCCTGGGAGGCTGGGGGGTCGGGGGGCCTGGGGATGGGGGGGGATGGGGGGTCTTGGGGGTCTGGGGGGGGGTCCTGAGGATGGGGGGGGCCTAGGGGGCTGGGGGGTCTGGGGGCCTGGGGCTGGGGGGGTCTTGGGGGTCTGGGGGGGTCCTGGGGGGGTTTGGGGGGGCTGGGGGGGTCGGGGGTCCTGGGGATGGGGGGGCCTGGGGGGCTTGGGGGGTCAGGGGGCCTGGGGATGGAGGGGGGTGGGGGGGTCTTGGGGGTCTGGGGAGGGGTCCTGGGGTGTTGGGGGGGTCGGGGGTCAGGGGTCCTGGGGATTGGGGGGGCTGGGGGGTCTTGGGAGGGGTCCTGGGGATGGGGGGGGGTCCTGGGGGGGTCGGGGGGCCTGGGGATGGGGGGGCTGGGGGGGTCTTGGGGGTCTGGGGGGGGTCCTGGGGGTTTGGGGGGGTTGGGGGGGTCAGGGGTCCTGGGGATGGGGGGGCTGGGGGGTCTTGGGAGTCTGGGGGGGTCCTGGGGATGGGGGGGCTGGAGGGGTCCTGGGGGTCTGGGGGGGTCCTGGGGATGGGGGGGCTGGGGCTGGGGGGGTCTTGGGGGTCTGGGGGGGTCTGGGGTCCTAGGGATGGGGAGGGTTGGGGGGGGGGTTGGGGCTGTGTGGGTTCCTGGGGGGTTGGGGGGGCTGGGGGGGGGGCACCCTCCGGGGTGGGGTGAGGGGGGCATTGGGGTTGGGGGGGGTTGTTAATCTTGGGGCTGGGGGCAGAACCTCTTCCAGCAGGAGGTGGGGGGGGGGTCTGGGGAGGGGTTTTTGGGGGGGGGGATGTGGGGGTGTCTCTGTGTGTGTGTCCCCCCCCTCACTCCCCCTGCCCCCCCCCCCCCCCCAGCAGCACAGTGAGCTATGAGGGGGGGCGGTCTGCACCCACGCCAGGTCCCTGTGGCGCCTGGAGCCCCTACGCATCAGGTGGGGGGAAAAGAGGGGGGTGGGGGGTGAGGGGGGGTTGAGGGGGAGATCGACCCCCCCCCTAATCCCTGGGACCCCCCCATGTCCCGTCCCTGTGTCACAGCACCATGGACATCACCCCCCCCACCCATGACCCCATCAAGTCACCCCCCCCCACCCCCCCACACACACCCCCCCAATGCCCCTATGTCCCCCCGAACCCCCCCCCATGCCCCCCCCTGAACCCCCCCATGCCCCCCAATGCGCCCTGCCCCCCCATGGCTCTCCGTGCCCCCTGACTACCCCCCCATGCCCCCCCCATGTCCCCCTGACACCCCCACCACCCCATGACCCTCTATTCCCCCCTGCCCCCCCCATAGCCCCTCTATCCCCCCTGCCCCCCAGCCCCCCCATGCCCTTATGTCCCCCCTGCCCCCCCATGCCCCCCTCTGTGCCCCCTGCCCCCCATGCCCCTCTGTCCCCCCATGCCCCCCTCTGTGCCCCCTGCCCCCCTCTGTACCCCCTGCCCCCCATGCCCCTCTGTCCCCCATGCCCCCCTCTGTGCCCCCTGCCCCCCTCTGTCCCCCCTGCCCCCCCATGCCCCTATGTCCCCCCTGACCCCCCCATGCCCCCCTCTGTACCCCCTGCCCCCCATGCCCCCCTGCCCCCCTGTGCCCCCTGCCCCCCTCTGTGCCCCCTGCCCCCCTCTGTCCCACCCCTGCCCCCCCATGCCCCCCTGCCCCCCATGCCCCTCTGTGCCCCCTGCCTGCCCCGTGCCCCCCTGTGCCCCTCTGTGCCCCCCTTTCCCCTCTCTGTACCCCCTGTCCCCCTCTGTCCCCCCTGCCCCCCCATGCCCCTATGTCCCCCATGTCCCCCCTCTGTACCCCCTGCCTCCCCTGTGCCCCCCTACCCCCCATGCCCCCCTTCTGTCCCCCCTGCCCCCCCATGCCCCTATGTCCCCCCTGACCCCCCCATGCCCCTCTGTGCCCCTTGCCCCTATGTCCCCCCTCTGTCCCCCCTGCCCCCCCATGCCCCTCTGTGCCCCCTGCCCCCCCTCTGTGCCCCCCTTTCCCCTCTCTGTGCCCGCTGACCCCCCCTCCCCCCTGTGCCCCCCCATGCCCCCCTGCCCCCCATGCCCCTCTGTCCCCCCTGCCCCCCCATGCCCCTATGTCCCCCCTGACCCCCCCATGCCCCTCTATGCCCCCATGCCCCCCTCTGTGCCCCCCTGCCCCCCTGTGCCCCTCTGTGCCCCCCTTTCCCCTCTCTGTACCCCCTGTCCCCCTCTGTCCCCCCCTGCCCCCCCATACCCCTATGTCCCTCCTGCCCCCAAAGCCCCTATGTCCCCCCTGCCCCCCTCTGTGCCCCCCTTTCCCCTCTCTGTGCCCCCTGACCCCCCCATGCCCCTCTGTCCCCCCTGCCCCCATGCCCCTCTGTGCCCCCTGCCCCTCCCCCTCTGTGCCCCCCCTTTCCCCTCTCTGTGCCCGCTGACCCCCCTCCTCCCCTGTGCCCCCCCATGCCCCCCTGCCCCCCCATGCCCCTCTGTCCCCCCATGCCCCTATGTCCCCCCTGCCTCCCCCCCGCCCCCCATGCCCCTATGTCCCCCCTGCCCCCCTCTGTGCCCCCCTTTCCCCTCTCTGTGCCCCCTGACCCCCCCATGCCCCTCTGTCCCCCCTGACCCCCATGCCCCTCTGTCCCCCATGCCCCTATGTCCCCCCTGCCCCCCCACTCTGTGCCCCCCTTTCCTCTCTCTGTGCCCCCTGCCCCCCCCCACTCTGTGCCCCCCCTTTCCCCTCTCTGTGCCCCCTGCCCCCCCCCCACTCTGTGCCCCCCTTTCCCCTCTCTGTGCCCCCTGCCCCCCCCCACTCTGTGCCCCCCTTTCCCCTCCCTGTGCCCGCTGACCCCCCCACTCTGTGCCCCCCTTTCCCCTCTCTGTGCCCCCTGCCCCCCCCACTCTGTGCCCCCCTTTCCCCTCCCTGTGCCCGCTGACCCCCCCACTCTGTGCCCCCCTTTCCCCTCTCTGTGCCCCCTGCCCCCCCCCACTCTGTGCCCCCCTTTCCCCTCTCTGTGCCCCCTGCCCCCCCCACTCTGTGCCCCCCTTTCCCCTCTCTGTGCCCCCTGCCCCCCCCCCTCTGTGCCCCCCTTTCCCCTCTCTGTGCCCCCTGCCCCCCACTCTGTGCCCCCCTTTCCCCTCTCTGTGCCCCCTGCCCCCCCCCACTCTGTGCCCCCCTTTCCCCTCCCTGTGCCCGCTGACCCCCCCACTCTGTGCCCCCCTTTCCCCTCTCTGTGCCCCCTGCCCCCCCATACCCCCCGCCCCCCCATGCCCCTATGTCCCCCCTGCCCCCCACTCTGTGCCCCCCTTTCCCCTCTCTGTGCCCCCTGCCCCCCCCCACTCTGTGCCCCCTTTCCCCTCTCTGTGCCCCCTGCCCCCCCACTCTGTGCCCCCCTTTCCCCTCTCTGTGCCCCCTGCCCCCCCACTCTGTGCCCCCCTTTCCCCTCTCTGTGCCCCCTGCCCCCCCCCACTCTGTGCCCCCCTTTCCCCTCTCTGTGCCCCCTGCCCCCCCCCCTCTGTGCCCCCCTTTCCCCTCTCTGTGCCCCCTGCCCCCCCACTCTGTGCCCCCCTTTCCCCTCTCTGTGCCCCCTGCCCCCCCCACTCTGTGCCCCCCTTTCCCCTCTCTGTGCCCCCTGCCCCCCCACTCTGTGCCCCCCTTTCCCCTCTCTGTGCCCCCTGCCCCCCCCCTCTGTGCCCCCCTTTCCCCTCTCTGTGCCCCCTGCCCCCCACTCTGTGCCCCCCCTTTCCCCTCTCTGTGCCCCCTGCCCCCCCCACTCTGTGCCCCCCTTTCCCCTCCCTGTGCCCGCTGACCCCCCCACTCTGTGCCCCCCTTTCCCCTCTCTGTGCCCCCTGCCCCCCCCCACTCTGTGCCCCCCTTTCCCCTCCCTGTGCCCGCTGACCCCCCCCCTCCCCCCTTGTGCCCCCCCCCAGCTGGAGCGGGGGCCACGTGAAGTGGGGGCAGCCGTTCCGCCTGCGCCACGTCACCACGGGCCGGTACCTGGCGCTGGCCGAGGACGCGGGACTGGCCATGGTGGAGCCCGGCAGCGCCAGCACCCGCGCCTCTGCCTTCTGCTTCCGGGCCTCCAAGGTAGGGGAGGGGGCTAGGGGGGATGGGGGAGCTATGGGGGGCTCCTCGGGTCCCCAGACTGAGCCGGGCACCAGCACGGCATCCCTGCTCCTGCATCCCGGAATGGTCCCTATCCCGGTACCCATCCCTGACATCCCTGCATCCCGGTCCCCATCCCCATCCCAACATCCCTGCATCCCAGTCCCCATCCCAGCCTGGTCCCCATCCCCATCCCAGCCTGGTCCCCATCCCCATCCCCACATCCCTGCATCCCAGTCCCCATCCCAGTCTGGTCCCCATCCTGGTCCCTGTCCCTGATATCCCTGCATCCTGGTGGCCATCCCAGTCTGCATCCCAACATCCCTGCATCCCGGTCCCCATCCCAGCCTGGTCCCCATCCCAGTCTGGTCCCCATCCCAGTCCCCGTCCCCAACATCCCTGCATCCCGGTCCCCATCCCAGCCTGATCCCCATCCCCATCCCAGTCTGGTCCCCATCCCGGTCCCCATCCCCATCCCAGCCTGGTCCCCATCCCGGTCCCCATCCCAGCCTGGTCCCCATCCCCATCCCAACATCCCTGCATCCCGGTCCCCATCCCAGTCTCCATCCCAGTCTGGTCCCCATCCCGGTCCCCATCTCTGACATCCCTGCATCCTGGTCCCCATCCCAGTCTGCATCCCAACATCCCTGCATCCCGGTGCCCATCCCAGCCTGGTCCCCATCCCCATCCCAGTCTGGTCCCCATCCCCATCCCAACATCCCTTCATCCTGGTCCCCATCCCAGCCTGGTCCCCATCCCCATCCCAGTCTGGTCCCCATCCCAACATCCCTGCATCCTGGTCTCCATCCCAGTCTGGTCCCCATCCCAGTCCCCATCCCAGTTCCCATCCCTGCATCCCTGCCACTACATCCCAATCCCCATCCCATCCCTGCCCCTGCATCCCAGTCCCCATCCCAGCCTGGTCCCCATCCCCATCCCAACATCCCTGCATCCCGGTCCCCATCCCAGTCTGGTCCCCATCCCCATCCCCACCCCCATCCCTGACATCCCTGCATCCCAGTCCCCATCCCAGCCTGGTCCCCATCCCCATCCCAGTCTGGTCCCCATCCCCATCCCAACATCCCTGCTCCTGCATCCCAGTCCCCATCCTGCATCCTGGTCCCCATCCCAGTCTGCATCCCAACATCCCTGCATCCTGCTCCCCATCCCCATCCCAGTCTTCATCCCAGACTGGTCCCCATCCCCATCCCCATCCCCATCCCTGACATCCCTGCATCCCAGTCCCCATCCCAGTCTGCATCCCAACATCCCTGCATCCTGCTCCCCATCCCCATCCCAGTCTCCATCCCAGACTGGTCCCCATCCCCATCCCTGACATCCCTGCATCCCAGTCCCCATCCCAGTCTGCATCCCAACATCCCTGCATCCTGGTCCCCATCCCCATCCCAGTCTCCATCCCAGTCTGGTCCCCATCCCCATCCCTGACATCCCTGCATCCCAGTCCCCATCCCAGTCTGCATCCCAACATCCCTGCATCCTGGTCCCCATCCCCATCCCAGTCTCCATCCCAGACTGGTCCCCATCCCCATCCCTGACATCCCTGCATCCCAGTCCCCATCCCAGTCTGGTCCCCATCCCCATCCCCATCCCTGACATCCCTGCATCCCAGCCCCCATCCCAATCTGCACCCCAACACCCCTACATCCTGCTCTCCATCCCCATCCCCATCCCCATCCCACACCCCAACCTGATCCCCATCCCCTATCCCCGGGATCACCCCAACCCCCTTCCCCTCCCCAACCCCCAATCCTGACCCCTCTCCCCCTCCCCCCACAGGAGAAGCTGGAGGCGGCGCCCAAGCGGGACGTGGAGGGGATGGGGACCCCGAAATCAAGTATGGGGAGTCGCTGTGCTTCGTGCAGCACGTGGCCAGCGGGCTCTGGCTCACCTACGCCGCCGCTGACACCAAGGCCATGCGCCTGGGGCTGCTCAAGAGGAAGGTGGGTCGGGGGTGGGGGGGCTTAGGAGGGGATTTGGGGGGCTTGGGGGGGCTTAGGAGGGGATTTGGGGGGGTTGAGGGGGCTTAGGAGGGGATTGGGGGGGCTTAGGAGGGGATTTGAGGGGCTTGGGAGGGCTTAGGAGGGGATTGGGGGGCTTAGAATGGGATTTGAGGGGCTTTGGGAGGATTAGGAGGGGATTGGGGGGCTTAGGTGGGGATTTGGGGGGGTTGGGAGGGCTTAGGTGGGGATTTGGGGGGGTTGGGGGGCTTAGGTGGGGATTTGGGGGGCTTGGGAGAGCTTAGGAGGGACTTGGGAGGGCTTAGGAGGGGATTTGAGGGGCTTGGGGGGCTTAGGAGGGGCTTTGGGGGGCTTAGAAGGGGATTTGGGGGGCTTGGGGGGCTTAGGAGGGGATTGGGGGGCTTAGGTGGGGATTTGAGGGGCTTAGGAGGGGATTTGGGGGGCTTGGGGGGCTTAGGAGGGGATTGGGGGGACTTAGGAGGGGATTTGGGGGGCTTGGGGGGGCTTAGGAGGGGATTGGGGGGCTTAGGTGGGGATTTGAGGGGCTTAGGAGGGGATTTGGGGGGCTTGGGGGGCTTAGGAGGGGATTGGGGGGACTTAGGAGGGGATTTGGGGGGCTTTGGGGGACTTAGGAGGGGATTGGGGGGGCTTAGGTGGGGATTTGAGGGGCTTGGGGGGGCTTAGGAGGGGATTTGAGGGGCTTAGGAGGGGATTTGAGGGGATTGGGGGGCTTAGGTGGGGATTTGAGGGGCTTGGGGGGGCTTAGGAGGGGCTTTGGGGGGCTTAGAAGGGGATTTGGGGGGCTTGGGGGGCTTAGGAGGGGATTGGGGGGACTTAGGAGGGGATTTGGGGGGCTTGGGGGGGCTTAGGAGGGGATTGGGGGGGCTTAGGTGGGGATTTGAGGGGCTTAGGAGGGGATTTGGGGGGCTTGGGGGGCTTAGGAGGGGATTGGGGGGACTTAGGAGGGGATTTGGGGGGCTTTGGGGGACTTAGGAGGGGATTGGGGGGGCTTAGGTGGGGATTTGAGGGGCTTGGGGGGGCTTAGGAGGGGATTTGAGGGGCTTAGGAGGGGATTTGAGGGGATTGGGGGGGCTTAGGTGGGGATTTGAGGGGCTTGGGGGGGCTTAGGAGGGGCTTTGGGGGGCTTAGAAGGGGATTTGGGGGGCTTGGGGGGCTTAGGAGGGGATTGGGGGGACTTAGGAGGGGATTTGGGGGCTTTGGGGGACTTAGGAGGGGATTGGGGGGGCTTAGGTGGGGATTTGAGGGGCTTGGGGGGGCTTAGGAGGGGATTTGAGGGGCTTAGGAGGGGATTTGAGGGGATTGGGGGGGCTTAGGAGGGGATTTGAGGGGCTTGGGGGGGCTTAGGAGGGGCTTTGGGGGGCTTAGAAGGGGATTTGGGGGGCTTGGGGGGCTTAGGAGGGGATTGGGGGGACTTAGGAGGGGATTTGGGGGGCTTGGGGGGGCTTAGGAGGGGCTTGGGGGGGCTTAGGTGGGGATTTGGGGGGCTTGGGGGGGCTTAGGAGGGGATTGGGGGGGCCTTTGGGGGCGTTTGAGGGGGCTGAGAGGGTTATTTGGGGGGCTTTGGGGGGCTTCAAGGGGGATTTGGGAGGCTTGGGGGGGCTTAGAAGGGGATTGGGGGGGCTTCAAGGGGGATTTGGGGGGCTTAGGAGGGGGGTTGGGGGGCTTGGGGGCTATTTGAGGGGCTTGGGGGGCTTGTGGGGGGCTTGGGAGAGGATTTGGGGGGGGTCTTTGAGGGGTTCACCATTTGGGGGTACCCAGACCCCCCAGTCCCCCCGTGCCCCCCTCATCCCCCCAGTGCACCCTGCACCAGGAGGGGCACATGGATGGGGGGGGGGGCTGTATTTGGGGTGCCTTTGGGGGGTCTTTGGGGGTGTTGGGTGTCCCAGTACCGGAGGGGGGTGACTCTTTAGGGGTGCCCTGACCCCCCATGTGTCCCCCCCATGTGCCCCCCCGTGACACCCCCATATCCCCCCTTAACCTTGCCCTGCCCCCCCCAGTGCACCCTGCACCAGGAGGGGCACATGGATGGGGGGGGGGGCTGTATTTGGGGTGCCTTTGGGGGGTCTTTGGGGGTGTTGGGTGTCCCAGTACCGGAGGGGGGTGACTCTTTAGGGGTGCCCTGACCCCCCCATGTGTCCCCCCATGTGCCCCCCCGTGACACCCCCATATCCCCCCTTAACCTTGCCCTGCCCCCCCAGTGCACCCTGCACCAGGAGGGGCACATGGATGGGTGGGGGGGGGCTGTATTTGGGGTGCCTTTGGGGGGTCTTTGGGGGGTAGAGTGTCCCGGTACCGGGGGGGGTGACTCTTTAGGGGTGCCCTGACCCCCCCATGTGTCCCCCCCATGTGCCCCCCCGTGACACCCCCATATCCCCCCTTAACCTTGCCCTGCCCCCCCCAGTGCACCCTGCACCAGGAGGGGCACATGGATGGGTGGGGGGGCTGTATTTGGGGTGCCTTTGGGGGGTCTTTGGGGGGGTAGAGTGTCCCGGTACCGGGGGGGGGTGACTCTTTAGGGGTGCCCTGACCCCCCAATGTCGTCGTCCCCCCCATGTCCCCCTTAACCCCCCCTTGTCCCCCCCCCAAACGACCCTGCACCAGGAGGGACACATGGATGGGTGGGGGGGCTGTATTTGGGGTGCCTTTGGGGGGTCTTTGGGGGTGTTGGGTGTCCCGGTACCGGGGGGGGTGACTCTTTAGGGGTGCCCTGACCCCCCCATGTGTCCCCCCCATGTGCCCCCCGTGACCCCCCCATATCCCCCCTGCCCCCCCAGTGCACCCTGCACCAGGAGGGGCACATGGATGGGTGGGGGGGCTGTATTTGGGGTGCCTTTGGGGGGTCTTTGGGGGGGTAGAGTGTCCCGGTACCGGGGGGGGGTGACTCTTTAGGGGTGCCCTGACCCCCCCAATGTCGTCCCCCCCCCATGTCCCCCCTTAACCCCCCTTGTCCCCCCCCCAGTGCACCCTGCACCAGGAGGGGCACATGGATGGGTGGGGGGGGGGCTGTATTTGGGGTGCCTTTGGGGGGTCTTTGGGGGGGTAGAGTGTCCCGGTACCGGGGGGGGTGACTCTTTAGGGGTGCCCTGACCCCCCCAATGTCGTCCCCCCCCCATGTCCCCCCTTAACCCCCCTTGTCCCCCCCCAGTGCACCCTGCACCAGGAGGGGCACATGGATGGGTGGGGGGGCTGTATTTGGGGTGCCTTTGGGGGGTCTTTGGGGGTGTTGGGTGTCCCGGTACCGGGGGGGGGTGACTCTTTAGGGGTGCCCTGACCCCCCCATGTGTCCCCCCATGTGCCCCCCGTGACCCCCCATATCCCCCCTGCCCCCCCAGTGCACCCTGCACCAGGAGGGGCACATGGATGGGTGGGGGGGCTGTATTTGGGGTGCCTTTGGGGGGTCTTTGGGGGGTAGAGTGTCCCGGTACCGGGGGGGGGTGACTCTTTAGGGGTGCCCTGACCCCCCCATGTGTCCCCCCCATGTGCCCCCCCCGTGACCCCTCCATATCCCCCCTGCCCCCCCAGTCCACCCTGCACCAGGAGGGGCACATGGATGGGGGGGGGGGGCTGTATTTGGGGTGCCTTTGGGGGGTCTTTGGGGGTGTTGGGTGTCCCGGTACCGGGCGGGGGGTGACTCTTTAGGGGTGCCCTGACCCCCCCATGTGTCCCCCCCATGTGTGCCCCCCCCCATTTCCCCTCCCCATGTCCCCCCCCCGTACCCCCAGTGCACCCTGCACCAGGAGGGGCACATGGATGGGTGGGGGGGGGCTGTATTTGGGGTGCCTTTGGGGGGTCTTTGGGGGGGTAGAGTGTCCCGGTACCGGGGGGGGTGACTCTTTAGGGGTGCCCTGACCCCCCCAATGTCGTCCCCCCCCATGTCCCCCCTTAACCCCCCTTGTCCCCCCCCCAGTGCACCCTGCACCAGGAGGGGCACATGGATGGGTGGGGGGCTGTATTTGGGGTGCCTTTGGGGGGTCTTTGGGGGGTAGAGTGTCCCGGTACCGGGGGGGGGGGTGACTCTTTAGGGGTGCCCTGACCCCCCAATGTCGTGTCCCCCCCATGTCCCCCCTTAACCCCCCTTGTCCCCCCCCAAACGACCCTGCACCAGGAGGGACACATGGATGGGTGGGGGGGCTGTATTTGGGGTGCCTTTGAGGGGTCTTTGGGGGTGTTGAGTGTCCCGGTACCGGGGGGGGTGACTCTTTAGGGGTGCCCTGACCCCCCAATGCCCCCCCCCTGTGCCCCCCGTGACCCCCCATATCCCCCCTGCCCCCCCAAGCCCACCCTGCACCAGGAGGGGCACATGGATGGGGGGGGGGGGCTGTATTTGGGGTGCCTTTGGGGGGTCTTTGGGGGGGTAGAGTGTCCCGGTACCGGGGGGGTGACTCTTTAGGGGTGCCCTGACCCCCCAATGCCCCCCCGTGCCCCCCAGGCCATCCTGCACCAGGAGGGGCACATGGACGATGCCCTGTCCCTCACCCGCTCCCAGCGCCAGGAGTCCCAGGCAGCCAGGATGATTTTCAGCACGGGGGGGCTCTATGGGCACTTCATCAGGTGGGGGGGGGGGTGGGGGGCTGGGGGGGCTGGGGGGGGCTGGGGGGCTGGGAGAGTCGGGGGAGCTATGGGGGCTGGGATTCTGGGGGGTATAGGGGCTCTGGGGGGTGGGGAACTGAGAGTGGGGGGGTCCTGAGGGGGGGGTCCTGGGCTGGGGAGGTCCTGGGGGGGGGGCTGGGGCTGGGGGAGGGTTCTGGGGGGGCTGGGGCTGGGGGGAGGGTTCTGGGAGGGGGTTATAGGGGCCCTGGGGGGGGGTCCTGGGGCTGGGGGGGTCCTGGGGGGGCTGGGGCTGGAGGGGGCGTTCTGGGGGAGGTCCTGGAGGGGTATAGGGGCCCCTGGGGGGGGTCCTGGGGCTGGGGAGGGGGTCTGGGGTGGGTGCTGGAGGGGTATAGGGACCCCTGGGGGGGTCTTGGGGCTGGGGAGGGGGTCTGGGGGGGATTATAGGGGCCCTGGGGGGGTTCTGGGGCTGGGGAGGTTTGGGGGGGGGTCTGGGGCTGGAGGGGGGTTCTGGGGGGGTCCTGGAGGGGTATAGGGACCCCTTTTGGGGGGCGTCTGGGGTGGGTCCTGGAGGGGTATAGGGGCCCCTGGGGGGGGGTCCTGGGGCTGGGGGGCATCTGGGGGTGGTCCTGGAGGGGTATAGGGGCCCCTGGCGGGGGTCTTGGGGCTGGGGAGTGGGTCTGGGGGGGTATTGGAGCCCCGGGGGGGTCCTGGGGCTGGGGGGAGGGTCTGGGGGGGGTCCTGGAGGGGTATAGGGGCCCCTGGGGGGGGGTCTTGGGGCTGGGGAGGGGGTCTGGGGGGGATTATAGGGGCCCTGGGGGGGTTCTGGGGCTGGGGAGGTTTGGGGGGGGGGGTCTGGGGCTGGGGAGGGGGTTCTGGGGGGGTCCTGGAGGGGTATAGGGACCCCTGGGGGGGGGTCCTGAGGCTGGGGAGGGGGTCTGGGGGGGTCCTGGAGGGGTATAGGGGCCCCTGGGGGGGTCTTGGGGCTGGGGAGTGGGTCTGGGAGGGGGTACTGGGGCTGGGGGGGGGTGTTCTGGGGGGTCCTGTGGCTGGGGGGGGTTCTGGGGGGGGGTTATAGGGACCCCGGGGAGGGGAGTACTGGGGCTGGGGGGGTTTTGGGGGGTCCCGGGGCTGGTTAGGTTCTGGGGGGGGTCCTGGGGCTGGGGGGGGTTCTGGGGGGGGGTCCTGGGGCTGAGGGGGGCTTTGGGGGGGGTTATAGGGACCCCATGGGGGGGTGAGTACTGGGGTTGGGGGGGGGTCCTCTGGGGGGGGTCCTGTGGCTGGGGGGGGGGGGTGTTATAGGGACCCTATGGGGGGGGGTCCTGTGGTTTTCCCGAGGGGGTCTCAGTCTGACACCCCCCCCCCTTCTCCCCCTCCCAGGAGCCTGGACAGCCTGAGCTCTCGGGGCCGGGGTGGGGGTGGAGGAGGAGGGGGGGGCGGCCCCCCCCTCGCTGCCCATCGCCTCGGTGGTCCTGAGCCTGCGGGACCTGATCGCCTATTTCCAGCCCCCCCCCGGAGCTGCAGCACGAGCAGCGCCAGAGCCGCCTCAGGGCCCTGCGAGCCCGCCAGAACCTCTTCCAGCAGGAGGTGGGGGGGCTGGGGGGGCACCCCCCGGGGGGGGCATGGGGGGGGTCCTAGGGGGCTGGGGGGGTCGGGGGTCCTGGGGATGGGGGGGGTCTGAGGGGGATGGGGGGTCAGGGGTACTGGGGCTGGGGGGGGGCTAGGGGGCTGGGGGGGGCACACCCCGGGGGGGGGCATGGGGGGGGTCTTAAGGGGCTGGGGGGGTCGGGGGTCCTGGGGATGGGGGGGGGTCTGGGGATGGGGGGGGGTCCTGGGGGGCTGGAGGGGTCAGGGGTCTTGGGGCTGGGGGGGGGCTAGGGGGCTGGGGGGGCACCCCCCGGGGGGGGGCATGGGGGGGTCCTAAGGGGCTGGGGGGGTCGGGGGTCCTGGGGATGGGGGGGGTCTGAGGGGGATGGGGGGTCAGGGGTACTGGGGCTGGGGGGGGCTAGGGGGCTGGGGGGGGGCACACCCCGGGGGGGGGCTGGGGGGGGTCCTGGGGGGCTGGGGGGTCGGGGGTCCTGGGTATGGGGGGGGGTCTGGGGATGGGGGGGGTCCTGGGGGGCTGGGGGGGTCGGGGGTCCTGGGGATGGGGGGGTCTTAGGGGGCTGGGGGGGGGGGGCACCCCCGGGGGAGGGGCTGGGGGGGGTCCTGGGGGGCTGGGGGGGTCGGGGGTCCTGGGGATGGGGGGGGGTCTGGGGATGGGGGGGGTCCTAGGGGGCTGGAGGGGTCAGGGGTCCTGGGGATGGGGGGGGGCTAGGGGGCTGGGGGGGGGGGGCACCCCCGGGGGGGGGCTGGGGGGGTCCTGGGGGGCTGGGGGGGTCGGGGGTCCTGGGGATGGGGGGGGTCCTGGGGCTGGGGGCCCTGCGAGCCCGCCAGAACCTCTTCCAGCAGGAGGTGGGGGGGCTGGGGGGGCACCCCCGGGGGGGGCATGGGGAGGGTCCTAGGGGGCTGGGGGGGTCGGGGGTCCTGGGTATGGGGGGGGTCTGGGGATGGGGGGGTCCTAGGGGGCTGGAGGGGTCAGGGGTCCTGGGGATGGGGGGGACTAGGAGGCTGGGGGGGGTCTGAGGGGGATGGGGAGGTCAGGGGTCCTGGGGCTGGGGGGGGGGCTAGGGGGCTGGGGGGGGGCACACCCCGGGGGGGTGCTGGGGGGGGTCCTGGGGGGCTGGGGGGGTCGGGGGTCCTGGGTATGGGGGGGGGTCTGGGGATGGGGGGGTCCTAGGGGGCTGGAGGGGTCAGGGGTCCTGGGGATGGGGGGGGGCTAGGGGGCTGGGGGGGGTCTGAGGGGGATGGGGAGGTCAGGGGTCCTGGGGCTGGGGGGGGGCTAGGGGGCTGGGGGGGCACCCCCGGGGGGGGGCATGGGGTGGGTCCTAAGGGGCTGGGGGGGTCGGGGGTCCTGGGGATGGGGGGGGGGTCCTGGGGCTGGGGGCCCTGCGAGCCCGCCAGAACCTCTTCCAGCAGGAGGTGGGGGGGCTGGGGGGGCACCCCCCGGGGGGGGGCATGGGGGGGTCCTAAGGGGCTGGGGGGTCGGGGGTCCTGGGGATGGGGGGGGGTCCTGGGGCTGGGGGCCCTGCGGGCCCGCCAGAACCTCTTCCAGCAGGAGGTGGGGGGGCTGGGGGGGCACCCCCCGAGAGGGGGCATGGGGGGGTCCTAGGGGGCTGGGGGGGTCGGGGGTCCTGGGGATGGGGGGGTCTTAAGGGGCTGGGGGGGTCAGGGGTCCTGGGGCAGGGGAGGGGCATGGGGGGGGGGGTCCTGGGGGGCTGGGGGGGTTGGGGGTCCTGGGGCTGGGGGGGCTGGGGGTGTCTTGGGGGTCTGGAGGGGTCGGGGGTCCTGGTGATGGGGGGGGCTGGGGGGGTCTTGGGGGTCTGGAGGGGTCGGGGGTCCTGGTGATGGGGGGGGCTGGGGGGGTCTTGGGGGGCTGGGGGGGTCGGGGGTCCTGGTGATGGGGGGGCTGGGGGGGTTTTGGGGGTCTGGGGGGTCGGGGGTCCTGGTGATGGGGGGGCTGGGGGGGTCTTGGGGGGCTGGGGGGGTCGGGGGTCCTGGTGATGGGGGGAGCTGGGGGGGTTTTGGGGGTCTGGGGGGGTCGGGGGTCCTGGTGATGGGGGGGCTGGGGGGGTCTTGGGGGTCTGGGGGGGGGTCCTGGGGGGTTGGGGGGATCGGGGGGGGTCTTAGGGGGCTGGGGGGTCTTAAGGAGCTGGGGGGGTCAGGGGTCCTGGGGATGGGGGGGGGGGCTGGGGGGCTGGAGGGGTCAGGGGTCCTGGGGAGGGGAGGGGCGCTGGGGGGGTCCTGGGGGGCTGGGGGGTCGGGGGTCCTGGGGATGGGGGGGTCCTGGGACTGGAGGGGGTCTTAAGGGGGCTGGGGTGGTCGGGGGTCCTGGGGATGGGGGGGGGGTCCTGGGGGGCTGGGGGGGTCGGGGGTCCTGTGGCTGGGGGGGGGGTCCTGGGGGGCTGGGGGGCTGGGGGGGTCGGGGGTCCTGGGGATGGGGGGTCCTGGGACTGGGGGGGGTCTTAAGGGGGCTGGGGTGGTCGGGGGTCCTGGGGATGGGGGGGGGGTCCTGGGGGGCTGGGGGGGTCGGGGGTCCTGGGGCTGGGGGGGGTCCTGGGACTGGGGGGGGTCTTAAGGGGCTGGGGGGGTCAGGGGGTCCATGTACCCCCCCTCCCCACCATCCCCCCTAACCCCCCCCCCGCCCCTCCCCGTGGCCTCAGGGCGTCATCTCGCTGGTGCTGAACTGCATCGACCGGCTGAACCGCTACAGCTCCGCGGCGCAGTTCGGGGAGAGCGCGGGGGAGGGGCCGGCGGCAGCCTGGGAGCAGATCCTCAGCCTGCTCTATGAGCTGCTGGGTGAGGGGGGGGATGGGGGGGGTGGGGGGGCACCGGGGGTCTTGGGGGGATGGGGGCATGTGGGGTCATGGGGGGTCATGGGGGGATGGGGAAGGATGGAGGGATGGGGGCATGGGGGGAGGGGAGGGGTCTGGGGTCATGGGGGGTCATGGGGGGATGGGGGGGCTGGGGGGGCACCGGGGGTCTTGGGGGGATGGGGGCATGTGGGGTCATGGGGGGTCATGGGGGGATGGGGGGATGGGGAGGGATGGGGGGTGATGGGGGGCCATGGGGGGATGGGGTCATAGGGGGTCATGGGGGGATGGGGAGGGATGGAGGGATGGGGGCATGGGGGGAGGGGAGGCGTCTGGGGTCATGGGAGGTCATGGGGGGATGGGGGGGGATGGGGGGGCACCGGGGGTCTTGGGGGGATGGGGGCATGTGGGGTCATGGGGGGTCATGGGGGGATGGGGAAGGATGGAGGGATGGGGGCATGGGGGGAGGGGAGGGGTCTGGGGTCATGGGGGGTCATGGGGGGATGGGGGGGCTGGGGGGGCACCGGGGGTCTTGGGGGGATGGGGGCATGTGGGGTCATGGGGGGTCATGGGGGGATGGGGAAGGATGGAGGGATGGGGGCATGGGGGGAGGGGAGGGGTCTGGGGTCATGGGGGGTCATGGGGGGATGGGGGGGGCTGGGGGGGCACCGGGGGTCTTGGGGGGATGGGGTCATATGGGGTGATGGGGGGCTGGGGGGGATGGAGGGTGATGGAGGGATGGGGGCATGGGGGGATGGGGGGAGGGTAGGGGTCATGGGGGGTCATGGGGGGATGGGGGGGCTGGGGGGGCACCGGGGGTCTTGGGGGGATGGGGTCATATGGGGTGATGGGGGGCTGGGGGGGATGGGGGGTGATGGAGGGATGGGGGGTGAAGGGGTCTGGGGTCATGGGAGGGGTCTGGGGTCATGGGGGGTGATGGGGGGATGGAGGGGGCTGGGGGGGCACCGGGGGTCATGGAGGGATGGGGGCATGGGGGGATGGGGGGAGGGGAGGGGGAGGGGAGGGGTCTGGGGTCATGGGAGGGGTCTGGGGTCATGGGGGGTGATGGGGGGATGGGGGGGGCTGGGGGGGCACCGGGGGTCTTGGGGGGATGGGGAGTGATGGAGGGATGGGGGGTGAAGGGGTCTGGGGTCATGGGAGGGGTCTGGGGTCATGGGGGGTCATGGGGGGATGGAGGGGGCTGGGGGGGCACCGGGGGTCTTGGGGGGATGGGGGCATGTGGGGTCATGGGGGGTCATGGGGGGTCATGGGGGGATGGGGGGTGATGGAGGGATGGGGGGTGAATGTGTCTGGGGTCATGGGAGGGGTCTGGGGTCATAGGGGGTCATGGGGGGTCATGGGGGGATGGGGGGGATGGAGGGATGGGGGCATGGGGGGATGGGGGGATGGGAGGGGGAGGGGAGGGGTCTGGGGTCATGGGAGGTCATGGGGCGATGGAGGGGGCTGGGGGGGCACCGGGGGTCTTGGGGGGATGGGGTCATATGGGGTGATGGGGGGCTGGGGGGGTCTGGGGGGATGGGGAGGGATGGGGTTGATGGGGGGCCATGGGGGGATGGGGTCATAGGGGGTCATGGGGGGATGGGGAGGGATGGAGGGATGGGGGCATGGGGGGAGGGGAGGCGTCTGGGGTCATGGGAGGTCATGGGGGGATGGGGGGGATGGGGGGGCACCGGGGGTCTTGGGGGGATGGGGGCATGTGGGGTCATGGGGGGTCATGGGGGGATGGGGAAGGATGGAGGGATGGGGGCATGGGGGGAGGGGAGGGGTCTGGGGTCATGGGAGGTCATGGGGGGATGGGGGGGGCTGGGGGGGCACCGGGGGTCTTGGGGGGATGGGGTCATATGGGGTGATGGGGGGCTGGGGGGGATGGGGGGTGATGGAGGGATGGGGGCATGGGGGGATGGGGGGAGGGTAGGGGGAGGGGAGGGGTCTGGGGTCATGGGAGGTCATGGGGGGATGGGGGGGGCTGGGGGGGTACCGGGGGTCTTGGGGGGATGGGGGCATGTGGGGTCATGGGGGGTCATGGGGGGATGGGGGGATGGGGAGGGATGGGGGGTGATGGGGGGCCATGGGGGGATGGGGTCATAGGGGGTCATGGGGGGATGGGGAGGGATGGAGGGATGGGGGCATGGGGGGAGGGGAGGCGTCTGGGGTCATGGGAGGTCATGGGGGGATGGGGGGGATGGGGGGCACCGGGGGTCTTGGGGGATGGGGGCATGTGGGGTCATGGGGGGTCATGGGGGGATGGGGAAGGATGGAGGGATGGGGGCATGGGGGGAGGGAGGGGTCTGGGGTCATGGGGGTCATGGGGGGATGGGGGGCTGGGGGGCACCGGGGGTCTTGGGGGATGGGGTCATATGGGGTGATGGGGGGCTGGGGGGATGGGGGTGATGGAGGGATGGGGGCATGGGGGGAGGGTAGGGGGAGGGGAGGGGTCTGGGGTCATGGGAGGTCATGGGGGGCTGGGGGGGCTGGGGGGGCACCGGGGGTCTTGGGGGGATGGGGGCATGTGGGGTCATGGGGGGTCATGGGGGGATGGGGGGACTGGGGGGGCATCTGTGGTCATGGGGCAGGATGGGGCGCTGTGGGGTGCTATGGGGTGCTGTGGGGTCTATGGGGTGCTATGGGGCAGGATGGGGTGCTATGGGGTGCTATGGGGTGCTATGGGGTGCTATGGGGTGCTATGGGGCAGGATGGGGTGCTATGGGGTGCTATGGGGTGCTATGGGGTGCTATGGGGTGCTATGGGGTGCTATAGGGCAGGATGGGGTGCTATGGGGTGCTATGGGGTGCTATGGGGTGCTATGGGGCAGGATGGGGTGCTATGGGGTGCTATGGGGTGCTATGGGGCGCTATGGGGCAGGATGGGGTCCTATGGGGTGCTGTGGGACGCTATGGGGCGCTATGGGGCACTATGGGGTGCTATGGGGTGCTATGGGGTGCTGTGGGGTGCTATGGGATGGGAAGGGGTGCTATAGGGCAGGATGGGGTGCTATGGGGTGCTGTGGGGTGCTATGGGGTGGGATGGGGTGCTGTGGGGCGCTATGGGGCGCTGTGCAGTGCTATGGGGTGCTATGGGATGGGAAGGGGTGCTATAGGGCAGGATGGGGTGCTATGGGGTGCTGTGGGGTGCTATGGGGTGGGATGGGGTGCTGTGGGGCGCTATGGGGCGCTGTGCAGTGCTATGGGGTGCTATGGGATGGGAAGGGGTGCTATAGGGCAGGATGGGATGCTATGGGGTGCTGTGGGGCGCTATGGGGCAGGATGGGGTGCTGTGGGGCAGGATGGGGTGCTATGGGGCGCTATGGGGTACTATGGGGTGCTATGGGGTAGAATGGGGCGCTATGGGGTGCTATGGGGCAGGATGGGGTGCTATGGGGTGCTGTGGGGTGCTATGGGATGGGAAGGGGTGCTGTAGGGCAGGATGGGGCGCTGTGGGGTGTTATGGGGTGCTATAGGGCAGGATGGGGTGCTATGGGGTGCTGTGGGGCAGGATGGGGTGCTATGGGGTGCTATGGGGTGCTATGGGACGCTATGGGGTGCTATGGGGTGCTATGGGGAAGGATGGGGCGCTATGGGGTGCTGTGGGGCGCTATGGGGCAGGATGGGGTGCTATGGGGCGCTATGGGGTACTATGGGGCGCTATGGGGCAGGATGGGGTGCTATGGGGTGCTGTGGGGTGCTATGGGGCGCTATGGGGCGCTATGGGGCGCTGTGGGGTGCTATGGGGCGCTATGGGGCAGGATGGGGTGTTATATCCCCCCAAAACAGGGTGCCCTGGGTGCCCCTGGCTTTGGGGGTGCTGTGTGGCCGGGCGGTGGGGTACATGTGGGTGCTGGGGGGGGGGGGTCCCTGCCCCCATCCTGCCCCCATCCTGACCCCCATCCTGACCCCCATCTCCCCCCCCAGCCTCCCTGATCCGGGGTAACCGGGCCAACTGCGCCCTCTTCTCCACCAACCTGGACTGGCTGGTCAGCAAGCTGGACCGGCTGGAGGCCTCCTCAGGTGGGGAGGGGGCTTGGGGGGGCTGGGGGGGGCTTGGGGGGGCTGGGGGGAGGGTTTGGGGGGGTCTGGGAGGGGCTAGAGGGGTCTGGGGAGGGTTTGGGGGGTCCTACCTGGACTGGCTGGTCAGCAAGCTGGACCGGCTGGAGGCCTCCTCAGGTGGGGAGGGGGCTGGGGGGCTGGGGGGAGGCTTGGGGGGGCTGGGGGAGGGTTTGGGGGGGTCTGGGAGGGGCTAGAGGGGTCTGGGGGGGCTGGGGAGGGGGTTGGGGGGTCCTACCTGGACTGGCTGGTCAGCAAGCTGGACCGGCTGGAGGCCTCCTCAGGTGGGGAGGGGGCTGGGGGGGCTGGGGGAGGCTTGGGGGGGCTGGGGGGGGGGGTCTGGGGGGTCTGAGGGGTGCTAGAGGGGTCTGGGGGGGCTGGGGAGGGGTTTGGGGGTCCTACCTGGACTGGCTGGTCAGCAAGCTGGACCGGCTGGAGGCCTCCTCAGGTGGGGGGGCTGGGGGGGCTGGGGGGGGCTTGGGGGGGCTGGGGGGGGGGGTCTGGGGGGGGTCTGGGGGGTCTGGGGGGGCTAGAGGGGTCTGGGGAGGGTTTGGGGGGTCCTACCTGGACTGGCTGGTCAGCAAGCTGGACCGGCTGGAGGCCTCCTCAGGTGGGGAGGGGGCTTGGGGGGCTGGGGGGGTGCTTGGGGGGTGTCCGGGGGTCTTTGGGGGGTCCTGGGGGGGTCCCAGGGGGCTGGGGGGAGGGGATGTGGTGGGGGTGGGGGGTGATGCTTGAGGGTCTGGGGTCTTGCTGTGGGTCTGGGGTCCCACTGTGGGTCTGGGGGCTCCAGTGTGGGTCTGGGGTCTTGCTGTGGGTCTGGGGTCCCACTGTGGGTCTGGGGGCTCCAGTGTGGGTCTGGGGTCCCGCTGTGGGTCTGGGGGCTCCAGTGTGGGTCTGGGGTCCCACTGTGGGTCTGGGGTCCCGCTGTGGGTCTGGGGGCTCCAGTGTGGGTCTGGGGTCCCGCTGTGGGTCTGGGGTCCCGCTGTGGGTCTGGGGGCTCCAGTGTGGGTCTGGGGTCCCGCTGTGGGTCTGGGGTCCCGCTGTGGGTCTGGGGGCTCCAGTGTGGGTCTGGGGTCCCGCTGTGGGTCTGGGGTCCCACTGTGGGTCTGGGGTCCCGCTGTGGGTCTGGGGTCCCACTGTGGGTCTGGGGTCCCACTGTAGGTCTGGGAGCTCCAGTGTGGGTCTGGGGTCCTGCTGTGGGTCTGGGGGCTCCAGTGTGGGTCTGGGGTCCCGCTGTGGGTCTGGGGTCCCATTGTGGGTCTGGGAGCTCCAGTGTGGGTCTGGGGTCCTGCTGTGGGTCTGGGGGCTCCAGTGTGGGTCTGGGGTCCCGCTGTGGGTCTGGGGTCCCACTGTGGGTCTGGGGTCCCACTGTGGGTCTGGGGTCCCGCTGTGGGTCTGGGGTCCCGCTGTGGGTCTGGGGGCTCCACTGTGGGTCTGGGGTCCCGCTGTGGGTCTGGGGTCCTGCTGTGGGTCTGGGGTCCCACTGTGGGTCTGGGGTCCTGCTGTGGGTCTGGGGGCTCCAGTGTGGGTCTGGGGTCCTGCTGTGGGTCTGGGGTCCCGCTGTGGGTCTGGGGTCCCGCTGTGGGTCTGGGGGCTCCAGTGTGGGTCTGGGGTCCCGCTGTGGGTCTGGGGGCTCCAGTGTGGGTCTGGGGTCCCACTGTGGGTCTGGGGTCCCGCTGTGGGTCTGGGGGCTCCAGTGTGGGTCTGGGGTCCCACTGTGGGTCTGGGGTCCCACTGTGGGTCTGGGGGCTCCAGTGTGGGTCTGGGGTCCCGCTGTGGGTCTGGGGTCCTGCTGTGGGTCTGGGGTCCCACTGTGGGTCTGGGGGCTTCAGTGTGGGTCTGGGGTCCTGCTGTGGGTCTGGGGTCCTGCTGTGGGTCTGGGGGCTCCAGTGTGGGTCTGGGGTCCCGCTGTGGGTCTGGGGTCCCGCTGTGGGTCTGGGGGCTCCAGTGTGGGTCTGGGGTCCCGCTGTGGGTCTGGGGGCTCCAGTGTGGGTCTGGGGTCCCGCTGTGGGTCTGGGGTCCCGCTGTGGGTCTGGGGGCTCCAGTGTGGGTCTGGGGTCCCGCTGTGGGTCTGGGGGCTCCAGTGTGGGTCTGGGG
This sequence comes from Hypotaenidia okinawae, assembly GCA_027925045.1. Taxonomy (NCBI): domain Eukaryota; kingdom Metazoa; phylum Chordata; class Aves; order Gruiformes; family Rallidae; genus Hypotaenidia; species Hypotaenidia okinawae. Next base: position 1,075,197 of record BSDF01000031.1, on the reverse strand, counting down.
TCCCGCTGTGGGTCTGGGTTCCCACTGCCCCCCCATCCCCCCTGACCCCCCCGCCCCCCCCAGGCATCCTGGAGGTGCTGTTCTGTGCCCCCCTGACCCCCCCATGCCCCCCCGACCCTGTACCCCCCTGTACCCCCCTGTACCCCCCTGTACCCCCTTGTGCCCCCCTGCCCCCCCTGTACCCCCCTGACCCCCCATGCCCCCCTGACCCTCCCCTGCCCCCCCCAGGCATCCTGGAGGTGCTGTACTGTGCCCCCCTGACCCCCCATGTACCCCCCGACCCTGTACCCCCCTGTACCACCCCCCTGTACCCCCTTGTGCCCCCCTGCCCCCCGACCCCCCGACCCCCCCATGCCCCCCTGACCCCCCCTGCCCCCCAGGCATCCTGGAGGTGCTGTTCTGTGCCCCCTGACCCCCATGCCCTACCCCGACCCTGTACCCCCCTGTACCACCCCTGTACCCCCCTGTGCCCCCCTTGTGCCCCCCCTGCCCTCCTCCTGACCCCCCCATGCCCCCCTGACCCCCCCGTGCCCCCCCAGGCATCCTGGAGGTGCTGTACTGTGCCCCCTGACCCTGTACCCCCCTGTACCACCCCTGTACCCCCTTGTGCCCCCCCTGCCCCCCTGCCCTCCTCCCTGACCCCCCATGCCCCCTGACCCCCCCGTGCCCCCCCAGGCATCCTGGAGGTGCTGTACTGCGTGCTGATCGAGAGCCCCGAGGTGCTGAACATCATCCAGGAGAATCACATCAAATCCATCATCTCCCTGCTGGACAAGCACGGCCGCAACCACAAGGTGAGGGGGGGCTGGGGGGGCTTGGGGGGGCTGGGGGGAGGAGTTGGGGGGGTCTGGGGGGGCTAGAGGGGTCTGGAGGGGCTGGGGAGGGGGTTTGGGGGTCCTACCTGGACTGGCTGGTCAGCAAGCTGGACCGGCTGGAGGCCTCCTGGAGTGGGGAGGGGGCTGGGGGGGGGCGGGGGGGGGGGGGCTTGGGGGGGTCTGGGGAGAGGGGGGGTTGGGGGGGGGCTCTGACGGCGGTAGGCTAGGGGAGGGGTGGGGCTGGGGGGGGCTTGGGGGCTGGGGAGAGGTTGGGGGATCTGGGGCTGGAGGGGTCTGGAGGGGCTGGGGAGGGGTTTGGGGGGTCCTACCTGGACTGGCTGGTCAGCAAGCTGGACCGGCTGGAGGCCTCCTGGAGTGGGGAGGGGGCTGGGGGGGCTGGGGGGGGGCTTGGGGGGCTGGGGAGAGGGGTTGGGGGGGTCTGGGGGGTGCTAGAGGGGTCTGGGGGGGTCTAGGGGGGTTTGGGGGTCCTACCTGGACTGGCTGGTCAGCAAGCTGGACCGGCTGGAGGCCTCCTCGGAGTGGGGAGGGGGCTGAGGGGGCTGGGGGGGGGCTTGGGGGGGCTGGGGAGAGGGGTTGGGGGGGTCTGGGGGGGCTGGAGGGGTCTGGGGGGGCTGGGGAGGGGTTTGGGGGGTCCTACCTGGACTGGCTGGTCAGCAAGCTGGACCGGCTGGAGGCCTCCTGGAGTGGGGAGGGGGCTGGGGGGGCTGGGGGGGGGCTTGGGGGGGCTGGGGAGAGGGGTTGGGGGGGTCTGGGGGGTGCTAGAGGGGTCTGGGGGGTCTAGGGGGGTTTGGGGGGTCCTACCTGGACTGGCTGGTCAGCAAGCTGGACCGGCTGGAGGCCTCCTGGAGTGGGGAGGGGGCTGGGGGGGCTGGGGGGGGGCTTGGGGGGCTGGGGAGAGGGGTTGGGGGGATCTGGGGGGGCTGGAGGGGTCTGGAGGGGCTGGGGAGGGGTTTGGGGGGTCCTACCTGGACTGGCTGGTCAGCAAGCTGGACCGGCTGGAGGCCTCCTGGAGTGGGGAGGGGGCTGGGGGGGCTGGGGGGGGCTTGGGGGGGCTGGGGAGAGGGGTTGGGGGGTCTGGGGGGTGCTAGAGGGGTCTGGGGGGGTCTAGGGGGGTTTGGGGGGTCCTACCTGGACTGGCTGGTCAGCAAGCTGGACCGGCTGGAGGCCTCCTGGAGTGGGGAGGGGGCTGGGGGGGCTGGGGGGGCTTGGGGGGGCTGGGGAGAGGGGTTGGGGGGGTCTGGGAGGGTGCTAGAGGGGTCTGGGGGGGTCTGGTGAGGGGTTTGGGGGGTCCTACCTGGACTGGCTGGTCAGCAAGCTGGACCGGCTGGAGGCCTCCTCAGGTGGGGGGGCTGGGGGGGCTGGGGGGGCTTGGGGGGGCTGGGGAGAGGGGTTGGGGGGGTCTGGGGGGGCTGGAGGGGTCTGGGGGGGCTGGGGAGGGGTTTGGGGGGTCCTACCTGGACTGGCTGGTCAGCAAGCTGGACCGGCTGGAGGCCTCCTCAGGTGGGGAGGGGGCTGGGGGGCTGGGGGGCTTGGGGGCTGGGGAGAGGGGTTGGGGGGTCTGGGGGGGCTGGAGGGGTCTGGGGGGTCTAGGGGGTTTGGGGGTCCTACCTGGACTGGCTGGTCAGCAAGCTGGACCGGCTGGAGGCCTCCTCAGGTGGGGAGGGGGCTGGGGGGCTTAGGGGGGCTGGGGAGGGGGCTGGGGGGCTGAGGGGGTCCTGAGGGGGTCCCAAGGGGATGGGGTTGGGGGGAGGAGGGGGTGGGGGGATGGGATGGGGTGATGCTTGAGGGTTGAGGAGCGGTGGGTTGGGGCTGGGGTCCTGCTGGGGGGCTGGGGTCTTATCTGTGGGGCTGGGGTCCTGCTGGGGGGCTGGGGTCCTTCTTATGGGCCTGGGGTCTTATCTGTGGGGCTGGGGTCCTGCTGGGGGCTGGGGTCTTATCTGTGGGGCTGGGGTCCTGCTGGGGGGCTGGGGTCCTTCTTATGGGCCTGGGGTCTTATCTGTGGGGCTGGGGTCCTGCTGGGGGGCTGGGGTCCTTCCTATGGGGCTGGGGTCCTTCCTGTGGGTCTGGAGTCCTGCTGGGGGGCGGGGGTCCTGCTGGGGGGCTGGGGTCCTTCCTATGGGGCTGGGGTCCTGCTGGGGGGCTGGGGTCCTTCCTATGGGTCAGGGGTCTTTCCTATGGGGCTGGGGTCCTGCTGGGGGGCTGGGGTCTTATCTGTGGGGCTGGGGTCCTGCTGGGGGGCTGGGGTCTTATCTATGGGGCTGGGGTCCTGCTGGGGGCCCTAGTGTGGGTCTGGGGTCCTGCTGTGGGTCAGGGGTCTTGCTGGGGGCCTGGGGCCCTGCTGGGGGTCTGGGGTCCTGCTGGGGGCTCCAGTGTGGGTCTGGGGTCCCACTGTGGGTCTGGGGTCCTGCTGGAGGTCTGGGGTCCTTCCTATGGGTCTGGGGTCCTGCTGGGGGTCAGGGGGCCCCAGTGTGGGTCTGGGGTCCTGTTGGGGGTCTGGGGTCCTGCTGGGGGCCCTGCTTAGTGTCTGGGATCCCGCTTGGGGTCTGGGGTCCTTCTTATGGGTCTGGGGTCCCACAACAGGGCTAAGGTCCTGCTGTAAGTCTGGGGTGCTGCTGTGGGTCTGGGGTCCCATTTGGGTCTGGGGTCTGCAGGTGCTGGATGTGCTGTGCTCGCCGTGGGGCTGGGATCCCACCATGGGGCTGGGGTCCCTGCCCTGACCCTGGGGTCCCTGCTCACCCTGTGCTCCCTGCTATGGGTCTGGGGTCCCTGCCCTGACCCTGGGGTCCCTGTTTTGGGTCTGGGGTCCCATTTGGGTCTGGGGTCTGCAGGTGCTGGACGTGCTGTGCTCGCTGTGTGTCTGCAAGGCCGTGGGGCTGGGATCCCACCATGGGATGAGGTCCCACCAAGGGTCTGGGGTCCCTGCCCTGGGTCTGGGGTCCCTGCCCTGGGTCTGGGGTCCCTGTTTTGGGTCTGGGGTCCCATTTGGGTCTGGGGTCTGCAGGTGCTGGACGTGCTGTGCTCGCTGTGTGTCTGCAAGGCCGTGGGGCTGGGATCCCACCATGGGATGAGGTCCCACCAAGGGTCTGGGGTCCCTGCTATGGGTCTGGGGTCCCTGCCCTGGGTCTGGGGTCCCTGTTTTGGGTCTGGGGTCCCATTTGGGTCTGGGGTCTGCAGGTGCTGGACGTGCTGTGCTCGCTGTGTGTCTGCAACGCCGTGGGGCTGGGGTCCCACCATGGGATGAGGTCCCACCAAGGGTCTGGGGTCCCTGCCCTGGGTCTGGGGTCCCTGCCCTGGGTCTGGGGTCCCTGTTTTGGGTCTGGGGTCCCATTTGGGTCTGGGGTCTGCAGGTGCTGGACGTGCTGTGCTCGCTGTGTGTCTGCAAGGCCGTGGGGCTGGGATCCCACCATGGGATGAGGTCCCACCAAGGGGCTGGGGTCCCTGCTATGGGTCTGGGGTCCCTGCCCTGGGTCTGGGGTCCCTGTTTTGGGTCTGGGGTCCCATTTGGGTCTGGGGTCTGCAGGTGCTGGACGTGCTGTGCTCGCTGTGTGTCTGCAAGGCCGTGGGGCTGGGATCCCACCATGGGATGAGGTCCCACCAAGGGGCTGGGGTCCCTGCTATGGGTCTGGGGTCCCTGCCCTGGGTCTGGGGTCCCTGTTTTGGGTCTGGGGTCCCATTTGGGTCTGGGGTCTGCAGGTGCTGGACGTGCTGTGCTCGCTGTGTGTCTGCAACGCCGTGGCCGTCCGCTCCAACCAGAACCTCATCGCTGAGAACCTGCTGCCCCGCAGGGACCTGCTGCTGCAGACGGGGATGGTCAACTACGTCACCAGGTGGGGAGGGGGCTTGGGGGGTCCTTGGGGGGGGGTGGGGGTGGGGTTGAGGGGTCCTCAGCATCTTTGGGGGGCTCCTGGGGGTCTTGAAGGGTCCTTGGGGGGTTTCTGGGGGGTTCCTGGGCGTCTTGAAGGGTCCTTGGGGGGCTCCTGGGGGTCTTGAAGGGTCCTTGGGGGGCTCCTGGGGGGTTCCTGGGGGTCTTGGGGGGTTCCTGGGGGTCTTGAAGGGTCCTTGGGGGGTTCCTGGGGGTCTTGAAGGGTCTTTGGGTGAGCTCCTGGGGAGTCTGGAGTGGGTCTGGGGGGCCCTTGGGGAGTTCCTGGGGGTCTTGGGGGGTTCCTGGGGGTCTTGGGGGGTTCCTGGGGGTCTTGAAGGGTCCTTTGGGGGGTTCCTGGGGGGTCTGGAGTGGGTCTAGCTGGCCCCTGGGGGGTTCCTGGGGGTCTTGGGGGGTTCCTGGGGGTCTTGAAGGGTCCTTGGGGGCTCCCGGGGGTCTTGAAGGGTCCTTGGGTGAGCTCCTGGGGGGTCTGGAGAGGGTCTGGGGGCACTTGGGGGGCTCCTGGGGGTCTTGGGGGGCTCCCGGGGGTCTTGAAGGGTCCTTGGGGAGTTTCTGGGGGGTTCCTGGGGGTCTTGGGGGGTTCCTGAGGGTCTTGAAGGGTCTTTGGGTGAGCTCCTGGGGGGTCTGGTGTGGGTCTGGGGGCCCTTGGGGGGCTCCTGGGGGTCTTGAAGGCTCCTTGGGGGGCTCCTGGGGGGTCTGGAGTGGGTCTGGGGGGCCCCTGGGGGGTTCCTGGGGGTCTTGAGGGGTCCTTGGGGGTCTTGAAGGGTCCTTTGGGGGGTTCCTGGGGGGTCTGGAGTGGGTCTGGGGGCCCCTGGGGGGCTCCTGGGAGACTTGGGGGTCTTCAGGAGGGTCTTGAAGGGTCCTTCGGGGGTTCCTGGGGGTCTTGGGGGACTCCTGGGGGTCTTGAAGGGTCCTTGGGGGCTCCCGGGGGTCTTGAAGGGTCCTTGGGTGAGCTCCTGGGGGGTCTGGAGAGGGTCTGGGGGCACTTGGGGGGCTCCTGGGGGTCTTGGGGGCTCCCGGGGGTCTTGAAGGGTCCTTGGGGAGTTCCTGGGGGGTCTGGAGTGGGTGTGGGGGGCCCCTGGGGGGTTCCTGGGGGTCTTGGGGAGTTCCTGGGGATCTTGAAGGGTCCTTGGGGGGTTCCTGGGGGGTCTGGAGTGGGTCTGGGGGGCCCCTGGGGGGTTCCTGGGGGTCTTGAAGGGTTCTTGGGGGTCTTGAAGGGTCCTTGGGGGGTTCCTGGGGGGTCTTGAAGGGTCCTTGGGGGGCTCCTGGGGCGTCTGGAGTGGGTCTAGCTGGCCCCTGGGGGTTCCTGGGGGTCTTGGGGGGTTCCTGGGGGTCTTGAAGGGTCCTTGGGGGGCTCTTAGGGGGTCTGGACTGGGTCTGGGGGGTTCCTGGGGGTCTTGAAGGGTCCTTGGTGGGTTTCTGTGGGTCTTGAAGGGTCCTTGGGGGTTCCTGGGGGTCTGGAGTGGGTCTGGGGAGCACTTGGGGGGCTTCTGGGGGTCTTGGGGGGTTCCTGGGGGTCTTGGGGGTTCCTGGGGGTCTTGAAGGGTCTTTGGGTGAGCTCCTGGGGGGTCTGGTGTGGGTCTGGGGGCCCTTGGGGGGCTCCTGGGGGTCTTGAAGGCTCCTTGGGGGGCTCCTGGGGGGTCTGGAGTGGGTCTGGGGGGCCCCTAGGGGGTTCCTGGGGGTCTTGGGGGGTTCCTGGGGGCTTGAAGGGTCCTTGGAGGGTTCCTGAGGGTCTTGAAGGGTCTTTGGGTGAGCTCCTGGGGGGTCTGGAGTGGGTCTGGGGGGCACTTGGGGGGCTCCTAGGGGTCTTGGGGGGCTCCTGGGGGTCTTGGGGGTTCCTGGGGGTCTTGAAGGGTCCTTGGGGGGTTTCTGGGAGGTTCCTGGGGGTCTTGGGGGGTTCCTGAGGGTCTTGAAGGGTCTTTGGGTGAGCTCCTGGGGGGTCTGGTGTGGGTCTGGGGGCCCTTGGGGGGCTCCTGGGGGTCTTGAAGGCTCCTTGGGGGGCTCCTGGGGGGTCTGGAGTGGGTCTGGGGGCCCCTGGGGGGTTCCTGGGGGTCTTGGGGGTTCCTGAGGGTCTTGAAGGGTCTTTGGGTGAGCTCCTGGGGGGTCTGGAGTGGGTCTGGGGGCACTTGGGGGCTCCTGCGGGTCTTGGGGGGCTCCTGGGGGTCTTGAAGGGTCCTTGGGGGTTCCTGGGGGGTCTGGAGTGGGTCTGGGGGCCCCTGTGGGGTTCCTGGGGGTCTTGGGGGGTTCCTGAGGGTCTTGAAGGGTCCTTGGGGGGCTCCTGGGGGTCTTGAAGGGTCTGGGGGGCACTTGGGGGGCTCCTGGGGGTCTTGGGGGGCTCCTGGGGGTCTTGAAGGCTCCTTGGGGGTTCCTGGGGGGTCTGGAGTGGGTGTGGGGGGCCCCTGGGGGGTTCCTGGGGGTCTTGGGGGTTCCTGGGGGGCTTGAAGGGTCCTTGGGGGGTTCCTGGGGGTCTTGAAGGCTCCTTGGGGGGCTCCTGGGGGGTCTGGAGTGGGTGTGGGGGGCCCCTGGGGGGTTCCTGGGGGTCTTGGGGGGTTCCTGGGGGTCTCGAGGGGTCCTTGGGGGGTTCCTGGGGGGTCTGGAGTGGGTCTGGGGGGCCCCTGGGGGGTTCCTGGGGGTCTTGGGGGGTTCCTGGGGGTCTCGAGGGGTCCTTGGGGGGCTCCTGGGGGGTCTTGGGGGGGACTTGGGGAGCTACTGGGGGGTCCTGGGGGTCTCGAGGGGTCCTTGGGGTGCTCCTGGGGGTCTTGGGGGTCTCTATGTGCTGACGACCCTTGACTGACGCCCCCTCCCCATTTTCCCCCCTCCCCATATTCCCCCCCCCGTGCCCCCCCCCACTCCCCCCCACCCCCCTCCCCATTTCCCCCCCCTCCCCATTTCCCCCCCCACCCCATATCCCCCCCCCATGTCCCTCCCCCCCTCCCCATTTCCCCCCCCATATCCCCCCCTCCCCATTTTCCCCCCACCCCATATTCCCCCCCCATATCCCCCCCCCATGTCCCTCCCCCCCCCCAATTTTCCCCCCACCCCATTTTCCCCCCTCCCCCTTTCCCCCCCATGTCCCTCCCCCTCCCCCCATTTCCCCCCCCCCCATATTCCCACCCCATATCCCCCCCATCCCATATCCCCCCCCATACCCCTCCCCCCCCCATTTCCCCCCCATCCCCCCCTCCCCATTTTCCCCCCATGTCCCTCCCGCCCCTCCCCATCCCCCCACCCCATATCCCCCCCCATACCCCTCCCCCCTCCCCATATCCCCCCTCCCATATCCCTCCCCCTCCCCATTCCCCCCCCCCATATTCCCCCCCACCCTCCCCCCCCATATCCCCCCCATGTCCCTCCCCCCCAATTTTCCCCCCTCCCCATATTCCCCCCCATGTCCCTTCCCCATATTCCCCCATCCCATTCCCCCATTCCCCCCCATTCCCCCCATCCCCCCTGTATTCCCCCCCATTTCCCCCCCATCCCCCTCCCCATATCCCCCCCACCCCATTTCCCCCCATTTCCCCCCTCCCCATTTCCCCCCCCCATTTCCCCCCCCGCCCCATTTCCCCCCTCCCCATATTCCCCCCATATCCCTCCCCCCCCCATATTCCCCCCCCCCATATCCCTCCCCCCCACTGTGTCCCCCCCACTCCCCCCATCCCCCCTCCCCATTTCCCCCCACCCCATATCCCCCCCATATCCCTCCCCCCTCCCCATTCCCCCCCCCCATATTCCCCCCACCCCTCCCCCCCATATCCCCCCCATGTCCCTCCCCCCCCCAATTTTCCCCCCTCCCCATATTCCCCCCCCATGTCCCTTCCCCCTCCCCATATTCCCCCCATCCCCCCTGTATCCCCCCCCATTTCCCCCCTCCCCATTTCCCCCCCACTCCCCATTCCCCCCCCATTTCCCCCCCGCCCCATTTCCCCCCTCCCCATATTCCCCCCCATATCCCTCCCCCCCCCATATTCCCCCCCCCATATCCCTCCCCCCCACTGTGTCCCCCCCACTCCCCCCATCCCCCCTCCCCATTTCCCCCCACCCCATATTCCCCCCCCATATCCCCCCCACCCCATATCCCCCCCATATCCCTCCCCCCTCCCCATTCCCCCCCCCATATTCCCCCCACCCCTCCCCCCCATATCCCCCCCATGTCCCTCCCCCCCCAATTTTCCCCCCTCCCCATATTCCCCCCCCATGTCCCTTCCCCCTCCCCATATTCCCCCCATCCCCCCTGTATCCCCCCCCATTTCCCCCCTCCCCATTTCCCCCCCACTCCCCATTCCCCCCCATTTCCCCCCCGCCCCATTTCCCCCCTCCCCATATTCCCCCCCATATCCCTCCCCCCCCCATATTCCCCCCCCCATATCCCTCCCCCCCACTGTGTCCCCCCCACTCCCCCCCATCCCCCCTCCCCATTTCCCCCCACCCCATATTCCCCCCCATATCCCCCCCACCCCATATCCCCCCCATATCCCTCCCCCCTCCCCATTCCCCCCCCCATATTCCCCCCCACCCCTCCCCCCCATATCCCCCCCATGTCCCTCCCCCCCCAATTTTCCCCCCTCCCCATATTCCCCCCCCATGTCCCTTCCCCCTCCCCATATTCCCCCCATCCCCCCTGTATCCCCCCCCATTTCCCCCCTCCCCATTTCCCCCCCACTCCCCATTCCCCCCCCCATTTCCCCCCCGCCCCATTTCCCCCCTCCCCATATTCCCCCCCCCATATCCCTCCCCCCCACTGTGTCCCCCCCACTCCCCCCATCCCCCCTCCCCATTTCCCCCCACCCCATATTCCCCCCCCATATCCCCCCCACCCCATATCCCCCCCATATCCCCTCCCCCCGTCCCCATTTCCCCCCTCCCCATTTCCCCCCACCCCATATTCCCCCCCATATCCCCCCCATGTCCCTCCCCCTCCCCTTTCCCCCCCCCCATATTCCCCCCCCATATCCCCCCCACCCCATATCCCCCCCCATACCCCTCCCCCCTCCCCATATTCTCCCCCCTATTCCCCCTCCCCCATCCCTCCCCCCCCCCCTTGTGTGTGCCCTCCCCCCTCAGCGTGCGCCCCAACCTGTACGTGGGGGCTCGGGGGGCTCCACCCAGTACCCCCAGTGGTATTTCGAGGTGCTGGTGGAAGAGGTGCACCCCTTCCTCACGGCCCAACCCACCCACCTCCGGGTGGGCTGGGCAGCCCTGGGGGGTACAACCCTTACCCGGGGGGGGAAGGTTGGGGGGCAACGGCGTCGGCGACGACCTCAGCTCCTTCGCCTTCGACGGGATGTACCTCTGGACTGGTAAGGGGGGGGGGCACCCCGACTCCCCCACCCCCTGACCCCCCCCCAACCTTAGAGGGGGCTCCCCTACCCCATTAACCCCCCTCCCACCCACCAGGGGGCGCCCTTCCCCCCTTTACCCCCCCATTCCTCCCACCCCACCAGGGGGCGCTCTTTCCCCTTTACCCCTTCCCCCCTTTTACCCCCTATAAACACCCCCCCCCCCGTTCCTCCCACCCACCAGGGGGTGCCCTTCCCCCCTTTAACCCCCCCTTTACCCCCCTTTACCCCCCATTCCTCCCACCCTCCAGGGGGCGCCCTTCCCTCCCTTTAATCCCTGTTTTACCCCCCTATAACCCCCCTTTCCTTATTCCTCCCACCCACCAGGGGGTGCCCTTCCCCCTTTAACCCCCCTTTTACCCCCCTTTACCCCCCATTCCTCCCACCCACCAGGGGGTGCCCTTCCCCCCTTTAACCCCCCCTTTACCCCCCTTTACCCCCCATTCCTCCCACCCTGCGGGGGCACCCTTCCCCCCTTTACCCCCCCCTTTACCCCCCCTTCCTCCCACCCACCAGGGTGCGCCCTTCCCCCCCTTTAACCCCTCCTTTTACCCCCCTTTACCCCCCATTCCTCCCACCCACCAGGGGGCGCCCTTTCCCCTTCCCCCCTTTACCCCCCCTTTACCCCCCATTCCTCCCGTCCTGCAGGGGGCGCCCTTCCCCCCTTTAACCCCTCCTTTTACCCCCCTTTACCCCTAATTCCTCCCACCCACCAAGGGGCGCCCTTCCCCCCTTTTCCCCCCTTTAATCCCTCCCCCTTTTACCCCCCGTTACCCTCCATTCCTCCCACCCACCAGGGGGCGCCCTTCCCCCTTAACCCTCCCCCGTTCCCCCTAATACCCCCCCTTTCCCTTACTCCTCCCACCCACCAGGGGGCGCCCTTCCCCCTCTTTAACCCCTCCTTTTACCCCCCTTTACCCCCCTTTCCCCCCATTCCTCCCACCCACCAGGGGGCGCCCTTCCCCCTTTCCCCCCTTTCCCCCCATTCCTCCCACCCACCAGGGGGCGCCCTTCCCCCCTTAACCCTCCCCCGTTCCCCCTAATACCTCCCCCTTTCCCTTACTCCTCCCACCCACCAGGGGGCGCCCTTCCCCCTCTTTAACCCCTCCTTTTACCCCTCCTTTTACCCCCTTTACCCCCCCATTCCTCCCACCCACCAGGGGGCGCCCTTTCTCCCCTTTAACCCCTCCTTTTACCCCTCCTTTTACCCTCCCTTTCCCCCCATTCCTCCCACCCACCAGGGGGCGCCCTTCCCCACCTTTAACCCCTCCTTTTACCCCCCTTTTACCCCCCTTTACCCCCCCACTCCTCCCACCCACCAGGGGGCGCCCTTCCCCCCTTAAACCCCTCCTTTTACCCCTCCTTTTACCCCCCCTTTACCCCCCCATTCCTCCCACCCACCAGGGGCGCCCTTCCCCCTTTAACCCCTCCTTTTACCCCCCTTTACCCCCTTTACCCCCCATTCCTCCCACCCACCAGGGGGCGCCCTTCCCCCCTCTTTAACCCCTCCCTTTACCCCTCCTTTTACCCTCCTTTACCCCCCATTCCTCCCACCCACCAGGGGGCGTCCTTCCCCCTTAACCATCCCCCTGTTCCCCCTAATACCCCCCTTTCCCTTACTCCTCCCACCCACCAGGGGGCGCCCTTCCCCCCTTTAACCCCTCCTTTTACCCCCCTTTACCCTCCTTTACCCCCCATTCCTCCCACCCACCAGGGGGCGCCCTTCCCCCCCTTAAACCCCTCCTTTTACCCCTCCTTTTACCCCCCTTTCCCCCCCATTCCTCCCACCCACCAGGGGGCGCCCTTCCCCCTCTTTAACCCCTCCTTTTACCCCCCCTTTTACCCCCCTTTACCCCCCCATTCCTCCCACCCACCGGGGGCGCCCTTCCCCCTCTTTAACCCCCTCATTTTACCCCCTCCATTCCTCCCACCCACCAGGGGGCGCCCTTTCCCCTTCCCCTCCTTTACCCCCCCTTTACCCCCCATTCCTCCCGTCCTGCAGGGGGCACCCTTCCCCCCTTTAACCCCCTCCTTTTACCCCCTTTACCCCCTAATTCCTCCCACCCACCAAGGGGCGCCCTTCCCCCTTTTCCCCCTTTAATCCCTCCCCCTTTTACCCCCCGTTACCCTCCATTCCTCCCACCCACCAGGGGGCGCCCTTCCCCCTTAACCCTCCCCCGTTCCCTCTAATACCCCCCCTTTCCCTTACTCCTCCCACCCACCAGGGGGCGCCCTTCCCCCTCTTTAACCCCTCCTTTTACCCCTCCTCTTACCCCCCTTTACCCCCCATTCCTCCCGTCCTGCAGGGGGCACCCTTTCTCCCCCTTTAACCCCTCCTTTTACCCCCCTTTTACCCCCTTTACCCCCCCATTCCTCCCACCCACCAGGGGGCGCCCTTCCCCCTCTTTAACCCCTCCTTCTACCCCCCCCTTCCCCCCTTTTACCCCCCCTTCTCCTTACTCCTCCCACCCACCAGGGGGCGCCCTTCCCCCCTTTAACCCCCTCCTTTTACCCCCCTTTACCCCCCTTTCCCCCCATTCCTCCCACCCACCAGGGGCGCCCTTCCCCCTCTTTAACCCCTCCCTTTACCCCTCCTTTACCCCTTTACCCCCCATTCCTCCCACCCACCAGGGGGCGCCCTTCCCCCTTAACCCTCCCCCGTTCCCCCTAATACCCCCCCTTTCCCTTACTCCTCCCACCCACCAGGGGGCGCCCTTCCCCCTCCTTTTCCCCCTCCATTTACCTCCCCCTTTACCCCTCCATTCCTCCCGCCCTGCAGGGGGCGCCCCTCGCCCCGCAGGCAGCCCTCAGCGCCGGGCCCTGGCGGCGGGGGACGTGGTGAGCTGCTGCCTGGACCTGTCCGTGCCCAGCGCCTCCTTCCGCCTCAACGGGGGCGCCGTGCGGGGGGTCCTGGAGCGCTTCAACCGCGACTGCCTCTTCTGCCCCGTCGTCAGCTGCTCCGCCGGCGTCAGGTGCTTTTGGGGGGGGGGGGGTTTAGGGGGGTCTGGGGGGATTTGGGGGGGTCTGGGGGGATTTGGGGGGATTTGGGGGGTCTGGGGGGATTTGGGGGTCTGGGGGGATTTAGGGTCTGGGGGGATTTGGGGGAGTCTTGGGGGGTCTGGGGGATCTAGGGGGTCTGGGGGGTCTGGGGGGATTTGGGGGGTCTGGGGGGATTTAGGGTCTGGGGGCTCTGGGGGGATTTGGGGGTTCTGGGGGGTTCTGGGGGTCTGGGGGCGATTTGGGGGTTCTGGGGGTCTGGGGGGATTTGGGGGGGTCTGGGGGTCTGGGGGCTCTGGGGGGGTCTTGGGGGTCTTGGGAGATTTAGAGCCTGGGGGGTCTGGGGGGATTTGGGGGTCTGGGGGTCTTGGGGGTCTGGGAGGATTTGGGGGTCTTGGGAGATTTAGGACCTGGGGGGTCTTGGGGGGTCTTGGAGGTCTGGGGGGATTTGGGGGTTCTGGGGGTTCTGGGGGTCTTGAGGGATTTGGGGGGATTTAGGGTCTGGGGGGATTTGGGGGTCTGGGGGGATTTGGAGCCTGGGGGGTCTAGGGGGTCTGGGGGGTCTTGGGGGTCTTGGGGGTTCTGGGGGGATTTAGGGTCTGGGGGGATTTAGGTTCTGGGGGGTCTGGGGGGATTTGGGGGTTCTGGGGGTCTGGGGGGATTTGGGGGGCTCTGGGGGGATTTAGGGTCTGGGGGCATTTGGGGTTCTGGGGGTGTTGGGGAATTTGGAGACTGGGGGTATTGGGGGGTCTGGGGGGTCTTGGGGGTCTGGGGGGATTTAGGGTCTGGGGGTATTGGGGGGTCTGGGGGGTCTTGGGGGTCTGGGGGGATTTAGGGTCTGGGGGCATTTGGGGGGTCTGGGGGGTCTGGGGGGATCTGGGGGGTCTGGGGGAATTTAGGACCTGGGGGGATTTGGGGTCTGGGGGGATTTGGGGGGTCTGGAGGGATTTGGGGTCTGGGGGGATTTGGGGGGTCTTGGGAGATTTAGGACCTGGGGGGTCTTGGGGGGTCTTGGAGGTCTGGGGGGATTTGGGGGTTCTGGGGGGTTCTGGGGGTCTTGAGGGATTTGGGGGGATTTAGGGTCTGGGGGGATTTGGGGGTCTGGGGGGATTTGGAGACTGGGGGGTCTAGGGGGGTCTGGGGGTCTTGGGGGTCTTGGGGGTTCTGGGGGGATTTAGGTTCTGGGGGGTCTGGGGGGATTTGGGGGTTCTGGGGGTCTGGGGGGATTTGGGGGTCTGGGGGGATTTGGAGACTGGGGGGTCTAGGGGGTCTGGGGGGTCTTGGGGGTCTTGGGGGTTCTGGGGGGATTTAGGTTCTGGGGGGTCTGGGGGGATTTGGGGGTCTTGGGGGTCTGAGGGGATTTGGGGGGTCTGGGGGGATTTCGGGTCTGGGGGGATTTGGGGGTTCTGGGGGGTCTGAGGGGATTTGGGGGTCTTGGGGGTCTGAGGGGATTTGGGGGGTCTGGGGGGATTTAGGGTCTGGGGGGATTTAGGACCTGGGGGGTCTTGGGGGTCTGAGGGGCATTTGGGGGGGTCTGGGGGTTCTGGGGGCTCTGGGGGGGTCTTGGGGGTCTTGGGGGATTTGGGGGGGTCTGGGGGGTTCTGGGGGCTCTGGGGGGGTCTTGGGGGTCTTGGGGGATTTGGGGGGGTCTGGGGGGATTTAGGCGGTCTGGGGGTATTGGGGGGTCTTGGGGGTCTGGGGGGATTTTTACCCCCCCCCACCCCCCCCCCAAGGCTGCGGTTCCTGCTGGGGGGCGTCACGGGGAGTTCCAGTTCCTGCCCCCCCCGGGTACTCACCCTGCGCCGAGGCGCTGCTGCCCCGCCACCGCCTGCGCCTCCAGCCCGTCAAGGCTTACGGGGGCACGGCCCCCCGGCACCCGCATCCTCCTGGGACCCCCCAGGACCTGACCCTCAGCGCCTTCGTCCCCTGCCCTGTGGATACGCAGCAGGTTTGGGGGGGTTGGGGGGGGGGGGATTTGGGGGGCTGAGGGACTCCCTGACCCATGGAAACCCAGGTGGTGGGGGGTTTGGGGGTTGGGGGGGTTTGGGGTAGTTGGAGGGGTTTGGGGGGCTGAGGGACTCCCTGACCCATGGAACCCAGGTGATGGGGGGTTTGGGGGGTTGGGGGGTTGGGGGGGTTTAGGGGCTGAGGGACTCCCCGACCCATGGAAACCCAGGTGGTGGGGGGGTTTGAGGGGGTTTGGGGGGGCTTGGGGGGGTTTGGGGGGTTTGGGGGGCTGAGGGACTCCCTGACCCATGGAAACCCAGGTGGTGGGGGGTTTGGGGGGGTTTGGGGGGCTTGGGGGGGTTTGAGGGGGTTTGGGGGGCTGAGGGACTCCCTGACCCATGGAAACCCAGGTGGTGGGGGTTTGGGGGGTTTGGGGGGCTGGGGGGTTTGAGGGGTTTGGGGGGCTGAGGGACTCCCTGACCCATGGAAACCCAGGTGGTGGTGGGGTTTGGGGGGTTTGGGGGGGTTTGAGGGGGTTTGGGGGGCTGAGGGACTCCCGACCCATGGAAACCCAGGTGGTGGGGTTTGGGGGTTTGAGGGGGCTGGGGGGGTTTGAGGGGTTTGGGGGGGCTGAGGGACTCCCTGACCCATGGAAACCCAGGTGGTGGGGGGGTTTGGGGGGTTTGGGGGGCTGGGGGGGGTTGAGGGGTTTGGGGGGCTGAGGGACTCCCTGACCCATGGAAACCCAGGTGGTGGGGGGTTTGGGGGGTTTGGGGGCTGGGGGGGTTGAGGGGGTTTGGGGGGGCTGAGGGACTCCCCGACCCATGGAAACCCAGGTGGTGGGGGGGTTTGGGGGGTTTTGGGGGGCTGGGGGGGGTTTGAGGGGGTTTGGGGGGGCTGAGGGACTCCCTGACCCATGGAAACCCAGGTGGTGGGGGGGTTTGGGGGGTTTGGGGGGCTTGGGGGGTTTGAGGGGGTTTGGGGGGCTGAGGGACTCCCCATGACCCATGGAAACCCAGGGTGGGGGGTGGGGGTTTGAGGGGTTTGGGGGGCTGAGGGACCCTGCCCATGAACCCAGGTGGTGGGGGTTTGGGGGTTTGGGGGCTGGGGGGTTTGAGGGGGTTGGGGGCTGAGGGACTCCCTGACCCATGGAAACCCAGGTGGTGGGGGGTTTGGGGGCTGGGGGGGTTTGGGGGGTTTGGGGGCTGAGGGACCCCTCCCCATGGAAACCCAGGTGGTGGGGGGTTTGAGGGGCTGGGGGGTTGGGGGGTTGGGGGGCTGAGGGACTCCCTGACCCATGGAAACCCAGGTGGTGGGGGGTTTGGGGGTTTGGGGGCTGGGGGGTTGAGGGGGGGCTGAGGGACTCCACCCATGGAAACCCAGGTGGTGGGGGTTTGGGGGGCTGGGGGGTTGGGGGTTTGGGGGTGGGACCCCTGCCCATGGAACCCAGGTGGTGGGGGGGGGGGGGGGTTGGGGGGGGGTTGGGGGGGCTCCCAGCCCATGGCCCAGGGGTGCGGGGCCTGGGGTGCCGGGGGTTTGGGGGGTTTGGGGGGGGGTCCCAGCCCCTGGACATGCAGGGGGTCCCAGCCCTGGGGGGTCCCAGCCCCAGGGTGCCCTTGGGTGTGGGGGTCCCAGGCCTTGTGGGGGGGGGGGTTCCCAGCCCTGGGGTGCCCTGGGGTGGGGGTCCCAGACTTTGGGGGGGGTTCCCAGCCCTGGGGTGCCCTGGGGTGGGGGTCTCAGCCCTTGGGGGGGGTTCCCAGCCCTGGGGTGCCCTGGGGTGCCCTGGGGTGGGGGTCCCAGACTTTGGGGGGGGTTCCCAGCCCTGGGGTGCCCTGGAGGTGCCGTGGGGTGGGGGTCTCAGGCTTTGGGGGGGGGGTCTCAGCTCTGGGGGTGCGTTTCCCAGCCCTGGGGTGGGGGTCTCAGCCCTTGGGGGGGGGGTCTCAGCCCTGGGGTGCCCTGGGGTGCCTTGGGGGTGGGGGTCCCGCCTTGGGGTGGGGGTCCCAGCCCTTGGGTGGGGGTCTCAGCTCTGGGGGTGGTTTCCCAGCCCTGGGGTGGGGGTCCCAGGCTTTGGGGGGGCTCCCAGCCCTGGGGTGCCCTGGGGTGCCGTGGGGTGGGGGTCCCAGCCCTTGGGTGGGGGTCTCAGCTCTGGGGGGGTTCCCAGCCCTGGGGTGCCCTGGGGTGCCCTGGGGTGGGGGTCCCAGACTTTGGGGAGGGTTCCCAGCCCTGGGGTGCCCTGGGGTGCCTTGGGGTGGGGGTCCCAGGCTTTGGGTGGGGGTCTCAGCTCTGGGGGGGGGGTGTCAGCCCCGGGGTGCCCTGGGGTGCCCTGGGGTGGGGGTCTCAGCCCTTGGGGGTTCCCAGCCCCGGGGTGCCGTGGGGTGGGGGTCCCAGGCTTTGGGGGGTTCCCAGCCCTGGGGTGCCCTGAGGTGCCGTGGGGTGGGGGTCCCAGGCTTTGGGGGGTTCCCAGCCCTGGGGTGCCCTGGGGTGCCGTGGGGTGGGGGTCCCAGCCCTTGGGTGGGGGTCTCAGCTCTGGGGGGGGTTCCCAGCCCTGGGGTGCCCTGGGGTGCCCTGGGGTGGGGGTCCCAGACTCTTGGGGAGGGTTCCCAGCCCTGGGGTGCCCTGAGGTGCCGTGGGGTGGGGGTCTCAGGCTTTGGGGGGGGGTCTCAGCTCTGGGGGTGGTTTCCCAGCCCTGGGGTGGGGGTCTCAGCCCTTGGGGGGGGGGTCTCAGCCCTGGGGTGCCCTGGGGTGCCTTGGGGTGGGGGTCCCGCCTTGGGGTGGGGGTCCCAGCCCTTGGGTGGGGGTCTCAGCTCTGGGGGTGGTTTCCCAGCCCTGGGGTGGGGGTCCCAGGCTTTGGGTGGGGGTCTCAGCTCTGGGGGGGGGGGTGTCAGCCCCGGGGTGCCCTGGGGTGCCCTGGGGTGGGGGTCTCAGCCCTTGGGGGGGGTTCCCAGCCCCGGGGTGCCGTGGGGTGGGGGTCCCAGGCTTTGGGGGGGGTCTCAGCCCTTGGGGGGGTTCCCAGCCCCGGGGTGCCTTGGGGTGGGGGTCCCAGGCTTTGGATGGGGGTCTCAGCTCTGGGGGGGGGGGGTGTCAGCCCCGGGGTGCCCTGGGGTGCCCTGGGGTGGGGGTCTCAGCCCTTGGGGGGTTCCCAGCCCCGGGGTGCCCTGGGGTGGGGGTCCCAGGCTTTGGGGGGGTTCCCAGCCCTGGGGTGCCGTGGGGTGGGGGTCCCATCCCTATACCCCCCCCCCAGATCGTGCTGCCCCCCCACCTGGAGCGCATCCGGGAGAAGCTGGCTGAGAACATCCACGAGCTCTGGGCCCTGACCCGCATCGAGCAGGGCTGGACCTACGGACCCGTGAGTCACCCCCCCCGGGACCCCCCCACACACACCCCCTGGCACCCCCACACCCCCCCAGGACCCCCCAGGACCCCCCAGGACCTTCCCAGGACCCCCCGACCCTCCCGAACCTCCCTGGACCACCCTGCACCCCCCAGGACCTCCCCAGAACCCCCCGACCCTCCCAAACCTCCCTGCACCCCCCAGGACCTCCCCAGGACCCCCCACCCCCCTGGGACCCCCACACCCCCCCAGGACCCCCCAGGACCCCCCAGGACCTCCCCAGGACCCCCCGACCCTCCCAAACCTCCCTGGACCACCCTGCACCCCCCAGGACCTCCCCAGGAACCCCCAACCCTTCCGACCCCCCCAGGACCTCCCCAGGACCCCCACACCCTCTCGGACCCCCCAGGACGCCCCCGGACCCCCACACCCCCCCAGGACCCCCACACCCCCCAGGACCTGCCCAGGACCCCCCAGGACCTCCCCAGAACCCCCTGACCCTCCCAAACCTCCCTGGACCCCCCAGGACCTCCCCAGGACTCCCCACCCCCTGGGACCCCCACACCCCCCCGGACCCCCCAGGACCTCCCCAGGACCCCCCACCCCCCTGGGACCCCCACACCCCCCCAGGACCCCCCAGGACCCCCCAGGACCTCCCCAGGACCCCCCGACCCTCCCAAACCTCCCTGGACCACCCTGCACCCCCCAGGACCTCCCCAGGAACCCCCAACCCTTCCGACCCCCCCAGGACCTCCCCAGGACCCCCACACCCTCTCGGACCCCCCAGGACCTCCCCAGGACCCCCCACCCCCCTGGGACCCCCCCACACCCCTCAGGACCCCCCAGGACCCCCCAGGACCTCCCCAGGACCCCCCGACCCTCTCAAACCTCCCTGGACCCCCCAGGACCTCCCCAGGACCCCCCACCCCCCTGGGACCCCCACACCCCCCTGTGAGCCCCACACCCCCCCAGGACCCCCCACAACCCCCCGGACCCCCCGGACCCCCCAGGACCCCCCAGGACCCCCCGACCCTCCCAACCCACCCTGGACCCCCCAGGACCTCCCCAGGACTCCCCAGGGCATCCCCAGGACCCTCCCCCCCGGGACCCCCACACCCCCCCAGGACCCCCCCACCCCCCTCTGGACCCCCCAGGACCCCCCAGGGCATCCCCAGGACCCTCCCACCCCCCGGGACCCCCACACCCCCCCAGGACCCCCCAGGACCTCCCCAGGACCCTCTCGATCCTCCCAACCCCCCCCCCCAACCCTTGGGGTGCAACGACATCCCCCCGACCCCCCCAAAGCCCTTGGGGTGCTGCACCCCCCCCAATATCCCCCCAGGGGATGCTCCCCCCCTCCCTTGGGCTGTGGGGGTGCTGCCCCCCTCTCCCCCCCAATATTCCCCCAGGGGTGCTTCCCCCCCTCCCTGGGGCTGTGGGGTGCTGCACCCCCCCCCCCCCCCATGGCCCCCCAGATTCGGGACGATGCAACCGGCGCCTGCACCCCTGTTTGCTGAGCTTCCACAGCCTTCCCCTGAGCCCGAGAGGGGCTACAACCTCCAGATGTCGGGGGAGACCCTCAAGTGAGGGGGGCTGGGGGCTTCTGGGGGGCTGGGGGGCTCTGGGGGGTCCAGGGGTCCTGGGGTTCAAGGGGGTCCAGGGGGGCTGAGGGGTGCTCCAGCCTCCCCCTAGTCCTGAGAGGGTGCTACCAACCCTCCAGATGTCGGGGGAGACCCTCAAGTGAGGGGGGCTGGGGGCTTTTGGGGGGCCTGGGGACGGTTTGGGGGGTCCAGGGGTCCTGGGGTTCAAGGGGGTCCAGGGGGGCTGAGGGGTGCTCAGCCTCCCCCAGTCCTGAGAGGGGCTACAACCTCCAGATGTCGGGGGAGACCCTCAAGTGAGGGGGCTGGGGGCTTTTGGGGGGCTGGGGGAGTCTGGGGGGTTTGGGGGGTCTGGGGCGGTCAGAGAGGGGTTTGGGGGCTGGGGGGCTGGGGGTGCTCAGCCTCCCCCAGCCCTGAGAGGGGCTACAACCTCCAGATGTCGGGGGAGACCCTCAAGTGAGGGGGGCTGGGGGCTTTTGGGGGGCTGGGGGGTCTGGGGGGTCCAGGGTCCTGGGGTTCAAGGGGGTCCAGGGGGGCTGGGGGTGCTCAGCCTCCCCTAGTCCTGAGAGGGGCTACAACCTCCAGATGTCGGGGGAGACCCTCAAGTGAGGGGGGCTGGGGGCTTTTGGGGGGCTGGGGGAGTCTGGGGGGTTTGGGGGGTCTGGGGGGTCAGAGAGGGGTTTGGGGGGCTGGGGGGCTGGGGGTGCTCAGCCTCCCCAGCCCTGAGAGGGGCTACAACCTCCAGATGTCGGGGGAGACCCTCAAGTGAGGGGGGTGGGGGGGGGGGGGGTGGGGGGGTTTGGGGGGCTTTGGGTGGTCCAGGGATCTTGGGGGGTCAGAGAGGGGTTTAGGGGTGCTGGGGGTGCTCAGCCTCCCTGACCCTGAGAGGAGCTACAACCTCCAGATGTCAGGGGAGACCCTCAAGTGAGGGGGGCTGGGGGCTTTTGGGGGGCTGGGGGCTTTTGGGGGGCCTGGGGACGGTTTGGGGGGGTCCAGGGGTCCTGGGGTTCAAGGGGGTCCAGGGGGGCTGAGGGGTGCTCAGCCTCCCCCAGTCCTGAGAGGGGCTACAACCTCCAGATGTCGGGGGAGACCCTCAAGTGAGGGGGTGCTGGGGGCTTTTGGGGGGGCTGGGGGAGTCTGGGGGGTTTGGGGGGGTCTGGGGGGTCAGAGAGGGGTTTGGGGGGCTGGGGGGCTGGGGGTGCTCAGCCTCCCCCAGCCCTGAGAGGGGCTACAACCTCCAGATGTCGGGGGAGACCCTCAAGTGAGGGGGGCTGGGGGCTTTTGGGGGGTCTGGGGAGGGTCTGGGGGGGTCCTGGGGGCTGGGAGGGCTATGGGGGCTGCTGGTGCTGGGCTGCCACATGGTTTGGGGGGCATCTTGAGGTTGGGGTACCCCTGTTTTGGAGGTGCCCTGACCCTGTTTTGGGGTGCTGCTGGTGCTGGGCTGCCACATGGTTTGGGGGGCACCCTGTGGGTTTGGGGTGCCCCCCTGTTTTTGGGGTGCCCTGTGGGGTTGGGGTTCCCTGTGAGGTTGGAGTACCCCCTGTTTTTGGGGTGCCCTGACCCTGTTTTTGGGGTGCAGGACGCTGCTGGCCCTGGGCTGCTGTGTGGTTTAGGGGGCACCCTGTGGGTTTGGGGTGCCCCCCTGTTTTTGGGGTGCCCTGTGGGGTTGGGGTTCCCTGTGAGGTTGGGGTACCCCCTGTTTTTGGGGTGCCCTGACCCTGTTTTTGGGGTGCAGGACGCTGCTGGCCCTGGGCTGCTGTGTGGTTTAGGGGGCACCCTGTGGGTTTGGGGTGCCCCCCTGTTTTTGGGGTGCCCTGTGGGGTTGGGGTGCCCTGTGAGGTTGGGGTACCCCCTGTTTTTGGGGTGCCCTGACCCTGTTTTTGGGGTGCAGGACGCTGCTGGCCTTGGGGTGCCACGTGGGGATGGCGGATGAAAAGGCTGAGGAGAACCTGAGGAGGGTCAAGCTCCCCAAAACGTGAGGAGGGGGGTCTGGGGGGGGGTCTGGGGGGTCCTGGGGGGCTGAGGGGGCGTCCCTGGGGGTCCTGAGGGGGGTCTCACATGCCCCCCCCCCTTCCCCCCAGGTACACCATGTCCAATGGGTACAAGCTGAGGGGGTTCTGGGGGGGGTCTCAGGGGGTTTGGGGGGGTCTCAGGGGGCCCTAGGGGGGGTCTCAGGGAGTCCTGGGGGGGTCTCAGGGGGCCCTGGGGGGTTTCCAGGGTCTCAGGGGGTTCTGGGGGGGTCTCAGGGGTCCCTGGGGGGTCTCATGGGGCCCTGGGGGGGTCTCAGGGAGCCCTGGGAGGGTCTCAGGGGGCCCTGGGGGTTCCCAGGGTCTCAGGGTGCTCTAGGGGGTCTCAGGGGGCCCTGGGGGTTCCCAGGGTCTCAGGGAGCCCTGTGGGGATCTCAGGGGGCCCTGGGGGTTCCCAGGGTCTCAGGGGGTTCTGGGGGTCTCAGGGGGCCCTGGGGGTTCCAGAGTCTCAGGGGCCCTGGGGTGTCTCAGGGGTTCTGGGGGAGTCTCCCCTCCCCCCAGGTACACCATGTCCAACGGGTACAAGCTGAGGGGGTTCTGGGGGTGTCTCAGGGGGCTCTGGGGGTCTCAGGGGCCCTGGGGGTTTCCTGAGTCTCAGGGAGCCCTTGGGGGTCTCAGGGGGTTCTGAGGGGGGTGTCTCAGGGGGTTCTGGGGGGGTCTCACACCCCCCCAGGTACACCATGTCCAACGGGTACAAGCTGAGGGGTCCCTGGGGGGTCTCAGGGGTCCCTGGGGGTTTCCAGGGTCTCAGGGGGCCCTGGGGGTCTCAGGGGTCCCTGGGGGTTTCCAGGGTCTCAGGGGGCACTGGGGGTCTCAGGGGGCCCTGGGGGGTTTCCAGAGTCTCAGGGGGCCCTGGGGGTGTCTCAGGGGGTTCTGGGGGGGTCACACTCCCTCCCCCCCCAGGTACCCCATGTCCAACGGGTACAAGCTGAGGGGTCCCTGGGGGGTCTCAGGGGTCCCTGGGGGTTTCCAGGGTCTCAGGGGGCACTGGGGGGTCTCAGGGGGCCCTGGGGGGTTTCCAGAGTCTCAGGGGGCCCTGGGGGGTCCTCAGGGAGCCCTGGGGGGTTCCCAGGGTCTCAGGGTGCTCTAGGGGGTCTCAGGGGGCCCTGGGGGTTCCCAGGGTCTCAGGGTGCTCTGGGGGGGTCTCAGGGGGCCCTGAGGTGTTTCCAGGGTCTCAGGGAGCCCTGTGGGGATCTCAGGGGGCCCTGGGGGGTTCCCAGGGTCTCAGGGGGCTCTGGGGGGTCTCAGGGGGCCCTGGGGGTTTCCTGAGTCTCAGGGGGCTCTAGGGGGTCTCAGGGGTCCCTAGGGGGTTCCCAGGGTCTCAGAGAGCCCTGGGGGGTCTCAGGGGGTTCTAGGAGGGGGGTCTCACTCACCCCCCCCAGGTACACCATGTCCAACGGGTACAAGCCGGCGCCGCTGGACCTGTCCCACGTGCGCCTGACGCCAGCGCAGCTGACGCTGGTCGATCGCCTGGCTGAGAACGGGCACAACGTGTGGGCACGGGACAGGGTGCAGCAGGGATGGACCTACAGCACCTTGCAGGTGAGGGGGGACCCCCGGGGGTCCCACGCTCCTGGGGTACCCCCATCCCTCATCCCTGGGGTCCCCCCATCCCTCATCCCCTTGGTCCTGGGGTCCCCCCATCCCTCATCCCCACGGGACAGGGTGCAGCAGGGCTGGACCTACAGCACCCTGCAGGTGAGGGGGGGACCCCCGGGGGTCCCACGCTCCTGGGGTACCCCCATCCCACATCCCCTTGGGGCTGGGGTCCCCCCATCCCTCGTCCCTGGGGTCCCCCTGTCCCTCATCCCCACGGGACAGGGTGCAGCAGGGCTGGACCTACAGCACCCTGCAGGTGAGGGGGGGGCACGGGCACCCCCGGGGGTCCCACGCTCCTGGGGTCCCCCCATCCCTCATCCCTGTTGCACCCCATCCTGTATCCCCTTGGTCCTGGGGTCCCCCCATCCCTCATCCCTGTGGCACCCCATCCTGTATCCTCTTGGTCCTGGGGTCCCCCCATCCCTCATCCCCACGGGACAGGGTGCAGCAGGGCTGGACCTACAGCACCCTGCAGGTGAGGGGGGGGCACGGGCACCCCCGGGGGTCCCATGCTCCTGGGGTACCCCCATCCCACATCCCCTTGGGGCTGGGGTCCCCCCATCCCTCATCCCTGGGGTCCCCCCATCCCTCATCCCCACGGGACAGGGTGCAGCAGGGCTGGACCTACAGCACCCTGCAGGTGAGGGGGGGGCACGGGCACCCCCGGGGGTCCCACGCTCCTGGGGTCCCCCCATCCCTCATCCCTGTGGCACCCCATCCTGTATCCCCTTGGTCCTGGGGTCCCCCCATCCCTCATCCCTGTGGCACCCCATCCTGTATCCTCTTGGTCCTGGGGTCCCCCCATCCCTCATCCCCACGGGACAGGGTGCAGCAGGGCTGGACCTACAGCACCCTGCAGGTGAGGGGGGGGCACGGGCACCCCCGGGGGTCCCATGCTCCTGGGGTACCCCCATCCCACATCCCCTTGGGGCTGGGGTCCCCCATCCCTCATCCCTGGGGTCCCCCCATCCCTCATCCCCACGGGACAGGGTGCAGCAGGGCTGGACCTACAGCACCCTGCAGGTGAGGGGGGGGCACGGGCACCCCCGGGGGTCCCACGCTCCTGGGGTCCCCCCATCCCTCATCCCTGTGGCACCCCATCCCTCATCCCCTTGGTCCTGGGGTCCCCCCACCCCTCATCCCTGCATCCCCACGGTGATGTCCCCCCATCCCCACATCCCCATCCCCATGGCCCTGGGGGTCCCCCCCACCCCTCATCCCTGCACCCCCAGGGTGCTGTCCCTCCATCCCCACATCCCCATGGTGATGTCCCCCCATCCCCACATCCCCATCCCCATGGTCCTGGGGTCCCCCCACCCTCCATCCCCACATCCCCATGGTGATGTCCCCACATCCCCACATCCCCATCCCCATGGTCCTGGGGTCCCCCCACCCCCACCCCTCATCCCTGCATCCCCATGGTGATGTCCCCCCATCCCCACATCCCCATCCCCATGGTCCTGAGGTGCCCCCACCCCCAACCCCACATCCCCATGGTGATGTCCCCCATCCCCCCATCCCCATGGTCCAGGGGGTCCCCCCCACCCCCCACCCCTCATCCCCATGTCCCCACAGTGATGTCCCCCCATCCCCACATCCCCATCCCCATGGTCCTGAGGTGCCCCCACCCCC
The DNA here is from genome assembly GCA_027925045.1 of Hypotaenidia okinawae. Lineage (NCBI taxonomy): Eukaryota > Metazoa > Chordata > Aves > Gruiformes > Rallidae > Hypotaenidia > Hypotaenidia okinawae. The sequence goes on along the minus strand of BSDF01000031.1, from coordinate 1,050,014 downwards.
CAACCCCACATCCCCATGGTGATGTCCCCACATCCCCCCATCCCCACATCCCCATCCCCATGGCCCTGGGGTCCCCCCACCCCTCATCCCCATGTCCCCACAGTGATGTCCCCCCATCCCCACATCCCCATCCCCATGGTCCTGAGGTGCCCCCACCCCCCAACCCCACATCCCCATGGTGATGTCCCCCCATCCCCCCATCCCCATGGTCCAGGGGGTCCCCCCCTCATCCCCCCACTCCCTCCATCCCCATGTCCCCACAGTGATGTCCCCCCATCCCCACATCCCCATCCCCATGGTCCTGAGGTGCCCCCACCCCCCAACCCCACATCCCCATGGTGATGTCCCCACATCCCCCCATCCCCATGGTCCAGGGGTCCCCACCCCCACCCCTCATCCCTGCATCCCCACGGTGATGTCCCCCCATCCCCACATCCCCATCCCCATGGTCCTGGGGTGCCCCCACCCCCCATCCCCATGTCCCCATGGTGATGTCCCCCCATCCCCACATCCCCATCCCCATGGTCCAGGGGTCCCCCCACCCCTCATCCCTGCATCCCCATGGTGATGTCCCCCCATCCCCACATCCCCATCCCCATGGTCCTGGGGTCCCCCCACCCCCATCCCCGCATCCCCATGGTGATGTCCCCACATCCCCACATCCCCACATCCCCATCCCCATGGCCCTGGGGGTCCCCCCACCCCCATCCTTGCATCCCTGCATCCCCATGGTGCTGTCCCCCCATCCCCACGTCCCCCCATCCCCACATCCCCATGGCCCTGGGGGTCCCCCCACCCCTCATCCCTACATCCCCGTGGTGATGTCCCTCCATCCCCATGCCCCCCACCTCCCCCAGCGCTGCCCCCCCGGTGCTGACACCCCCTTGTGTGTCCCCCCCCACCCAGGACATCAAGAACAAGAGGAACCCGCGGCTGGTGCCCTACCAGCTGCTGGACGAGCAGACCAAGAAGACCAACAGGGAGAGCCTGTGCCAGGCCGTGCGCACGCTGCTGGGCTACGGCTACAACATCGAGCCCCCCGACCCCGAGGGCCGTGAGTAGGGGGCTGGGGGGGGGCAGGGAGGGGGTGGGGGGCGATGGGAGGGGGCTGGGGGGTGATGGGAGGGGGCTGGGTGGTGATACAGGGTGATGGGGAGTGGGCTGGAGGGGGCAGGGGGAGGGGTGTGGGAGGGGCTGGGGAGTGATGGGAGGGGGCTGGGGGTGATGGGAGGAGGCTTGGGGGTGATACAGGGTGATGGGAGGGGGCTTGGTGGTGATGGGAGGGGGCTGGGGGGTGATACAGGGTGATGGGAGGGGGCTGGGGGGTGGTGGGAGAAGGCTGGGGGGTGATACAGGGTGATGGGAGGGGGCTGGGGGGTGATGGGGGGTGATGGGAGGGAGGCTGGGGGGTGATGGGAGGGGGCTTGGGGGTGATGGGGGGTGATGGGAGGGGGTTGGGGGGTGATACAGGGTGATGGGAAGGGGCTGGGGGGTGATGGGGGTGATGGGAGGGGGCTTGGGGGTGATACAGGGTGATGGGAGGGGGCTGGGGGGTGATGGGGGGTGATGGGAGGGGGTTGGGGGGTGATACAGGGTGATGGGAGGGGGCTGGGGGGTGATGGGAGGGGCTGGGGAGTGATGGGAGGGGGCTGGGGGGTGATGGGAGGGGGCTTGGGGGTGATACAGGGTGATGGGAGGGGGCTGGGGGGTGATGGGGGGTGATGGGAGGGGGTTGGGGGGTGATACAGGGTGATGGGAGGGGGTTGGAGGGGCAGGGGAGGGGGTGGGGAGGGGCTGGGGGGTGATGGGAGGGGGCTGGGGGGGCAGGGGAGGGGATGGGGGGTGATGGGGGTGATGGGAGGGGGTTGGGGGTGATGAAGGTCAGTGTGCCATGGGGGGGTCAGGGCTCTATGGGGGGGTCAGGGTGCCATGGGGGGTCATGGGGGGGTCAGGGCTCTATGGGGGGGTCAGGGTGCCATGGGGGGGTCATGGGGGGGTCAGGGCTCTATGGGGGGGTCAGGGTGCCATGGGGGGGTCATGGGGGGGTCAGGGCTCTATGGGGGGGTCATGGCTCTATGGGGGGGTCAGGGCTCTACGAGGGGGTCAGGATGCCATGGGGGGCTCAGGGCTCTATGGGGGTTCCCCTGACCCCCCCTGTCCCCCCCACAGCGTCCCAGGGGGTGCCGGCGGGGCGGGGTGCCGCTGGCGCCTGTTCCGGGCCGAGCGGGGGTACGCGGTGCGCAGCGGCCGGTGGTACTTCGAGTTCCAGGCTCGCACCCCCGGCGAGATGAGGGTGGGGTGGGCGCGCCCCGACCTGCGCCCCGACACCCCCCGGGGGACGACCACATGGCCTTCGTCTTCGACGGGCACAGAGTGAGACACCCCCCCCCCCCCACCCCCGCGACCCCCCTGGGACCCCCGCGACCCCCCGGGACCCCCGGACCCCCTGAGACCCCCTGGGACCCATCACACCCACTGACACCCCCTGGGTGCCCCCTGGGACCCCTCACATCCTCTGGGACCCCCCTGACACCCCCTGGGACCCCTGGGACCCCTGGGACCCCCCTGACACCCCCTGGGACCCCTGGGACCCATCACACCCACTGACACCCCCCTGGGACCCCCTGGGACCCCTGGGACCCCTGGGACCCCTGGGACCCCCGCGACCCCTGGGATGCCCCCCGGGACCCCTGACACCCCCCAGACCCCTGGGACCCCCTGGGACCCCCTGGGACCCATCACACCCACTGACACCCCCCTTGACCCCCTGGGACCCCCTAGGACCCTGTGGGACCCCCCCGGGACCCCTGGGACCCCCTGGGACCCCTGGGACCCCTGGGACCCCTGGGACTCCTGGGACCCCTGGGAACCTTGAGACCCCCTGACACCCCCCCGGGACCCCACTGAGACCCTCTGGGACCCCTCACATCCTCTGGGACCCTCTGGGACCCCCCTGGGACCCCTGGGACCCCTGGGACCCCCTGGGACCCCCTGACACCCCCGGGACCCCCGGGACCCCCGGACCCCCTGAGACCCCCTGGGACCCATCACACCCACTGACACCCCCCTGGGACCCCCTGGGACCCCCCGAGACCCCTGGGACCCCCCTGAGACCCCTGGGACCCCTAGGACCCCCTGAGACCCCTGGGACCCTCTGGGACCCCTGGGACCCCCGGACCCCCTAAGACCCCCCTGGGACCCCCCTGGGGCACCCCTGGGACCCCCCTGGGACCCCCTGAGACCCCCTGACTCCCCCTGGGATGTCTCACACCCCCTGACACCCCTTGGACCACCTGGGACCCCCCTGGGACCCCCCTGAGACCCTCTGGCACCCCTGGGATCCCTGGGACCCCCCGGGACCCCCCGGGACCCCTGGGACCCCCTCGGACCCCTGGGACCCTCTGGGACCCCTCACACCCCCTGGGACACCCTGGGACCCCCCTGAGACCCCCCTGGGACCCCTGGGACACCCTGAGACCCCCTGGGACCCCCCTGGGACCCCTGGAACCCCTGACACCCCTGGGACCCCTGGGACCCCTGGGACTCCTGGGACCCCTGGGAACCTTGAGACCCCCTGACACCCCCCCGGGACCCCACTGAGACCCTCTGGGACCCCTCACATCCTCTGGGACCCTCTGGGACCCCCTGGGACCCCTGGGACCCCTGGGACCCCCTGGGACCCCCTGGGACCCCTGGGACCCTCTGGGACCCCCTGGGACCCCCCTGGGACCCCCTGAGACCCCCGGGACCCCTGGGACCCCTGGGACCCCTGGGACCCCTCACACCCCCGGGACCCCCTGGGACCCCCCTGGGACCCCTGGGACCCCCTAAGACCCCCCTGGGACCCCCTGGGACCCTCTGGGACCCCTGGGAACCTTGAGACCCCCTGAGACCCCTGACACCCCCTGACACCCCCCGACACCCCCTGGGACCCCCCTGGGAACCTTGAGACCCTCTGGGACCCCTCACACCCCCTGGGACCCCTGGGACCCCCTGAGACCCTCTGGGACCCCTGGGAACCTTGAGACCCCCTGAGACCCCCTGGAACCCCCCTGGGACCCCTGGGACCCCTGGGACCCCTGGGACCCATCACACCCACTGACACCCTCCCTGGGACCCCTGGGACCCTCTGGGACCCCCCAGGACCCCTGGGACCCCTCTGACACCCCCCTGACACCCCCTGACACCCCCTGATACCCCTGGGACCCCTGAGACCCCCCTGAGACTCCCCTGGGACCCCCTGAGACCCCCTGAGACCCCCACAGCCCCCTGGGACCCCCTGGGACCCCCTGACCCCTTTGGGTGGCTGTGGCAGGTGGGGGACGTGGTGGGCTGCCCCCCTGCCCCCGAGACCCCCTGTCCCCCAGCCCCCTGACCCCCCCAGACCCCTCTGACCCCCCCAAAACCCCCCAAACCCCCCAAACCCCCTGCCCCCCTCCTGCCCCCCCAGGCCCAGCGCTGGCACGTGGGTGGCTGTGGCAGGCGGGGGACGTGGTGGGCTGCCCCCCTGCCCCCGGGACCCCCCTGTCCCCCAGCCCCTGACCCCCCAGACCCCCCAGCCCCCCCAAACCCCCTGACCCCCCTGCCCCCCAGGCCCAGCGCTGGTATAGGTGGCCATGGCAGGTGGGGGACATGGTGGGCTGCCCCCCTGCCCCTGGGAGCCCCCTGTCCCCCAGCCCCCTGACCCCCCCTGACCCCCCTGCCCCCCAAACCCCCTGACCCCCCTGCCCCCCCAGGTCCAGTGCTGGTATAGGTGGCCATGGCAGGTGGGGGACGTGGTGGGCTGCCCCCCTGCCCCTGGGACCCCCCTGTCCCCCAGCCCCCTGACCCCCCTGACCCCCCTGCCCCCCAAACCCCCTGACCCCCCTGCCCCCCAGGTCCAGTGCTGGTATAGGTGGCCATGGCAGGTGGGGGACGTGGTGGGCTGCCCCCTCCCCCTGGGACCCCCCTGTCCCCCAGCCCCCTGACCCCCCAGACCCCCCCAAACCCCCTGACCCCCCAGATACCCCCAGCCCCCAAACCCCCTGCCCCCCTCCTGCCCCCCCAGGCCCAGCGCTGGCACGTGGGTGGCTGTGGCAGGCGGGGGACGTGGTGGGCTGCCCCCCTGCCCCCGAGACCCCCTGTCCCCCAGCCCCCAGACCCCCTGACCCCCCAGACCCCCCCAAACCCCCTGCCCCCCCTGCCCCCCAGGCCCAGCGCTGGCACGTGGGCAGCGAGCCCTTTGGGCGGCCCTGGCAGGCGGGGGACGTGGTGGGCTGCCTCATCGACCTGGGCGAGGCTCACATGAGCTTCACCCTCAACGGGGACCTGCTGATCAGCGACACGGGCTCGGAGCTGGCCTTCAGGGACTTCCCCGTGGGGGAGGGTCAGGACACCCCCCTCCCCATCCCCATCCCATCCCCAGACCTTCCTATCCCATCCCCATCCCATCCCCATCCCCATCCCCATCCCCATCCCCATCCCCATCCCCATCCCCAGCCCATCCCATCCCCATCCCCATCCCCATCCCCATCCCCATCCCATCCCCATCCCCATCCCCATCCCCATCCCATCCCATCCCATCCCCATCCCCATCCCATCCCATCCCCATCCCATCCCATCCCCATCCCGATCCCATCCCATCCCATCCCATCCCATCCCCATCCCATCCCATCCCCATCCCATCCCCATCCCCACCCCCATCCCATCCCCATCCCATCCCCATCCCATCCCCATCCCATCCCCATCCCATCCCATCCCCATCCCGATCCCATCCCATCCCATCCCATCCCATCCCCATCCCCATCCCATCCCCATCCCATCCCATCCCCATCCCCATCCCATCCCATCCCCATCCCATCCCCATCCCATCCCATCCCCATCCCATCCCCATCCCATCCCATCCCCATCCCACCCCATCCCATCCCATCCCCATCCCCATCCCCATCCCCATCCCCATCCCATCCCCATCCCATCCCCATCCCATCCCATCCCCATCCCCACCCCCATCCCATCCCCATCCCATCCCATCCCATCCCCATCCCATCCCATCCCCATCCCATCCCCATCCCCATCCCCATCTCATCCCCATCCCATCCCCATCCCCATCCCCATCCCCATCCCATCCCATCCCCATCCCCATCCCCACCCCATCCCCATCCCCATCCCATCCCCATCCCCTCCCATCCCATCCCCATCCCATCCCCATCCCCATCCCATCCCCATCCCCATCCCATCCCATCCCATCCCCATCCCATCCCCATCCCCATCCCATCCCATCCCATCCCACCCCATCCCCATCCCATCCCCATCCCCATCCCCATCCCATCCCCATCCCATCCCCATCCCCATCCCCATCCCATCCCCATCCCATCCCATCCCCATCCCATCCCCATCCCATCCCCATCCCATCCCATCCCCATCCCCATCCCATCCCATCCCCATCCCATCCCCATCCCATCCCCATCCCATCCCCATCCCCATCCCCATCCCCATCCCCATCCCATCCCCATCCCATCCCATCCCCATCCCATCCCCATCCCATCCCCTCCCCATCCCCATCCCAATCCCCATCCCATCCCCATCCCATCCCCACCCCATCCCATCCCCACCCCATCCCCATCCCATCCCCCCCATCCCCATCCCATCCCCATCCCATCCCATCCCATCCCATCCCATCCCCACCCCATCCCCATCCCCATCCCCATCCCATCCCCATCCCCATCCCATCCCCATCCCATCCCCATCCCACCCCATCCCCATCCCATCCCCATCCCATCCCCATCCCATCCCCATCCCCATCCCATCCCATCCCCATCCCATCCCCATCCCATCCCCCCCATCCCCATCCCATCCCATCCCATCCCACCCCATCCCATCCCCATCCCATCCCCCCCATCCCCATCCCATCCCATCCCATCCCCATCCCATCCCCATCCCATCCCCATCCCATCCCCATCCCATCCCCCCCATCCCCATCCCATCCCATCCCACCCCATCCCATCCCCATCCCATCCCCCCTGGGGGTTTTTGGGGTTCCCAACACCCCCTTTCCCCCCCCCCAGGGTTTGTCCCGGTGTGCAGCCTGGGCCCGGAGCAGGAGGGGGTCCTGAACTTGGGGGGGACGTGAGCAGCCTGAGGTTCTTCGGGATCTGTGGGCTCCAGGAGGGATACTGAGCCCTTCGGAGTCAACATGCGCCGGCCCATCCCCCTCTGGTTCAGCAAGAGCCTCCCCAGTTCGTCAACGTGTCCCCCCAGCACCCCCAGCTCGAGGTGGGGGCATGGGGGGGGCATGAGGGGGCGGGGGGAGGCATGGGGTGGGGGTCACTGGTACCCAAAGGGGTTGGGGAGTGGGTGATGGGGGATACTGGTACCCAAAGGGGTCAGGGAGTGGGTGATGGGGGAGTTAGTGGTACCCAGGGGGGCTGGGGAGGGGTTACTGGTACCCAGGGGGGCTGGGGGGGTGGGGATGGGGGATAACAAAGGGGGAGGGGGTGGGGATGGGGGTTACTGGTACCCAGGGGGGTTGGGGAGGGGAGTGATGGGGGATACTGGTACCCAAAGGGGTCAGGGGGTGGGTGATGGGGGGTTACTGGTCCCCAGGGGGGCTGGGGAGGGGTTACTGGTACCCAGGGGGGTTGGGGAGGTGATGGTGGGCAGGTTACTGGTACCCAGGGGGGTTGGGGGGTGACCAAGGGGGAGGGGGTGAGGATGGGCCCATCCCCCTCTGGTTCAGCAAGAGCCTCCCCCAGTTCGTCAACGTGTCCCCCCAGCACCCCCAGCTCGAGGTGGGGGCATGGGGGGGCATGAGGGGGCGGGGGGAGGCATGGGGTGGGGGTCACTGGTACCCAAAGGGGTTGGGGAGTGGGTGATGGGGGATACTGGTACCCAAAGGGGTCAGGGGGTGGGTGATGGAGGGGTTACTGGTCCCCAAGGGGGCTGGGGAGGCGATGATGGGGGGTTACTGGTCCCCCAGGGGGGTTGGGAGGGGAGTGATGGGGGATACTGGTACCCAAAGGGGTCAGGGGGTGGGTGATGGGGGGGTTACTGATACCCAGGGGGGCTGGGGAGGCGATGGGGGGGTTACTGGTCCCCCAGGGGGGTTGGGAGGGGAGTGATGGGGGATACTGGTACCCAAAGGGATCAGGGGGTGGGTGATGGGGGGGTTACTGGTACCCAGGGGGGCTGGGGAGGCGATGGGGGGGTTACTGGTCCCCCAGGGGGGTTGGGGAGGGGATGGAGGGGGGGTTACTGGTCCCCAGGGGGGTTGGGGAGGCGATGGGGGGGGGGGTTACTGGTCCCCAGGGGGTTTGGGAGGAGAGTGATGGGAGATACTGGTACCCAAGGGGGGCAGGGGGTGGGTGATGGGGGTTACTGGTCCCCAGGGGGGCTGGGGAGGGGTTACTGGTCCCCCAGGGGGTTTGGGAGGGGAGTGATGGGGGATACTGGTACCCAAGGGGGCAGGGGGTGGGTGATGGGGGTTACTGGTCCCCAGGGGGGCTGGGGAGGGGTTACTGGTCCCCCAGGGGGTTTGGGAGGGGAGTGATGTGGGATACTGGTACCCAAGGGGGGCAGGGGGTGGGTGATGGGGGGTTACTGGTCCCCAGGGGGGCTGGGGAGGGGTTACTGGTCCCCAGGGGGTTTGGGAGGGGAGTGATGTGGGATACTGGTACCCAGGGGGGTCAGGGGGTGGGTGATGGGGGGTTACTGGTCCCCAGGGGGGGCTGGGGAGGCGATGGGGGGGTTACTGGTCCCCCAGGGGGGTTGGGAGGGGAGTGATGTGGGATACTGGTACCCAAAGGGGTCAGGGGGTGGGTGATGGGGGGTTACTGGTACCCAGGGGGGCTGGGGAGGCGATGGGGGGGTTACTGGTCCCCCAGGGGGGTTGGGGAGGGGATGGAGGGGGGTTACTGGTCCCCCAGGGGGGTTGGGGAGGCGATGGGGGGGGGGGTTACTGGTCCCCAGGGGGTTTGGGAGGAGAGTGATGGGAGATACTGGTACCCAAGGGGGGCAGGGGGTGGGTGATGGGGGGGTTACTGGTCCCCAGGGGGGCTGGGGAGGGGTTACTGGTCCCCCAGGGGAGATGGGGAGGGGAGTGATGGGGGATACTGGTACACAGGGGGGTCAGGGGGTGGGTGATGGGGGGGGGGTTACTGGTACCCAAATGGGTCAGGGGGTGAGTGATGGGGGAGTTACTGGTCCCCAGGGGGGCTGGGGAGGGGTTACTGGTCCCCCAGGGGGGTTGGGAAGGGGAGTGATGGGGGATACTGGTACCCAGGGGGGTCAGGGGGTGGGTGATGGGGGGGTTACTGGTCCCCAGGGGGGGCTGGGGAGGCGATGGGGGGGGGTTACTGGTCCCCCAGGGGGGTTGGGAGGGGAGTGATGTGGGATACTGGTACCCAAAGGGGTCAGGGGGTGGGTGATGGGGGGTTACTGGTCCCCAGGGGGGCTGGGGAGGGGTTACTGGTCCCCCAGGGGGGTTGGGAAGGGGAGTGATGGGGGATACTGGTACCCAAGGGGGGCAGGGGGTGGGTGATGGGGGGTTACTGGTCCCCAGGGGGGGCTGGGGAGGGAAAGGGGGGGGTTACTGGTCCCCAGGGGGGTCTGGGGTCCCCAAATCTTCCCAGGGCAGGACCATACATGGCATGGGGGGGGGTATAGGGGGGGTTATAAGGGGGGGGGGGTCCCAATGTTGGGGTGCCCCCCTCCAAAGTGACACCGGGGGGGGTCCCCATCTATGGGGGGGGGGTCCCCAAATCCTCCCAAGGCAGGACCATACATGGCATGGGGGGGTGGGTAGGGATGGGGGGTTATAAGGGGGGTGTCCCAATGTTGGGGTGCCCCCCCCAAAGTGACACCCGGGGGGGGTCCCAATGTGGGGTGCCCCCCAAGTGACACCTGGGGGGGGTCACAATGTGGGGTGCCCCCAAGTGACACCTTGGGGGGGGTCCCCATCCATGGGGGGTGTATGTAGGGGGGGGTGGTTTAAGGGGGGGGGGTCACAATGTTGGGGTGCCCCCCCCAAAGTGACACTGAGGTGGGGTCCTCATCCATGGGGAGGGGTTTGGGGGGGGGGGTCACAGCTTGTAGGGGGGTCACAATGTGGGGTGCCCCCAAGTGACACCTGGGGGGGTCAAAATGTGGGGTGCCCCCAAGTGACACCTTGGGGGGGTCCCCATCCATGGGGGGTGTATGTAGGGGGGAGGGGGGGTTTAAGGGGGGGGTCACAATGTTGGGGTGCCCCCCCCAAAGTGACACCCGGGGGGGGGGTCCCCACCCATGGGGAAGGGTTTGGGGGGGGGGTCACAGCTTGTAGGGGGGTCACAATGTGGGGTGCCCCCAAGTGACACCCTGGGGGGGTCCCCATCCATGGGGGGGTGTGTGTGTACGGGGGGTTTAAGGATGGGGGGGTCCCAATGTTGGGGTGCCCCCCCCAAAGTGACACCCGGGGGGGGGGTCCCAATGTTGGGGTGCCCCCCTAAAGTGACCCCTGGGTGTCACTTGGGGGGGAGGGGTCCCCATCCCTGGGGGGGGGGGGGGATGTGTGTAGTGGGGGGGTGTTTAAGGGGGGGTGTCCTAATATTGGGGTGCCCCCCCCCCCCACCAGGTGACCCGGATCGACGGGACGGTGGATTCCCCCCTGCCTGCGCCTGTCCCACCGCCCCCCAGCACCCCCGGGGCCCCCCCGAGCTGCTCTTCCTGCGCCTCAGTCTCCCCGTCCAGTTCCACCCCCGGTTCCGCTGCACCCCGGGGGCCACCCCCCTCCCCCAGAGCCCCCAGAACCCCTCGACGACCCCAACCTCGACCCCCCTCGGATTTCGAGAGGCTCCGGCGCTCCGCCGCCCCCCGCCACGCCGAGGGGGAGGGGGAAGGGGAGAAAGGGGGGCCTGGGGGGACCCCGACTCCGCCCCCACCCCGGGCGGAGAATGAGAAGGATGCGACCACGGAGAAGGGCAAAGCCCGCAGGGGGTGAGAGTTGGGGGGGGGGGGGGCTCTGGGGGGGAAGAGGGGGGCTAGGGAGGGGGTCTGGGGGGAGGTTTGGGGGGGTCTGAGGGGGTCTGGGGGAGGTTTGGGGGGCTCTGGGGGAGGTTTGGGGGGGTCTGAGGGGGGTCTGGGGGAGGTTTGGGGGGGTCTGAGGGGGTCTGGGGGAGGTTTGGGGGGGTTTGGGGTGGATTTGGGGGGGGGTCTGGAGGAGGTTTGAGGGGGTCTGGGGGAGGTTTGGGGAGATTTTGGGGGGTCTGGAGGAGGTTTGGGGGCATCTGGAGGAGGTTTGGGGGGATTTTGGGGGGTCTGGAGGAGGTTTGGAGGGACTTTAGGGGGTCTGGGGGAGGTTCGGGGGGTTTGGGGTGGATTTGGGGGGGTCTGGAGGAGGTTTGAGGGGGTCTGAGGGGGTCTGGGGGAGGTTTGGGGGGATTTTGGGGGGGTTTGGGGGGTCTGGAGGAGGTTTGAGGGGGTCTGGGGGAGGTTTGGGGGGATTTTGGGGGGTCTGGAGGAGGTTTGGAGGGACTTTGGGGGGTCTGGAGGAGGTTTGGGGGGGTCTGGGGGGGATTTGGAGGCATCTGGAGGAGGTTTGGGGGGATTTTGGGGGGTCTGGGGGAGGTTTGAGGGGGGTTTGGAGGGGTCTGGAGGAGGTTTGGGGGGGTTGGGGGGTTTGGGGGGATTTTGGGGGGTCTGGGGGAGGTTTGGAGGGGTCTGGGGTGGTGGTGGGGGGTCTGAGGGGGTCTGGAGGAGGTTTGGGAGGGTCTGGGGGAGTTTTGGGGGGGTCTGGAGGAGGTTTGGGGGGGTTTTGGAGTGGATTTGGGGGGGTTTGGGGGAGGTTTGGGGGGGTCTGGGGGAGGTTTGGGGAGGTTTGGGGGGGTCTGGAGGAGGTTTGGGGGGTCTGGGGGAGGTTTGGGGAGGTTTGGGGGGTCTGGAGGAGGTTTGGGGGCATCTGGAGGAGGTTTGGGGGGATTTTGGGGGGTCTGGAGGAGGTTTGGGGGGGTCTGGGGGAGGTTTGTGGGGGTCTGGGGGAGGTTTGGGGGCTCTGGAGGAGGTTTGCGGGGGTCTGGAGGGGGTTTGGGGGGGTCTGGGGGGGTCTGGGGGGGATTTGGGGGCAACTGGAGGAGGTTTGGGGGGGTCTGGGGGAGGTTTGGGGGCTCTGGAGGAGGTTTGCGGGGGTCTGGAGGGGGTTTGGGGGGGTCTGGGGGGGTCTGGGGGGGATTTGGGGGCAACTGGAGGAGGTTTGGGGGGGTCTGGGGCAGATTTGGGGGGGTCTGGAGGGGGTTTGGGGGGTTTTGGAGTGGATTTGTGGGGGTTTGGGGGGTCTGGAGGAGGTTTGGGGGGGTCTGAGGGGGCCTGGGGGAGGTTTGGGGGGATTTTGGGGGGATTTTGTGGGGGTTTGGGGGGGTCTGGGGGAGGTTTGAGGGGGTTTGGGGTGGATTTGGGGAGGTCTGGGGGGGCTTGGGGGAGGTTTGGGGGGGTTTGGGGGGGTCTGGGGGAGGTTTGGTGGGGTCTGGGGTGGATTTTGGGGGGTCTGGAGGAGGCTTGGGGGGGTCTGGAGGAGGTTTGGGGGGGTCTGAGGGGGTTTGGGGGGGTCTGGGGGAGGTTTAGGGGGGTCTGAGAGGGTCTGGGGGAGGTTTGGGGGGTCTGAGGGCGATTTGGGGGCATCTGGAGGAGGTTTGGGGGGATTTGGGGGAGTCTGGAGGAGGTTTGGGGGGGTTTGTGGTGGATTTGGGGGGGTCTGGAGGAGGTTTGGGGGGTCTGAGGGGGTCTGGAGGAGGTTTGGGGGGGTTTGGGGTGGATTTGGGGAGGTTTGGGGGGGATTTTGGGGGGATTTTGGGGGGTTTGGGGGGGTCTGGGGGAGGTTTGGGGGGATTTTGGGGGGGTTTGGGGGGGTCTGGGGGGGGTTTGGGGGGGTTTTGGGGGGGTCTGGAGGGGGTTTGGGGGGGGGGGTCTGGGGCAGATTGGGGGGGTCTGGGGTGGATTTGGGGGGGTCTGAAGGAGGTTTGGGGGGTTTGGGGGGGTCGGGGTGGATTTTGGGGGGTCTGGAGGAAGTTTGGGGGGGTCTGGAGGAGGCTTGGGGGGGTCTGGAGGAGGTTTGGGGGGGTCTGAGGGGGTTTGGGGGGGTCTGGAGGGAGGTTTAGGGGGGTCTGAGAGGGTCTGGGGGAGGTTTGGGGGGGTCTGAGGGCGATTTGGGGGCATCTGGAGGAGGTTTGGGGGGATTTGGGGGAGTCTGGAGGAGGTTTGGGGGGTTTGGGGTGGATTTGGGGGGGTCTGGAGGAGGTTTGGGGGGTCTGAGGGGGTCTGGAGGAGGTTTGGGGGGGTCTGGGGTGGATTTGGGGAGGTTTGGGGGGATTTTGGGGGGATTTTGGGGGGTTTGGGGGGGTCTGGGGGAGGTTTGGGGGGATTTTGGGGGGGTTTGGGGGGGTCTGGGGGAGGTTTGGGGGGGTGTTGGGGGGGTCTGGAGGGGGTTTGGGGGGGGGGTCTGGGGCAGATTGGGGGGGTCTGGGGTGGATTTGGGGGGGTCTGAAGGAGGTTTGGGGGGTTTGGGGGGGTCGGGGGTGGATTTTGGGGGGTCTGGAGGAAGTTTGGGGGGGTCTGGAGGAGGTTTGGGGGGGTCTGGAGGAGGTTTGGGGGGGTCTGAGGGGGTTTGGGGGGGTCTGAGGGAGGTTTAGGGGGGTCTGAGAGGGTCTGGGGGAGGTTTGGGGGGGTCTGGGGGCAATTTGGGGGCATCTGGAGGAGGTTTGGGGGGATTTGGGGGAGTCTGGAGGAGGTTTGGGGGGGTTTGGGGTGGATTTGGGGGGGTCTGGAGGAGGTTTGGGGGGTCTGAGGGGGTCTGGAGGAGGTTTGGGGGGGTTTGGGGTGGATTTGGGGAGGTTTGGGGGGGATTTTGGGGGGATTTTGGGGGGTTTGGGGGGGTCTGGGGGGGGTTTGGGGGGGTTTTGGGGGGGTCTGGAGGGGGTTTGGGGGGGGTGGTCTGGGGCAGATTGGGGGGGTCTGGGGTGGATTTGGGGGGGTCTGAAGGAGGTTTGGGGGGGTTTGGGGGGTCGGGGGTGGATTTTGGGGGGTCTGGAGGAAGTTTGGGGGGGTCTGGAGGAGGTTTGGGGGGGTCTGAGGGGGTTTGGGGGGGTCTGAGGGAGGTTTAGGGGGGTCTGAGAGGGTCTGGGGGAGGTTTGGGGGGGTCTGGGGGCAATTTGGGGGCATCTGGAGGAGGTTTGGGGGGATTTGGGGGAGTCTGGAGGAGGTTTGGGGGGTTTGGGGTGGATTTGGGGGGGTCTGGAGGAGGTTTGGGGGGTCTGAGGGGGTCTGGAGGAGGTTTGGGGGGGTCTGGGGTGGATTTGGGGAGGTTTGGGGGGGATTTTGGGGGGATTTTGGGGGGTTTGGGGGGGTCTGGGGGAGGTTTGGGGGGATTTTGGGGGGTTTGGGGGGGTCTGGGGGGGGTTTGGGGGGGTTTTGGGGGGGTCTGGAGGGGGTTTGGGGGGGGGGGTCTGGGGCAGATTGGGGGGGGTCTGGGGTGGATTTGGGGGGTCTGAAGGAGGTTTGGGGGGGTTTGGGGGGGTCGGGGGTGGATTTTGGGGGGTCTGGAGGAAGTTTGGGGGGGTCTGGAGGAGGCTTGGGGGGGTCTGGAGGAGGTTTGGGGGGGTCTGAGGGGGTTTGGGGGGGTCTGAGGGAGGTTTAGGGGGGTCTGAGAGGGTCTGGGGGAGGTTTGGGGGGGTCTGAGGGCGATTTGGGGGCATCTGGAGGAGGTTTGGGGGGATTTGGGGGAGTCTGGAGGAGGTTTGGGGGGTTTGGGGTGGATTTGGGGGGGTCTGGAGGAGGTTTGGGGGGTCTGAGGGGGTCTGGAGGAGGTTTGGGGGGGTCTGGGGTGGATTTGGGGGGGTCTGAAGGAGGTTTGGGGGGGTTTGGGGGGGTCGGGGGTGGATTTTGGGGGGTCTGGAGGAGGTTTGGGGGGGTCTGGAGGAGGTTTGGGGGGGTCTGAGGGGGTTTGGGGGGGTCTGAGGGGGTTTGGGGGGTCTGAGGGAGGTTTAGGGGGGTCTGAGAGGGTCTGGGGGAGGTTTGGGGGGTCTGGGGGCAATTTGGGGGCATCTGGAGGAGGTTTGGGGGGATTTGGGGGAGTCTGGAGGAGGTTTGGGGGGGTTTGGGGTGGATTTGGGGGGGTCTGGAGGAGGTTTGGGGGGTCTGAGGGGGTCTGGAGGAGGTTTGGGGGGGTCTGGGGTGGATTTGGGGGGGTCTGGAGGAGGTTTGGGGGGTCTGAGGGGGTCTGGAGGAGGTTTGGGGGGGTCTGGGGTGGATTTGGGGAGGTTTGGGGGGATTTTGGGGGGATTTTGGGGGGTTTGGGGGGTCTGGGGGAGGTTTGGGGGGATTTTGGGGGGTTTGGGGGGGTCTGGGGGAGGTTTGGGGGGTTTTGGGGGGTCTGGAGGGGGTTTGGGGGGGGGGGTCTGGGGCAGATTGGGGGGGTCTGGGGTGGATTTGGGGGGGTCTGAAGGAGGTTTGGGGGGGTTTGGGGGGGTCGGGGGTGGATTTTGGGGGGTCTGGAGGAAGTTTGGGGGGGTCTGGAGGAGGTTTGGGGGGTCTGGAGGAGGTTTGGGGGGGTCTGAGGGGGTTTGGGGGGGTCTGAGGGAGGTTTAGGGGGGTCTGAGAGGGTCTGGGGGAGGTTTGGGGGGGTCTGGGGGCAATTTGGGGGCATCTGGAGGAGGTTTGGGGGGATTTGGGGGAGTCTGGAGGAGGTTTGGGGGGTTTGGGGTGGATTTGGGGGGGTCTGGAGGAGGTTTGGGGGGTCTGAGGGGGTCTGGAGGAGGTTTGGGGGGGTCTGGGGTGGATTTGGGGAGGTTTGGGGGGGATTTTGGGGGGATTTTGGGGGGGTTTGGGGGGGTCTGGGGGAGGTTTGGGGGGATTTTGGGGGGGTTTGGGGGGGTCTGGGGGGGGTTTGGGGGGGTTTTGGGGGGGTCTGGAGGGGGTTTGGGGGGGGTGGTCTGGGGCAGATTGGGGGGGGTCTGGGGTGGATTTGGGGGGGTCTGAAGGAGGTTTGGGGGGGTTGGGTGGGTTGGGGGGAGTTTTGGGGGGGTCTGAGGTGTGTCTGGGGGGGGGGGAGAAGTTGGGGGTCTCAGGGTGGTTGGGTGCTGTCTTTGGGGGGGGGGGGTTTGGGGGGGGGTTTGGGGGTGGTTTGGTGGGGGGGGGTGTCTAGGTGCCCCCTTGACCCCCCTTGACCCCCCTGACCCCCCCTTGACCCCCCCCCCAAGGTTCCTATTCAAGGGGCGCCGCGCCCCCTTCGCGCCCCCCCCCCTGCCCAGCGTCCCCCGGCTGGAGCAGGACGTGGTGCCCGACGAGCGCGACGACCCCGAGGTCATCATGAGCACCACCACGGTGAGGGGGGCTGGGACCCCCCAAAACACCCCCCTGACCCCCAAAACACCCCCCGACCCCCCCCAAAACACTCCTGACCCCCCAGAGCCCCCTGAGCCCCCCAGACCCCTTTGAGCCCACCCTGACCCCCCCTGAGCTGAGGTCATCATGAGCACCACCACGGTGAGGGGGGCTGGGACCCCCAAAAACACCCCCTGACCCCCCAAAACACCCCCCGACCCCCAGACCCCCCCGAGCCCCCCCCCACCCCCTGAGCCCCCCCAGAGCCCTTTGAGCCCACCCTGACCCCCCCTGAGCTGAGGTCATCATGAGCACCACCACGGTGAGGGGGGCTGGGACCCCCAAAAACACCCCCCTGACCCCCCAAAACACCCCCCGACCCCCCCAAAACACTCCTGACCCCCCAGAGCCCCCTGAGCCCCCCAGACCCCTTTGAGCCCACCCTGACCCCCCTGAGCTGAGGTCATCATGAGCATCACCACGGTGAGGGGGGCTGGGACCCCCAAAAAACACCCCCTGACCCCCCAAAACACCCCCCGACCCCCCCAAAACACTCCTGACCCCCCAGAGCCCCCTGAGCCCCCCCAGACCCCTTTGAGCCCACCCTGACCCCCCTTGAGCTGAGGTCATCATGAGCACCACCACGGTGAGGGGGGCTGGGACCCCCAAAAACACCCCCTGACCCCCCAAAACACCCCCAGACCCCCCCAAAACACTCCTGACCCCCCAGAGCCCCCTGAGCCCCCCAGACCCCTTTGAGCCCACCCTGACCCCCCCTGAGCTGAGGTCATCATGAGCATCACCACGGTGAGGGGGGCTGGGACCCCCCAAAAAACACCCCCTGACCCCCCAAAACACCCCCGACCCCCCCAAAACACTCCTGACCCCCCAGAGCCCCCTGAGCCCCCCAGACCCCTTTGAGCCCACCCTGACCCCCCTGAGCTGAGGTCATCATGAGCATCACCACGGTGAGGGGGGCTGGGACCCCCCAAAAAACACCCCCTGACCCCCCAAAACACCCCCCGACCCCCCCCAAAACACTCCTGACCCCCCAGAGCCCCCTGAGCCCCCCCAGACCCCTTTGAGCCCACCCTGACCCCCCCTGAGCTGAGGTCATCATGAGCACCACCACGGTGAGGGGGGCTGGGACCCCCCAAAAACACCCCCGGACCCCCCCCAAAACACCCCCAGATCCCCCAACCCCCCTGAGCCAATCCAGACCCCCTGAGCCCCCCCACACCCCCTGAGCCCCCCAAATCCCCCTGACCCCCCCTGAACCCAGGTCATCATGAGCACCACCACGGTGAGGGGGGGCTGGGACCCCCCAAAAACAAACACCCCCAGACCCCCCAACCCCCCTGAGCCAATCCAGACCCCCCTGAGCCCCCCAAATCCCCCTGACCCCCCTGAACCCAGGTCATCATGAGCACCACCACGGTGAGGGGGGCTGGGAACCCCCAAAACCCCCCGGACCCCCCCCAAACACCCCCAGACCCCCCAACCCCCCTGAGCCAATCCAGACCCCCCTGAGCCCCCCTGACCCCCCTGAGCCCCCCAAATCCCCCTGACCCCCCTGAACCCAGGTCATCATGAGCACCACCACGGTGAGGGGGGCTGGGACCCCCAAAAACAAACACCCCCAGACCCCCCAAACACCCCTGAGCCCCCCCAGACCCCAGTGTCCCTGTCCCTCTCCCTGTCCCTCTCCCCCCATCCCTGTCCCCCTCTCCCTGTCCCCATCCCCATGTCCCAATATCCCTGTCCCCCTCCCCCTGTCCCCATCCCAATATCCCTGTCCCCATCCCTGTCCCCATCCCCTCCCTGTCCCCATCCCTGTCCCCATCCCCCCATCCCAATATCCCTGTCCCCATCCCTGTCCCCATCCCCATGTCCCAATATCCCTGTCCCCATCCCTGTCCCCCTCCCCCTGTCCCCATCCCAATATCCCTGTCCCCATCCCTGTCCCCATCCCTGTCCCCATCCCCCCATCCCAATATCCCTGTCCCCATCCCCCTGTCCCTGTCCCTGTCCCCACCCCAATGCCCCTGACCCCCTGTCCCTCCCCCTGTCCCCATCCCCCTCCCCATGTCCCCCTGTCCCTGTCCCCATCCCCCTGTCCCCCTGTCCTCATCCCCATGTTCCTATCCCAATGTCCCTGTTCCTCTCCCTGTCCCCATCCCCCTGTCCTTGTCCCCATCCCCCTCTCCCTGTCCCCATCCCCCTGTCCTTGTCCCCATCCCCCTCTCCCTGTCCCCATCCCCCTGTCCCCATCCCCATCCCCCTGTCCCTGTCCCCATCCCCCTGTCCCCATCCCCATCCCCCTGTCCCTGTCCCCATCCCCCTGTCCCCATCCCCATCCCCCTGTCCCCATCCCCATCCCCCTCTCCCTGTCCCCATCCCCCTGTCCCCATCCCCATCCCCCTGTCCCTGTCCCCCTCCCCCTGTCCCCATCCCCATCCCCATGTCCCTGTCCCCATCCCAACACCCCAGTCCCCATCCCCCTGTCCCTGTCCCCATCCCCCTCTCCCCATCCCCCTGTCCCCATCCCAATGTCCCCATCCCAATATCCCTGTCCCCCTGTCCCCATCCCCCTGTCCCCATCCCCATCCCCCTGTCCCTGTCCCCATCCCAATATCCCCATCCCCATCCCCCTGTCCCCATCCCCCTGTCCCTCTCCCTCTCCCTGTCCCTGTCCCCCTCCCCCTGTCCCTGTACCCATCCCAATATCCCCATCCCCCTGTCCCTGTCCCCCTGTCCCCATCCCAATATCCCTGTCCCCATCCCCCTGTCCCCATGTCCCCATCCCCCCATCCCCCTGTCCCTGTCCCCCTCTCCCTCTCTCTCTCCCTGTCCCCATCCCCCTGTCCCCATCCCAATATCCCTGTCCCCATCCCTGTCCCCATCCCCCTGTCCCTGTCCCCATCCCAATATCCCTGTCCCCATCCCTGTCCCCATCCCCCTGTCCCTGTCCCCCTCTCCCTCTCCCCATCCCCATCCCAACATCCCCGTCCCCCTCCCCCTGTCCCCATCCCCCTGTCCCTCTCCCCATCCCTGTCCCCACCCCCTGTCCCTGTCCCCATCCCCCTCTCCCCATCCCCATCCCAACATCCCCGTCCCCCTCCCCCTGTCCCCATCCCAATATCCCTGTCCCCATCCCCCTGTCCCCATCCTCCCCCATCCCCATCCCAACATCCCCGTCCCCCTCCCCCTGTCCCCATCCCAATATCCCTGTCCCCATCCCCCTGTCCCCATCCCCCTCTCCCCATCCCCATCCCAACATCCCCGTCCCCCTCCCCCTGTCCCCATCCCAATATCCCTGCCCCCATCCCTGTCCCCATCCCCCTGTCCCCATGTCCCCATCCCCCCATCCCCATCCCCCTGTCCCTGTCCCCCTCTCCCTCTCCCCCTCCCCCTGTCCCCATCCCAATATCCCTGCCCCCATCCCTGTCCCCATCCCCCTGTCCCCCTGTCCCCATCCCCCCATCCCCATCCCCCTGTCCCTGTCCCCACCCCCCTGTCCCTGTCCCCATCCCAATATCCCTGTCCCCACCCCCTGTCCCTGTCCCCATCCCAATATCCCTGTCCCCATCCCCCTGTCCCTGTCCCCCTCTCCCTCTCCCCATCCCCCTGTCCCCACCCCCTGTCCCTGTCCCCATCCCAATATCCCTGTCCCCATCCCTGTCCCCATCCCCCTGTCCCTGTCCCCCTCTCCCTGTCCCCCTCCCCCTGTCCCCATCCCCCTGTCCCTGTCCCCATCCCAATATCCCTGCCCCCATCCCTGTCCCCATCCCCCTGTCCCTGTCCCCCTCTCCCTCTCCCCATCCCCCTGTCCCCCTCTCCCCATCCCTGTCCCCATCCCCCTGTCCCTGTCCCCCTCTCCCTCTCCCTCTCCCTCTCCCCATCCCAATGTCCCCATCCCAATATCCCTGTCCCCCTCCCCCTGTCCCCCCTGTCCCCCCCATCCCCCCCTGTCCCCCCCGTCCCAACGCCCCTCTCCCCGGCCGGCAGTACTACTTCTCGGTGCGGGTGCTGGCGGGGCAGGAGCCGAGCAGCGTCTGGGTGGGCTGGGTGACCCCCGACTTCCACCAGCACGACCCCAACTTCGACCTGGCCCGCGTGCGCAGCGTCACCGTCACCATGGGCGACGACCAGGGGCACGTGCACGACAGGTACTGGGAGGGCGCTGGGAGGGACTGGGAAGCACTGGGAGGGCACTGGGAGGCACTGGGAGGGACGGGGAGGGGACTGGGAGGCACTGGGAGGCACTGGGAGGGGCTGGGAGGGGACTGGGAGGCACTGGGAGGGCACTGGGAGGGGACTGGGAGGCACTGGGAGGGAGTGGGAGGCACTGGGAGGGACTGGGAGGCACTGGGAGGGCACTGGGAGGCACTGGGAGGGACTGGGAGGCACTGGGAAGGACTGGGAGGGGACTGGGAGGGCACTGGGAGGCACTGGGAGGGACGGGGAGGGGACTGGGAGGCACTGGGAGGCACTGGGAGGGGCTGGGAGGGGACTGGGAGGCACTGGGAGGCAATGGGAGGGCAATGGGAGGGGGGCACTGGGAGGGCACTGGGAGGGGACTGGGAGGCACTGGGAGGGCACTGGGAGGGGACTGGGAAGGACTGGGAGGGGACTGGGAGGCACTGGGAGGGCACTGGGAGGGCACTGGGAGGCACTGGGAGGGGCTGGGAGGGGCTGTGAGGCTCTGGGAGGGCACTGGGAAGGCACTGGGAAGCACTGGGAGGGCACTGGGAGGCACTGGGAGGCACTGGGAGGGACTGGGAGGCACTGGGAGGGCACTGGGAGGCACTGGGAGGGACTGGGAGGGCACTGGGAGGGCACTGGGAGGGCACTGGGAGGCACTGGGAGGGCACTGGGAGGGCACTGGGAGGGGACTGGGAAGGGACTGGGAGGGACTGGGAGGGCACTGGGAGGGGACTGGGAGGGACTGGGAGGGCACTGGGAGGGCACTGGGAGGGGCTGGGGGAGGGGCTGGGGGTCCCTGGGGGGGGGGGTAGTTCATATGGGGGGGGGGTGTTTCTCATTGGGGGGGGGGGAGGAGTTCTCATGGGGGGGGGGGGGGGGGCTCAATTGGGACCAGACCCCCCCCTTTCCCCCCCCTTTTACCCCCCTTTCCCCCCCCCTTTTACCCCCCTCTTCCCCCTCCCTTCCCCCCTCCCCCTTCCCCCCCTTCCCCCCCTTTCCCCCCCTTTACCCCCCCTTTCCCCCCTCCCAGCTCCATGGTTTGGGGGGGGTAGTTCATATGGGGGGGGGGTTTCTCCTGGGGGGGGGGAGGAGTTCTCATGGGGGGGGGGGCTCAATTAGGACCAGACCCCTTCCCCTGACCCCCCCACTTTTCCCCCCCCCCACTTTTCCCCCCCCCTTTCCCCCCCCCTTTCTCCCCCCCCTCTTTTCCCCCCCCCCCAGCATCCAGGGCAGCGACTGCTCTATGGGTTGGGGGTTGGGGGGGGGGTCTCATGGAGGGGGGTTTTCTCATGGGGGGGGGGGGATTTCAATTGAGGGGGGGCTCAATTGGGACCAGACCCCTTCCCCTGACCCCCCCACTTTTTCCCCCCCCTTTTCCCCCTCTCCTTTCCCCCCCCTTTTCCCCCCTTTCCCCCCCTCAGCATCCAGAGCAGCGACTGCTCTATGGGTTGGAGGGGGGGGTAGTTTTCAGGGGGGGTTGTGGGGCATTCTCATGGAGGGGGGGCTCAATTAGGACCAGACCCCTTCCCCTGACCCCCCCCACTTTTTCCCCCCCTTTTCCCCCTCTCCTTTCCCCCCCTTTTCCCCCCTTTCCCCCCCTCAGCATCCAGAGCAGCGACTGCTCTATGGGTTGGAGGGGGGGGTAGTTTTCAGGGGGGGTTGTGGGGCATTCTCATGGAGGGGGGGTCAATTGGGACCAGACCCCTTCCCCTGACCCCCCCACTTTTCCCCCCCTTCTCCCCCCCTTTCCCCCCCTTTTCCCCCCCTCTTTCCCCCCCCCCAGCATCCAGGGCAGCAACTGCTCTATGGGTTGGGGGTTGGGGGAGGGGGTCTCATGGAGGGGGGTTTTCTCATGGGGGGGGGGGAATTTCAATTGAGGGGGGGGCTCAATTGGGACCAGACCCCTTCCCCTGACCCCCCCCACTTTTTCCCCCCCCCTTTCCCCCCCCCCCAGCATCCAGGGCAGCGACTGCTCCATAGTTTGGGGGGGGGGGGTAGTTTTCAGGGGGGGTTGTGGGGCATTCTCATGGAGGGGGGGCTCAATTAGGACCAGACCCCTTCCCCTGACCCCCCCACTTTCCCCCCACCAGCATCAAGCGCAGCAACTGCTACATGGTTTGGGGGGGAGTTCTCCAGCCCCTCCCCCCAGCCCGGGTAGCCCACAGCGACATGGTGATCGGCTGCTTGGTAGACCTGGCAACCGGCCTCATGACCTTCACTGCCAACGGCAAGGAGGTCAACACCTTCTTCCAGGTGGGCTTGGGGACCCCCCCCACCCCCCCACCCCTTAATCCCTAGGACACCCCCCTCTCCCCCCCATGAGGGGTTTGGGGGGGACCTGGGACCCCCTGAGGGGTTTGGGGGGGACACAGGACCCCCTCTGAGGGGGTGGGAGGGGATATGGGACCCCCTTGAGGGGGTTTGGGGGGGATATGGGACCCCCTTGAGTGGTTTGGGGGGGACACATGGGACCCCCCTGAGTGACTGGGAGGGGACATGGGACCCCCCTTGAGGGGTAGGGGGGATATGGGACCCCCTTGAGGGGGTTTGGGGACCCCCTGAGGGTCTGGGGGGACACAGGACCCCCTGAGGGGGTGGGAGGGAAACAGGACCCCCCTTGAGGGGTTTGGGGGGGACCTAGGACCCCCATGAGTAGCTGGGTGGGGATATGGGACCCCCATGAGGGGGTTTGGGGGGGACACAGGACCCCCCTGAGGGGCATGGGGGGGATATGGGACCCCCATGAGTGGCTGGGAGCGGATATGGGACCCCCATGAGTGGCTGGGGGGGACACAGGACCCCCCTGAGGGGTTTGGGGGGGACATAGGACCCCCTGAGGGGCTGGGGGGGATATGGGACCCCCTTGAGTGGTTTGGGGGGGACACATGGGACCCCCCTTGAGTGGTTTGGGGGGACCTGGGACCCCTCTGAGTGACTGGGAGGGGACATGGGACCCCCTTTGAGGGGGTTTGGGGGGGACCTGGGACCCTCCTGAGGGGCTGGGGGGACCTGGGACCCCTCTGAGGGTCTGGGAGGGGACATGGGACCCCCTTTATTTTTGGGGGGATATGGAACCCCCTTGAGTGACTGGGGGGGACACATGGGGGACCCCCATGAGTGACTGGGAGGGGACATGGGACCCCCTTTGAGGGGTTTGGGGGGACCTGGGACCCCCTGAGGGACTGTGGGGACACAGGACCCCCCTGAGTGACTGGGAGGGGATATAGGACCCCCCTTTATTTTTGGGGGGCACCTGGGACCCCCTGAGTGACTGGGGGGACACATGGGGGACCCCCTGAGTGACTGGGAGGGGATATGGGACCCCCTTTGAGGGGATTTGGGGGGGACCTGGGACCCCCCTGAGGGACTGTGGGGACACAGGACCCCCCTGAGTGACTGGGAGGGGATATAGGACCCCCCTTTATTTTTGGGGGGCACCTGGGACCCCCCTGAGTGACTGGGGGGGACACATGGGGGACCCCCTGAGTGACTGGGAGGGGATATGGGACCCCCTTTGAGGGGATTTGGGGGGGACCTGGGACCCCCCTGAGGGGCTGTGGGGACACAGGACCCCCTGAGGGTCTGGGAGGGGATATAGGACCCCCCTTTATTTTTGGGGGGCACCTGGGACCCCCCTTGAGGGGTTTGGGGGGGACCTGGGACCCCTCTGAGTGACTGGGAGGGGATATGGGACCCCCTTTGAGGGGGTTTGGGGGGACCTGGGACCCTCCTGAGGGGCTGTGGGGACCTGGGCCCCCCCTGAGGGTCTGGGGGGGTTATGGGACCCCCCCCCCTTTATTTTTGGGGTGCCCCTGGCAGGTGGAGCCCAACACCAAGCTCTTCCCCGCCGTCTTCGCCCTCCCCACCACCCAGAACGTCGTCCAGTTTGAACTGGGGAAGCTCAAGGTATGGGGGGACCCCCCCCCAAAATATCCCCCCCCCCAAAATATCCCCCCCCCAAATATCCCCCCCCCAAATATCCCCCCCCCCAAAATCCCCCCCCCAAATATCCCCCCCCCAAAATATCCCCCCTCCAAATATCCCCCCCAAATATCCCCCCCCCAAAATATCCCCCCCCCAAATATCCCCCCCCCCACCCCCAGTATCCCCTTCTCCTTGGGGGGGTCTCCTTTGGGGGGGTCTCCTTGGGGGGGGGTGTCTCCTTGGGGGGGGTCTCCTTTGGGGGGGGGGTTTCTTGGTGGGGGGGTCTCCTTGAGGGGTGGGGGTCTCCTTGGGGGGGTGTCTCCTTGGGGGGGTCTCCTTGGGGGGGTGTGTCTCCTTGGGGGGTGTCTCCTTGGGGGGGGGGTCTCATTGGGGGGGTGTCTCCTTGGGGGGGGTCTCCTTGGGGGGGGGTCTCCTTGGGGGGGTCTCCTTGGGGGGGGTGTTTCTTGGTGGGGGGGTCTCCTTGGAGGGGGGTCTCATTGGGGGGGGTCTCCTTGGGGGGGGTCTCCTTGGGGGAGGTCTCCTTGGGGGGGGTTCTCCTTGGAGGGGGGTTCTCCGGGGGGGGGGTGTCTCCTTGGGGGGGGTCTCCTTGGGGGGGTGTCTCCTTGGGGGGGGGTGTCTCCTTGGGGGGGTGTCTCTTTGGGGGGGGGGTGTCTCCTTGGGGGGGGGTCTCCAGGGGGCTTGAAGGGGGGAGGGGGAGGGGGAAGAGGGTCTGTGGGGAGATGGGGAAGGGGGATGCAGAGGAGGGAGGGGGGTTTAGGGGGGGTCTGGGGTCCCTGGAGGGCTCTGGGGAGGGGGGTTGGGGGTCTGGAGAGGTGCCCAAGGAGCCCCTGGGGGTCTCCAGGGGGGTCTGGGGTCCCTGGCCCCCATGGGGGTCTCCAGGGGGGTTTTGAGGGTCCCTGGCCCCCATGGGGGTCTCCAGGGGGGTTGGGGGTCTGGAGAGGTGCCCAAGGAGCCCCTGGGGGTCTCCAGGGGGGTTGGGGTTCCCTGGCCCCCCATGGGGGTCTCTGGGGGGGTGTTGGGGGTCCCTGGACCTCATGGGGGTCTCCAGGGGGGTTGGGGGTCTGGAGAGGTGCCCAAGGAGCCCCTGGGGGTCTCCAGGGGGGTTGGGGGGTCCCTGGACCCCATGGGGGTCTCCAGGGGGGGTTGGGGGTCTGGAGAGGTGCCCAAGGAGCCCCTGGACCCCATGGGGGTCTCCAGGGGGGTTGGGGTCTGGGGTCCCTGGAGGGCTCTTGGGGGGGGTTGGGGGTCTGGAGATGTACCCAATGAGCCCCTGGGGGTCTCCAGGGGGTTTTGGGGGTCCCTGGACCTCATGGTGGTCTCCAGGGGGGTGTTGGGGGTCTGGAGAGGTGCCCAAGGAGCCCCTGGCCTCCATGGGGGTCTCTGGGGGGGGAGGTGGGGGTCTGGAGAGGTGCCCAAGGAGCCCCTGGGGGTCTCCAGGGGGGGTTGGAGTTCCCTGCCCCCCCATGGGGGTCTCCAGGGGGGTTGGGGGTCCCTGGACCCCATGGGGGTCTCCAGGGGGGGTGTTGGGGGTCCGGAGAGGTGCCCAAGGAGCCCCTGGGGGTCTCCAGGGAGGGGGTTGGGGTTCCCTGGCCCCCCATGGGGGTCTCTGGGGGGGTGTTGGGGGTCTGGAGAGGTGCCCAAGGAGCCCCTAGAATCCATGGGGTGGGGAGGTCTCCAGGGGGGTTTTGGGGTTCCCTGCCCCCCCATAGGGGTCTCTGAGGGGGGTTGGGGGTCTGGAGAGGTGCCCAAGGAGCCCCTGGGGGTCTCCGGGGGGGTTGGAGTTCCCTGCCCGCCCATGGGGGTCTCTGGGGGGGTGTTGGGGGTCTGGAGAGGTGCCCAAGGACCCCATGGGGGTCTCCAGGGGGGAGTTGGGGGTCTGGGGTCCCTGGAGAGCTCTGGGGGGGGGGGTTGGGGGTCTGGAGAGGTGCCCAAGGAGCCTCTGGACCCCATGGGGTGGTTGGGGTCTGAAGGGGGGTTTTGGGGGTCCCTGGCCCCCATGGGGGTCTCCAGGGGGGTGTTGGGGGCCTGGAGATGTACCCAAGGAGCCCCTGGGGGTCTCCAGGGGGGTTGGGGGTCCCTGGACCTCATGGGGGTCTCCAGGGGGGTGTTGGGGGTCTGGAGAGGTGCCCAAGGAGCCCCTAGAATCCATGGGGTGGGGAGGTCTCCAGGGGGTTTTGGGGTTCCCTGCCCCCCATAGGGGTCTCTGAGGGGGGTTGGGGGTCTGGAGAGGTGCCCAAGGAGCCCCTGGGGGTCTCCAGGGGGAGTTGGGGGTCTGGGGTCCCTGGAGAGCTCTGGGGGGGGGAGTTGGGGGTCTGGAGAGGTGCCCAAGGAGCCCCTGGGGGTCTCCAGGGGGGAGTTGGGGGTCTGGGGTCCCTGGAGAGCTCTGGGGGGGGGAGTTGGGGGTCTGGAGAGGTGCCCAAGGAGCCCCTGGGGGTCTCCAGCGGGGGGTGTTGGGGTTCCCTGCCCCCCCATGGGGGTCTCCAGGGGGGTGTTGGGGGTCCGGAGATGTACCCAAGGAGCCCCTGGGGGTCTCCAGGGAGGGGGTTGGGGTTCCCTGGCCCCCCATGGGGGTCTCTGGGGGGGTGTTGGGGGTCTGGAGAGGTGCCCAAGGACCCCATGGGGGTCTCCAGGGGGAGTTGGGGGTCTGGGGTCCCTGGAGAGCTCTGGGGGGGGGGGTGTTGGGGGTCTGGAGAGGTGCCCAAGGAGCCCCTGGGGGTCTCCAGCGGGGGGTGTTGGGGGTCCCTGGCCCCCCCATGGGGAGTCTCCAGGGGGGGGTGTTGGGGGCTTGGAGATGCTACCCAAAGAGCCCCCTGTCCCCCTCCCCCCCTTGACACCCCCCCCCCATTTATCCCCCCCCCCCCCAGAACATCATGCCCATCTCGGCCGCCCTGTTCAGCAGCGAGAGGCAGAACCCCACCCCCCAGTGCCCCCCAAGACTGGGGCTCCAGGTCCTGACCCCCGTCACCTGGAGCAGGATGCCCACCCAGGACCTGACCCTGGAGACCACCCGGCTGGGCGACAGGCTGGGCTGGAGGGTGGGCTGCCCCCAGCCCCTGCGCATGATGGCCCTGCACATCCCCGAGGAGAACAGGTGGGGGACCCCCAGGAGGGGTTTGGGGGGGACACAGGACCCCCCTGATGGGTTGGAGGGGGATATGGGACCCCCTGAGTGGCTGGGAGGGGATATGGGACCCCCACAGGGGGTGAGGAGGAGATATGGGATCCCCAGGAGGGGTGAGGAGGGGATATGGGACCCCCAGGAGGGGATGGGAGGGGATATGGGACCCCCAGGAGGGGATGGGAGGGGATATGGGACCCCCAGGAGGGGTGAGGAGGGGATATGGGACCCCCAGGAGGGGTTGGGGGGGGATAAGGGACCTCCATGAGGGGTTTTGGGGGGACACAGGACCCCCTTGAGGGGCTGGGAGGGGATATAGGACCCCCAGGAGGGGCTGGGAGGGGATATGGGACCCCCAGGAGGGGCTGGGAGGGGATATGGGACCCCCAAGAGGGGGGCTGCCCCCAGCCCCTGCGCATGATGGCCCTGCACATCCCCGAGGAGAACAGGTGGGGGACCCCCAGGAGGGGTTTGGGGGGGACACAGGACCCCCAGGAGGGGCTGGGAGGGGAATATGGGACCCCCTGAGTGGATGGGAGGGGATATGGGACCCCCAGGAGGGGTGAGGAGGAGATATGGGATCCCCAGGAGGGGTGAGGAGGGGGATATGGGACCCCCAGGAGGGGCTGGGAGGGGATATGGGACCCCCAGGAGGGGATGGGAGGGGATATGGGATCCCCAGGAGGGGTGAGGAGGAGATATGGGACCCCCAGGAGGGGTTTTGGGGGGACACAGGACCCCCCTGATGGGTTGGAGGGGGATATGGGACCCCCTGAGTGGCTGGGAGGGGATATAGGACCCCCAGGAGGGGTGAGGAGGAGATATGGGATCCCCAGGAGGGGTGAGGAGGGGATATGGGACCCCCACAGGGGGTGAGGAGGGGGATATGGGACCCCCAGGAGGGGTTTTGGGGGGACACAGGACCCCCAGGAGGGGCTGGGAGGGGATATGGGACCCCCAGGAGGGGATGGGAGGGGATATGGGACCCCCAGGAGGGGTGAGGGAGGGGATATGGGACCCCCAGGAGGGGATGGGAGGGGATATGGGACCCCTAAGAGGGGTTGGGGGGGGATATGGGACCCCCAGGAGGGGTGAGGAGGAGATAAGGGATCCCCAGGAGGGGATGGGGGGGATATGGGACCCCCAAGAGGGGGGCTGCCCCCAGCCCCTGCGCATGATGGCCCTGCACATCCCCGAGGAGAACAGGTGGGGGACCCCCGGGAGGGGTTTTGGGGGGACACAGGACCCCCCTGATGGGTTGGAGGGGGATATGGGACCCCCTGAGTGGCTGGGAGGGGATATAGGACCCCCAGGAGGGGTGAGGAGGGGGATATGGGACCCCCAAGAGGGGGAGGAGGGGATATGGGACCCCCACAGGGGGTGAGGAGGGGGATATGGGACCCCCAGGAGGGGATGGGAGGGGATATGGGATCCCCAGGAGGGGTGAGGAGGAGATATGGGACCCCCAGGAGGGGATGGGAGGGGATATAGGACCCCCAGGAGGGGTGAGGAGGGGATATGGGACCCCTAAGAGTGGTTGGGGGGGATAAGGGACCTCCATGAGGGGTTTTGGGGGGACACAGGACCCCCTTGAGGGGCTGGGGGGGGATAAGGGATCCCCAGGAGGGGATGGGGGGGATATGGGACCCCCAAGAGGGGGGCTGCCCCCAGCCCCTGCGCATGATGGCCCTGCACATCCCCGAGGAGAACAGGTGGGGGACCCCCGGGAGGGGTTTTGGGGGGACACAGGACCCCCCTGATGGGTTGGAGGGGGATATGGGACCCCCTGAGTGGCTGGGAGGGGATATAGGACCCCCAGGAGGGGTGAGGAGGAGATATGGGACCCCCAGGAGGGGTGAGGAGGGGATATGGGACCCCCACAGGGGGTGAGGAGGGGGATATGGGACCCCCAGGAGGGGATGGGAGGGGATATGGGACCCCCAGGAGGGGATGGGAGGGGATATGGGATCCCCAGGAGGGGTGAGGAGGAGATATGGGATCCCCAGGAGGGGTGAGGAGGGGATATGGGACCCCCAGGAGGGGTTTTGGGGGGACACAGGACCCCCCTGATGGGTTGGAGGGGGATATGGGACCCCCTGAGTGGCTGGGAGGGGATATAGGACCCCCAGGAGGGGTGAGGAGGAGATATGGGATCCCCAGGAGGGGTGAGGAGGGGATATGGGACCCCCAGGAGGGGTTTTGGGGGGACACAGGACCCCCCTGAGGGGCTGGGAGGGGGATATGGGACCCCCTGAGTGGCTGGGAGGGGATATGGGACCCCCAGGAGGGGTGAGGAGGAGATATGGGACCCCCAGGAGGGGATGGGAGGGGATATGGGACCCCCAGGAGGGGTGAGGAGGAGATATAGGACCCCCAGGAGGGGCTGGGAGGGGATATGGGACCCCCAGGAGGGGTGAGGAGGAGATATGGGACCCCCAGGAGGGGATGGGAGGGGATATGGGACCCCCAGGAGGGGTGAGGAGGAGATATGGGATCCCCAGGAGGGGATGGGAGGGGATATGGGACCCCCACAGGGGGTGAGGAGGGGGATATGGGACCCCCAGGAGGGGATGGGAGGGGATATGGGATCCCCAGGAGGGGTGAGGAGGGGATATGGGACCCCCAGGAGGGGATGGGAGGGGATATGGGACCCCTAAGAGGGGTTGGGGGGGATATGGGACCCCCAGGAGGGGTGAGGAGGAGATAAGGGATCCCCAGGAGGGGATGGGGGGGATATGGGACCCCCAAGAGGGGGGCTGCCCCCAGCCCCTGCGCATGATGGCCCTGCACATCCCCGAGGAGAACAGGTGGGGGACCCCCGGGAGGGGTTTTGGGGGGACACAGGACCCCCCTGATGGGTTGGAGGGGGATATGGGACCCCCTGAGTGGCTGGGAGGGGATATAGGACCCCCAGGAGGGGTGAGGAGGAGATATGGGACCCCCAGGAGGGGTTTTGGGGGGACACAGGACCACCCTGAGTGGATGGGAGGGGATATGGGACCCCCAGGAGGGGTGAGGAGGAGATATGGGACCACAGGGGGTGAGGAGGGGGATATGGGACCCCCAGGAGGGGTTTTGGGGGGACACAGGACCCCCTTGAGGGGCTGGGAGGGGATATGGGACCCCCAGGAGGGGATGGGAGGGGATATGGGACCCCCAGGAGGGGATGGGAGGGGATATGGGACCCCCAGGAGGGGATGGGAGGGGATATGGGACCCCTAAGAGGGGTTGGGGGGGATATGGGACCCCCAGGAGGGGTGAGGAGGAGATATGGGATCCCCAGGAGGGGTGAAGAGGAGATAAGGGATCCCCAGGAGGGGATGGGGGGGATATGGGACCCCCAAGAGGGGGGCTGCCCCCAGCCCCTGCGCATGATGGCCCTGCACATCCCCGAGGAGAACAGGTGGGGGACCCCCGGGAGGGGTTTTGGGGGGACACAGGACCCCCAGGAGGGGCTGGGAGGGGATATAGGACCCCCAGGAGGGGCTGGGAGGGGATATGGGACCCCCAGGAGGGGTGAGGAGGAGATATGGGATCCCCAGGAGGGGTGAGGAGGGGGATATGGGACCCCCAGGAGGGGCTGGGAGGGGATATGGGACCCCCAGGAGGGGATGGGAGGGGATATGGGATCCCCAGGAGGGGTGAGGAGGGGGATATGGGACCCCCAGGAGGGGATGGGAGGGGATATGGGATCCCCAGGAGGGGTGAGGAGGAGATATGGGATCCCCAGGAGGGGTGAGGAGGGGGATATGGGACCCCCAGGAGGGGATGGGAGGGGATATGGGATCCCCAGGAGGGGTGAGGAGGAGATATGGGACCCCCAGGAGGGGTTTTGGGGGGACACAGGACCCCCCTGATGGGTTGGAGGGGGATATGGGACCCCCTGAGTGGCTGGGAGGGGATATAGGACCCCCAGGAGGGGTGAGGAGGAGATATGGGATCCCCAGGAGGGGGAGGAGGGGGTATGGGACCCCTAAGAGGGGTTGGGGGGGATATGGGACCCCCAAGAGGGGTTGGGGGGGATAAGGGACCTCCATGAGGGGTTTTGGGGGGACACAGGACCCCCTTGAGGGGCTGGGAGGGGATATAGGACCCCCAGGAGGGGCTGGGAGGGGATATGGGACCCCCAAGAGGGGGGCTGCCCCCAGCCCCTGCGCATGATGGCCCTGCACATCCCCGAGGAGAACAGGTGGGGGACCCCCGGGAGGGGTTTGGGGGGGACACAGGACCCCCAGGAGGGGCTGGGAGGGGAATATGGGACCCCCTGAGTGGATGGGAGGGGATATGGGACCCCCAGGAGGGGTGAGGAGGAGATATGGGATCCCCAGGAGGGGTGAGGAGGGGGATATGGGACCCCCAGGAGGGGCTGGGAGGGGATATGGGACCCCCAGGAGGGGATGGGAGGGGATATGGGATCCCCAGGAGGGGTTTTGGGGGGACACAGGACCCCCCTGATGGGTTGGAGGGGGATATGGGACCCCCTGAGTGGCTGGGAGGGGATATAGGACCCCCAGGAGGGGTGAGGAGGAGATATGGGATCCCCAGGAGGGGGAGGAGGGGGTATGGGACCCCTAAGAGGGGTTGGGGGGGATATGGGACCCCCAAGAGGGGTTGGGGGGGATAAGGGACCTCCATGAGGGGTTTTGGGGGGACACAGGACCCCCTTGAGGGGCTGGGGGGGATAAGGGATCCCCAGGAGGGGATGGGGGGGATATGGGACCCCCAAGAGGGGGGCTGCCCCCAGCCCCTGCGCATGATGGCCCTGCACATCCCCGAGGAGAACAGGTGGGGGACCCCCGGGAGGGGTTTTGGGGGGACACAGGACCCCCCTGATGGGTTGGAGGGGGATATGGGACCCCCTGAGTGGCTGGGAGGGGATATAGGACCCCCAGGAGGGGTGAGGAGGAGATATGGGACCCCCAGGAGGGGTGAGGAGGGGATATGGGACCCCCAGGAGGGGTGAGGAGGGGATATGGGACCCCCAGGAGGGGATGGGAGGGGATATGGGACCCCCAGGAGGGGATGGGAGGGGATATGGGATCCCCAGGAGGGGTGAGGAGGGGATATGGGATCCCCAGGAGGGGTGAGGAGGGGATATGGGACCCCCAGGAGGGGTGAGGAGGAGATATGGGATCCCCAGGAGGGGTGAGGAGGGGATATGGGACCCCCAGGAGGGGTGAGGAGGGGATATGGGACCCCCACAGGGGGTGAGGAGGGGGATATGGGACCCCCAGGAGGGGTTTTGGGGGGACACAGGACCCCCTTGAGGGGCTGGGAGGGGATATGGGACCCCCAGAGGGGTTGGGGGGGCATAAGGACCCCCCCCCAGGGGCATGGGGGGGACACGGGACCCCCTGAGAGGTTTTGGGGGGACCTGGGACCCCCCTGAGTGGCTGGGGGGACATGGGACCCCCCTGAGGGGTCTGGGGGGACCCATGGGACCCCCCTGAGAGGTTTGGGGGAGATAAGGGACCCCCTCCCCCCCAGGGGCAGGGGGTGGGGGCATCGGACCCCCCTGAGGGGTTTTGGGGGGACCCAGGACCCCCCCCAGGGGTGAGGTGGGGGGGGGGGGGGGCAGGATTGGGCCCTTGGGGCTCATGAGCACCCCGGGGGTGCAGGGACCCCAGGGGGTCCCCAACGATCCAGGGGGTCCATCCCCCCTCCCCCCCCCAATTTACCCCCCTTCCCCATCCCCCACACCCCCATTGCCCCCCTCCCCCTCCTTCCCCTCCCCCCTCAATTTACCCCCCATCCCCCCCCCCAATTCTCCCCCGACACCCCAATTTACCCCCCTTCCCCCCGACCCCCAATCCCCCCCCCCATTCACCCCCCTTCCCCATCCCCCCCCCAATTTACCCCCCTTTCCCATCCCCCCCATTGCCCCCCTCCCCCCATTGCCCCTCCCCCTCCCCCCCAATTTACCCCCCTTCCCCATCCCCCCCAATTCCCCCCCCCCAAATTTACCCCCCTTCCCCCCCCAATTCCCCCCTCCCCCCATTCACCCCCCTTCCCCATCCCCCCCACCCCCATTGCCCCCCCACCCCCACTCCCCCCCCCAATTTACCCCCCTTCCCCATCCCCCCCAATTCCCCCCCATCTCCCCCCTTCCTCATCCCCCCCACCCCCATTGCCCCCCCTCCCCTCCCCCCTCAATTTACCCCCTATCCCCCCCTCCCCCCATTCACCCCCCACCCCCACTCCCCCCTCCCCCCAATTTACCCCCCTTCCCCATCCCCCCACCCCCCCATTGCCTCCCCCACCCCCACCCCCCTCCCCCCCAACTTACCCCCCATCCCCCCCCCAATTCCTCCCCCACCCCCCTTTCCCCCCCATTCCCCCCCCCATTCTCCCCCCTCTCTCCCACCCTGTACCCCCCTTCCCCCCCCACCCCACCCACCCCATCCCCCCACCTCCCTCCCCCACCCCCCCATTTACCCCCCATCCCCCCCCATTTCCCTCCATTGACCCCCAATTCCCCCCATTGACCCCCATTTCCCCCCCATTGACCCCCCCATCCCCCCCATTGACCCCCAATTCCCCCCCCCCAGGTGCCTGGACACCCTGGAGCTGTTGGAGCTGCTGCCCCCCCCATCCCCCCCATTGACCCCCAATCCCCCCCATTTCCCCCCATTCCCCCCCATCCCCCCCATTTCCCCCCATTTACCCCCCAACTCCCCCCATTTCCCCCCATTGACCCCCCAATTCCCCCATTGACCCCCAATTCCCCCCTCCCCAGGTGCCTGGACACCCTGGAGCTGTTGGAGCTGCTGCCCCCCCCATCCCCCCCCAATCCCCCCCCCATCCCCCCCATTTCCCCCCATTGACCCCCCCAATTCCCCCCATTGACCCCCATTTCCCCCCATTGACCCCCCCATCCCCCCATTGACCCCATTTCCCCCCATTGACCCCCCATCCCCCCATTGCCCCACCCCCCCCAGGTGCCTGGACACCCTGGAGCTGTTAGAGCTGCTGCCCCCCCCCATCCCCCCATTGACCCCCATCCCCCCCATCCCCCCCATTTCCCCCCATTGACCCCCCAACTCCCCCCATTGACCCCCATTTCCCCCATTGACCCCCCATCCCCCCATTGACCCCCACCCCCCCCCCAGGTGCCTGGACACCCTGGAGCTGTTGGAGCTGCTGCCCCCCATCCCCCCATTGACCCCCAATCCCCCCATTTCCCCCCATTCCCCCCCATCCCCCATTTCCCCCATTTACCCCCCAACTCCCCCATTTCCCCCATTGACCCCCCATTCCCCCATTGACCCCCACCCCCCCTCCCCAGGTGCCTGGACACCCTGGAGCTGTTGGAGCTGCTGCCCCCCCATCCCCCCCCAATTCCCCCCCATCCCCCCCATTTCCCCCCATTGACCCCCCCAATTCCCCCCATTGACCCCCATTTCCCCCCCATCCCCCCCATTTCCCCCCCATTGACCCCCCCACCATTCCCCCCTCCCCAGGTGCCTGGACACCCTGGAGCTGTTAGAGCTGCTGCCCCCCCCCATCCCCCCATTGACCCCCATTCCCCCCCATCCCCCCCATTTCCCCCCATTGACCCCCCAATTCCCCCCATTGACCCCCATTTCCCCCCATTGACCCCCCCATCCCCCCATTGACCCCCAATTCCCCCCCCCAGGTGCCTGGACACCCTGGAGCTGTTGGAGCTGCTGCCCCCCCATCCCCCCATTGACCCCCAATTCCCCCCATTTACCCCCATTTCCCCCCATTGACCCCCCCATTTCCCCCATTTGCCCCCCCATTGACCCCCCAATTCCCCCCCCTCCCCAGGTGCCTGGACATCCTGGAGCTGTCTGGAGCTGCTGCCCCCCCCCCATCCCCCCCCAATTCCCCCCATCCCCCCCATTTCCCCCCATCTGACCCCCCCAATTCCCCCCATTGACCCCCATTTCCCCCCATCCCCCCCATTTCCCCCCCCATTGACCCCCCAATTCCCCCTCTCCCCAGGTGCCTGGACACCCTGGAGCTGTTAGGAACTGCTGGCCCTCCATCCCCCCCACCCCCCCCATCCCCCCCATCTCCATAGCCCATTGACCCCCCAACTTCCCACCCCATTGACCCCCATTTCCCCTCCATCCCCCCCATTTACCCCCATTGACCCCCCAATTCCCCCTCTCCCCAGGTGCCTGGACATCCTGGAGCTGTGGGAACAGTCGGAGCTGCTGCCCCCATCCCCCCCAATTCCCCCCCACTCCCCCATTGCCCCCCATCCCCCCAACTTCCCACCCCATTTCCCACCCCATTGACCCCCCCATCCCCCCCATTGACCCCCAATTCCCCCCTCCCCAGGTGCCTGGACACCCTGGAGCTGTCTGGAGCTGCTGCCCCCCCCCCATCCCCCCATTGCCCACCCCCAACTTCCCCCCCATTGACCCCCCATTGCCCCCATCCCCCCAAACCCCCCCTTCTCCCTCTCCCCAGGTGCCTGGACATCCTGGAGCTGTGGGAACAGTCGGAGCTGCTGCCCCCAACACCCCCATTCCCCCCACTCCATAGCCCACCCCCCAACTTCCCACCCCATTTCCCACCCCATATCCCCTCCATCCCCCCCATTGACCCCCATTGACCCCCCAATTTCCCCCTCTCCCCAGGTGCCTGGACATCCTGGAGCTGTGGGAACAGTCGGAGCTGCTGCCCCCAACACCCCCAATTCCCCCCACTCCATAGCCCACCCCCCAACTTCCCACCCCATTTCCCACCCCATATCCCCCCCATTTCCCCCATTGACCCCCATTGACCCCCCAATTTCCCCCTCTCCCCAGGTGCCTGGACATCCTGGAGCTGTGGGAACAGTCGGAGCTGCTGCCCCCAACACCCCCAATTCCCCCCAACTCCCCCCATTCCCCCCTTTTCTCTCTCCTCCCCCCATATCCCCCCCATATACCCCCCATTGACCCCCATATCCCCCCATTGACCCCCCAATCCCCCCCTTCTCCCTCTCCCCAGGTGCCTGGACATCCTGGAGCTGTGGGAACAGTCGGAGCTGCTGCCCCCATCACCCCCAATTCCCCCCCATCCCCCCCATCCCCTCCATTCTCTCTCTTCCCCTAACTTCCCACCCCATATGCCCCTCCATCCCCCCCATTGACCCCCATTGACCCCCCAATTTCCCCCTCTCCCCAGGTGCCTGGACATCCTGGAGCTGTGGGAACAGTCGGAGCTGCTGCCCCCAACACCCCCAATTCCCCCCACTCCATAGCCCACCCCCCAACTTCCCACCCCATTTCCCACCCCATATCCCCCCCATCCCCCCCATTGACCCCCATTGACCCCCCAATTCCCCCTCTCCCCAGGTGCCTGGACATCCTGGAGCTGTGGGAACAGTCGGAGCTGCTGCCCCCACACCCCCAATTCCCCCCACTCCATAGCCCACCCCCCAACTTCCCACCCCATTTCCCACCCCATATCCCCCCCATCCCCCCCATTGACCCCCATTGACCCCCCAATTTCCCCCTCTCCCCAGGTGCCTGGACATCCTGGAGCTGTGGGAACAGTCGGAGCTGCTGCCCCCCCAATCCCCCCCAATTCCTCCCCCATCCTCCCCATTCCCCCCTTTTCTCTCTCCTCCCCCCATATCCCCCCCATATACCCCCCATTGACCCCCATATCCCCCCATTGACCCCCCAATCCCCCCTTCTCCCTCTCCCCAGGTGCCTGGACATCCTGGAGCTGTGGGAACAGTCGGAGCTGCTGCCCCCATCCCCCCAATTCCCCCCCATCCCCCCCATCCCCTCCACTCTCTCTTCCCCTAACTTCCCACCCCATATCCCCTCCATTCCCCCCATTGACCCCCATTGACCCCCCAATCTCTCCCCTCTCCCCAGGTGCCTGGACATCCTGGAGCTGTGGGAACAGTCGGAGCTGCTGCCCCCCCACCATCCCCCCCACTCCATAGCCCATCCCCCAACTTCCCACCCCATTTCCCACCCCATATCCCCCCCATCCCCCCCATTGACCCCCATTGACCCCCCAATTCCCCCTCTCCCCAGGTGCCTGGACATCCTGGAGCTGTGGGAACAGTCGGAGCTGCTGCCCCCATCCCCCAATTCCCCCCCACTCCATAGCCCACCCCCCAACTTCCCACCCCATTTCCCACCCCATATCCCCCCCATCCCCCCCATTGACCCCCATTGACCCCCCAATTTCCCCCTCTCCCCAGGTGCCTGGACATCCTGGAGCTGTGGGAACAGTCGGAGCTGCTGCCCCCAACACCCCCAATTCCCCCCCATCCCCCCCATTCCCCCCTTTCTCTCTCCTCCCCCATATCCCCCCCATATACCCCCCATTGACCCCCATATCCCCCCATTGACCCCCCAATTCCCCCCTTCTCCCTCTCCCCAGGTGCCTGGACATCCTGGAGCTGTGGGAACAGTCGGAGCTGCTGCCCCCAACACCCCCAATTCCCCCCCACTCCATAGCCCACCCCCCAACTTCCCACCCCATTTCCCACCCCATATCCCCCCCATCCCCCCCATTGACCCCCATTGACCCCCCAATTTCCCCCTCTCCCCAGGTGCCTGGACATCCTGGAGCTGTGGGAACAGTCGGAGCTGCTGCCCCCAACACCCCCAATTCCCCCCACTCCATAGCCCACCCCCCAACTTCCCACCCCATTTCCCACCCCATATCCCCCCCATCCCCCCCATTGACCCCCATTGACCCCCCAATTCCCCCCTCTCCCCAGGTGCCTGGACATCCTGGAGCTGTGGGAACAGTCGGAGCTGCTGCCCCCAACACCCCCAATTCCCCCCCACTCCATACGCCCACCCCCCAACTTCCCACCCCATTTCCCACCCCATATACCCCCCATTTCCCCCATTGACCCCCATTGACCCCCCAACTTTCCCCCTCTCCCCAGGTGCCTGGACATCCTGGAGCTGTGGGAACAGTCGGAGCTGCTGCCCCCAACACCCCCAATTCCCCCCCAACTCCCCCCATTCCCCCCTTTTCTCTCTCCTCCCCCATATCCCCCCATATACCCCCATTGACCCCCATATCCCCCCATTGACCCCCCAATCCCCCCTCTCCCTCTCCCCAGGTGCCTGGACATCCTGGAGCTGTGGGAACAGTCGGAGCTGCTGCCCCACACCCCCATCCCCCCCATTCCATCCCCCATCCCCCCAACTTCCCCCCTTTTCTCTCTCCATACCCCCCAATCCCCCCCATATGACCCCCCATTGACCCCCCAATCCCCCCTCTCCCTCTCCCCAGGTGCCTGGACATCCTGGAGCTGTGGGAACAGTCGGAGCTGCTGCCCCCATCACCCCCAATTCCCCCCATCCCCTCCACTCTCTCTTCCCCCAACTTCCCACCCCATTTCCCACTCCATCCCCCCCATTGACCCCCATTGACCCCCCAATTTCCCCCTCTCCCCAGGTGCCTGGACATCCTGGAGCTGTCGGAACAGTCGGAGCTGCTGCGTTTCCACTGCCACACGCTGCGGCTGTACTGTTGCCTGTGCGCCTTGGGTAACACCCGGGTGGCTCACGCCCTCTGCAGTCACGTGGACCAGGCTCAGCTCCTCTTCGCCTTGGAGACCCCCGAATTACCGGGACCCCTCCGGGGGGGTTACTACGACCTCCTCCTCGCCGTCCACCTGGACGCCCCGCGCCGCGCCCGCGCCGCCATGGCCAACGAGTTCATCATCCCCTTGAGCGAGGCCACCAAAGCCATCACCCTCTTCCCTCCCTCTCCCCCCCTGAGGAGAAAAAAAGGGGGACCCCCTAAAAAACACCCCCCAACTGATGAGGGCGGGACCCCCTTTGAAAAACAACCCGGCCCCCAAAAAATTGGGACCCCCCAAAAACGTCCCCGGGTTGGGGAAGTGGGGGAGGTTGGGATGCAAAGGGGAACCCCCGGGAATGGGGGGCTGGGGTGGAGGGGACCCCCCAAAAGAAGAGTCGTAGGGGGGAAGGGAGCCCTAAATATCACGGGGAGGAGGGGACCCCCAAAAACGTCGTGGGGAGGAAGGGACCCCTAAATATCATGGGGAGGAGGGGACCCCTAAATATCACAGGGAGGAGGGGACCCCCAAAAAACGTCGTGGGGAGGAGGGGACCCCTAAATATCATGGGGAGGAGGGGACCCTGAAATATCATGGGGAGGAGGGGACCCCAAAATATCATGAGGAAAGGGACCCCTAAATATCATGGGGAGGAGGGGACCCCTAAATCTCACAGGGTGGAGGGGACCCCTAAATATCATGGGGAGGAGGGGACCCCTAAATATCATGGGGAGGAGGGGACCCCTAAATCTCACAGGGAGGAGGGGACCCCCAAAAACGTCGTGGTGAGGAAGGGACCCCCAAAAAACATCATGGGGAAGAAGGGGACCCCCTTACCCTCCCTGAAAGCACCCAGACCCCCCCAAAACCTTTCTGTGGGGCGAGCTGCCCCCCCTTACCAAACACCCGGGTCTCCCGGGGTGGGCCCCAGCGTATGTTTGAGACCCCCCCCCAAATTCGCCGACCCTTGTTTCATCCTCAGCTCCGGGACGTCCCG
The DNA here is from genome assembly GCA_027925045.1 of Hypotaenidia okinawae. Taxonomy (NCBI): domain Eukaryota; kingdom Metazoa; phylum Chordata; class Aves; order Gruiformes; family Rallidae; genus Hypotaenidia; species Hypotaenidia okinawae. The sequence goes on along the minus strand of BSDF01000031.1, from coordinate 1,009,907 downwards.
TTCCAACCTCAGCCCTGGGATCCCCTTAAGGATTTTGGGGGACAGGGCCATCGGGATGTTAGCTGAGGCGGTAGAAGGGGGGTCTCCACTCCCGGGACCCTGTTGGGGGGAGCGTGGAGTCTCACTTAGTCCCCATCCTAAAGTTAGTCTCGGCTTTGCTGGCCGTAGGGGGGTTGGGGGACGGGGAGGTGAGGAGGTTGCTGAGGATGATCGAGCCCCGGCTTTTTGGGGAGGGGGGAAAAAAGAGCCCCCCTTGAAGGAGGAGGAGGAGGAGGAGGCTAGGAGGAAGGCTATTGAGGCGGGGGAGGAAGAGGAGGAGGAGGAGGAGGAGGAGGAGGAGGTGGAGGAGGAAGAGGGAGGTCCCCAGGAAGGGCTGCTGCAGATGAAGCTGCCGGAGTCGGTTAAGCTGGAGGTGAGGGGGGGGGGGATTTGGGGAGGGGGGAGGGAGGGGGGGGGGGGATTTGAGGGGGGAGGGAGGATTTGGGGAGGGAAAGGGGGGATTTGGGGAGGGGGGATTTGGGATGGGGGGGGATTTGGGGAGGGATTTGGGGAGGGGGGATTTGGGGAGGGGGGATTTGGGGAGGGAGGGGGGAATTTGGGGAGGGGGGATTTGGGGAGGGGGGATTTGGGGAGGGGGATTTGGGGAGGGGGACTTTAGGGAGGGGGAGGGGGGATTTGGGGAGGGAGGGGATTTGAGGGGGGAGGGGGATTTGGGGAGGGGGAGGGGGGATTTGGGGAGGGGGAATTTGGGGAGGGAGGGATTTGGGGAGGGGGAGAGGGGGGATTTGAGGGGGGGGATTTGAGGGGGGAGGGGAGGGGGATTTGGGGAGGGGGAGGGGGATTTGGGGAGGGAGGGATTTGGGGGGTGGGGGAGGGATTTGGGGAGGGGGATTTGGGGAGGGGGAGGGATTTTGGGAGGGGGGATTTGGGGAGGGAGGGGGAATTTGGTGCCCCCTCCTGTCCCCCTGTGTCCCCATGTCCCTGTGTCCCCATGTCCCCCCATGTCCCCCCCCACTCCCCCTCATGCCCCCCTGCCTCCATGTCCCTCATGTGCCCTGTGTCCCCCTGCCCCCCCACGCTCCCCCATGTCCCCATGTCCCCATGTCCCCATGTCCCCCCATGCCCTTGTGTCCTGTCCCCATGTCCCCATGTCCCCATGTCCCCATGTCCCCATGTCCCCCCATGCCCTTGTGTCCTGTCCCCATGTCCCCATGTCCCCATGTCCCCCCATGCCCTTGTGTCCTGTCCCCATGTCCCCATGTCCCCATGTCCCCATGTCCCCATGTCCCCATGTCCCCCCATGCCCTTGTGTCCCCCCATGTCCCCTCATGCCCCCATGTCCCCCCATGTCCCCCCATGTCCCCATGTCCCCCCATGCCCTTGTGTCCTGTCCCCATGTCCCCATGTCCCCATGTCCCCCCATGCCCTTGTGTCCTGTCCCCATGTCCCCATGTCCCCATGTCCCCATGTCCCCATGTCCCCATGTCCCCCCATGCCTTGTGTCCCCCTGTCCCCATGTCCCCATGTCCCCCCATGCCCTTGTGTCCCCCCATGTCCCTCATGCCCCATGTCCCCCCATGTCCCCCCATGCCCCCTGCCCCCATGTCCCCCCATGTCCCCCCATGCCCTTGTGTCCTGTCCCCATGTCCCCATGTCCCCATGTCCCCATGTCCCCATGTCCCCATGTCCCCCCATGCCCTTGTGTCCCCATGTCCCCATGTCCCCATGTCCCCCCATGCCCTTGTGTCCTGTCCCCATGTCCCCATGTCCCCATGTCCCCCCATGCCCTTGTGTCCCCCCATGTCCTCCCATGTCCCCTCATGCCTCCATGCTTCCTCATGCCCCCATGTCCCCCTCTGCCCCCATGTCCCCTCATGTCCCCCTATGTCCCCCCATGTCCCCCCATGTCCCCCCATGTCCCCCCATGCCCCTGTGTCCCCATGTCCCCCCCATGCCTCCTCATGCCTCCCCTGCCCCCATGTCCCCCCATGCCCTTGTGTCCCCTCATGTCCCCCCATGCCCCCATGCCCCCTGTGTCCCCATATCCCCCCTGCCCCCATGCCCCCCCATGTCCCCCCATGTCCCCCCATGTCCCCCCATGTCCCCCCCTGCCCCCACGCCCCCTCATGCCCCCCCCCGATGCCCCCCCCCCCCCAGATGTGCGAGCTGCTGCAGTACTTCTGCGAGCGGGAGCTGCAGCACCGGGTCGAGTCCATCGTCTCCTTCGCCGAGCGACACGTGGAGCGGCTGCAGCGCGACCAGCGGCGCCGCTACGGGCGGCTGGTGCGGGCGCTCAGCATGTCGGCCGCCGAGACCGCCCGGCGCACCAGGGAGTTCAGATCACCACCCCAGGAGCAGGTCTGGGGGGACATCTGGGGACAGGGGGGGACAGGGGGACATGGGGACATGGGGACATGGGGATATGGGGATATGGGGATATGGGGACAGGGGGACATGGGGATATGGGGATATGGGGATATGGGGATATGGGGATATGGGGACATGGGGATATGGGGATATGGGGATATGGGGATATGGGGATATGGGGATATGGGGACATGGGGACATGGGGATATGGGGACATGGGGATATGGGGACAGGGGGATATGGGGATATGGGGATATGGGGACATGGGGACATGGGGATATGGGGATATGGGGACATGGGGATATGGGGATATGGGGATATGGGGATATGGGGATATGGGGACATGGGGATATGGGGATATGGGGACATGGGGATATGGGGATATGGGGATATGGGGATATGGGGACATGGGGATATGGGGATATGGGGATATGGGGATATGGGGATATGGGGATATGGGGACATGGGGACACGTGTGGGGACGCGGCTGGTGAGGGCGCTCAGCATGTCGGCCGCCGAGACCGCCCGGCGCACCAGGGAGTTCAGATCACCACCCCAGGAGCAGGTCTGGGGACGGGGGGGGACATGGGGACAGGGGGGACAGGGGGATATGGAGACATGGGGGGACAGGGGGGACAGGGGGACATGGGGACAGGGGGACATGGGGATATGGGGACATGGGGATATGGGGATATGGGGACATGGGGACATGGGGACATGGGGATATGGGGATATGGGGATATGGGGACAGGGGGACATGGGGATATGGGGACATGGGGATATGGGGACATGGGGATATGGGGATATGGGGACAGGGGGACATGGGGATATGGGGACATGGGGACATGGGGACATGGGGATATGGGGATATGGGGATATGGGGATATGGGGACATGGGGATATGGGGACATGGGGATATGGGGACAGGGGGACATGGGGATATGGGGACATGGGGATATGGGGACAGGGGGACATGGGGATATGGGGACATGGGGATATGGGGACATGGGGACATGGGGACATGGGGATATGGGGATATGGGGATATGGGGACATGGGGACACGTGTGGGGACGCGGCTGGTGCGGGCGCTCAGCATGTCGGCCGCTGAGACCGCCCGGCGCACCAGGGAGTTCAGATCACCACCCCAGGAGCAGGTCTGGGGACGGGGGGGACATGGGGGGACAGGGGGGACATGGGGATATGGGGACATGGGGATATGGGGACATGGGGACATGGGGACATGGGGACGTGGAGACATGGGGCCAGGTGGGGCCATGGGGACAGCTGGGGACAGCTGGTGGCGGTTGGGGACTGTTGGGGCCATGGGGACAGCCGGTTTGAGCCGGTCTGACCCGGTCCGACCCGGTCTGAACTGGTCCAATCCGGTCCGACCCGGTCCGATCCGGTCTGACCCGGTTCAATCCGGTCTGACCCGGTCTGACCCGTTCCAATCCGGTGTGACCCGGTCCGATCCGGTCCAATCCGGTTCAATCCGGTCCGATCCGGTCCGACCCGGTCCGACCCGGTCCGATCCGGTCCGATCCGGTCCGATCCGGTCCAATCCCGTCCGACCCGGTCTCAACCGGTCCGATCCGGTCCGATCCGGTCCGATCCGTTCCGACCCAGTCCGACCCCGTCTGACCCGGTCCGATCCGGTCCGATCTGGTCCGATCCGGTCCGACCCAGTCCGATCCAGTCTGACCCGGTCCGATCCGGTCCGATCCGGTCCGATCTGGTCTGACCCGGTTCAAACCGGTCCGATCCGGTCCGATCCGGTCCAACCCGGTCCGATCCGGTCCGATCCGGTCCGATCCGGTCCAATCCAGTCTGACCTGGTCTGACCCGGTCCGATCCGGTCCGATCTGGTCTGACCCGGTTCAAACCGGTCCGATCCGGTCCGATCCGGTCCAACCCGGTCCGATCCGGTCCGATCCGGTCCGATCCGGTCCGACCCAGTCCGACCCGGTCTGACCCGGTCCGATCCGGTCCAATCCGGTCCGATCCAGTCTGACCCGGTCTGACCCGGTCCGACCTGGTCTGACCCGGTCCGATCCGGTCCGATCCGGTCCAATCCAGTCTGACCCGGTCCGATCCGGTCCGATCCGGTCTGACCCGGTCCGATCCGGTCCGACCCAGTCCGATCCAGTCTGACCCGGTCCGATCCGGTCCGATCCGGTCCGATCTGGTCTGACCCGGTTCAAACCGGTCCAACCCGGTCCGATCCGGTCCGATCCGGTCCGATCCGGTCCAATCCAGTCTGACCTGGTCCAACCCGGTCCGATCCGGTCCGATCTGGTCTGACCCGGTTCAAACCGGTCCAATCCGGTCCGATCCGGTCCAACCCGGTCCGATCCGGTCCGATCCGGTCCGATCCGGTCCGACCCAGTCCGACCCGGTCTGACCCGGTCCGATCCGGTCCAATCCGGTCCGATCCAGTCTGACCCGGTCTGACCCGGTCCGACCTGGTCTGACCCGGTCCGATCCGGTCCGATCCGGTCCAATCCAGTCTGACCCGGTCCGATCCGGTCCGATCCGGTCTGACCCGGTCCGATCCGGTCCGATCCGGTCCAATCCATTCTGACCCGGTCCAACCCGGTCCGATCCGGTCCGATCTGGTCTGACCCGGTTCAAACCGGTCCGATCCGGTCCGATCCGGTCCGATCCGGTCTCCGATGCAGGTGAAGCTGCTGCTGCCGCCCCGCGGTGCCGGGTGCCCCGAGGCCGCCCCCCTCGCCCCCCCCACCCCCTGCCCGGTGCCCCAGGAGCTCCAGGACCAGCTGAGGGATTTCCACAGCCACCTGCTGGCACACTGCGGTCAGGGGACACCCCAAAAACACACCCCCCCCGAACCCCCAAAACCCACCCTGAACCCCCAAAACCCACCCTGACCCCCCCAAACAGACCCCCTGGGACCCCCTGGGACCCCCCCAAACCCCCTGACCCCCAAAAGCCCCTGACCCCCCAAACCCCCTGGGACCCCTGGGACCCCAAAACCCCCTGACCCCCAAAAGCCCTGACCCCCCAAAACCCACCCTGACCCCCTGGGACCCCCAAAAACCCCCCTGACACCCCAAAATCCCCCTTGACCCCCCAAAATCCCCCTTGAGCTCCCAAAACCCTCTGACCCCCCAAAACCCCCCCAGACCCACCCTGACCCCCCAAAACCCCTGGGACCCCCCAAAACCCACCCGCACCCCCCGGTCCCCCTAAAACCCCCGGACCCCCCAAAACCCACCCACACCCCCCGGACCCCCCAAAACCCCTGGGACCCCCCAAAACCCACCCGCACCCCCCGGACCCCCTAAAACCCCTGGGACCCCCCATAACCCCTGGGACCCCCCAAAAGCCACACTGACCCACCCTGACCCCCCATAACCCCTGGGACCCCCCAAACCCTCCCTGACCCCCTGGGACCCCCCAAAACCCACCCTGACCCACCCGCACCCCCCAAAACCCCACCGGACCCCTCCAAACCCCTGGGACCCCCCAAAACCCCCTCAGACCCCCCCAGCCCCCCCAAACCCCCCTCTAATCCCCCCCAAACCCCCCCAAACCCCCTCTAATCCCCCCCAAACCCCCTCTCAGACCCCCCCAGCCCCCCCCAAACCCCCTCTGCTCCCCCCTTGCCCCCCTAAACCCCCTCTAATCCCCCCCAAACCCCCTCTGCCCCCCCCAGCCCCCCCCAAACCCCCTCTAATCCCCCTCAACCCCCCCCAGCCCCCCCAAACCCCCTCTAATCCTCCTCAAACCCCCCAGCCCCCCCCCCGACCCCCCCCTTGTCCCCCCAAACCCCCTCTAATCCTCCTCAACCCCCCCAAGCCCCCCTCAGACAACCCCCCTCAGCCCCCCCCAGCCCCCCCCAAAACCCCTCTGTCCCCCCCAGCCCCCCCCAAACCCCCCCAGCCCCCCCCAGCCCCTCCCAAACCCCCCCAAACCCCCTCTAAGCCCCCCAATTCCCCTCTAATCCCCCCCAACCCCCCCTCAGAGCCCCCCAGCCCCCCCAAACCCCCTCTAATCCCCCCCAAACCCCCTCTGTCCCCTCCCAGCCCCCCCCAACTCCCCCCCAGACCCCCCCAGCCCCTCCCAAACCCCCCCAAACCCCCTCTAAGCCCCCCCCAGCCCCCCCAATTCCCCTCTAATCCCCCCCAACCCCCCCTCAGAGCCCCCCAGCCCCCCCAAACCCCCTCTAATCCCCCCCAAACCCTCCTCTGTCCCCCCCAGCCCCCCCCAAATCCCCTCTAATCCCCCCCAAACCCCCTCTGCCCCCTCCAGCCCTCCCCCCAAACCCCCCCAAACCCCCCTGACCCCCCCCCCGTTGCCCCCCCCCCCAGGCATCGAGGAGCCGTGTGAGGAGGAGCCCCCCGAGGCGGCGGCGTCGCTGGGGCAGCGGCTGTGGGGGCTGCTGAGCCGGGCGCTGGGGGGCGCCGGGGGGCAGCCCCCACAGGAACCCCCGAGGAGCCCCCGGCACCCAGTGAGGATGGGAGGGGGGCGGAATTGGGGGGGGGGGGGGGGGAGATTTGGGGGGGGGTGGGGGGAGGGGAGATGGGGGGGAATAGGGGGTTGGGGGGAGATTTGGGGGGGAGTGGGGGGGCGCCGGGGGGGCAGCCCCCCACAGGAACCCCCGAGGAGCCCCCGGCACCCAGTGAGGATGGGAGGGGGGATTGGGGGGGGGGGAGGGGAGATATTGGGTGGGGGAGTGGGGGGAGGGGGGAGATTTGGGGGGGGAGTGGGGGGTTGGGGGGAGATTTGGGGGGGGAGTGGGGGGTGGGGAGGAGGGAAGATTTTGGGGGGGCAGGGTCCCATGGCCCCCCCATAGCTCCCTCTATAGATCCCCCCAGGAACCCCCCATAGCCCCCCCATAGCCCCCCATAACCCCCCCATATCCCCCCATACCCCCCCAACCCCCCCATATCCCCCCATAGCCCCCCCATAACCCCCCATAACCCCCCATATCCCCCCCATAGCCCCCCATAGCCCCCCCATATCCCACCATAACCCCCCTAACCCCCCCATAAGTCCCCCATAGCCCCCCATAGCCCCCCATAGTCCCCCATAGCCCCCCATAGCCCCCCATAGCCCCCCCATATCCCACCATAACCCCCCCTAACCCCCCCATATCCCCCCATAGCCGCCCATAACCCCCCCATAACCCCCCCCATAGCCGCCCATAAGCCCCATAACCCCCCCATAGCCCCCCATAGCCCCCCCATAGCCCCCCCATAGCCCCCCCTAACCCCCCCATCCCCTCCCAGGCACGCTGCGGGAGCTATAGCCCCCCTATAGCCCCCCATACCCCCCCCAACCCCCCCATATCCCCCCATAGCCCCCCTAGCCCCCTCATAGCCCCCCTAACCCCCCCATCCCCCCCCAGGCACGCTGTGGGAGCTATAGATCCCCCCATAGCCCCCCCACAGCCCCCCTATAGCCCCCCCCCCATAGCCCCCCATCCCCCCCAGGCACGCTGTGGGAGCTATAGATCCCCTATAACTCCCCCATAACCCCCCCATAGCCCCCCATAGCCCTCCATAGCCCCCCCATAATCCCTATAGCCCCCCATAACCCCCCCTATAGCCCCCCATAGCCCCCCATAGCCTTCCATAGCCCCCCCATAATCCCCATAGCCCCCCATAACCCCCCTATAGCCCCCCATAGCTCCCCATAGCCCCCTCATAGCCCCCCTAACCCCCCCAGGCACGCTGTGGGAGCTATAGCCCCCCATATCACCCCATAACCCCCCTAACCCCCCCATAACCCCCCCATACCCCCCTAATCCCCCCAATCCCCCCCCCCAGGCACACTGCGGGAGCTATAGCCCCCCCATAACCCCCCCATAGCCCCCCCATAGCCACCCATAGCCCCCCCTAACCCCCCCATCTCCCCCCAGGCACGCTGCGGGAGCTATAGCCCCCCATATCCCCCCATAACCCCCCCTAACCCCCCAATCCCCCCCCCCAGGCACACTGCGGGAGCTATAGCCCCCCCATAACCCCCCCATAGCCCCCCCATAGCCACCCATAGCCCCCCTAACCCCCCCATCTCCCCCCAGGCACGCTGCGGGAGCTATAGCCCCCCATATCCCCCCATAACCCCCCCTAACCCCCCCAATCCCCCCCCCAGGCACACTGCGGGAGCTATAGCCCCCCCATAACCCCCCCATAGCCCCCCCATAGCCACCCATAGCCCCCCTAACCCCCCCATCTCCCCCCAGGCACGCTGCGGGAGCTATAGCCCCCCATATCACCCCATAACCCCCCCTAACCCCCCAATCCCCCCCCCAGGCACACTGTGGGAGCTATAGCCCCCCCATAACCCCCCCATAGCCCCCCTAACCCCCCCAATCCCCCCCCCAGGCACACTGTGGGAGCTATAGCCCCCCATGACCCCCCCATAGCCCCCCCATAGCCACCCATAGCCCCCCTAACCCCCCCATCTTCCCCCCAGGCACGCTGCGGGAGCTATAGCCCCCCCATAGCCCCCCCCTAACCCCCCCAATCCCCCCCCAGGCACACTGCGGGAGCTATAGCCCCCCCATATCCCCCCATAGCCCCCCCTAACCCCCCTTTCCCTCCCCCCAGGCACTCTGCGGGAGCTGGTGTCCCAGACCATGGTTCACTGGGCTCAGGAATCCTTCATCCAGAGCCCCGAACTGGTGCGGGCCATGTTCCGCCTCCTGCACTCCCAGTACGACGGGCTGGGGGGCTGGTGCGAGCCCTCCCCCGCGCCTACACCCTCAGCCCCCGCTCCGTGCCCGACGCCAGCGCCCTCCTCGAGTGCCTGGGGCAGGTCCGGTCCCTGCTCATCGTGCGCCTGGGACCCGAGGAGGAGACGCTGCTCATACAGAGCATCGGGTGGGCACCCCCCTGTGGCACCCCATGGCACCCCATGGCACCCCATGGCACCCTGTGGCACCCTATGGCATCCTATGTCATCCCCTGTGGTACCCCATGGCATCCTATGGCATCCTATGGCACCCTATGGCATCCCCTATGGCACCCTATGGCATCCCCTGTGGCACCCCATGTCACCCCATGGCACCCCATGGCACCCTATGGCACCCTATGGCATCCTATGTCATCCCCTGTGGTACCCCATGGCACCCTATGGCATCCTATGGCACCCCATGGCATCCTATGTCACCCTATGGCATCCCCCAGTGTCACCCCATGGCACCCTATGTCATCCCCTGTGGCACCCCATGGCACCCCATGGCACCCTATGGCACCCCATGGCACCCCATGTCATCCTATGGCACCCCATGGCACCCTATGTCATCCTATGGCATCCCCCAGTGTCACCCCATGTCACCCCATGGCACCCTATGGCATCTCCAGTGTCACCCCATGTCACCCCATGGCATCCTATGTCATCCCCTGTGGCACCCCATGGCACCCCATGGCACCCTATGGCATCCTATAGCACCCTATGGCACCCCCAGTGTCACCCCATGGCACCCTATGGCATCCTATGTCATCCCCAGTGTCACCCCATGGCACCCTATGGCATCCTATGTCATCCCCTCCATGGCACCCCATGGCACCCCATGGCACCCTATGGCATCCCCTGTGGCACCCCATGGCACCCCATGGCACCCTATAGCACCCTATGGCATCCTATGGCACCCCCAGTGGCACCTCATGTCATCCTATGTCATCCCCTGGCACCCTATGTCATCCTACGGCACCCCCTGTCCCCCCCGTGTCCCCCCCTGTCCCCCCGTGTCCCCCCGTGTCCCCCCTCCTCGAGTGCCTGGGGCAGGTCCGGTCCCTGCTCATCGTGCGCCTGGGACCCGAGGAGGAGACGCTGCTCATACAGAGCATCGGGTGGGCACCCCCCCTGTGGCACCCCATGGCACCCCATGGCACCCTATGGCACCCTATGGCATCCTATGTCATCCCCTGTGGTACCCCATGGCATCCTATGGCATCCTATGGCACCCTATGGCACCCTATGGCACCCTATGGCATCCCCTGTGGCACCCCATGTCATCCTATGGCATCCTATGGCACCCTATGGCATCCTATGGCATCCTATGTCATCCCCTGTGGTACCCCATGGCACCCCATGGCACCCCATGGCACCCTATGGCACCCCATGGCACCCTATAGCATCCTATGTCATCCCCTGTGGTACCCCATGGCATCCTATGGCATCCTATGGCACCCCATGGCACCCCATGGCACCCTATGGCATCCTATGTCATCCCCTGTGGTACCCCATGGCATCCCATGTCACCCCATGGCATCCTATAGCATCCCCTGTGGCACCCCATGTCACCCTATGGCACCCCATGGCACCCTATGGCACCCTATGTCATCCCCTGTGGCACCCCATGGCACCCCATGGTCACCCCATGGCACCCTATGTCATCCCCTGTGGTACCCCATGGCATCCTATGGCACCCTATGGCACCCCATGGCACCCCCAGTGGCACCTCATGTCATCCTATGTCATCCCCATGGCACCCCCAGTGTCACCCCATGGCACCCCATGGCACCCTATGGCACCCTATGTCATTCCCTGTGGCACCCCATGGCACCCCATGGCACCCCATGGCACCCTATGGCATCCCCTGGCACCCCCAGTGTCACCCCCAGTGTCACCCCACGTCACCCTGTGTCACCCAGTGTCACCCTGCAGCAGCACCCCCTGTCACCCTATGGCACCCCATGTCACCCTCTGTCACCCAGTGTCACCCCATGGCACCTCGTGTCACCCTGCGGCAGCACCCAGTGTCACCCCATAGCACCCCCAGTGTCACCCCATGGCACCTCGTGTCACCCCACATCACCCCATGGCACCCCCAGTGTCACCCCATGGCACCTCGTGTCACCCCACAACACCCCATGGCACCTCCAGTGTCACCCAGTGTCACCCCATGGCACCCCCAGTGTCACCCCATGGCACCTCGTGTCACCCCACAACACCCCATGGCACCCCCAGTGTCACCCCATGGCACCTCGTGTCACCCCACAACACCCCATGGCACCTCCAGTGTCACCCAGTGTCACCCCATGGCACCCCCAGTGTCACCCCATGGCACCTCGTGTCACCCCACAACACCCCATGGCACCTCCAGTGTCACCCCAGTGTCACCCCATGGCACCCCCAGTGTCACCCCATGGCACCTCCAGTGTCACCCCACAACACCCCATGGCACCCCCAGTGTCACCCCATGGCACCTCGTGTCACCCCACAACACCCCATGGCACCTCCAGTGTCACCCCAGTGTCACCCCATGGCACCCCCAGTGTCACCCCATGGCACCTCGTGTCACCCCACAACACCCCATTACACCTCCAGTGTCACCCCATGGCACCCTACGTGTCACCCCACAGATCACCCCATAGCACCCCCAGTGTCACCCCATGGCACCCTGTGTCACCCCACAGCACCCCATAGCACCCCCAGTGTCACCCCCTGGCACCTCGTGTCACCCTGTGTCACCCCCTGGCACCTCCAGTGTGCTGGGAGGAGGCGACTCCAAGGTGAGGGGACCCCCCCCCAAAACCCTCTGACACCCCCCTGACCCCCCCCCGACCCCTCCTGACCCCCCCTGACCCCCCCCCCCGACCCTCCCCAGACCCCCCCCCGACCCCACCCAGACCCCCCCCAGGACCCCCCTGACACCCTCCAGACCCCCCCTGACCCCCCCAAAACCCCCCTTAACCCCCTTTTAACCCCCCTTAACCCCCCTTAAACCCCCCTTAACCCCCCTAAACCCCCCTGGGACCCCCCCACACCCCCCCCCCCCCCCCCCCCAATTTGTGCCCCCCCCCCCAGGAGCATCATGAACAACAAGGTGTTCTACCAGCCCCCCCGACCCCCCCCAAAACCCCCCTTAACCCCCTTTTAACCCCCCTTAACCCCCCTTAAACCCCCCTTAACCCCCCTAAACCCCCCCCTGGGACCCCCCCAGACCCCCCCCCCTGAAGCCCCCCCCCCCCCAATTTGTGCCCCCCCCCCCAGGAGCATCATGAACAACAAGGTGTTCTACCAGCCCCCCCGACCCCCCCAAAACCCCCCTTAACCCCCCTTAAACCCCCTTAAACCCCCCTTAACCCCCCTAAACCCCCCTGGGACCCCCCCAGACCCCCCCCCCCCCCCCCCCCCACCCCAGCCCCCCCCCCAGGAGCATCATGAACAACAAGGTGTTCTACCAGCCCCCCCGACCCCCCCAAAACCCCCCTTAACCCCCCTTAAACCCCCTTAAACCCCCCTTAACCCCCCTAAACCCCCCTGGGACCCCCCCAGACCCCCCCCCCTGAAGCCCCCCCCCCCCCAATTTGTGCCCCCCCCCCCAGGAGCATCATGAACAACAAGGTGTTCTACCAGCACCCCAACCTGATGCGGGCGCTGGGGATGCACGAGACCGTGATGCAGGTGATGGTCAGTGCGCTGAGGAGGCGACCTAAGGTAGGACCCCCCCCTAAACCCCCTTGAACCCCCCCTAGACCCCCCTAAACCCCCCTGGACCCCTCCAGACCCCCCCTGACCTCCCTTGACCCCCCCTGACCCCCCTGACCCCCCCAGTGTGCTGGGAGGAGGCGACTCCAAGGTGAGCGGACCCCCCCCCCCCAAACCCCCTGACCCCCCCTGACCCCCCCTGACCCCCCCTGACCCCCCCTGACCCCTCCAGACCCCCCCTGACCCCCCCCGACGCCCCCCGACCCCCCCAGACCCCCCTGACCCCCCCTGACCCCCCTGACCCCCCCTGACCCCTCCAGACCCCCCTGACCCCCCTAGACCCCCCTGACCCCCCCGACCCCCCCTGACCCCCCCAGTGTGCTGGGAGGAGGCGACTCCAAGGTGAGGGGACCCCCCCCCCCCAAAACCCCCCCCCCCTGACCCCCCCCGACCCCCCCCGACCCCCCCAGACCCCCCCCGACCCCCCCAGACCCCCCCCTGACCCCCCCTGACCCCCCCTGACCCCCCTGACCCCCCTGACCCCCCCCGACCCCCCTGACCTCCCCTGACCCCTCCAGACCCCCCAGTGTGCTGGGAGGAGGCGACTCCAAGGTGAGGGGACCCCCCCCCCCAAAACCCCCTGACCCCCCCTGACCCCCCTTGACCCCCCTGACCCCCACAGACCCCTCCTTGACCCCCCTGACACCCCCCAAGACCCCCCCAAACCCTTATCCCCCCAACCCCCCCCTAAACCCCCCTTGAACCCCCCCAAACCCCCCCGACCCCCCAAATTCCCCCTTAACCCCCCCAAAACCCCCCCCCCCCCCAAACCCCCCTGACCCCCCCAATCCACCCTGACCCCCCAAGACCCCCCCAAGACCCCCCCCAGAACCCCCTTACCCCCCTAAAACCCCCCTGACCCCCAGAAAACACCCCCTGACCCCCCCAGACCCCCCCAAACCCCCCCTGACCCCTCCAAAACCCCCCTTGACCCCCCCGAAACCCCCTTACCCCCAAGAAAACCCCCCTGACCCCCCCCAAGACCCCCCCAAAACCCCCCGTACCCCCCCATGACCCCATTTAACCCCCAAGACCCCCCTTGACCCCCCCTAAACCCCCCTTAACCCCCCTAAAACCCCCCAGAACCTGCCCTGACCCCCCCAAGAGCCCTTCTAAGCCCCCTAAACCCCCCCAAAACCCCCCTGACCCCCCAACCCCCCCTGACCCCCCCAAACCCCACTTGACCCCCCCAGACCCCCCTGACCCCCCTAGACCCCTCCAGAAACCCCCACCCCCCGACCCCCCTGAACCCCCCTTGACCCCCACCCGATGTAACCCCCTGACCCCCCAGAACCCGCCCTGACCCCCCCAAAGCCCCCCTGACCCCCCCAAACCCCCCTGAACCCCCCTGACCCCCCCCCGACGCCCCCTGACCCCCCCAGACCCCCCCTGACCCCCCCAGACCCCCCTGAACCCCCCCCAACCCCCCTAGAACCCCCCTTACCCCCCCCGACCCCCCCGACCCCCTCCCTGACCCCCGACCCCCCCGACCCCCCCTGACCCCCCCAGTGTGCTGGGAGGAGGCGACTCCAAGGTGAGGGGACCCCCCCCACCAAAACCCCCTGACCCCCCCGACCCCCCCCGACGCCCCCTGACCCCTCCAGACCCCCCCTGACCCCCCCTGACCCCCCCTGACCCCCCCTGACCCCTCCAGACCCCCCCGACGCCCCCTGACCCCCCCTGACCCCCCCCCGACGCCCCCTGACCCCTCCAGACCCCCCTGACCCCCCCTGACCCCCCCTGACCCCCCTGACCCCCCCTGACCTCCCCGACCCCCCTGACCCCCTGACCCCCCAGTGTGCTGGGAGGAGGCGACTCCAAGGTGAGGGGACCCCCCCCCCAAAACCCCTGACCCCCCTGACCCCCCTGACCCCCCCTGACCCCTCCAGACCCCCCCTGACCCCCCCCGACGCCCCCTGACCCCTCCAGACCCCCCCTGACCCCCCCTGACCCCTCCAGACCCCCCCTGACCCCCCTGACCCCCCTGACCCCTCCAGACCCCCCTGACCCCCCTGACCCCCCTGACCCCCCTGACCTCCCCTGACCCCCCGACCCCCCAGTGTGCTGGGAGGAGGCGACTCCAAGGTGAGGGGACCCCCCCCCCAAAACCCCCTGACCCCCCCTGACCCCCCCGACCCCCCTGACCCCTCCAGACCCCCCCGACCCCCCTGACCTCCCCCGACCCCCCCGACCCCCCCTGACCCCCCCAGTGTGCTGGGAGGAGGCGACTCCAAGGTGAGGGGACCCCCACCCAAAACCCCCTGACCCCCCTGACCCCCCTGACCCCCCCTGACCCCCCTGACCCCCCTGACCCCCCCGACCCCCCTGACCCCTCCAGACCCCTCCCCGACCTCCCTTGACCCCCCTGACCCCCCTGACCCCCCAGTGTGCTGGGAGGAGGCGACTCCAAGGTGAGGGGACCCCCCCCCCAAAACCCCCTGACCCCCCCTGACCCCCCCTGACCCCCCTGACCCCTCCAGACCCTCCCTGACCCCCCTGACCCCTCCAGACCCCCCTGACCCCCCTGACCTCCCCTGACCCCCTGACCCCCCGACCCCCCAGTGTGCTGGGAGGAGGCGACTCTAGGTGAGGGGACCCCCCCCCCCCAAAACCCCCTGACCCCCCCGACCCCCCTGACCCCCCCCGACCCCTCCAGACCCCCCCTGACCCCCCTGACCCCTCCAGAATCCCCCTGACCCCCCCTGACCCCCCTGACCCCTCCAGACCCCCCTGACCTCCCTTGACCCCCCTGACCCCCCAGTGTGCTGGGAGGAGGCGACTCCAAGGTGAGGGGACCCCCCCCCCCCAAAACCCTCTGACCCCCCTGACCCCCCCTGACCCCCCTGACCCCCCCTGACCCCCCCTGACCCCTCCAGACCCCCCTGACCTCCTTGACCCCCCTGACCCCCCTGACCCCCCCGACCCCCCCCTGACCCCTCCAGACCCCCCTGACCCCCCCTGACCCCCCCCGACCCCCCCTGACCCCTCCAGACCCCCCTGACCTCCCTTGACCCCCCTGACCCCCCTGACCCCCCCGACCCCCCTGACCCCCCCAGTGTGCTGGGAGGAGGCGACTCCAAGGTGAGGGACCCCCCCCCCCCAAAACCCCCTGACCCCCCCGACCCCTCCAGACTCCCCCTGACCCCCCCTGACCCCCCCTGACCCCCCCTGACCCCCCCTGACCCCCCTGACCCCTCCAGACTCCCCCTGACCCCCCTGACCCCCCTGACCCCCCTGACCCCCCTGACCCCCCCTGACCCCTCCAGACCCCCCTGACCTCCCTTGACCCCCCCTGACCCCCCCTGACCCCCCCTGACCCCTCCAGACCCCCCCTGACCCCCCCCGACGCCCCCTGACCCCTCCAGACCCCCCCGACCCCTCCAGACCCCCCTGACCCCCCCCCGACGCCCCCTGACCCCTCCAGACCCCCCCTGACCCCCCTGACCCCTCCAGACCCCCCCTGACCCCCCCGACCCCCCTGACCCCTCCAGACCCCCCTGACCCCCCTGACCTCCCCCGACCCCCCTGACCCCCCCTGACCTCCCCTGACCCCCCCTGGACCCCCCCTGACCCCCCAGTGTGCTGGGAGGAGGCGACTCCAAGGTGAGGGGACCCCCCCCCCAAAACCCCCTGACCCCCCCTGACCCCCCCCGACCCCCCTGACCCCCCCCGACCCCTCCAGACCCCCCCTGACCCCCCCCCGACGCCCCCTGACCCCTCCAGACCCCCCTGACCCCCCTGACCCCCCCTGACCCCCCTGACCCCTCCAGACCCCCCCTGACCCCCCCTGACCCCCCTGACCCCCCAGTGTGCTGGGAGGAGGCGACTCCAAGGTGAGGGGACCCCCCCACCCCCAAAACCCCCTGACCCCCCTGACCCCCCTGACCCCCCCCGACCCTCCCCAGACCCCCCCCGACCCCCCCCAGACCCCCCCCAGACCCCCCCCCGACCCCCCTGACCCCCGACCCCCCTGACCTCCCCTGACCCCTCCATACCCCCCTGACCCCCCCGACCCCCCCTGACCCCTCCCGACCCCCCAGTGTGCTGGGAGGAGGCGACTCCAAGGTGAGGGGACCCCCCCCCCCAAAACCCCCTGACCCCCCCTGACCCCCCTGACCCCCCCTTGACCCCCCCCCTGACCCCCACAAACCCCCTCCTTGACCCCCCTGACACCCCCCAAAACCCCCCCAAACCCTTATCCCCCCAACCCCCCCCTAAACCCCCTTTAACCCCCCCAAACCCCCCGACCCCCCAAATTCCCCCTTTAACCCCCCCCAAAACCCCCCCCAACCCCCCCAAACCCCCTCTGACCCCCCAATCCACCCTTACCCCCCAAGACCCCCCCAAAACCCCCCCCAAAACCCCCCCTTACCCCCCCTAAAACCCCCCTTACCCCCAAGAAAACCCCCCTTACCCCCCCCAAGACCCCCCCCAAACCCCCCTTACCCCCCTTACCCTCTAAACCCCCCCCAAAACCCCCCTTTAACCCCCCTAAAACCCCCTTACCCCCAAGAAAACCCCCCCTTACCCCCCCAAGACCCCCCCAAACCCCCTTACCCCCCCCCAAAACCCCCCTTTAACCCCCCCAAAACCCCCCTTACCCCCAAGAAAACCCCCCTTACCCCCCCCCAAGACCCCCCCAAACCCCCCTTGCCCCCCCAAAACCCCATTTAACCCCCTAAACCCCCCTTTAACCCCCCTAAAACCCCCTCACCCCCAAGAAAACCCCCCCTTACCCCCCAAGACCCCCCAAACCCCCCCCAAACCCCCCTTACCCTCTAAACCCCCCCCCAAAACCCCCCTTTAACCCCCCTAAAACCCCCTTACCCCCAAGAAAACCCCCCTTACCCCCCCAAGACCCCCCCCAAACCCCCCTTACCCCCCCAAAACCCCCCTTTAACCCCCCTAAAACCCCCCAGAACCTGCCCTGACCCCCCCCAAAAGCCCTTCTAAGCTCCCCAAACCCCCCCAAAACCCCCCCTAACCCCCCCCGACCCCCCCAAACCCCCCCTTACCCCTCCTTACCCTCTAAACCCCCCCCCAAAACCCCCTTTAACCCCCCTAAAACCCCCTTACCCCCAAGAAAACCCCCCCTTACGCCCCCAAGACCCCCCCAAACCCCCCTTACCCCCCCCCCATAACCCCCTTTAACCCCCCTAAACCCCCCTTTAACCCCCCTAAACCCCCCAGAACCTGCCCTGACCCCCCCCCCAAAGCCCTTCTAAGCCCCCTAAACCCCCCAAAACCCCCCCTAACCCCCCCTGACCCCCCAAACCCCCCTTACCCCCCTTACCCTCTAAACCCCCCCCAAAACCCCCCTTTAACCCCCCTAAACCCCCCTTACCCCCAAGAAAACCCCCCTTACCCCCCCCAAACCCCCCAAAAACCCCTCCCTAACCCCCCCCTGACCCCCCCAAGACCCCCCCAAACCCCCCTTTACCCCCCCAAAACCCTATTTAACCCCCCAAAACCCCCCTTTACCCCCCCCAAAACCCCCTTTAACCCCCCTAAAACCCCCCAAAACCCCCCTTACCCCCCCCAAAACCCCCCCAAAACCCCCCCTAACCCCCCCCCGACCCCCCCCAAATTACCACCCCCCCCCCCCCCCAGGAGATCCGCTTCCCCCGCATGGTGAGCAGCTGCTGCCGGTTCCTCTGCTACTTCTGCCGGATCAGCCGGGAGAACCAGCGAGCCCTGTTCGACCACCTGGGCTACCTGCTGGAGAACAGCAGTGTGGGGCTGGGTGAGCCTGCCCCATAGCCTGCCCCATAGCCTGCCCCATAGCCTGCCCCATAGAGCCCCCCAGAGCCCCCCAGAGCCCTGCCCCCCAGCACCCCCCTGTTCGACCACCTGGGCTACCTGCTGGAGAACAGCAGTGTGGGGCTGGGTGAGCCTGCCCCATAGCCTGCCCCATAGCCTGCCCCATAGCCTGCCCCATAGCCTGCCCCATAGAGCCCCCCAGAGCCCCCCAGAGCCCTGCCCCCCAGCACCCCCCTGTTCGACCACCTGGGCTACCTGCTGGAGAACAGCAGTGTGGGGCTGGGTGAGCCTGCCCCATAGCCTGCCCCATAGCCTGCCCCATAGCCTGCCCCATAGAGCCCCCCAGAGCCCCCCAGAGCCCTGCCCCCCAGCACCCCCCTGTTCGACCACCTGGGCTACCTGCTGGAGAACAGCAGTGTGGGGCTGGGTGAGCCTGCCCCATAGCCTGCCCCATAGCCTGCCCCATAGCCTGCCCCATAGCCTGCCCCATAGAGCCCCCCAGAGCCCCCCAGAGCCCTGCCCCCCAGCACCCCCCTGTTCGACCACCTGGGCTACCTGCTGGAGAACAGCAGTGTGGGGCTGGGTGAGCCTGCCCCATAGCCTGCCCCATAGCCTGCCCCATAGCCTGCCCCATAGCCTGCCCCATAGAGCCCCCCAGAGCCCCCCAGAGCCCTGCCCCCCAGCACCCCCCTGTTCGACCACCTGGGCTACCTGCTGGAGAACAGCAGTGTGGGGCTGGGTGAGCCTGCCCCATAGCCTGCCCCATAGCCTGCCCCATAGCCTGCCCCATAGAGCCCCCCAGAGCCCTGCCCCCCAGCACCCCCCTGTTCGACCACCTGGGCTACCTGCTGGAGAACAGCAGTGTGGGGCTGGGTGAGCCTGCCCCATAGCCTGCCCCATAGCCTGCCCCATAGCCTGCCCCATAGCCTGCCCCATAGAGCCCCCCAGAGCCCCCCAGAGCCCTGCCCCCCAGCACCCCCCTGTTCGACCACCTGGGCTACCTGCTGGAGAACAGCAGTGTGGGGCTGGGTGAGCCTGCCCCATAGCCTGCCCCATAGAGCCCCCCAGAGCCCCCCAGAGCCCTGCCCCCCAGCACCCCCCTGTTCGACCACCTGGGCTACCTGCTGGAGAACAGCAGTGTGGGGCTGGGTGAGCCTGCCCCATAGCCTGCCCCATAGCCTGCCCCATAGCCTGCCCCATAGAGCCCCCCAGAGCCCCCCAGAGCCCTGCCCCCCAGCACCCCCCTGTTCGACCACCTGGGCTACCTGCTGGAGAACAGCAGTGTGGGGCTGGGTGAGCCTGCCCCATAGCCTGCCCCATAGCCTGCCCCATAGCCTGCCCCATAGCCTGCCCCATAGAGCCCCCCAGAGCCCCCCAGAGCCCTGCCCCCCAGCACCCCCCTGTTCGACCACCTGGGCTACCTGCTGGAGAACAGCAGTGTGGGGCTGGGTGAGCCTGCCCCATAGCCTGCCCCATAGCCTGCCCCATAGCCTGCCCCATAGAGCCCCCCAGAGCCCCCCAGAGCCCTGCCCCCCAGCACCCCCCTGTTCGACCACCTGGGCTACCTGCTGGAGAACAGCAGTGTGGGGCTGGGTGAGCCTGCCCCATAGCCTGCCCCATAGCCTGCCCCATAGCCTGCCCCATAGAGCCCCCCAGAGCCCCCCAGAGCCCTGCCCCCCAGCACCCCCCTGTTCGACCACCTGGGCTACCTGCTGGAGAACAGCAGTGTGGGGCTGGGTGAGCCTGCCCCATAGCCTGCCCCATAGCCTGCCCCATAGCCTGCCCCATAGCCTGCCCCATAGAGCCCCCCAGAGCCCCCCAGAGCCCTGCCCCCCAGCACCCCCCTGTTCGACCACCTGGGCTACCTGCTGGAGAACAGCAGTGTGGGGCTGGGTGAGCCTGCCCCATAGCCTGCCCCATAGCCTGCCCCATAGAGCCCCCCAGAGCCCCCCAGAGCCCCCCAGAGCCCCCCAGAGCCCTGCCCCCCAGCACCCCCCTGTTCGACCACCTGGGCTACCTGCTGGAGAACAGCAGTGTGGGGCTGGGTGAGCCTGCCCCATAGCCTGCCCCATAGCCTGCCCCATAGCCTGCCCCATAGCCTGCCCCATAGAGCCCCCCAGAGCCCCCCAGAGCCCTGCCCCCCAGCACCCCCCTGTTCGACCACCTGGGCTACCTGCTGGAGAACAGCAGTGTGGGGCTGGGTGAGCCTGCCCCATAGCCTGCCCCATAGCCTGCCCCATAGCCTGCCCCATAGAGCCCCCCAGAGCCCCCCAGAGCCCTGCCCCCCAGCACCCCCCTGTTCGACCACCTGGGCTACCTGCTGGAGAACAGCAGTGTGGGGCTGGGTGAGCCTGCCCCATAGCCTGCCCCATAGCCTGCCCCATAGCCTGCCCCATAGCCTGCCCCATAGAGCCCCCCAGAGCCCCCCAGAGCCCTGCCCCCCAGCACCCCCCTGTTCGACCACCTGGGCTACCTGCTGGAGAACAGCAGTGTGGGGCTGGGTGAGCCTGCCCCATAGCCTGCCCCATAGCCTGCCCCATAGCCTGCCCCATAGCCTGCCCCATAGAGCCCCCCAGAGCCCCCCAGAGCCCTGCCCCCCAGCACCCCCCTGTTCGACCACCTGGGCTACCTGCTGGAGAACAGCAGTGTGGGGCTGGGTGAGCCTGCCCCATAGCCTGCCCCATAGCCTGCCCCATAGCCTGCCCCATAGCCTGCCCCATAGAGCCCCCCAGAGCCCCCCAGAGCCCTGCCCCCCAGCACCCCCCTGTTCGACCACCTGGGCTACCTGCTGGAGAACAGCAGTGTGGGGCTGGGTGAGCCTGCCCCATAGCCTGCCCCATAGCCTGCCCCATAGCCTGCCCCATATCACCCTATACCACCCCATAGCGCCCCATATCACCCCACAGCTGCCCCACAGCTGCCCCATAGCTGCCACATAGCACCCCATATCACCCCATAGCACCCCATAGCTACTCCACAGCTGCCCCATAGCACCACATAGCGCCCCATAGCTGCCCCATAGCTGCCCTATATCTCCCCATAGCGCCCCATATCACCTCATAGCTGCCCCATAGCTGCCCCATAGCACCCCATAGCACCCCATAGCTGCCCCATAGCTGCCCCATAGCTGCCCCATAGTGCCCCATAACTCCCCATATCACCCCATAGCTGCCTCATAGCCCCCCATATCACCCTATATCACCCCATAGCACCCCATAGCTGCCCCATAGCACCCCATAGCGCCTCATAGCACTGCCCCATAGCTGCCCCATAGCTGCCCCATAGCACCCCATAGCACCCCATAGCTGCCCCATAGCTGCCCCATAGCACCCCATAGCTGCCCCACAGCTGCCCCATAGCACCCCATAGCGCCCCCCTCCTCCCCCCAGGCATGGAGGGTTCCACCCTCCTGGACCCCATAGCACCCCATAGCTGCCCCATAGCCCCCCATATCACCCTATATCACCCCATAGCACCCCATAACTGCCCCATAGCACCCCATAGCTGCCCCATAGCACCCCATAGCACCCCATAGCTGCCCCATAGCACCCCATAGCGCCCCATAGCTGCCCCATAGCCCCCCATATCACCCTATATCACCCCATAGCACCCCATAACTGCCCCATAGCACCCCATAGCTGCCCCATAGCACCGCATAGCACCCCATAGCTGCCCCATAGCACCCCATAGCACCCCATAGCTGCCCCACAGCGCCCCATAGCGCCCCATCTCTCCCCCCAGGCATGGAGGGTTCCACCCCCTGGACGTGGCGGCCGCCTCGGTGATCGACAACAACGAGCTGGCGCTGGCGCTGCGGGAGCAGGACCTGGAGAAGGTGGGGGGACCCCCGGGCACCCCCAGACCCCCCGGACACCCCCAGACCCACACGGGCACCCCCAACCCCCCTGGGACACCCCCAGACCCCCCAGACCCCCCAGACCCCCCCAAACTCCCACAGACCCCCTCAAACCCACCCACCCCCCTAGACCCCCAGGGACCCCCCAGAGACCCCCCCAAACCTCCACAGACCCCCCCAAACCCCCCCAGACCCCCAGGGACCCCCAGAGACCCCCCCAGACCCCCACAGACCCCCAGGGACACCCCCAAAACCACCCAGACCCCCCCAGACCCCCCCAGACCCCCCCAGACCCCCCAGATCCCCCAGGACACCCCCAGACCCCCAGGGACCCCCCAGACCCCCCCAGACCCCCCCCAAACCCCGACAGACCCACCAGACCCCCAGGGACCCCCCCAGACCCCCCGGGACACCCAGAGACCCCCCCAAACCCACCCAGACCCCCCCAAGCCCCCCAAACCCCCCCAGACCCCCCAGACCCCCCCCAAACACCGACAGACCCACCAGACCCCCCCAACCCCCCCAAACCACCTCTAGAGCCCCCTAGAGCCCCCCAGGACCCCCCCAGCCCCCTCAAACCCCCCTGGCCCCCCCATATCCCCCCCAAACCCCCCAGAGACACCCCCAAACCCCCCTTAGAGCCCCCCTAGAGCCCGCCAGAGCCCCCCAGCCCCCCTAGAGACCCCCAGACCCCCCATATCCCCCCCAAACCCCCCTTAGACCCCCCAAACCACCTCTAGGACCCCCCAAACCCCCCTTAGAGCCCCCCAGACCCCCCCCAGCCCCCCCTTTCCCCCCCCAGGTGGTGACGTACCTGGCGAGCTGCGGGCTGCAGAGCTGCCCCACGCTGCTGGCCCAGGGGTACCCCCCCAGCCCCCCCAAACCCCCCTAGACCCCCTCTAGAGCCCCCCTAGAGCCCCCCAGGACCCCCATATCCCCCCCAAACCCCCCTTAGAGCCCCCCAAACCACCTCTAGAGCCCCCTAGAGCCCCCCAGGACCCCCATATCCCCACCAAACCCCCCAGAGACCCCCCCATATCCCCCCCAAACCCCCCAGAGACCCCCCCCACACACCCTAGACCCCCCCTAGAGCCCCCCAGGACCCCCCCAGCCCCCCCAAATTCCCCCTGGGCCCCCCCACAGCCCCCCCAAACCCCCCAAAGACCCCCCCAAACCCCCCTTAGACCCCCCCCACAGCCCCCTCAGAGCCCCCCAAAGCCCCCCTAGAGACTCCCAGACCCCCCATATCCCCCCCAAACCCCCCAGACACCCCCCAAACCACCTCTAGAGCACTCCTAGAGCCCCCCAGGACCCCCATATCCCCCCCAAAGCCCCCCTAGAGACCCCCAGACCCCCCATATCCCCCCCAACCCCCCCAGAGACTCCCCCAAACCCCCCTAGGACCCCCCACCCCCCTCAAACCCCCCTGGGCCCCCCCACAGTCCCTCCATGGCCCCCCAGAGCCCCCCAGAGCCCCCATATCCCCCCCAAACTCCCCTTAGACCCCCCCAAACCCCCCTTAGAGCCCCCCAGACCCCCCCCAGCCCCCCTTTCCCCCCCCAGGTGGTGACGTACCTGGCGAGCTGCGGGCTGCAGAGCTGCCCCACGCTGCTGGCCCAGGGGTACCCCCCCAGCCCCCCCAAACCCCCCTAGACCCCCTCTAGAGCCCCCTAGAGCCCCCCAGGACCCCCATATCCCCCCCAAACCCCCCTTAGAGCCCCCCAAACCACCTCTAGAGCCCCCCTAGAGCCCCCCAGGACCCCCATATCCCCACCAAACCCCCCAGAGACCCCCCCATATCCCCCCAAACCCCCCAGAGACCCCCCCCACACACCCTAGACCCCCCCTAGAGCCCCCCAGGACCCCCCCAGCCCCCCCAAATTCCCCCTGGGCCCCCCCACAGCCCCCCCAAACCCCCCAAAGACCCCCCCAAACCCCCCTTAGACCCCCCCCACAGCCCCCTCAGAGCCCCCCAAAGCCCCCCTAGAGACTCCCAGACCCCCCATATCCCCCCCAAACCCCCCAGACACCCCCCCAAACCACCTCTAGAGCACTCCTAGAGCCCCCCAGGACCCCCATATCCCCCCCAAAGCCCCCCTAGAGACCCCCAGACCCCCCATATCCCCCCCAACCCCCCCAGAGACTCCCCCAAACCCCCCTAGGACCCCCCCACCCCCCTCAAACCCCCCTGGGCCCCCCCACAGCCCCTCCATGGCCCCCCAGAGCCCCCCAGAGCCCCCATATCCCCCCCAAACTCCCCTTAGACCCCCCCAAACCCCCCTTAGAGCCCCCCAGACCCCCCCAGCCCCCCTTTCCTCCCCCAGGTGGTGACGTACCTGGCGAGCTGCGGGCTGCAGAGCTGCCCCACGCTGCTGGCCCAGGGGTACCCCGACATCGGGTGGAACCCCTGTGGGGGGGAGCGCTACCTCGACTTCCTGCGCTTCGCCGTCTTCGTCAACGGTGAGGGGGGGGCGGCTGGGACCCCCACCCTGGGACCCCCAACCTGGGACCCCTGGGACCTCTGGGACCCCCTGACTGGGACCCCTGGGACCCCCACCCTGGGACCCCTGGGAACCCTGGGGGGGCTGGGACCCCTGGGACCCCCTGTCTGGGACCCCTGGGGGGCTGGGATCCCCACCCTGGGACCCCTGGGGGGGATGGGACCCCCACCCTGGGACCCCTGGGACCCCTGGGGGGGCTGGGACCCCTGGGACCCCTGGGACCCCTGGGACCCCTGGGACCCCCTGACTGGCACCCTGGGACCCCTGGGGGGCTGGGACCCCTGGGACCCCTGGGACCCCTGGGACCCCTGGGACTCCCTGACTGGGACCCCTGGGACCCCTGGGGGGGATGGGACCCCCACCCTGGGACCCCTGGGGGGGATGGGACCCCTGGGACCCCTTTCCCCCCTATTTTGGGGTCCCATCCCCCTGGCATCCCCTTTCTCCCCCTATTTCGGGCTCCCTGCCCCTCTATTTTGGGGTCCCAGCCCCCCATCCCGTCTCCCAGCCCCCCTGGCATCCCCTTTCCCCCCTATTTCGGGCTCCCAGCCCCCTATTTTGGGGTCCCACCCCCTGTGCTCCCTCTGCCCCCCTATTTCGTGCTCCCAACCCCCCTGGCATCCCCTTTCCCCCCTATTTCGGGTTCCCAGCCCCCTATTTTGGGCTCCCTGCCCCCCATGGGCTCCCTCTGCCCCCCTATTTTGGGCTCCCAGCCCCCTTATTTGGGGTTCCAGCCCCCCATCCCATCTCCCTGCCCCCTGGCATCCCCTTCCCCCCTATTTCGGGGTCCCAGCCCCCTATTTTGGGCTCCCAACCCCCTATTTCAGGTTCCCAACCCCCCTGGGCTCCCTCTGCCCCCCTATTTCGGGCTCCCACCCCCCTGAGCTCCCTCTGCCCCCCTATTTTGGGCTCCCAACCTCCTATTTCGGGGTCCCAACCCCCCTGGCATCCCCTTTCCCCCCTATTTCAGGCTCCCACCCCCTGTGCTCCCTCTCCCCCTATTTCGGGGTCCCAGCCCCCCCATCCCATCTCATAGCCCCCCTAGCATCCCCTTTCCCCCCTATTTCGGGGTCTCAGCCCCCTTATTTGGGCTTCCAGCCCCCCCATCCCATCTCCCTGCCCCCCTGTGCTCCCTCTGCCCCCCAATTTCGGGGTGCCCTGACCCCCCTTTCTCCCCCCCCCCACCCCCAAGGTGAGAGCGTGGAGGAGAACGCCAACGTGGTGGTGCGGCTGCTGATCCGGCGCCCCGAGTGCTTCGGGCCGGCGCTGCGGGGGGAGGGGGCAGCGGGCTGCTGGCCGCCGTCCAGGACGCCATCCGCATCGGCCAGGACCCGGCGCGGGACGGGCCCGGAGCCAGGAGGGACAGGAGGAGGGAACCGTGAGATTGGGATTAGGATTGGGATTAGGGATTAGGGGATTGGGATTGGGATTAGGGAGGATTTGGATTGGGATTAGGGAGGATTTGGATTGGGATTAGGGGGAATTGGGATTAGGGGGAGTGGGATTAGGATTGGGATTAGGGATTAGGGGATTGGGATTGGGATTGGGATTAGGGGGGAGTGGGATTAGGGGGGTGCGGGGGGAGGGGGGCAGCGGGCTGCTGGCCGCCATCCAGGACGCCATCCGCATCGGCCAGGACCCGGCGCGGGACGGGCCCGGAGCCAGGAGGGACAGGAGGAGGGAACCGTGAGATTGGGATTAGGATTGGGATTAGGGATTAGGGGATTGGGATTGGGATTAGGGAGGATTTGGATTGGGATTAGGGAGGATTTGGATTGGGATTAGGGGGAATTGGGATTAGGGGGAGTGGGATTTGGATTGGGATTAGGGATTAGAGGGATTGGGATTAGGGGGAATTGGGATTAGGGGGAGTGGGATTAGGGGGGTGCGGGGGGAGGGGGGCAGCGGGCTGCTGGCCGCCATCCAGGACGCCATCCGCATCGGCCAGGACCCGGCGCGGGACGGGCCCGGAGCCAGGAGGGACAGGAGGAGGGAACCGTGAGATTGGGATTAGGATTGGGATTAGGGATTAGGGGATTGGGATTGGGATTAGGGAGGATTTGGATTGGGATTAGGGAGGATTTGGATTGGGATTAGGGGGAATTGGGATTAGGGGGAGTGGGATTTGGATTGGGATTAGGGATTAGAGGGATTGGGATTAGGGGGAATTGGGATTAGGGGGAGTGGGATTAGGGGGTGCGGGGGGAGGGGGCAGCGGGCTGCTGGCCGCCATCCAGGACGCCACCCGCATCGGCCAGGACCCGGCGCGGGACGGGCCCGGAGCCAGGAGGGACAGGAGGAGGGAACCGTGAGATTGGGATTAGGATTGGGATTAGGGATTAGGGGATTGGGATTGGGATTAGGGAGGATTTGGATTGGGATTAGGGAGGATTTGGATTGGGATTAGGGGGAATTGGGATTAGGGGGAGTGGGATTTGGATTGGGATTAGGGATGAGGGGGATTGGGATTAGGGGGAATTGGGATTAGGGGGAGTGGGATTAGGGGGTGCGGGGGGAGGGGGCAGCGGGCTGCTGGCCGCCATCCAGGACGCCACCCGCATCGGCCAGGACCCGGCGCGGGACGGGCCCGGAGCCAGGAGGGACAGGAGGAGGGAACCGTGAGATTGGGATTAGGATTGGGATTAGGGATTAGGGGATTGGGATTGGGATTAGGGAGGATTTGGATTGGGATTAGGGAGGATTTGGATTGGGATTAGGGGGAATTGGGATTAGGGGGAGTGGGATTTGGATTTGGATTAGGGATTAGGGGGATTGGGATTAGGGGGAATTGGGATTAGGGGGAGTGGGATTAGGGAGGGATTGGGAGTGGGATTAGGGGGTGCGGGGGGAGGGGGGCAGCGGGCTGCTGGCCGCCGTCCAGGACGCCATCCGCATCGGCCAGGACCCGGCGCGGGACGGGCCCGGAGCCAGGAGGGACAGGAGGAGGGAACCGTGAGATTGGGATTAGGATTGGGATTAGGGATTAGGGGATTGGGATTGGGATTAGGGAGGATTTGGATTGGGATTAGGGAGGATTTGGATTGGGATTAGGGGGAATTGGGATTAGGGGGAGTGGGATTTGGATTGGGATTAGGGATTAGGGGGATTGGGATTGGGATTGGGATTAGGGGGGAGTGGGATTAGGGAGGGATTGGGAGTGGGATTAGGGGGGTGCGGGGGGAGGGGGGCAGCGGGCTGCTGGCCGCCGTCCAGGACGCCATCCGCATCGGCCAGGACCCGGCGCGGGACGGGCCCGGAGCCAGGAGGGACAGGAGGAGGGAACCGTGAGATTGGGATTAGGATTGGGATTAGGGATTAGGGGATTGGGATTGGGATTAGGGAGGATTTGGATTGGGATTAGGGAGGATTTGGATTGGGATTAGGGGGAATTGGGATTAGGGGGAGTGGGATTTGGATTGGGATTAGGGATTAGGGATTAGGGGATTGGGATTGGGATTAGGGAGGGATTGGGAGTGGGATTAGGGGGTGCGGGGGGAGGGGGGCAGCGGGCTGCTGGCCGCCATCCAGGACGCCACCCGCATCGGCCAGGACCCGGCGCGGGACGGGCCCGGAGCCAGGAGGGACAGGAGGAGGGAACCGTGAGATTGGGATTAGGATTGGGATTAGGGATTAGGGGATTGGGATTGGGATTAGGGAGGATTTGGATTGGGATTAGGGAGGATTTGGATTGGGATTAGGGGGAATTGGGATTAGGGGGAGTGGGATTTGGATTGGGATTAGGGATTAGGGGGATTGGGATTAGGGGGAATTGGGATTAGGGGGAGTGGGATTAGGGAGGGATTGGGAGTGGGATTAGGGGGTGCGGGGGGAGGGGGGCAGCGGGCTGCTGGCTGCCGTCCAGGACGCCATCCGCATCGGCCAGGACCCGGCGCGGGACGGGCCCGGAGCCAGGAGGGACAGGAGGAGGGAACCGTGAGATTGGGATTAGGATTGGGATTAGGGATTAGGGGATTGGGATTGGGATTAGGGAGGATTTGGATTGGGATTAGGGAGGATTTGGATTGGGATTAGGGGGAATTGGGATTAGGGGGAGTGGGATTTGGATTGGGATTAGGGATTAGAGGGATTGGGATTAGGGGGAATTGGGATTAGGGGGAGTGGGATTAGGGGGTGCGGGGGGAGGGGGGCAGCGGGCTGCTGGCCGCCATCCAGGACGCCATCCGCATCGGCCAGGACCCGGCGCGGGACGGGCCCGGAGCCAGGAGGGACAGGAGGAGGGAACCGTGAGATTGGGATTAGGATTGGGATTAGGGATTAGGGGATTGGGATTAGGGGGATTGGGATGGGGATGGGGACGGGCCCGGAGCCAGGAGGGACAGGAGGAGGGAACCGTGAGATTGGGATTAGGATTGGGATTAGGGATTAGGGATTAGGGATTAGGGGGATTGGGATTAGGGGGATTGGGATTGGGATTGGGATTGGATGGGATTGGGATTGGGATTGGGATTGGGATTGGGATTGGGATTGGGATTGGGATGGGGATTGGGATTGGGATGGGATGAGATGGGGATGGGGATGGGGACGGGTCCGGAGTGCGGAGGGACAGGAGGAGTGACCTGTGAGAGTGGGATTAGGGGGATTGGGATTGGGATTAGGGGGATTGGGATTGGGATTGGGATTGGATGGGATGGGGATGGGGATGGGATGGGGATGGGGATGGGATGGGGATGGGATGGGGATGGGGATGGGATTGGGATTAGGGGGATTGGGATTGGGATTGGGATTAGGGGATTGGGATTAGGGGGGTTGGGATGGGATGGGATGGGATGGGATGGGGATGGGATGGGATTGGGAGGGATCCCAATCCCAATCCCAACCCCCTAATCCCAATCCCAATCCCAATCCCCCTAATCCCAATCCCCAATCCCAATCCCAGTCCCAATCCCCTAATCCCAATCCCAATCCCAATCCCCCTAATCCCAATCCCAATCCCAATCCCCCCAGGTTCGGGCCCGAGGAGCCCCCCGAGGAGTCGCGGGTGCACCTGGGTCACGCCATCATGTCCTTCTACGCCGCCCTCATCGACCTGCTGGGGCGCTGCGCCCCCGAGATGCACGTGAGGGACCCCCCAAAACACACCCCCACCCTGGGTTGGGGGGCACAGGGACCCCCAAAACATCCCCGGGATGGGGGGGCACAGGGACCCCCAAAACCCACCCCCACACCAGGATGGGGGGCACAGGGACCCCCAAACTGCCCAGACTGGGGGTTACAGGGACCCCCCAAAACCCACCCTGGGATGGGGGGGCACAAGGACCCCCAAAACCCACCCTGGGATGGTGGGGTACAGGGACCCCCAAAACACACCCCGGGATGGGGGGGCACAGGGACCCCCCAAAACACACCCTGGGATGGGGGGCACAGGGACCCCCAAAATCCCACCCAGGGGGCACAGGGAACCCCAAAACCCACCCTGGGGGATACAGGGACCCCCCAAAACACACCCTGGGATGGGGGGGCACAGGGACCCCCAAAAGCCACCCTGGGATGGGGAGACACAGGGACCCCCAAAACCGCCCAGACTGGGGGGGCACAGGGACTCCCCAAAACACACCCTGAGATGCACATGAGGGACCCCCCAAAACACACCGCCCCCCCGGGGTAGGGGGACACAGGGACCCCCCAAAACACACCCTGGGGTGGGGGGCACAGGGACCCCCAAAACCCACCCTGGGATGGGGGGCACAGGGACCCCCAAAACTGCCCAGACTGGGGGGACACAGGGACCCCCAAAACCCACCCCGGGATGGGGGGGCACAGGGACCCCCCAAAACCCACCCCCACCCCGGGATGGGGGGGCACAGGGACCCCCCAAACTGCCCAGACGGGGGGGTACAGGGACCCCCCAAAACACACCCTGGGATGGGGGGGCACAGGGACCCCCAAAATCCCACCCTGGGATGGGGGGGCACAGGGACCCCCAAACCCCCCCCGGCAATAGGGGGCACAGGAACCCCCCAAAATTCCACCCTGGGGTATCCAGGGACCCCCCAAAACACACCCTGAGATGGGGGGACACAGGGACCCCCAAACTGCCCAGGATGGGGGGGCACAGGGACCCCCCAAAACCCACCCTGGGATGGGGAGACACAGGGACCCCCCAAAATCCCACCCTGGGGTATCCAGGGACCCCCCAAAACACACCCTGGGATGGGGGGGCACAGGGACCCCCCAAAACACACCCTGAGATGCACGTGAGGGACCCCCCAAAACCCACACCCCCCCCGGGATGGGGGGGCACAGGGATCCCCAAACTGCCCAGACTGGGGGGTACAGGGACCCCCTAAAACCCACCCTGGGATGGGGGGCACAGGGACCCCCCAAACTGCCCAGACTGGGGTGGCACAGGGACCCCCCAAAACACACCCTGGGATGGGGGGGCACAGGGACCCCCCAAAACATCCCTGGGATGGGGGGCACAGGGACCCCCAAACTGCCCAGACTGGGGGGTACAGGGACTCCCCAAAACATCCCCGGGATGGGGGGGCACAGGGACTCCCCAAAACAGACCCTGGGGTGGGGGGCACAGGAACCCCCCAAACCCCCCACTGTGGCTGGGGGGCACAGGGACCCCCCAAAACACACCCTGGGATGGGGATGCACAGGGACCCCCAGAACATCCCCGGGATGGGGGGGCACAGGGACCCCCCAAAACACACCCTGGGATGGGGGGGCACAGGGACCCCCCAAAACCCACCCCCACCCCGGGATGGGGGGCACAGGGACCCCCAAAAAACACATCCTGGGATGGGGGGGGCACGGGGACCCCCCAAAACACACCCTGGGATGGGGGTGCACAGGGACCCCCAAAATTCCACCCTGGGGTATCCAGGGACCCCCCAAAACCCACCCTGGGATGGGGAGACACAGGGACCCCCCAAAATCCCACCCTGGGGTATCCAGGGACCCCCCAAAACACACCCTGGGATGGGGGGCACAGGGACACCCCAAACCACAGCCTGGGGGGCACAGGGACCCCCAAAACCCACCCTGGGGGGGCACAGGGACCCCCCAAAACAGACCCTGGGCGGGCAAAGGGACCCCCCAAATCCCCCTCTGGAGCTGAGGGGGCATAGGGACCCCCTAAAACCCACCCTGGGTGGGCAAGGGGACCCCCAAATCCTCCCCCTGGAGCTGAGGGGGCATAGGGACCCCCAAAACACACCCCAGGGGGATGGAGGGGGACAGGGACCCCCAAAACACACCCTGGGAGGCACAGGAACCCCCTACACCCCCCACTGTGGCTGGGGAGGCACAGGGAGCCACCAAAACCCACCCTGGGGAAGCACAGGGACCCCCCAGATCCCACCCTGGGGGGCTGGGTGGGGGTACAGGGACCCCCCAGGAATTTGGGGTGACCCCCCCCTATCCTGTCCGTCCCCCCAGCTGATCCAGGCCGGGAAGGGGGAGGCCCTGCGGATCCGGGCGATCCTGCGCTCCCTGGTGCCGCTGGAGGATCTGGTGGGGATCATCAGCCTCCCCCTGCAGCTGCCGGCCCTGGGGAAAGGTGGGATTGGGATTGGGATTGGGATTGGATGGGATTGGGATTGGGATTGGGATTGGGATGGGATTGGGATTGGGATTGGGATGGGGATGGGGATGGGAATAGGATGGGGATTGGAATGGGATGGGAATGGGGATGAGATGGGATTGGGATGGGGATTGGGATTGGGATGGGATGGGGATGGGATTGGGATTGGGATTGGGATTGGGATTGGATGGGATTGGGATTGGGATTGGGATGGGGATGGGGATGGGGATGGAGATAGGGATTGGGATGGGATGGGGACTGGGGGGATCATCAGCCTCCCCCTGCAGCTGCCGGCCCTGGGGAAAGGTGGGATTGGGATTGGGATTGGGATTGGGATTGGATGGGATTGGGATTGGGATTGGGATTGGGATTGGGAAGGGGATGGGGATGGGAATAGGATGGGGATTGGAATGGGATGGGAATGGGGATGAGATGGGATTGGGATGGGGATTGGGATTGGGATTGGGATTGGGATTGGGATTGGATGGGATTGGGATTGGGATTGGGATTGGGATTGGGATTGGGATTGGATGGGATTGGGATTGGGATTGGGATTGGGATGGGATTGGGATTGGGATTGGGATGGGGATGGGGATGGGAATAGGATGGGGATTGGAATGGGATGGGAATGGGGATGAGATGGGATTGGGATGGGGATTGGGATTGGGATGGGATGGGGATGGGATTGGGATTGGGATTGGGATTGGGATTGGATGGGATTGGGATTGGGATTGGGATGGGGATGGGGATGGGGATGGAGATAGGGATTGGGATGGGATGGGGACTGGGGGGATCATCAGCCTCCCCCTGTAGCTGCCGGCCCTGGGGAAAGGTGGGATTGGGATTGGGATTGGGATTGGGATTGGATGGGATTGGGATTGGGATTGGGATTGGGATTGGGATGGGATTGGGATTGGGATTGGGATGGGGATGGGGATGGGAATAGGATGGGGATTGGAATGGGATGGGAATGGGGATGAGATGGGATTGGGATGGGGATTGGGATTGGGATGGGATGGGGATGGGATTGGGATTGGGATTGGGATTGGGATTGGATGGGATTGGGATTGGGATTGGGATTGGGATGGGGATGGGGATGGGGATGGAGATAGGGATTGGGATGGGATGGGGACTGGGGGGATCATCAGCCTCTCCCTGCAGCTGCCGGCCCTGGGGAAAGGTGGGATTGGGATTGGGATTGGGATTGGGATTGGGATGGGATGGGATGGGATTGGGATTGGGATTGGGATGGGGATGGGGATGGGATTGGGATGGGGATGGGATGGGATGGGAATGGGGATGAGATGGGATTGGGATGGGGATTGGGATTGGGATGGGATGGGGATGGGATTGGGATTGGGATTGGGATTGGGATTAGGGTGGGATTGGGATTGGGATTGGGATGGGGATGGGGATGGGGATGGAGATAGGGATTGGGATGGGATGGGGACTGGGGGGATCATCAGCCTCCCCCTGCAGCTGCCGGCCCTGGGGAAAGGTGGGATTGGGATTGGGATTGGGATTGGGATTGGGATGGGGATGGGATGGGATTGGGATTGGGATTGGGATGGGGATGGGGATGGGATTAGGATGGGGATTGGGAATGGGATGGGATGGATGGGGATTGGGATTGGATGGGATTGGGATGGGGATTGGGATTGGGATGGGATTGGGATTGGGATTGGGATGGGGATGGGATGGGGATGGGATTGGGATGGGGATGGGATGGGGATGGGAATGGGATGGGATGGGATTGGGATTGGGATTGGGATTGGGATGGGATGGGGATTGGGATTGGGATGGGATTGGGATTGGGATTGGGATTGGGATTGGGATTGGGATTGGATGGGATTGGGATTGGGATTGGGATGGGGATGGGATGGGGATGGGATTGGGATGGGGATGGGATGGGATGGGAATGGGGATGAGATGGGATTGGGATGGGGATTGGGATTGGGATGGGATGGGGATGGGATTGGGATTGGGATTGGGATTGGGATTGGGATTGGGATGGGGTGGGATTGGGATTGGGATTGGGATTGGGATGGGGATGGGATGGGGATGGGATTGGGATGGGGATGGGATGGGATGGGAATGGGATGGGATGGGATTGGGATTGGGATTGGGATGGGATGGGATGGATTGGGATGGGATGGGATGGGATGGGATTGGGATGGGGATGGGGATGGGGGCATCAGCCTCCCCCTGCAGCTGCCGGCCCTGGGGAAAGGTGGGATTGGGATTGGGATTGGGATTGGGATGGGAATGGGATGGGATTGGGGTGGGATGGGTCTGGGGCTGGGATTGGGATGGGGATTGGGATTGGGATTGGGATTGGGATGGGGATGGGGATGGGGATGGAGATAGGGATGGGGATGGGATTGGGACTGGGGGGATCATCAGCCTCCCCCTGCAGCTGCCGGCCCTGGGGAAAGGTGGGATTGGGATTGGGATTGGGATTGGGATTGGGATTGGATGGGATTGGGATGGGATTGGGATTGGGAAGGGATTGGGACTGGGGGGGATTGGGATTGGGATGGGATGGGGATGGGATGGGATTAGGATGTGGATTGGGATGGGATTGGGATTGGGATTGGGATGGGGATGGGATGGGATGGGGATTGGATGGGATGGGATGGGGATGGGATTGGGATGGGATGGGATGGGATGGGATTGGATGGGATGGGGATGGGATGGGATTGGGATGGGATGGGATGGGAATGGGATGGGGATGGGATGGGATTGGGATGGGATGGGATGGGAATGGGATGGGGATGGGATGGGATTGGGATGGGATGGGATGGGATTGGGATGGGATTGGGATTGGGATGGGATGGGGATGGGGATTGGGGGGATCATCAGCCTCCCCCTGCAGCTGTCCTTGGGGTGTCATGGGGTGCCCATGGGGTGCCCATGGGGGGTCAGTGGGGTGTGTGTGTGTGACCCCCCATGCCCCCCCAGACGGGCAGGTGGTGGAGCCCCGCATGGCCGCCAGCTTCGTGCCCATGGGGTGTCCTTGGGGTGCCCATGGGGTGCCCATGGGGTGCCCATGGGGTGCAAATGGGGTGTCTGTGGGGTGCCTGTGGGACCCATGGGGTGTCCCTGGGGTGCCCATGGGGTGTCTGTGGGTGTCCATGGGGTGTGTGGGGTGCATGTGGGACCCATGGGGAGCCCATGGAGTGTCCTTGGGGTGTCCATGGGGTGTGTGGGGTGCATGTGAGACCCTTGGGGTGCCCATGGGGTGTCCCTGGGGTGCCCATGGGGTGTCTGTGGGTGTCCATGGGGTGTGTGGGGTGCATGTGGGACCCATGGGGAGCCCATGGGGTGCCTGTGGAGTCCTTGGGGTGTCTGTGGGTGCCCATGGGGTGTCTGTGTGGTGCATATGGAACCCATGGGGAGCCCATGGGGTGCCTGTGGGTGCCCATGGGGGGTCATGGGGTGCATGTGGGACCCATGGGGTGTTATGTGGGACCCATGGGGAGCCCATGGGGTGCCTGTAGAGCCCATGGGGTGCCCATGGGGTGCCCATGGGGTGTCATGGGGAGCCCATGGGGTGTCTGTGGGGTGCATGTGGAGTGCATATGGGACCCATGGGGAGCCCATGGGGTGCCTGTGGAGTCCTTGGGGTGTCTGTGGGTGCCCATGGGGTGTCTGTGTGGTGCATATGGAACCCATGGGGAGCCCATGGGGTGCCTGTGGGTGCCCATGGGGTGTCATGGGGTGCATGTGGGACCCATGGGGTGTTATATGGGACCCATAGGGAGCCCATGGGGTGCCTGTAGAGCCCATGGGGTGTCATGGGGAGCCCATGGGGTGTCTGTGGGGTGCATGTGGAGTGCATATGGGACCCATGGGGAGCCCATGGGGTGCCTGTGGAGTCCTTGGGGTGTCTGTGGGTGCCCATGGGGTGCCTGTGGGTGCCCATGGGGTGTCATGGGGTGCATATGGAACCCATGGGGTGCCCATGGGGTGTCTGTGGGTGTCCATGGGGTGTCTGTGTGGTGCCCATGGGGGGTCCGTGGGGTGCCCATGGGGTGTGTGTGTGTGACCCCCCGTGCCCCCCCAGATGGGCAGGTGGTGGAGCCCCGCATGGCCGCCAGCTTCGTGCCGGAGCACAAGGCGCCCATGGTGCTGTTCCTGGACCGGGTGTACGGGGTGCAGAGCCAGGAGTTCCTGCTCAGGGTGCTGGAGGTCGGGTTCCTGCCCGACATGAGGGCGGCAGCGTCCCTGGACACCGTGAGACTGGGGAAGGGGTGGGATTGGGATTGGGATTGGGGTGGGATTGGGATTGGGATTGGGATTGGGGTGGGGATGGGATTGGGATTGGATTGGGATGGGATTGGAATTGGGGTGGGGATGGGTTTGGGGTGGGGATTGGGATTGGGATTGGATGGGATTGGGATTGGGATTGGATGGAATTGGGATTGGGATTGGGGTGGG
This sequence comes from Hypotaenidia okinawae, assembly GCA_027925045.1. Classification (NCBI taxonomy): domain Eukaryota; kingdom Metazoa; phylum Chordata; class Aves; order Gruiformes; family Rallidae; genus Hypotaenidia; species Hypotaenidia okinawae. The sequence goes on along the minus strand of BSDF01000031.1, from coordinate 972,966 downwards.
GATGGGTTTGGGGTGGGGATTGGGATTGGTATTGGGGTGGGCTTGGGATGGGATGGGATGGGGATGGGATGGGGTGGGGATTGGGGTAGGGATGGGATGGGATTGGGATTGGGGTGGTGATGGGATTGGGGTGGTGATGGGATGGGATTGGGATTGGGATGGGATTGGGATTGGGATTGGGGTGGGGATGGGATTGGGATTGGGATTGGGTGTACGGGGTGCAGAGCGAGGAGTTCCTGCTCAGGGTGCTGGAGGTCGGGTTCCTGCCCGACATGAGGGCGGCAGCGTCCCTGGACACCGTGAGACTGGGGAAGGGGTGGGATTGGGATTGGGATTGGGGTGGGATTGGGATTGGATTGGGATTGGGGTGGGGATGGGATTGGGATTGGGATTGGGATTGGGATTGGATGGAATTGGGCTTGGGATTGGGGTGGGCTTGGGATTGGGGTGGGATTGGGATGGGATTGGGGTGGGATTGGGATTGGGGTGGGATTGGGATTGGAATGGGGATGGGTTTGGGGTGGGGATGGGATTGGGATTGGGATTGGGATTGGATGGGATAGGGATTGGGATTAATGTGGGGATGGGATGGGATTGAGATTGGGGTAGGGTGGGGATGGGATGGGATGGGATGGGATTGGATGGGATGGGATGGGGATGGGATTGGGATTAGGGTGGTGATGGGATGGGGATTGGGATTGGGGTGGGGATGGGATTGGGGTGGTGATGGGATGGGGATTGGGATTGGGATTGGGATTGGGATTGGGGTGGGGGTGGGATGGGATTCAGATAGGAATTGGGATTGGGATGGGGATGGGGATGGGATGGGGATTGGGATGGGATGGGGATGGGATGGGGTGGGATGGGGATGGGATGGGGATTGGGATTGGGTGGGATAGGGATTGGGATTGGGATTAGGATTGGATGGGATGGGATTGAGATTGGGGTAGGGTTGGGATGGGGATGGGATTGGGATGGGGATTGGGATTGGGATGGGATGGGGATGGGATGGGATTGGGATTGGGATGGGATGGGATGGGATGGGGATGGGGATGGGGATGGGATGGGGATTGGGATTGGGTGGGATTGGGATTGGGATTGGGATTGGATGGGATTGGATGGGATGGGATGGGATTGAGATTGGGGTAGGGTTGGGATGGGGATGGGATTGGGATGGGGATTGGGATTGGGATGGGATGGGGATGGGATGGGATTGAGATTGGGATTGGATGGGATGGGATGGGATGGGGATGGGGATGGGATGGGGATTGGATGGGATGGGATGGGATGGGGATGGGATGGGGATGGGATGGGGATGGGATGGGATGGGGATGGGATGGGATGGGGATGGGATGGGGATGGGATGGGGATGGGGATGGGATGGGGATGGGATGGGGATGGGATTGGGCTGTATCCCCCCTCACCCCCCCCCAACATCATCCCACCCCCCCCACCCCCCTTCTCTCTCCCCCCCCCCCCCAGGCTGCCTTCAGCACCACGGAGATGGCTCTGGCCCTGAACCGGTACCTGTGTCAGGCGGTGTTGCCGCTGGTCACCAAGTGCGCCCCGTTGTTCGCGGGCGCCGAACACCGGGCGGTGATGGTGGACTCCCTGCTGCACACCGTGTACCGCCTGTCCCGGGGTAGGGCCCTCACCAAGGCCCAGCGGGACGTCATCGAGGAGTGCCTCATGGCCCTGTGCCGGTGAGACACCCCCCCCCCCCCGACACCAACACCAACACCGCAACACCACCACGGCAACACCCCTCAGCACACACGCACACACACAGTGCTTACGCACCACCACCACGGGGGAATTCCCACTGGAGCATCCCTGGGACCCCTCCCCAAAGCGTCCCCCAGAGTGGGATACCCCTGTCACCATGGCAACCCCCAGAGCATCCCCCAGAGTGGGATACCCCTGTCACCATGGCAACCCCCAGAGCATCCCCCTGGGACCCCCCTGGATCACCCCTGGGAACACACTAGAGCATCCCTGGGATCCCCACTGGAGCATCCCTGGGAACCCCCAGAGAATCCCCCTGGGACCCCAATGGATCAGCCCTGGGATCCCCACTGGAGCATCCCTGGGACCCCTCCCCAAAGCGTCCCCCAGAGTGGGATACCCCTGTCACCATGGCAACCCCCAGAGCATCCCCCTGGGACCCCCGGGAGCATCCCTGGGACCCCCCATGGAGCATCCCTGGGACCCCCCTGGAGCATCCCTGGGATCCCTCCCCAAAGCCTCCCTCAGAGTAGGATACCCCTGTCACCATGGCAACCCCCAGAGCATCCCCCTGGGACCCCCCTGGATCACCCCTGGGAACACACTAGAGCATCCCTGGGATCCCCACTGGAGCATCCCTGGGAACCCCCAGAGAATCCCCCTGGGACCCCAATGGATCAGCCCTGGGATCCCCACTGGAGCATCCCTGGGACCCCTCCCCAAAGCGTCCCCCAGAGTGGGATACCCCTGTCACCATGGCAACCCCCAGAGCATCCCCCTGGGACCCCCCTGGATCACCCCTGGGAACACACTAGAGCATCCCTGGGATCCCCCTGGAGCATCCCTGGGAACCCCCAGAGAATCCCCCTGGGACCCCAATGGATCAGCCCTGGGATCCCCACTGGAGCATCCCTGGGACCCCTCCCCAAAGCATCCCTGGGACCCCCATGGATCAACCCTGGGATCCCCACTGGAGCATCCCTGGGACCCCTCCCCAAAGCGTCCCCCAGAGTGGGATACCCCTGTCACCATGGCAACCCCCAGAGCATCCCCCTGGGACCCCCGGGAGCATCCCTGGGACCCCCCATGGAGCATCCCTGGGACCCCCCTGGAGCATCCCTGGGATCCCTCCCCAAAGCACCCCCCAGAGTGGGATACCCCTGTCACCATGGCAACCCCCAGAGCATCCCCCTGGGACCCCCCGGGAGCATCCCTGGGACCCCCTGGAGCATCCCTGGGATCCCTCCCCAAAGCCTCCCTCAGAGTAGGATACCCCTGTCACCATGGCAACCCCCAGAGCATCCCCCTGGGACCCCCCTGGATCACCCCTGGGAACACACTAGAGCATCCCTGGGATCCCCACTGGAGCATCCCTGGGAACCCCCAGAGAATCCCCCTGGGACCCCAATGGATCAGCCCTGGGATCCCCACTGGAGCATCCCTGGGACCCCTCCCCAAAGCATCCCTGGGACCCCCATGGATCAACCCTGGGATCCCCACTGGAGCATCCCTGGGACCCCTCCCCAAAGCGTCCCCCAGAGTGGGATACCCCTGTCACCATGGCAACCCCCAGAGCATCCCCCTGGGACCCCCCTGGATCACCCCTGGGACCCCCCTGGAGCATCCCTGGGACCCCCCTGGAGCATCCCTGGGATCCCTCCCCAAAGCCTCCCTCAGAGTAGGATACCCCTGTCACCATGGCAACCCCCAGAGCATCCCCCTGGGACCCCCCTGGAGCATCCCTGGGATCCCCCATGGAGCATCCCTGGGACCCCCCTGGAGCATCCCTGGGACCCCCCTGGAGCATCCCTGGGATCCCTCCCCAAAGCCTCCCTCAGAGTAGGATACCCCTGTCACCATGGCAACCCCCAGAGCATCCCCCTGGGACCCCCCTGGATCACCCCTGGGAACACACTAGAGCATCCCTGGGATCCCCACTGGAGCATCCCTGGGACCCCTCCCCAAAGCGTCCCCCAGAGTGGGATACCCCTGTCACCATGGCAACCCCCAGAGCATCCCCCTGGGACCCCATGGAGCATCACTGGGATCCCCACTAGAGCATCCTCCTGTCCCCCCTGACCCCCTGACCCCCCATGACCCCTGTGACCCTCAGGTACATCCGCCCCTCCATGCTGCAGCACCTCCTGTCCCCCCTGACCCCCCTGAACCCTCCTGAACCCCTGACTCCCCTGAACCCCCCTGACCCCCTGTGACCCCTCTGACCCCCAGTGACCCCCCTGACCCCCCGTGACCCCTGTGACCCCCAGGTACATCCGCCCCTCCATGCTGCAGCACCTCCTGTCCCCCCTGACCCCCCTGAACCCCCCTGACCCCCTTCCCCCTCTGACCCCTCTGACCCCCCTGACCCCCAGTGACCCCTCTGCCCCCCGTGACCCCTGTGACCCCCCATGACCCCTGTGACCCCCAGGTACATCCGCCCCTCCATGCTGCAGCACCTCCTGTCCCCCCTGCCCCCCTCTGACCCCTCTGACCCCCCCTGCCCCCCAGTGACCCCTGTGACCCCCAGTGACACCCCGTGACCCCCGTGACCCCTGTGACCCCCAGGTACATCCGCCCCTCCATGCTGCAGCACCTCCTGTCCCCCCTGCCCCCCTGCCCCCCTCTGACCCCTCTGACCCCCCTGCCCCCCAGTGACCCCTGTGACCCCCAGTGACACCCCGTGACCCCTGTGACCCCTGTGACCCCCAGGTACATCCGCCCCTCCATGCTGCAGCACCTCCTGCGCCGGTTGGTGTTCGACGTTCCCATCCTCAACGAGTTCGCCAAGATGCCCCTCAAGGTGGGGGGAGGGGGCACCCCCAAACCCCCATCCCCATCCCCCCATCCCCCCCATCCCCATCCCCATCCCCATCTCCTCATCCCCCTCCCCCCATCCCCATCCCCCCATCCCCCCATCCCCATCCCCATCCCCATCTCCTCATCCCCCTCCCCCCATTCCCATCCCCCCGTCCCCCCATCCCCCATCCCCCCATCCCCCCATCATCTGCACCCCCATCCTCATCCCCCCATCCCCCTCCCCCATTCTCCCCTCCCCCCATCCCCCTATCCCCCCATCCCCCCATCCCCCCATCCCCCATCCCCCCATCCCCCCATCCCCATCCCCCTCCCCCCATCCCCCTCCCCCCATCCCCCATCCTCATCCCCCCATCCCCATCCACATCCCATCCCCCTCCCCCCATCCCCCCATCCCCCATCCCCCATCCCCCACCCCATTCCCCCACCCCCATCCCCCTATCCCCCCATCCCCCCATCACCCTCCCCCCATCCCCCATCCCCTTTTCCCCTCCCCCCATCCCCCCATCCCCCATCCTCATCCCCCTCCCCCATCCCCCCATCTCCCTCCTCATCCCCCTCCCCCCATCCCCCCATCCCCCCATCCCCCCATCCTCATCCCCCCATCCTCATCCCCCTCCCCCATCCCCTCCCCCCATCCCCCATCCTCATCCCCCCATCCTCATCCCCCTCCCCCATCCCCCTCCCCCCATCCCCCATCCTCATCCCCCCATCCCCATCCACATCCCATCCCCTCCCCCCATCCCCCCATCTCCCTCCTCATCCCCCTCCCCCCACCCCCCATCCCCCCATCCCCCCATCCTCATCCCCCCATCCTCATCCCCCTCCCCCATCCCCCATCCCCCATCCTCATCCCCCTCCCCCCATCCCCCTCCCCCATCCCCCCATCCCCCCATCCCCATCAGGGGGGTCAGGGGGGCATGGGGGGTCAGGGGGGTCACTGAGGGTCAGGGGAGGTCGGGGGGGTCGGGGGGGGTCAGGATGGGCATGGGGGGTCACAGGGTATCAGGGGGCATTAGGGGTGGTTGGGGGGTCAGGGGGGCTTGGGGGCTCAGGGTGGGTCAGGGGAGGTCGTGGGGGTCACAGGGGGTCAGGGTGGGCATGGGGGGGTTCACAGGGGATCGGGGGGGTCATGGAGGGTTGGGGGGTCAGGGGAGGTAAGGGGGTTCGGGGGGTCAGGGTGGGCATGGGGGGTCAGGGGTGGTTGGAGGGGGTCAGGGGGGTCAGGGGGGTCACAGTGGGGTCAGGGGAGGTCAGGGGGGTCGGGGGGGTCAGGGTGGGCATGGGGGGTCAGGGGTGGTTGGAGGGGGTCAGGGGGGTCAGGGGGGTCACAGTGGGGTCAAGGGTGGTCAGGGGGGTTGGGGTGATCATGGGGAGTCAGGGGTGGTTGGGGGGGGTCAGGGGGGTCAGCGTGGGGTCAGGGGGGTTGGGGTGGTCAGGTTGGTCACGGGGAGTCAGGAGGGGTCAGGGGGGTCAGGGGGGTCACAGTGGGGTCAGGGGGGTGAGGGGGTGAGGGGGGTCACAGTGGGGTCAGGGGGGTGAGGGAGGGGGTCAGGGGGGTCACAGTGGGGTCAGAGGATGTCAGGGGGGTTGGGGTGATCAGGGGGAGTCAGGGGTGGTCGTGGGGGGTCATGGGGGGTCATGGGGGGGTTAGTTGGGATTAGGAGGAGTCAGTGGGGGTCCTGACCCTGGGGTGGTCGGGGGGGGGGTCAGGGGGGTCAGGGTGGTCAGGGGGGTCACAGTGGGGTCAGGGGAGGTCAGGGGTGGTCAGGGTGATCATGGGGAGTCAGGGGGGTTGGGGGGGTCAGGGGGTGTTGGGGTGGTCAGGTTGGTCACGGGGAGTCAGGAGGGGTCAGGGGGGTGAGGGGGGTCACAGTGGGGTCAGGGGGGTGAGGGGGGTCAGGGGGGTCACAGTGGGGTCAGGGGGAGGTCAGGGGGTAGTCGGGGTGATCATGGGGAGTCAGGGGTGGTCAGGGGGCGTCATGGGGGGTCAGATTGGGATTAGGAGGAGTCAGGGGGGGTCCTGACCCTGGGGTGGTTAGGGGGGATCAGGGGGGTCAGGGGGTGTTGGGGTGATCATGGGGAGCCAGGGGGGTTGGGGGGTCAGGGGGGTCAGGGGGGTTGGGGTGGTCAGGTTGGTCACGGGGAGTCAGGAGGGGTCAGGGGAGTCAGGGGGGTCACAGTGGGGTCAGGGGGGGTGAGGGGGGTCAGGGGGGTCACAGTGGGGTCAGGGGAGGTCAGGGGTAGTCGGGGTGATCATGGGGAGTCAGGGGTGGTCAGGGGGCGTCATGGGGGGTCAATTGGGATTAGGAGGAGTCAGGGGGGTCCTGACCCTGGGGTGGTTGGGGGGGATCAGGGGGGTCAGGGGGTGTTGGGGTGATCATGGGGAGCCAGGGGGGTTGGGGGGGTCAGGGGGGTCAGGGGGGTTGGGGTGGTCAGGTTGGTCATGGGGAGTCAGGAGGGGTCAGGGGAGTCAGGGGGGGTCACAGTGGGGTCAGGGGGGTGAGGGGGGGGTCACAGTGGGGTCAGGGGGTGAGGGGGGTCACAGTGGGGTCAGGGAGGGGTGAGGGGGGTCAGGGGGGGTCACAGTGGGGTCAGGGGGGTTGGGGTGGCCAATGGGAGTCAGGGGTGGGTCGTGGGGGGTGAGTTGGGATTAGGAGGAGTCAGGGGGGTCCTGACCCTGCCCCCCCTCCCCTGCCCCCCCCCCTCCAGCTGCTGACCAATCACTACGAGCGGTGCTGGAAGTACTACTGCCTGCCCAGCGGGTGGCCCAACCAGGGGGTGAGCTCGGAGGAGGAGCTGCACCTCACCAGGAAGCTCTTCTGGGGCATCTTCGAGTCCCTGGCCAACAAGGTGGGGGGAGGGGAGGGGATGGGGGGGATGGGGGGGGGATGGGGGGTTTGGGGGGGGATAGGGATGGGGGGATGGGGATGGGGGTGGGGGATGGGGGTGGGGATGGGGGGTTTGGGGGGGATAGGGATGGGGGGATGGGGATGGGGGTGGGGGGATGGGGGTGGGGATGGGGGGTTTGGGGGGGATAGGGATGGGGGGATGGGGATGGGGGTGAGGGGATGGGGTGGAGGGGGGTGGGGATGGGGAGATGGGGGGATGAGGGGATGGGGGAGGGGGATGGGGATGGGGGGGGATGGGGATGGGGAGATGGGGAGGGGGTGGGGGGATGGGGAGATGGGGGGATGTGGGGTGAGGGGATGGGGTGGAGGGGGGTGGGGATGGGGAGATGGGGGGATGAGGGGATGGGGGAGGGGGATGGGGATGGAGGGGGGATGGGGATGGGGGGAGATGGGGATGGGGGGGAGATGGGGATGGGGAGATGGGGAGGGGGGTGGGGGGATAGGGAGATGGGGGGATGTGGGGTGAGGGGATGGGGGAGGGGAGAATGGGGGGAGTGGGAGAGGGGGGATGGGGTTGGGGGTGGGGGATGGGGATGGGGAGATGGGGGGATATGGGGAATGGAGGGAGGGGGATGGGGATGGGGATGGGGAGGGGGATGGGGATGGGATGGGATGGGGATGGGGATGGGATGGGGATGGGATGGGGATGGGGATGGGGATGGGATGGGGAGGGGGATGGGGATGGGATGGGATGGGGATGGGATGGGGATGGGATGGGGATGGGATGGGGATGGGATGGGGATGGGATGGGGATGGGATGGGATGGGGATGGGGATGGGATGGGATGGGGATGGGATGGGGATGGGATGGGGATGGGATGGGATGGGATGGGGATGGGGATGGGGATGGGATGGGGATGGGATGGGATGGGATGGGATGGGATGGGGATGGGGATGGGATGGGGATGGGATGGGGATGGGATGGGATGGGATGGGATGGGATGGGGATGGGATGGGGATGGGATGGGATGGGATGGGATGGGATGGGATGGGGATGGGGATGGGATGGGGATGGGCTGGGGTGGCCACTGCCCCTGTTGCTGCAGCGGTTCGAGGCGGAGCTGTCCCGCCTGGCCATGCCGTGTCTCTGCGCCATCGCGGGCGCTCTGCCCCCCGACTACGTGGACGGCAGCTACAGCCCCTCCCGCGGCCAGGGCCGGGCGGCTGTGGACGCCGAGGGCAACTTCGACCCCAAACCCGTGGAGACCCTCAAGTAGGGAACAGCCCCACCCCCATCCCATCCCCATCCCATCCCCATCCCCATCCCATCCCATCCCCATCCCATCCCCATCCCATCCCATCCCCATCCCATCCCCATCCCCATCCCCATCCCCATCCCCATCCCATCCCCATCCCATCCCCATCCCCATCCCCATCCCATCCCATCCCATCCCCATCCCCATCCCCATCCCCATCCCCATCCCATCCCATCCCCATCCCCATCCCATCCCCATCCCATCCCCATCCCATCCCATCCCCATCCCATCCCCATCCCATCCCCATCCCATCCCATCCCCATCCCATCCCCATCCCATCCCATCCCCATCCCATCCCCATCCCCATCCCCATCCCATCCCATCCCATCCCATCCCCATCCCCATCCCCATCCCCATCCCCATCCCATCCCATCCCCATCCCCATCCCATCCCCATCCCATCCCCATCCCATCCCCATCCCATCCCATCCCATCCCATCCCATCCCCATCCCCATCCCATCCCCATCCCATCCCCATCCCATCCCATCCCATCCCCCTCCCCTCCCATCCCATCCCCCTCCCCCTCCCATCCCATCCCATCCCCATCCCCATCCCATCCCCATCCCCATTCCCCCCCCCAACCTCCCACCCCTCCCCCACCCCTCTCCCCTCCCCCACCACCCGCCCCCCTCCCCCATCTCCCCCCTCCTCCCCCCCACCTCCCACCCCCTCCCCCACCCCTCTCCCCTCCCCCACCTCCCCCCACCTCCTGCCCCTCTTCCCCCCTCCCCCTCAACCTCCCTCCCCCCACCTCCCCCCTTCCCTCCCCCCAACCTCCCGCCCCTCCCCCACCCCTCTCCCCTCTCCCCTCCCCCCATCCCCCATCTTGGCCCCTCCTCCCCCACCTCCCCCTCCCTCCCCCTCCCTCCCCCATCACCTCCCCCCTCCTCCACTTCCCCCCCACCTCCTGCCCCCCAACCTCCCTCCCCCTCCCCCTAACCTCCTGCCCCTCCCCCACCCCTCTCCCCTCTCCCCTCCCCCCACCCTCCTCCCCCTTCCTCCCCAACTCCCCCCACCTCCTCCCCAACTCACCCCCAACTCCCCCCTCCCACCCTCTCCCTCCCCCCTCCTCCCCCAAACTCCCCACCCCCCTCCCTCCAACCTCCCACCCCTCCCCCACCCCTCTCCCCTCCCCCACCTCCCCGCCCCCCTCCCCCATCTCCCCCCTCCTCCCCCACCTCCCACCCCCTCCCCCACCCCTCTCCCCTCCCCCACCTCCCGCCCCCCTCCCCCATCTCCCCCCTCCTCCCCACCTCCCACCCCTCCCCACCCCTCTCCCCTCCCCCACCTCCCGCCCCCTCCCCCATCTCCCCCTCCTCCCCCACCTCCCACCCCTCCCCCACCCCTCTCCCCTCCCCCACCTCCCGCCCCCCTCCCCATCTCCCCCCTCCTCCCCCACCTCCCACCCCTCCCCCACCCCTCTCCCCTCCCCCACCTCCCACCCCCTCCCCCATCTCCCCCCTCCTCCCCCCACCTCCCACCCCTCCCCCCACCCCTCTCCCCTCCCCCTACCTCCCCCCCACCTCCCCCCCTTCCCCCCCCTCACCTCCCGCCCCTCCCCCACCCCTCTCCCCTCTCCCCTCCCCCCTCCAGCGTCATCATCCCCGAGAAGCTGGACGGCTTCATCAACAAGTACGCGGAGTTCACCCACGAGAAGTGGGCGTTCGACAAGGTGGGGACCCCCCCAGGCCCCCCCCCCCCCCCCCCCCCAGGACCCCCCCCCCCAGGACCCCCCCAGACCCCCCCCAGACACTCCCCCCCAGGACCCCCCCCCAGACCCCTCCAAGGACCATCCCCAGGGACCTCCCCCAGACACCCCCCCAGACACCCCCCCAGACACCCCCCCAGACACCCCCCCAGGGACCCCCCCAGGGACCCCCCCAGGGACCCCCCCCAGGACCCCCCCAGACCCCCCCAAGGACCACCCCCAGGGACCCCCCCCAGACACCCCCCCAGGACCCCCCCAGACCCCCCCAGAACACCCCCGCCCAGGGACCCACCCAGACCCCCCCGGACCCCCCCAGACCCCGCCCAGGGACCCCCTCAGGGACCCCCCCAGGATCCCCCCAGACCCCCCCAGGGACCCCCCCCAGGACCCCTCCAGACCCCCCCAGACCCCTCCCCCAGGACCCCCCCCAGGACCCCCCCCCAGGACCTCCCCCAGACCCCCCCCAGACACCCCCCCAGGGACCCCCCCCAGGGACCCCCCCAGACCTCACCCAGGGACCCTCCCCAGGGATCCCCCCCAGGACCCCCCCCGATCCCCCTAGACCCCCCCAGGACCCCCCCAGACCCCCCCAAGGACCATCCCCAGGGACCTCCCCCAGACCCCCCCAGACCCCCCCAGACCCCCCCAGACCTCACCCAGGGACCCCCCCAGGGATCCCCCCCAGGACCCCCCCCGATCCCCCTAGACCCCCCCAGGACCCCCCAGACCTCCCCAGGACCACCCCAGGCCTCCCCCAGACACCCCCCCAGGACCCCCCTCCAGGACTCCCCCAGACGCCACCCAGAACCCCCCAGACCCCCCCCAGGACCCCCCCAGACACCCCCCCAGAGCCCCCCAGACCACCCCAGGGACCCCCCCAGGACCCCCCCAGACCCCCCTCCAGACCCCCCCAGGACCCCCCCAGCCCCCCACAGACCCCCCCCAGGACCCCCCAGACACCCCCAGACCCCCCCCCCAGACCCCCCCCAGACTCCCCTCAGACCCCTCCCCCCAGCCCCCCACAGACCCCCCCCAGACCCCCCTCCAGACCCCCCCAGGACCCCTCCCAGACCCCCCCAGGGACCCCCCCCAGGACCCCCCCAGACCCCCCCGGACACCCCTCCCAGACACCCCCCCAGACCCCCAGAGACCCCGCCCAGGAACCCCCCCCCAGACCCCCCTCAGACCCCCCCAGGGACCCCCCCCAGACACCCTCCCCTAGGACCCCCCCAGACCCCCCCCTAGGACCCCCCCAGACTCCCCCAGACCCCCCCCCAGGACCCCCACAGACCCCCCCAGACCCCGCCCAGGGACCCCCCCCAGGACCCCCCCAGACACCCCCCCAGACCCCCCCAGGGACCCCCCCAGACCCCCCCCACCCTGCTGACGGGGTGCCCCACCCTCTGTCGTCCCCCCCCCCCAGATCCAGAACAACTGGAGCTTCGGGGAGACGCTGGATGAAGAGGCCAAAACCCACCCCATGCTGCGGCCCTACCGGAGCTTCTCCGAGAAGGTGACGGGGGGGACACCCCAACTACACCCCAACTACACCCCAACTACACCCCTGCACCCGAAAGACACCCCCAGACCCCAGAGACACCCTAAAGACACCCTAAAGACACTCCAGAGACACACTAAAGACACCTGAAAGACACCCTAACTACACCCCTACACCCTAAAGACACCCTAGAGACACCCTAACTACACCCCAACTACACCCCAACTACACCCCTGCACCTGAAAGACACCCCCAGACCCCAGAGACACCCTAAAGACACCCTAAATACACTCCAGAGACACCCTAAAGACACCTGAAAGACACCCTAACTACACCCCTACACCCTAAATACACCCTAGAGACACCCCAACTACACCCCAACTACACCCCAACTACACCCCTACACCCGAAAGATAGCCCCACACCCCAGAGGCACCCTAAAGACACCCTAAATACACCCCAGAGACACGCTAAAGACACCCCAGAGACACCCCAACTACACCCCTACACCCTAAATACACCCCAGAGACACCCTAACTACACCCCAACTACACCCCAACTACACCCCTACACCCCAAAGACAGCCCCACACCCCAGAGACACCCCAGAGGCACCCTAAATACACCCCAGAGACACCCTAAAGACACCTGAAAGACATCCTAACTACACCCCTACACCCTAAAGACAGCCCCACACCTCAGAGACACCCGAAAGACACCCGAAAGACACCCTAACTACACCCCAGAGACACCGTAAAGACAGCCCCACACCCCAGAGACACCCTAAAGACACACTAAAGACATCCCTGCACCCTAAAGACACCCCAAAGACAGCCCCACACCCCAGAGGCACCCCAAAGACACCCTAACTACACCCCAGAGACACCCTAAAGACACCCGAAAGGCACCCTAACTACACCCCTACAACCTAAATACACCCCAGAGACACCCGAACTACACCCCTACACCCTAAAGACACCCCAAAGACACCCCCACACCCCAGAGACACCTTAAATACACCCTAACTACACCCCAGAGACACCCTAAAGACACCCTAAAGACAGCCCCACACCACAGAGACACCCTGGAGACACCTGAAAGACACCCCAAAGACAACCGCACACCCCCAGAGACACCCTAAAGACACCCTAAATACACCCCAAAGACACCCCCACACCCCAAAAACACCCTAAATCCACCCTGAATAGACCCCACGCCCCCCACAACCCCTCTGAGACCCCCCAGCTCCATCCATCCTCAACCCCCCTGAGACCCCCCAATCCCCCTGAGACCCCCAACCCCCCTGAGACCCCCAATCCCCTGAGACTCCCCAATCTCCTGAGACCCCCAACCCCTCTGAGACCCCCCAGCTCCATCCATCCTCAACCCCTCTGAGACCCCCTTATCCCCTGAGACCCCCAACCCCCCTGAGACCCCCCAGCTCCATCCATCCTCAACCCCCTGAGGCCCCCAACCTCCCTGAGACCCCCAACCCCCCTGAGACCCCCAGCTCCATCCATCCTCAACCCCCTTGAGACCCCCCAACCCCTCCTAGACCCCCAACCCCTCTGACACCCCCAACCCCCTGACACCCCCAACGCCCTGAGACCCCCAACCCCTCTGAGACCCCCAACCCCCTGAGACCCCCCAACCCCCCTGAGACCCCCAACCCCCTGAGACCCCCAACCCCCCTGAGACCCCCAGCTCCATCCATCCTCAACCCCCCTGAGACCCCCTTATCCCCTGAGACCCCCAACCCCCCTGAGACCCCCCAATCTCCCTGAGACCCCCAACCCCTCCTAGACCCCCCAGCTCCATCCATCCTCAACCCCCAAGACCCCCAACTCTTCTGAGACCCCCACCCCCTGAGACCCCCAACCCTCTGAGACCCCCAATCTCCCTGAGACCCCCAACCCCTCTGAGACCCCCCCCCTCTGAGACCCCAATCCCCTGACATCCCCAATCCCCCTGAGACCCCCCAACCCCCTGGCCCCTGAGACCCCCACCGAGACCCCTCCCCCTGAGACCCCCAACCCCTCTGACACCCCCAACCCCCTGAGACCCCCAACCCCCTGAGACCCCCAACCCCCTGAGACCCCCACCCCCTGAGACCCCCAACCCCCTGAGACCCCCCAACCCCTCTGAGACCCCCAACCCCCCTGAGACCCCCAACCCCCCTGAGACCCCCAACCCCTGAGACCCCCCAACCCCTCTGAGACCCCCAACCCCCCTGAGACCCCCCAACCCCCCTGAGACCCCCACCCCCTGAGACCCCCAACCCCCTGAGACCCCCCAACCCCTCTGAGACCCCCAATCCCCTGACACTCCCCAATCCCCCTGAGACCCCCCAACCCCTCCTAGACCCCCAACCCCTCCTAGACCCCCCCAGCTCCATCCATCCTCAACCCCTCTGTGTCCCCCAACCCCCTGAGACCCCCAACCCCCTGAGACCCCCCAGCTCCATCCATCCTCAACCCCCCTGAGACCCCCAACCCCTCTGACACCCCCAACCCCCTGAGACCCCCAACGCCCTGAGACCCCCTACCCCCCTGAGACCCCCCAACCCCCTGAGACCCCCAACCCCCCTGAGGCCCCCCAACCTCCCTGAGACCCCCAACCCCCTGAGACCCCCCCAACCCCCCTGAGCCCCCCAATTCCCCCCCAGGACAGGGAGATCTACCGCTGGCCCATCAAGGAGTCCCTGAAGGCCATGCTGGCCTGGGAGTGGACGGTGGAGAAGGCGCGGGAGGCCGAGGAGGAGAAGGGGGAGAAGAAGAAGAGCCGCAAGATCTCCCAGTCAGCACAGGTTGGGGGGGACAAGGGGAACCCCCCAAAACCCCTGGAGGGGGACAAGGGGGGATGGGGAACCCCATGGGCCGTGATGGGGACCCCCTCAAGGACGTTTGGAGGGGGTCAAGGGGTGATGGGGACCAAACCCTTGGGGATGGGGGTCAGGGGGTGATGGGGACCCCATGGAGATGGAGGTCAGGGGGTGATGGGGAACCCCCCAGACCTCTGGGAGGGGGTCAAGGGGTGCTGGGGACCTCCTGGAGATGGAGGTCAGGGGGTGATGGGGAACCCCCCCTTGGGGATGGAGGTCAGGGGGTGATGGGGACTCCTCAAGGACATTTGGAGGGGGTCAAGGGGTGCTGGGGACCTCATGGAGATGGGGGTCAGGGGGTGATGGGGACCCCCCAGGATGTTTGGAGGGGGGCAGGGGGTGATGGGGACCCCCTGGGGATGGAGGTCAGGGGGTGATGGGGACCCCACCCTGGGGATGGAGGTCAGGGGGTGATGGGGACCCCATGGAGATGGGGGTCAGGGGGTGATGGGGACCCCCCCTGGGGATGGGGGTCAGGGGGTGATGGGGAACCCCCCAGACCTCTGGGAGGGGGTCAGGGGGTGATGGGGACCCCTCAAGGACATTTGGAGGGGGTCAAGGGGTGCTGGGGACCTCATGGAGATGGGGGTCAGGGGGTGATGGGGACCCCCCAGACCTCTGGGAGGGGGTCAGGGGGTGATGGGGAAGCCCATGGGCTGTGATGGGGACCCCCTCAAGGACATTTGGAGGGGGTCAAGGGGTGATGGGGACCCCACCCTTGGGGATGGGGGTCAGGGGGTGATGGGGACCCCATGGAGATGGAGGTCAGGGGGTGATGGGGGACCCCCTGGATGTTTGGAGGGGGTCAAGGGGTGATGGGGACCACATGGAGATGGAGGTCAGGGGGTGATGGGGAACCCCCCCTTGGGGATGGAGGTCAGGGGGTGATGGGGACCCCTCAAGGACATTTGGAGGGGGTCAAGGGGTGCTGGGGACCTCATGGAGATGGGGGTCAGGGGGTGATGGGGAACCCCATGGGCCGTGATGGGGACCCCCTCAAGGACATTTGGAGGGGTGATGGGGACCCCACCTTGGGGATGGAGGTAAGGGGGTGATGGGGACCCCCTGGAGATGGGGGTCAAGGAGTGATGGGGACCCCACCTTGGGGATGGAGGTCAGGGGGTGATGGGGACCCCATGGAGATGGGGGTCAGGGGGTGATGGGGACCCCCTGGGGATGGGGGGGTCAGGGGGTGATGGGGACCCCATGGAGATGGAGGTCAGGGGGTGATGGGGACCCCCCCTGGGGATGGAGGTGAAGGGGTGATGGGGACCCCCTGGGGATGGGGGGGTCAGGTGGTGATGGGGACCCCCCTTGGGGATGTAGGTGAAGGGGTGATGGGGACCCCATGGAGATGGAGGTCAGGGGGTGATGGGGAACCCCCCAGACCTCTGGGAGGGGGTCAGGGGGTGATGGGGACCCCCCTTGGGAATGGAGGTCAGGGGGTGATGGGGACCCCATGGAGATGGAGGTGAAGGGGTGATGGGGACCCCACCTTGGGGATGGAGGTCCAGGGGTGATGGGGACCCCCCAGACCTCTGGGAGGGGGTCAGGGGGTGGTGGGGACCCCCCTTGGGATGGAGGTGAAGGGGTGATGGGGACCCCCCCGGGGATGGAGGTCAGGGGGTGATGGGGACCCCCCTGGGGATAGGGGGGTCAATGGGGTGGGGAAGGGTCCCCAGATCATTGGGGGGGTCAGAAGGGTGGGGGGAGGGGTCCCCAAATCATATTGGGGGTCAATGGGGTGGGGAAGGGTCCCCAAATCATTGGGGGGATCAAAGGGGTGGGGAGGGGTCCTCAAATCATTGGGGGGGTCAAAGGGGTGGAGAGGGGTCCCCAAATCATTGGGGGGGTGAGTGGGGTGGGGAGGGGTCCTCAAATCTTTGGGGGGTGTCAATGGGGTGGGGAGGGGTCCCCCAAATCATGTTAGGGGTTAATGGGGTGGGGAGGGGTCCCCAAATCATTGGGGGGGTCAATAGGGTGGAGAGGGGTCCCCCCAAATCTTTGGGGGGGTCAGTGGGTTGGGGAAGGGTCCCCAAATCATTGGGGGGGTCAGACGGGTGGGGAAGGGTCCCCAAATCATTGGGGGGGTGAGTGGGGTGGGGAGGGGTCCTCAAATCTTTGGGGGGGTCAATGGGGTGGGGAGGGGTCCCCCAAATCATGTTAGGGGTTAATGGGGTGGGGAGGGGTCCCCAAATCATTGGGGGGGTCAATAGGGTGGAGAGGGGTCCCCCCAAATCTTTGGGGGGGTCAGTGGGGTGGGGAAGGGTCCCCAAATCTTCAGGGGGGTCAGTGGGTTGGGGGAAGGGTCCCCAAATCATTGGGGGGGTCAAAGGGGTGGGGGAGGGGTCCCCAAATCAATTGGAGGGGGGTCAACGGGGTGGGGGGAGGGGTCCCCAAATCATTGGGGGGGTCAAAGGGGTGGGGAGGGGTCCCCAAATAATTGGGGGGGGTCAACGGGGTGGGGGAAGGGTCCCCAAATCATTGGGGGGGTGAGTGGGGTGGGGAGGGGTCCTCAAATCTTTGGGGGGTGTCAATGGGGTGGGGAGGGGTCCCCGAAATCATGTTAGGGGTTAATGGGGTGGGGAGGGGTCCCCAAATCATTGGGGGGGTCAATAGGGTGGAGAGGGTCCCAAATCTTGGGGGGTTAAGGGTTGGGGAAGGGTCCCCAAATCATTGGGGGGTCAGAGGGGTGGGAGGGGGTCAAAAGGGTGGGGGAGGGGTCCCCAAATCATCAGGGGGTCAATGGGGTGGGGGAGGGTCCCCAAATCATTGGGGGGTCAAAGGGTGGGGAGGGTCCCCAAAATGGGGGGTCAACGGGGTGGGGGAAGGGTCCCCAAATCATTGGGGGTGAGGGGGTGGGAGGGTCCTCAGATCTTTGGGGGTGTCAATGGGGTGGAGGGGTCCCCAAATCATGTTGGGGTTAATGGGGTGGGGAGGGGTCCCCAAATCATTGGGGGGTCATAGGTGGAGAGGGGTCCCCAAATCTTTGGGGGTTAGTGGGTTGGGGAAGGGTCCCCAAATCATTGGGGGTCAGAGGGTGGGAAGGGTCCCCAAATCATGTTGGGGTCAAGGGGGGGCCCTTCCCCCCCCAACCCTCCCTGTGTGTCGTGTCCCCCCCCCCCCCCAAAAAAGGCCACCTACGACCCCTCCCACGGCTACAACCCCCAACCCGTGGACCTGTCGGGGGTGACCCTGTCCAGGGAGCTGCAGGTGGGTGTCTGGTGCCCCCCCCCCCCCTTAAAAATAAGGCTGGGACCCCCTTGAACCCCCCCTCACCCCCAAAAACATCCCCCCCCCCCAGGCCATGGCAGAGCAGCTGGCTGAGAACTACCACAACACCTGGGGGCGCAAGAAGAAGCTGGAGCTGGAGGCCAAGGGTGAGACCCCCCCCCCAAAATACACCCCCCCCAGCACCCCATAAACCCTCAGCACCCCATAACCCCCCCCAACTCAACCCCCCCTCCCAAGACCACATAACCCCCCGTACATCTGGGCACCCCCCATGGGTCTCCACCCAATGGGTGCTGCTCCATGGGGGGGAGTCCCCCAGCTAAACCCACCCCCCAATGGGTGCTGATGGTGGGGGGGTCCTAAAATAGCCCCCCCAGCACCCCATAACACCCCCCAACCCAACACACCCCCCTCCCAAGACCCCATAACCCCCCCGTCCATCTAGCACCCCCCATGGGTCTCAACCCAATGGGTGCTGCTCCCTTGGGGGGGTCCCCAACCTAAAACCCACCCCCCAATGGGTGCTGACGGTGGGGGGGTCCTAAAATAGCCCCCCCAGCACCCCACAACCCCCCCAACCCAACCCCCCTCCCAAGACCACATACCCCCCCGTCCATCTAGCACCCCCCATGGGTCTCAACCCAATGGGTGCTGCTCCATGGGGGGTTCCCCACCTAAACCCCCCCCCCAATGGGTGCTGACGGTGGGGGGATCCTAAAATAGCCCCCCCAGCACCCCATAACCCCCCCCAACCCAACCCCCCCTCCCAAGACCACATAACCCCCCGTACATCTGGGCACCCCCCATGGGTCTCAACCCAATGGGTGCTGCTCCATGGGGGGGGTCCCCCACCTAAAACCCACCCCCCCAATGGGTGCTGATGGTGGGGGGATCCTAAAATAGCCCCCCCAGCACCCCATAACCCCCCCAACCCAACCCCCCTCCCCAAGGCCCCATAACCCCCCCGTCCATCTGGGCACCCCCCATGGGTCTCCACCCAATGGGTGCTGCTCCATGGGGGGTTCCCCCACCTAAACCCCCCCCCCAATGGGTGCTGATGGTGGGGGGGTCCTAAAATAGCCCCCCCAGCACCCCACAACCCCCCCAACCCAACCCCCCCTCCCCAAGGCCCCATAACCCCCCTGTCCATCTAGCACCCCCCATGGGTCTCCACCCAATGGGTGCTGCTCCCTTGGGGGGGTCCCCCACCTAAAATGCCCCCCCTGCACCCCTTGCCACCCCCCCATGGGTGCTGATATTGGGGGGGGGGTCTGGGTGTTCCAGGGGGGGTCGCACCCCCTGCTCGTGCCCTACGACACGCTGACGGCCAAGGAGAAGGCCCGGGACAGGGAGAAGGCCCAGGAGCTCCTCAAGTTCCTCCAGCTCCATGGTTACGCCGTCACCCGGTGCGAGGGGGGCTGGGGGGGCTGGGGGGGCAGTTTTGGGGGGATTTGGGGGGGTTTGGGGGGTTTTGGGGGAGCTGGGGGGTGGAGAAGGCCCAGGACAGGGAGAAGGCCCAGGACAAGGCCCAGAAGCTCCTCCAGCTCCATGGCTACGTCATCACCTGGTTTGGGGGGGCTGGGAGAGCTAGGGAGGGGTCTGGGGGGGATTTTGGGGTGGGTTAGGTGGATTTTGGGGGTTTTGGGGGGATTCTGGGGGGTTTTGGGGAGCTGAGGGGTGGAGAAGGCCCAGGACAGGGAGAAGGCCCAGGAGCTCCTCCAGCTCCATGGCTACGCCATCACCTGGTTTGGGGGGGACTGGGGGGACTGGGGAGGGGTCTGGGGGGATTTGGGGGGGTGTTAGATGGATTTTGGGGGGTTTGGGGGGGTTTTTGGGGAGCTGGGGGGGTGGAGAAGGCCCAGGACAGGGAGAAGGCCCAGGACAGGGAGAAGGCCCAGGACAAGGCCCAGGAGCTCCTCCAGCTCCATGGCTACGCCATCACCTGGTGTGGGGGGTGTCTGGGTAGGGGTCTGGGGAGGATTTTGGGGGGTGTTAGATGGATTTTGGGGGGTTTGGGGGGGTTTTGAGGGGTTTTGGGGGAGCTGGGGGGGTGGAGAAGGCCTGGGACAGGGAGAAGGCCCAGGAGAAGGCCCAGAAGCTCCTCTAGCTCCATGGCTACGTCATCACCTGGTTTGGGGGGGCTGGGGGGGCTGGGGAAGGGCATGGGGGGGATTTTGGGGGGGTTAGATGGATTTTGGGGGTTTTGGGGGGGTTTTGGGGGTGGAGAAGGCCCAGGACAGGGAGAAGGCCCAGGAGAAGGCCCAGAAGCTCCTCCAGCTCCATGGCTACGCCATCACCTGGTGTGGGAGGGGCTGGGAGGGCTGGGGAGGGGTCTGGGGGGAATTTGGGGGGGGGTGTTAGATGGATTTTGGGGGGTTTGGGGGGTTTTTGGGGAGCTGGGGGGGTGGAGAAGGCCCAGGACAGGGAGAAGGCCCAGGTGAAGGCCCAGGAGCTCCTCCTGCTCCATGGCTACGTCATCACCTGGTTTGGGGGGGTCTGGGGAGGGGTTTAGGGGTCCCTATGGGGTTTGGGGGTCCCTGTGGGGTTTGGGGGTCCCATTTTGGGGGTCCCTGAGCCCCCCCTTTGCCCCCCCCAGGGGTCCCAGGGACATGGAGCTGGACAGTTGGGGGGACTCTGTGTGGGGTTCGGGGGGCTCTGTGTGGGATTTGGGGGTCCCTGTGGAATTTGGGGGTCCCTATGGGGTTTGGGGGTCCCTGTGGGGTTTGGGGGTCCCATTTTGGGGGTCCCTGAGCCCCCTTTGACCCCCCAGGGGTCCCAGGGACATGGAGCTGGAGACTTTGTGGGGGGTCTGTGTGTCCCTGTGGGGTTTGGGGGGCTCTGTGTGGGATTTGGGGGTCCCTATGGGGTTTAGGGGTCCCTATGGGGTTTGGGGGTCCCTGTGGGGTTTGGGGGTCCCATTTTGGGGGTCCCTGAGCCCCCCTTTGCCCCCCCATGATTCCCAGGGACATGGAGCTGGAGACTTTGTGGGGGCTCTGTGGGGGGTCCCTGTGGGGTTTGGGGGTCCCTATGGGGTTTGGGGAGCTCTGTGTGGGGTTTGGGGGTCCCTATGGGGTTTGGGGGTCCCTGTGGGGTTTGGGGGTCCCGTTTTGGGGGTCCCTGAGCCCCCCCTTTGCCCCCCCCAGGGGTCCCAGGGACATGGAGCTGGAGACTTTGTGGGGGGTCTGTGTGTCCCTGTGGGGTTTGGGGGGCTCTGTGTGGGATTTGGGGGTCCCTATGGGGTTTAGGGGTCCCTATGGGGTTTGGGGGTCCCTGTGGGGTTTGGGGGTCCCATTTTGGGGGTCCCTGAGCCCCCCTTTGCCCCCCATGATTCCCAGGGACATGGAGCTGGAGACTTTGTGGGGGCTCTGTGGGGGGTCCCTGTGGGGTTTGGGGGTCCCTATGGGGTTTGGGGAGCTCTGTGTGGGGTTTGGGGGTCCCTATGGGGTTTGGGGGTCCCTGTGGGGTTTGGGGTCCCGTTTTGGGGGTCCCTGAGCCCCCCCTTTGCCCCCCCCAGGGGTCCCAGGGACATGGAGCTGGAGACTTTGTGGGGGGTCTGTGTGTCCCTGTGGGGTTTGGGGGGCTCTGTGTGGGATTTGGGGGTCCCTATGGGGTTTAGGGGTCCCTATGGGGTTTGGGGGTCCCTGTGGGGTTTGGGGGTCCCATTTTGGGGGTCCCTGAGCCCCCCTTTGCCCCCCCATGATTCCCAGGGACATGGAGCTGGAGACTTTGTGGGGGCTCTGTGGGGGGTCCCTGTGGGGTTTGGGGGTCCCTATGGGGTTTGGGGAGCTCTGTGTGGGGTTTGGGGGTCCCTATGGGGTTTGGGGGTCCCTGTGGGGTTTGGGGGTCCCGTTTTGGGGGTCCCTGAGCCCCCCCTTTGCCCCCCCCAGGGGTCCCAGGGACATGGAGCTGGAGACTTTGTGGGGGGTCTGTGTGTCCCTGTGGGGTTTGGGGGGCTCTGTGTGGGATTTGGGGGTCCCTATGGGGTTTAGGGGTCCCTATGGGGTTTGGGGGTCCCTGTGGGGTTTGGGGGTCCCATTTTGGGGGTCCCTGAGCCCCCCCTTTGCCCCCCCCAGGGGTCCCAAGGACATGGAGCTGGACACCTCGTCCATCGAGAAGCGTTTCGCCTTCGGGTTCCTGCAGCAGCTGCTGCGCTGGATGGACACAGCCCAGGAGTTCGTGGCACATCTGGGTACGGGAGGGGGTCCCCCAAAAGCTGGGGGGTCCCCAAAACCTGGAGGGGTCCCCCAAACCCCGGGGAGGGTCCCCAGAACTGGGGCAGGGGGGAGACCCCCATCAAATCCAGTTGGATGCACTGGGAAAGAAACACTGGGGGGGAGTATTGGGGGGTCTTCAGAATTTGGGGGGGTCCCCTAAACTCTGGGAGGGTCCCCAGAACTTGGGGGGTCCCCCAAACCCTGGGGAGGGTCCCCAGAACTGGGGTAGGGGGAGACCCCCATCAAACCCAGTTGGATGCACTGAGAATGAAACCCTGGGGGGAGTATTGGGGGGTCCTCAGAATTTGGGGGGTCCCCCAAAACCTGGGGGGTCCCCAAAACCTGGGGGGTCCCCAAAACCTGGGGGGGTCCCCCAAACCCCTGGGGGGTCCCCAGATCCAGGGCAGGGGGGAGACCCCCATCAAACCCAGTTGGATGCACTGAGACCTGGGGGAAAGAAACACTGGGGGGGGGAATATGGGGGGGACCCCCAATTTTGGGGGGGTGTGTCCCCAGGACTTGGGGGGTGTCCCTGAGCCCCCCTGCCCCCCCAAGTGCCCCCCCACATCCTGACCCCCCCTCGCCCCCCCAAGTGCTCCCCCGAATCCTGACCCCCTTGGGGTGTCCCTGAGCCCCCCCCCAAGTGCCCCCCAAGTCCCTATGGGGTTTGGGGGGCTCTGTGTGGGATTTGGGGGTCCCTATGGGGTTTGGGGGTCCCTGTGGGGTTTGGGGGTCCCGTTTTGGGGGTCCCTGAGCCCCCCCTTTGCCCCCCCCAGGGGTCCCAGGGACATGGAGCTGGACAGTTTGGGGGGCTCTGTGTGGGGTTTAGGGGGCTCTGTGTGGGATTTGGGGGTCCCTATGGGGTTTGGGGGTCCCTATGGGGTTTGGGGGTCCCTGTGGGGTTTGGGGGTCCCATTTTGGGGGTCCCTGAGCCCCCCCTTTGCCCCCCCCAGGGGTCCCAGGGACATGGAGATGGACAGTTTGGGGGAGGCTCCGTGTGGGGTTTAGGGGGCTCTGTGTGGGATTTGGGGGTCCCTATGGGGTTTGGGGGTCCCTATGGGGTTTGGGGGTCCCTGTGGGGTTTGGGGGTCCCATTTTGGGGGTCCCTGACCCCCCTTTGCCCCCCAGAGGCCGTGGTGAGCAGCGGGCGGGTGGAGAAGTCGCCCCACGAGCAGGAGATCAAGTTCTTCGCCAAGGTTGGGGGGGGGGGGCACCCCGAAATATGGAGGGGGGGGGGAACCCCTGTGGACTGTTAGGGGGGTGGGGAGGGAAACTGGGGGGGGTCTGGGGTCCCCTATGGGGGGTTTGAGGGGGCTGGGGGGGGAGTTGGGGGGGGCTGGAGGGGATTTGGGGGGGGGGATTGGGGGGTCTGGGGTCCCCTATGGGGGGATTGGGGGGGCTGGGGAGGGAATTGGGGGGGCTGGGGGGACTTGGGGGGGTCTGAGGTGGAAATTGGGGGGCATGGAGGGGTTATGGGGGGGCTGGGGGGGGAATTGGGGGGGGATTGGGGGGTCTAGGGTCCCCTATGGGGGGTTTGAGAGGGGTGGGGGGGGTTGGGGGGTCTGGGGGGGGATTTGGGGGGGATTGGGGGGGGTCTGGGGTCCCCTATGGGGGGTTTGAGGGGGCTGGGGAGGGAATTAGGGGGTCTGGGGGGGAATTGGGGGGTCTGGGGTCCCCTATGGGGGGTTTGAGAGGGGTGGGGGGGTGTTGGGGGGTCTGGGGGGGATTTGGGGGGGGGGATTTGGGGGGTCTGGGGTCCCCTATGGGGAGTTTGAGGGGGCTGGGGGGGGAATTAGGGGGGCTGGGGGGGATGTTGGGGGTCCTGGGGAGCGAAATGGGGGGGTTTGGGGGGTCTGGGGTCCCCTATGGGGGGTTTGGGGGGGCTGAGGGGGGAATTGGGGGGGTGTGGGGGGGATTTGAGGGGGGGATTGGGGGGTCTGGGGTCCCCTTGGGGGGGATTGGGGGGTCTGGGGGGATTTGGGGGGTCTGGGGGGATTTGTGGGGGGATTGGGGATCTGGGGTCCCCTATGGGGGGGTGAGGGGGCTGGGGGGGTTTGAGGGGGTTGGGGGGGGAATTGGGGGGTCTGGGGGGGATTTGGGGGGGCTGAGGGGGGAATTAGAGGGGGGATTGAGAGGGGTCTGGGGTCCATTTTGGGGGGGGTCCTTTGGGGGGGGGTCCTTTGAGAGGGGTCCCCCTGCCCTCTAAACTTGGGGGGGGGTGGAATATGTCTATTTTGGGGGGGGTCCCTTTGTGTGTGTGTGGGGTTGTCCTTTTGGGGGGGGGGGGTCCCCAAAGTTGGGGGGGGAGGGTGTGGGATGCTCCATCATCTCCCCCCAACTACTGACCCCACCTCTTTGAGCTTCACCCTTTGCAGGGGTTAGGATGGGGGGGGGGGTGGTGGTGGTGGGTGTGGGTGGGTGGGGGGGGGTCTCCCCTTTCCCCAAACCCCCCTGACACCCCCCCACCCCCTTTTTGCCCCCCTTTTGGCCCCCCCAGATCCTGCTGCCCCTGATCAACCAGTACTTCCAGAACCACTGCCTCTACTTCCTCTCCACCCCGGCCAAGGTGCTGGGCAGCGGGGGGCACGCCTCCAACAAGGAGAAGGAGATGATCACCAGGTGGGGGGGCACCCCAAAAAAACCCCCCCCACCCCCCCCCCCCAAAAAAACATCCCCCTGGCACCCCCTTGGATCAACCCTGGGACCCCTCTCCAAAGCATCTCCCAGCGTGGGATACCCGTCGCCATGGGGACCCCCCAAAACATCCCCCTGGAGCATCCCTGGGATCCCCCAAAACATCCCCCTGGAGCATCCCTGGGACCCCCCAAAACATCCCCCTGGGACCCCCCAAAACATCCCCCTGGCACCCCCTTGGATCACCCCTGGGACCCCTCCCCAAAGCGTCCCCCAGAGTGGGATACCCCTGTCACCATGGCAACCCCCAGAGCATCCCCCTGGGATCCCCCTGGAGCATCCCCTGGGACCCCCCAAAACATCCCCCTGGCACCCCCTTGGATCAACCCTGGGACCCCTCCCCAAAGCATCTCCCAGCGGGGGATTCCTGTTGCCATGGGGACCCCCCAAAACATCCCCCTGGGACCCCCCCAAGCATCCCTGGAACCCCCCAAAACATCCCCCTGGAGCATCCCTGGGACCCCCCAAAACATCCCCCTGGGATCCCCCTGGAGTGCCCCTGGGACCCCCAGAACATCCCCCTGGGACCTCTCCCCAAAGCATCCCCCAGTGTGAGATACCCCTGTCACCATGGCAACCCCCAGAGCATCCCCCTGGCACCCCCTGGATCACCCCTGGGACCCCCCAAAACATCCCCCTGGAGCATCCCTGGGACCCCCCAAAACATCCCCCTGGGACCCCCCAAAACATCCCCCTGGGACCCCCTCGATCACCCCTGGGACCCCTCCCCAAAGCATCTCCCAGCGTGGGATGCCTGTCGCCATGGGGACCCCCCAAAACATCCCCCTGGATCACCCCTGGGACCCCCCAAAACATCCCCCTGGAGCATCCCTGGGACCCCCCAAAACATCCCCCTGGGACCCCCCAAAACATCCCCCTGGGACCCCCTTGGATCACCCCTGGGACCCCTCCCCAAAGCATCCCCCAGCGTGGGATTCCCTGTCGCCATGGGGACCCCCCAAAACATCCCCCTGGAGCATCCCTGGGATCCCCCAAAACATCCCCCTGGAGCATCCCTGGGACCCCCCAAAACATCCCCCTGGGACCCCCCAAAACATCCCCCTGGCACCCCCTTGGATCACCCCTGGGACCCCTCCCCAAAGCATCTCCCAGCGTGGGATTCCCGTCGCCATGGGGACCCCCCAAAACATCCCCCTGGAGCATCCCTGGGATCCCCCAAACATCCCCTGAGCATCCCTGGGACCCCCCAAAACATCCCCCTGGGACCCCCCAAAACATCCCCCTAGGCACCACCCTGGAGCATCCCTGGGACCCCTCCCCAAAGCATCCCCCAGTGTGAGATACCCCTGTCACCATGGCAACCCCCAGAGCATCCCCCTGGCACCCCCTGGATCACCCCTGGGACCCCCCAAAACATCCCCCTGGAGCATCCCTGGGACCCCCCAAAACATCCCCCTGGGACCCCCCAAAACATCCCCCTGGGACCCCCTCGATCACCCCTGGGACCCCTCCTCAAAGCATCTCCCAGCGTGGGATGCCTGTCGCCATGGGGACCCCCCCAAAACATCCCCCTGGAGCATCCCTGGGACCCCCCAAAACATCCCCCTGGAGCATCCCTGGGACCCCCCAAAACATCCCCCTGGGACCCCCCAAAACATCCCCCTGGGACCCCCCTCGATCACCCCTGGGACCCCTCCCCAAAGCATCTCCCAGCGTGGGATGCCTGTCGCCATGGGGACCCCCCCAAAACATCCCCCTGGAGCATCCCTGGGACCCCCCAAAACATCCCCCTGGGACCCCCCAAAACATCCCCCTGGGACCACCCTGGAGCATCCCTGGGACCCCTCCCCAAAGCATCTCCCAGCGTGGGATACCCCTGTCACCATGGCAACCCCCAGAGCATCCCCCTGGCACCCCCTGGATCACCCTGGGACCCCCCAAAACATCCCCCTGGAGCATCCCTGGGACCCCCCAAAACATCCCCCTGGGACCCCCCAAAACATCCCCCTGGCACCCCCTTGGATCACCCCTGGGACCCCTCCCCAAAGCATCTCCCAGCGTGGGATGCCCCTGTCGCCATGGCGGACACCCCCAGAACATCCCCCTGGAGCATCCCTGGGACCCCCAAAACATCCCCCTGGAGCATCCCTGGGACCCCCCAAAACATCCCCCTGGGACCCCCCAAAACATCCCCCTGGGACCCCCTTCGATCACCCCTGGGACCCCTCCCCAAAGCATCTCCCAGCGTGGGATGCCCTGTCACCATGGGCATCCCCCAGAACATCCCCCTGGAACCTCCCTGGGATCCCCCGAAGCATCCCTGTGAACCCCCAGGACATCCCCCTGGAGCATCCCTGGGACCCCCAAAATAGCCCCTGGGATCCCCCTGGAGCATCCCTGGGACCCCCCAAAACATCCCCCTGGCACCCCCTTGGATCACCCCTGGGACCCCTCCCCAAAGCGTCCCCCAGAGTGGGATACCCCTGTCACCATGGCATCCCCCAGAGCATCCCCCTGGACCCCCGAGACAGCCCCCTGGGATCCCCCTGGAGCATCCCTGTGAACCCCCAAAACATCCCCCTGGAGCATCCCTGGGACCCCCAAAACATCCCCCTGGCACCCCCTTGGATTACCCCTGGGACCCCTCCCCAAAGCATCTCCCGGCGTGGGATACCCCTGTCACCATAGCAACACCCAGAGCATCCCCCTGGGACCCCCTAAAACAGCCCCCTGGGACCCCCCTGGATCACCCCTGGGACCCCTCCCCAAAGCATCTCCCAGCGTGGGATGCCCCTGTCACCGTGGCATCCCCCAGAGCATCCCCCTGGATCACCCCTGGGACCCCCCTGGGTCATCCCTGGGACCCCTCCCCAAAGCATCCCCCCATGGGACCCCCCTGTCACCATGGCAACCGCCAGAGCATCCCCCTGGGACCCTCTGGAGCATCCCCCTGGGACCCCCCTGGATCACCCCTGGGACCCCTCCCCAAAGCATCCCCCTCATGGGACACCTGTCACCATGGCAACCCCCAGAGCATCCCCTTGGGACCCCCTGGAGCATCCCCCTGGGACCCCCCTGGATCACCCCTGGGACCCCCTAGATCACCCCTGGGACCCCTCCCCAAAGCATCCCCCCCATGGGACCCCCTGTCACCATGGCAACCGCCAGAGCATCCCCCTGGGACCCTCTGGAGCATCCCTGGGACCCCCTGGGTCACCCCTGGGACCCCTCCCCAAAGCATCCCCCTCATGGGACACCTGTCACCATGGCAACCCCCAGAGCATCCCCTTGGGACCCCCTGGAGCATCCCCCTGGGACCCCCCTGGATCACCCCTGGACCCCTAGATCACCCTGGGACCCCTCCCCAGATCACCCCCATGGGACCCCTGTCACCATGGCACCCCAAGCATCCCTGGGACCCCTGGACATCCCTGGGACACCCTGGATCACCCATGGGACCCCCTAGATCCCCCTGAGACCCCTCCCAGCATCCCCCCATGGGCACCTGTCCCATGGCAACCCCAACATCCTCTTGCCCCCCATGCCCCCCTCCCCCAATCCCCCAGGTACATCCGCCCCCTCCATGCTGCAGCACCTCCTGTCCCCCCAACCCCCTGACCCCCCTGACCCCCCCAGACCCCCCCTGACCCCCCCAGACCCCCCCCAGACCCCTCCTCATCCTCATCTTCCTCCCTCAGCCTCTTCTGCAAACTGGCTGCGCTCGTCCGGCACCGCATCTCGCTCTTTGGTGAGGGGGGGCGCAAATTTGGGGGGGCTGGGGTCCCCTATGAGGGGTTGGAGGGGCTTGGAGGGGAGGAGTAGGGGGTCTGGGGGGGATTTGGGCGGGCTGGGGGTGGAAATTGGGAAGCATGGAGGGGTTATGGGGGGGTTTGGGGGGCTGGGGGGATGGGGGATTGGGGGGTCTAGGGGGGTTGGGGGGTCTGGGGAGGATGGGGGGTTGGGGGGCTGGGGAGGGGAGTTGGGGAGGATTGGGAGTCGGGAGGATTTGGGGGGTCTGGAGGGGGGAGGGGGTTTGGGGGGTCTGGGGGGTGGGGGAAGTGGGAGGCATAGAGGGGATATGGGGGGGCTGGGGGGGATTTGGGGGGGCTGGGGGTGGAAATTGGGAAGCATGGAGGGGTTATGGGGGGGTTTGGGGGGGCTGGGGGGGAATTGGGGGGATTGGGGGGTCTGGGGGGGATTTGGGGGGGCTGGGGGTAGCAATTGGGAGGCATGGAGGGGTTATGGGGGGCTGGGGGAGGGAGTGGGGGAGGATTGGGGGATCTGGGGGGATTTGGGGGGGCTGGGGGTGGAAATTGGGAAGCATAGAGGGGATATGGGGGGGTTTGGGGGGGCTGGGGGGGATTGGGGGGGGAGTGGGGGATCTGGGGTCCCCTATGAGGAGGTTGGGGGGTCTGGGGGGAGTTGGGGGGTCTGGGGGGGTTGGGGGGGCTGGGGGGGGGGAATTGGGGGAGGATTGGGGGGTCTGGGGTCCCCTATGGGGGGGTTGAGGGGGCTGGGGGGGGGAATTGGGGGGGATTGGGGGGTCTGGGGGGGATTTGGGGGGGCTGGGGGTAGCAGTTGGGAGGCATGGAGGGGTTATGGGGGGCTGGGGGGGGGATTGGGGGAGGATTGGGGGATCTGGGGGGGATTTGGGGGGGCTGGGGGTGGAAATTGGGAAGCATAGAGGGGATATGGGGGGGTTTGGGGGGGCTGGGGGGGGGATTGGGGGGAATTGGGGGATCTGGGGTCCCCTATGAGGAGGTTGGGGGGTCTGGGGGGGATTGGGGGGTCTGGGGGGGGTGGGGGGGGGGGGGGGTGGGGGAGGATTGGGGGGTCTGGGGTCCCCTATGGGGGGGGGGGGCTGGGGGGGGGGTGGGGGGATTGGGGGATCTGGGGGGGATTTGGGGGGGCTGGGGGTGGAAATTGGGAAGCATAGAGGGGTTATGGGGGGGGGGGGGGCTGGGGGGGGGGTGGGGGGATTGGGGGGTCTGGGGGGGAATTGGGGAGGCTGGGGTCCCCTATGGGGAGGTTGAGGGGGCTGGGGGGGCTGGGGGAGTTGGGGGGGCTGGGGGGGATTGGGGGGGAATTGGGGGATCTGGGGTCCCCTATGGGGAGTTGGGGGGGGAGGGGCTCTGGGGTCCCTGAGGAGGTTGAGGGGGCTGGGGGGGCTGGGGGAGTTGGGGGGGCTGGGGGGGGATTGGGGGGGAATTGGGGGATCTGGGGTCCCCTATGAGGAGGTTGGGGGGTCTGGGGGGGCTGGGGGATCTGGGGGGTTGGGGGGTCTGGGGGGGTGGGGGAGGATTGGGGGCTGAGGTCCCTGGGGGGGTGGGGGGGGGGGTTGGGGGGGCTGGGGGGGGAGGGGGCTGGGGGAGGATTGGGGGGTCTGGGGTCCCCTATGGGGAGGTTGAGGGGGCTGGGGGGGGGGGTGGGGGGGGATTGGGGGGGCTGGGGGGGTTGAGGGGGCTGGGGGGGGGGGTTGGGGGGTCTGGGGTCCCCTATGAGGAGGTTGAGGGGGCTGGGGGGGGGGCTGGGGGGGTTGGGGGGCTGGAAGGGGGCTGAGGGGGGGATAGGGGGGTTGGGGGGTCTGGGGGGGGGAATTGGGGGGGCTGGGGTCCCCTATGAGGAGGTTGAGGGGGCTGGGGGGGGGTTGGGGGGGTTGAGGGGGCTGAGGGGGGCTGGGGGGGTTGGGGGTCTGGGGGGGATTGGGGGGGGAATTGGGGGGTCTGGGGTCCCCTATGAGGAGGTTGGGAGGTCTGGAGGGGGAAAGGGGGGGTTGGGGGGCTGGGGGGGGGAATTGGGGGGGGATTGGGGGGTCTGGGGGCCCCTATGAGGAGGTTGAGGGGGCTGGGGGGGGCTGGGGGGGTTGGGGGGACGGGGGGGAATTGGGGGGTCTGGGGTCCCCTGTTGGAGGGTCTGGGGGGGTTTAGAGGAGCAGGGGGGGGGTTGGGGGGTCCCTGGGGGGTCCTCACCCCCTGTCCCCCCCCCAGGGACGGACGCTCCGGCCGTGGTCAATTGTCTGCACATCCTGGCGCGGTCACTGGACGCCAGGTGGGGACTGGGGGAACTGGGAGGCACTGGGAGGGCACTGGGTGGGACTGGGAGGGCACTGGGAGGCACTGGGAGGGCACTGGGTGGGACTGGGAGGACACGGAGAGGCACTGGGAAGCACTGGGAGGGCACTGGGAAGCATTGGGAAGCACTGGGAGGCACTGGGAGGGCACTGGGAGGGAACTGGGAGGCACTGGGAGGGCACTGGGTGGGACTGGGAGGGCACTGGGAGGCACTGGGAGGGCACTGGGTGGGACTGGGAGGACACGGAGAGGCACTGGGAAGCATTGGGAAGCACTGGGAGGCACTGGGAGGGCACTGGGAGGGAACTGGGAGGCACTGGGAGGGCACTGGGTGGGACTGGGAGGGCACTGGGAGGCACTGGGAGGGCACTGGGTGGGACTGGGAGGACACGGAGAGGCACTGGGAAGCACTGGGGAGCACTGGGAGGCACTGGGAGGGCACTGGGTGGGACTGAGAGGACACTGGGAGGGACTGGGAAGCACTGGGAGGGCACTGGAAGGCACTGGGAGGGCACTGGGAGGGACTGGGAGGGCACTGGGAGGCACTGGGAGGGCACTGGGAAGCACTGGGAAGCACTGGGAGGGCACTGGGAGGCACTGGGAGGGCACTGGGTGGGACTGGGAGGACACTGGGAGGGACTGGGAAGCACTGGGAGGGCACTGGAAGGCACTGGGAGCACTGGAAGGCACTGGGAGGCACTGGGAGGCACTGGGAGGGCACTGGGAGGGCACTGGAGGGGCTGGAGGGGGCTGAGATCCCCATGTCCTCACCATGTCACCCCAAGGTGTCCCCAATGTCCCCAAGGTGTTGCCCTGTCCCCAGTGTCCCCAGTGTCCCCCCATTGTCCCCATGTCCCCAATGTCCCCCCAATGTCCCCATGGTGTCCCCATGGTGTCCCCATGGTGTCTCCATGGTGTCCCCATGCCCCAATGTCCCCAATGTCCCCATGGTGTCCCCATGGTGTCTCCATGGTGTCCCCATGTCCCCATGTCCCCATGGTGTCTCCATGGTGTCCCCATGTCCCCATGTCCCCATGGTGTCCCCATGGTGTCTCCATGGTGTCTCCATGGTGTCCCCATGTCCCCATGTCCCCATGGTGTCTCCATGGTGTCCCCATGTCCCCATGTCCCCATGGTGTCTCCATGGTGTCTCCATGGTGTCCCCATGTCCCCAATGTCCCCCCAATGTCCCCCCTTGTCCCCAGGACGGTGATGAAGTGCGGCCCTGAGATCGTCAAGGCCGGGCTGCGTGTCCCCATGTCCCCATGGTGTCTCCATGGTGTCCCCATGTCCCCATGTCCCCATGGTGTCTCCATGGTGTCTCCATGGTGTCCCCATGTCCCCATGTCCCCATGGTGTCTCCATGGTGTCCCCATGTCCCCATGTCCCCATGGTGTCTCCATGGTGTCTCCATGGTGTCCCCATGTCCCCAATGTCCCCCCAATGTCCCCCCTTGTCCCCAGGACGGTGATGAAGTGCGGCCCTGAGATCGTCAAGGCCGGGCTGCGTGTCCCCATGTCCCCATGGTGTCTCCATGGTGTCCCCATGTCCCCATGTCCCCATGGTGTCTCCATGGTGTCCCCATGGTGTCCCCATGTCCCCATGGTGTCTCCATGGTGTCTCCATGGTGTCCCCATGTCCCCATGTCCCCATGGTGTCTCCATGGTGTCCCCATGTCCCCATGTCCCCATGGTGTCTCCATGGTGTCTCCATGGTGTCCCCATGTCCCCAATGTCCCCCCAATGTCCCCCCTTGTCCCCAGGACGGTGATGAAGTGCGGCCCTGAGATCGTCAAGGCCGGGCTGCGTGTCCCCATGTCCCCATGGTGTCTCCATGGTGTCCCCATGTCCCCATGTCCCCATGGTGTCTCCATGGTGTCCCCATGTCCCCAATGTCCCCCCAATGTCCCCCCTTGTCCCCAGGACGGTGATGAAGTGCGGCCCTGAGATCGTCAAGGCCGGGCTGCGTGTCCCCATGTCCCCATGGTGTCTCCATGGTGTCCCCATGTCCCCATGTCCCCATGGTGTCTCCATGGTGTCTCCATGGTGTCCCCATGTCCCCATGTCCCCATGGTGTCTCCATGGTGTCCCCATGGTGTCCCCTGTCCCCATGGTGTCCCCATGGTGTCTCCATGGTGTCCCCATGTCCCCATGTCCCCATGGTGTCTCCATGGTGTCCCCATGTCCCCATGTCCCCATGTCCCCATGTCCCCATGGTGTCTCCATGGTGTCTCCATGGTGTCCCCATGTCCCCAATGTCCCCAATGTCCCCAAGTGTCCCCATGTCCCCAATGTCCCCCCTTGTCCCCAGGACGGTGATGAAGTGCGGCCCTGAGATCGTCAAGGCCGGGCTGCGTGTCCCCATGTCCCCATGGTGTCTCCATGGTGTCCCCATGTCCCCATGTCCCCATGGTGTCCCCATGGTGTCCCCATGGTGTCCCCATGTCCCCATGTCCCCATGGTGTCTCCATGGTGTCCCCATGTCCCCATGTCCCCATGGTGTCTCCATGGTGTCTCCATGGTGTCCCCATGTCCCCAATGTCCCCCCAATGTCCCCCCTTGTCCCCAGGACGGTGATGAAGTGCGGCCCTGAGATCGTCAAGGCCGGGCTGCGTGTCCCCATGTCCCCATGGTGTCTCCATGGTGTCCCCATGTCCCCATGTCCCCATGGTGTCTCCATGGTGTCCCCATGTCCCCATGTCCCCATGGTGTCTCCATGGTGTCTCCATGGTGTCCCCATGTCCCCATGTCCCCATGGTGTCTCCATGGTGTCCCCATGTCCCCATGTCCCCATGGTGTCTCCATG
This sequence comes from Hypotaenidia okinawae, assembly GCA_027925045.1. Taxonomy (NCBI): domain Eukaryota; kingdom Metazoa; phylum Chordata; class Aves; order Gruiformes; family Rallidae; genus Hypotaenidia; species Hypotaenidia okinawae. Next base: position 939,195 of record BSDF01000031.1, on the reverse strand, counting down.
GTGTCTCCATGGTGTCCCCATGTCCCCAATGTCCCCCCAATGTCCCCCCTTGTCCCCAGGACGGTGATGAAGTGCGGCCCTGAGATCGTCAAGGCCGGGCTGCGCTCCTTCTTCGAAGGCGCCTCCGAGGACATCGAGAAGCTGGTGGAGAACCTGAAGCTGGGCAAGGTGACCCAGGGCCGGCCCCAGGTCAAGGGGGTGGCCCAGAACATCAGCTACACCACCCTGGCCCTGCTGCCCGTCCTCACCTCCCTCTGCCAGCACCTGGCCCAGCACCGCTTCGGGGACGACGTCATCTGTGAGGGGGGCGGGGGGGGACAGGGGGACAGGGTGGGGGGTGGGGGGGACATGGGGGGGACATGGGGATGTGGGGGGGATGGGGATGTGGGGGGACATGGGGATGTGGGGAGGATGGGGATGTGGGGGGATGGGGACATGGGGGCATGGGGGGACATGGGGGGATATGGGGGGCACTGGGGTGTGATGGGAACATGCGGGGACGTGGGGGACATGCTGGGGGACATGGGGGATGATGGGGGTGGGACATGCTGGGGGGTGGGGGGACATGGCGGGGATGGGGGTGGGGGGACACTGGGGGTGATGGGGACATGGGGGTGGGGGACATGGGGGATGGGGACATGGGGGGTGGGGGACATGGGGGGGATGGGGACACTGGGGGGACATGGGGACATGGGGGGGATGGGGATGTGGAGGGGGGACATTGGGGGGTGGGGGGATGGGGATGTGGGGGGATGGGGACATGGGGGGGACATGGGGGCTGGGAGTGATGGGGCATGCTGGGGGGTGATGGGGACATGGGGACATGGGGGGACATGGGGGGATATGGGGGGATTGGGGAGGATGGGGATGTGGGGGGACTGGGGGTGATCGGGGACATGGGGGGGACATGGGGGGATGGGGACATGGGGGGTGTTGGGGACATGGGGGGACATGGGGGTGATGGGGACATGGGGGGACATGGGGGGACATGGGGGGCTGGGGGTGATGGGGACGTGGGGGGAATGGGGATGTGGGGGGTGATGGGGACATGGGGGATGGGGACATGGGGGGGACATGGGGGGATTGGGGATGTGGGGGGACATGGGGGGGATGGGGATGGGGGGACATGGGGACATGGGGGGGACGGGGATGGGGGACATGGGGGGGATGGGGATGTGGGGGATGGGGATGTGGGGGTGATGGGGACATGGGGGGACATGGGGACATGGGGGGACATGGGGGTGTGGGGGGATGGGGATGTGGGGGGATGGGGATGTGGGGAGTGGATGGGGACATGGGGGGGACATGGGGGGGATGGGGGGACGTGGGGGGACATGGGGGCATGGGGACGTGGGGGGACATGGGGAGACAGGGGGGTGGGGGGAGATGGGGATGTGGGGGGACGGGGAGATAGGGGTGATGGGGACGTGGGGGACATGGGGGGACATGGGGGTGATGGGGATGTGGTGGGGACATGGGGGGAATGGGGATGTGGGGGTGATGGGGACATGGGGTGATGGGGACATGGGGGGTGGGGATGTGGGGGGATGGGGACATGGGGGGATGGGGGACATGGGGGGACATGGGGGGACATGGGGGGGATGGGGATGTGGGAGGTGATGGGGACATGGGGGGACATGGGGGGGACATGGGGGTGATGGGGACATGGGGTGATGGGGACATGGGGGGGTGGGGATGTGGGGGGGGATGGGGACATGGGGGTGGGGGACATGGGGGGGACATGGGGGGATGGGGATGTGGGGGGATGTGGACATGGGGGGTGGGGACATGGGGGGGTGGGGATGGGGGGGATGGGGACATGGGGGGACATGGGGGGACATGGGGGGATGGGGGTGATGGGGACATGGGGGGGACATGGGGGGCATGGGGGAATGGGGGGATGGGGGGATGGGGACCTGGGGTGACCTGGGCCGGTCCCCCCCCCAGTGGATGACGTGCAGGTCTCGGGCTGCGGCACCTCGGCAGCATCTACTCCTGGGCACAGCCCGGGACCCTATGTGGGAGAGGTGGGGGAGGGGCGGGGACATGGGGGGATGGGGGAGGGGCGGGGGGATGGGGGGATGGGGAGGGGAGGGGGGCGGGGGAGGGGCGGGGGAGGGGGCTGAGGGGGGATGGGGGTGGGGGGAGGGGGTGGGGGAGGGGGCATGAGGGGGGATGGGGGATGGGGGGAGAGGGAGGGGAGGGGAGGGGGAGGGCAGAGGGAGGGGAGGGGGAGGGGATGGGGGGAATGGGGGTGGGGACGCGGGAGTGGGGACCTCGGGGCTCCCCGCCCCCAGGGGGTGATGGGGGTCGGGCGAGGGGAGCGCGGCAGCGGCGACTGACGGGGCGGATCGGGAGCCCGATGGGGAGAGGGAGGGGAGGGGAGGGGGAGGGGGAGGGGAGGGGAGGGGGGGAGGGGGGATAGGGAGGAGATGGGGGTGGGGAGGGGAGGGGGATGGGGCTGAGGGGGGATGGGGGGAGGGGAGAGGGAGGGGGAGGGGGCTGAGGGGGAATGGGGGTGGGGGGAGGGGAGGGGAGGGGAGGGGAGGGCAGAGGGAGGGGAGGGGGAGGGGATGGGGGGAATGGGGGTGGGGAGGGGAGGGGGATGGGGCTGAGGGGGGATGGGGGTGGGGGAGGGGAGGGGGAGGGGGCTGAGGGGGGATGGGGGGAGGGGAGAGGGAGGGGAGGGGGAGGGGGAGGGGGAGGGAGGGGAGGGGGAGGGGATAGGGGGAATGGGGGTGGGGAGGGGAGGGGGATGGGGCTGAGGGGGGATGGGGGGAGGGGAGAGGGAGGGGGAGGGGGCTGAGGGGGGATGGGGGTGGGGGGAGGGGAGGGGAGGGGGCTGAGGGGGGATGGGGGTGGGGGTGGGGGAGGGGAGGGGGGATGGGGGGAGGGGAGGGGAGGGGGAGGGGAGGGGGAGGGGATGGGGGGGATGGGGGGATGGGGGAGGGGCTGAGAGGGGATGGGGGGAGGGGGAGAGGAGGAGGAGGGGGAGGGGAAGGGGGAATGGGGATTGGGGAGGGGGAGGGGAGGGGAGGGGAGGGGGAGAGGGCTGAGGGGGGATGGGGATGGGGGTGGGGGTGGGGTGGGATGGGATGGGGGAGGGGCGGGGGGAGGGGATGGGGGGAATGGGGGGGTGGGGGGAATGGGGGAGGGGAGAGGGGGAGGGGAGGGGAGGGGGAGGGGAGGGGGAGGGGCGGGATGGGGGGATGGGGGAGCTGTGGGGTGCCATGGGGTGCCATAGGGTGCCATGAGGCTCCATGGGGTGCCATGGGGAGGTTTGGGGTGTCATAAGGTGCCATGGGGTTCCGTGGGGAGCTGTGGGGTGCCATGGGGAGCCATGGGGTGCTATGAGGCAACATGGGGTGCTGTGGGGTGCCATAGGGAGCTGTGGGGTGCCATGGGGTGCCATGGAGAGCTGTGGGGTGCCATGGGGAGGTTTAGGGTGTCATAAGGTGCCATGGGGTTCCGTGGGAGCTGTGGGGTGCCATGGGGAGGTTTGGGGTGCCATGGGGTGCTGTGGGGTGCCACGGGGAGGTTTGGGGTGCCATGGGGAGGCTTGGGGTGCCATAGGGTGCCATGGGGTGCTGTGGGGTGCCATAGGGTGCCATAGGGTGCCATGGGGAGGTTTGGGGTGCCGTAGGGTGCCATGAGGCGCCATGGGGTGCTGTGGGGTGCCATGGGGTGCCATGGGGTGCTGTGGGGAGCTGTGGGGTGCCATGGGGAGGTTTGGGGTGCCATAGGGTGCTATAGGGTGCCATGAGGCACCATGGGTTGCCATGGGGTGCCATGGGGAGGTTTGGGGTGCCATGGGGTGCCATGAGGCTCCATAGGGTGCCATGAGGTGCCATGGGGTGCCATGGGGAGGTTTGGGGTGCCATGGGGAGCTGTGTGGGTGCCGGGGGGTCAGCTCTACCCCCTCCTTTCTCCCCCCACCCCCCCAGGCAGCGCCCGGCGCTGGGCGAGTGCCTGTCCCGCCTGGCGGCCGCCATGCCCGTCGCCTTCCTGGAGCCGCAGCTCAACGCCCACAACCCCTGCTCCGTCTACAGCACCAAGTCCCCCGCGAGCGCGCCGGTCAGTGACCCCCCCCACGGGACCCCCCCCACCACGGGACCCCCCCGTGGGAACCCCCTATGGGACCCCTCCATAGGACACCTCCATAGGACCCCCCCAATGGGACCCCCCTATGGGACCCCCCAATGGGACCCCCTTATGGGACCCCTCCATAGGACCCCTCCATGGGACCCCTCCATAGGACCCCCCCACAGGACCCCCCCCATGGGACCCCCCTATGGGACCCCCCTATGGGAACCCCCAATGGAATCCCCCCATGGGACCCCTCCATGGGACCCCTCCATGGGACCCCCCAATGGGACCCCCCAATGGGACCCCTCCATAGGACCCCTCCATGGGACCCCCCTATGGGAACCCCCAATGGGACCCCCCCCACGGGACCCCCCCACACCACCCCCACCACGGGACCCCCCCGTGAGAACCCCCTATGGGACCCCTCCATAGGACACCTCCATAGGACCCCCCTATGGGACCCCTCCATGGGACCCCTCCATAGGACCCCCACCACGGGACCCCCTATGGGACCCCCCCATGGGACCCCTCAATGTAATCCCCCCACGGGACCCCTCTATAGGACACCTCCATAGGACCCTCCCATGGGACCCCCCTATGGGACCCCGCCATGGGAACCCCCATGGGACCCCTCCATAGGACCCCCCCACAGGACCCACCTACAGGACCCCCTCCATGGGACCCCCCCATGGGACCCCCCTATGGGCACCCCCTATGGGACCCTCCTATGGGAACCCCCAATGGGACCCCCCCAATGGGACCCCCTTATGGGACCCCTCCATAGGACCCCCCAATGGGACCCCCCCCGTGGGACCCCCCTATGGGAACCCCCAATGGGACCCCCCCACGGGACCCCCCCACACCACCCCCACCACGGGACCCCCCTATGGGAACCCCCTATGGGACCCCTCCATAGGACACCTCCATAGGACCCCCCAATGGGACCCCACTATGGGATCCCCCCAATGGGACCCCCTTATGGGACCCCTCCATAGGACCCCCCCAATGGGACCCCCCCCGTGGGACCCCCCTATGGGAACCCCCAATGGGACCCCCCAATGGGACCCCTCCATAGGACCCCTCCATGGGACCCCTCCATCGGACCCCCCTATGGGACCCCACCATGGGACCCACCCACACCACCCCCACCACGGCACCCCCCCGTGGGACCCCCCTATGGGACCCCTCCATAGGACCCCCCTATGGGACCCCCCTATGGGACCCCCTATGGTAACCCCCTATGGGACCCCCCTATGGGACCCCCCCATGGGACCCCTCCATAGGACCCCCCAATGGGACCCCCCTATGGGACCCCCCTATGGGACCCCCCCACACCACCCCCACCACGGGACCCCCCGTGGGAACCCCCTATGGGACCCTTCTATAGGACCCCCTCAAGGGACCCCCCAATGGGACCCCCCTATGGGAACCCCCTATGGGACCCCCCCATGGGACCCCCCCAATGGGAACCCCCAATGGAATCCCCCCATGGGACCCCTCCATAGGACCCCTCCATAGGACCCCCCCACAGGACCCACCCATGGGACCCCCCCAATGGGACCCCCCCACAGGACCCCTCCATGGGACACCTCCATGGGACCCCCCAGTGGGACCCCCCCATGGGAACCCCCATCCCCCCTGTCCCCAACCCCAACGTGCCCCCCAACCATGACCCCAAGGTGCCCCCCACCCATGGGTGCCCTGTGTCCCCCTGTGTCCCCCCGTCCCCAACCATGACCCCAAGGTGCCCCCCACCCATGGGTGCTCAGTGTCCCCCTGTCCCCCCCGACCTCCCCATCACCTACCATGACCCCGAGGTGCCCCCCACCCATGGGTGCTCAGTGTCCCCCTGTCCCCCCCGACCTCCCCATCACCTACCATGACCCCAAGGTGCCCCCCACCCATGGGTGCTCAGTGTCCCCCTGTCCCCCCCGACCTCCCCATCACCTACCATGACCCCAAGGTGCCCCCCACCCATGGGTGCCCTGTCCCCCCCCCAGTCCTGGGCCTACCCAGCCGCGTGGAGGAGATGTGCCCCGACATCCCCCCACCCATGGGTGCCCTGTGTCCCCCCTGTCCCCCCCTTATCCCCAGGCATCTGGGTGCCCCCCAACCCCAAGGTGCCCCCCACCCATGGGTGCCCTGTCCCCCCCTGTCCCCAACCATGACCCCAAGGTGCCCCCCACCCATGGGTGCCATGTCCCCCCTGTCCCCCGGTGTCCCCCCGTCCCCAACCATGACCCCGAGGTGCCCCCCACCCATGGGTGCTCAGTGTCCCCCTGTCCCCCCCGACCTCCCCATCACCTACCATGACCCCAAGGTGCCCCCCACCCATGGGTGCCCTGTGTCCCCCTGTCCCCAACCATGACCCCAAGGTGCCCCCCACCCATGGGTGCCCTGTGTCCCCCTGTCCCCAACCATGACCCCGAGGTGTCCCCCAGTCTTCTGTGTGCCCCCCAACCATGACCCCAAGGTGCCCCCCACCCATGGGTGCTCAGTGTCCCCCTGTCCCCCCCGACCTCCCCATCACCTACCATGACCCCAAGGTGCCCCCCACCCATGGGTGCCCTGTGTCCCCCTCCCCCCAGTCCTGGGCCTGCCCAGCCGCGTAGAGGAGATGTGCCCCGACATCCCCCCACCCATGGGTGCCCTGTGTCCCCCTGTCCCCAACCATGGGGTGTCCCCCAACTTCTGTGTGCCCCCCACCCATGGGTGCCCTGTGTCCCCCTGTCCCCAACCATGACCCCGAGGTGTCCCCCAGCCTGTGTGCCCCCCACCCATGGGTGCCCTGTGTCCCCCCTGTCCCCCCCGACCTCCCCATCACCTACCATGACCCCAAGGTGCCCCCCACCCATGGGTGCCCTGTGTCCCCCTCCCCCCAGTCCTGGGCCTTCCCAGCCGCGTGGAGGAGATGTGCCCCGACATCCCCCCACCCATGGGTGCCCTGTGTCCCCCCTGTCCCCCCTTATCCCCAGGCATCTGGGTGCCCCCCAACCCTAAGGTGCCCCCCATCCATGGGTGCCCTGTCCCCCCTGTCCCCAACCATGACCCCAAGGTGCCCCCCACCCATGGGTGCCATGTCCCCCCTGTCCCCCTGTGTCCCCCTGTCCCCAACCATGACCCCGAGGTGCCCCCCACCCATGGGTGCTCAGTGTCCCCCTGTCCCCCCCGACCTCCCCATCACCTACCATGACCCCAAGGTGCCCCCCACCCATGGGTGCCCTGTGTCCCCCTGTCCCCAACCATGGGGTGTCCCCCAACTTCTGTGTGCCCCCCACCCATGGGTGCCCTGTCCCCCCCCCAGTCCTGGGCCTGCCCAGCCGCGTGGAGGAGATGTGCCCCGACATCCCCCCACCCATGGGTGCCCTGTGTCCCCCCTGTCCCCCCTTATCCCCAGGCATCTGGGTGCCCCCCAACCACAAGGTGCCCCCCACCCATGGGTGCCCTGTCCCCCCCTGTCCCCAACCATGACCCCGAGGTGCCCCCCACCCATGGGTGCTCAGTGTCCCCCTGTCCCCCCCGACCTCCCCATCACCTACCATGACCCCAAGGTGCCCCCCACCCATGGGTGCCCTGTGTCCCCCTCCCCCCAGTCCTGGGCCTGCCCAGCCGCGTAGAGGAGATGTGCCCCGACATCCCCCCACCCATGGGTGCCCTGTGTCCCCCTCCCCCCAGTCCTGGGCCTTCCCAGCCGCGTAGAGGAGATGTGCCCCGACATCCCCCCACCCATGGGTGCCCTGTGTCCCCCCTGTCCCCCCTTATCCCCAGGCATCTGGGTGCCCCCCAACCCCAAAGTGCCCCCGACCCATGGGTGCCATGTCCCCCCTGTCCCCCTGTGTCCCCCTGTCCCCAACCATGACCCCAAGGTGCCCCCCACCCATGGGTGCTCAGTGTCCCCCTGTCCCCCCCGACCTCCCCATCACCTACCATGACCCCAAGGTGCCCCCCACCCATGGGTGCCCTGTGTCCCCCCTGTCCCCCCCGACCTCCCCATCACCTACCATGACCCCAAGGTGCCCCCCACCCATGGGTGCTCAGTGTCCCCCTGTCCCCCCCGACCTCCCCATCACCTACCATGACCCCAAGGTGCCCCCCACCCATGGGTGCCCTGTGTCCCCCTCCCCCCAGTCCTGGGCCTTCCCAGCCGCGTGGAGGAGATGTGCCCCGACATCCCCCCACCCATGGGTGCCCTGTGTCCCCCCTGTCCCCCCTTATCCCCAGGCATCTGGGTGCCCCCCAACCCTAAGGTGCCCCCCATCCATGGGTGCCCTGTCCCCCCTGTCCCCAACCATGACCCCAAGGTGCCCCCCACCCATGGGTGCCATGTCCCCCCTGTCCCCCTGTGTCCCCCTGTCCCCAACCATGACCCCGAGGTGTCCCCCAGTCTTCTGTGTGCCCCCCAACCATGACCCCAAGGTGCCCCCCACCCATGGGTGGTCAGTGTCCCCCTGTCCCCCCCGACCTCCCCATCACCTACCATGACCCCGAGGTGCCCCCCACCCATGGGTGCTCAGTGTCCCCCTGTCCCCCCCGACCTCCCCATCACCTACCATGACCCCAAGGTGCCCCCCACCCATGGGTGCCCTGTGTCCCCCCTGTCCCCCCCGACCTCCCCATCACCTACCATGACCCCAAGGTGCCCCCCACCCATGGGTGCCCTGTGTCCCCCTCCCCCCAGTCCTGGGCCTTCCCAGCCGCGTAGAGGAGATGTGCCCCGACATCCCCCCACCCATGGGTGCCCTGTGTCCCCCCTGTCCCCCCCTTATCCCCAGGCATCTGGGTGCCCCCCAACCCCAAAGTGCCCCCGACCCATGGGTGCCATGTCCCCCCTGTCCCCCTGTGTCCCCCTGTCCCCAACCATGACCCCAAGGTGCCCCCCACCCATGGGTGCTCAGTGTCCCCCTGTCCCCCCCGACCTCCCCATCACCTACCATGACCCCAAGGTGCCCCCCACCCATGGGTGCCCTGTGTCCCCCCTGTCCCCCCCGACCTCCCCATCACCTACCATGACCCCAAGGTGCCCCCCACCCATGGGTGCCCTGTGTCCCCCTCCCCCCAGTCCTGGGCCTTCCCAGCCGCGTGGAGGAGATGTGCCCCGACATCCCCCCACCCATGGGTGCCCTGTCCCCCCTGTCCCCAACCATGACCCCAAGGTGCCCCCCACCCATGGGTGCTCAGTGTCCCCCTGTCCCCCCCGACCTCCCCATCACCTACCATGACCCCAAGGTGCCCCCCACCCATGGGTGCCCTGTGTCCCCCTCCCCCCAGTCCTGGGCCTTCCCAGCCGCGTGGAGGAGATGTGCCCGGACATCCCCTCTTTGGAGCAGCTGATGGGTGACATCGGGGCGCTGGCGGAGTCGGGCGCCCGCTACACCGAGATGCCCCACGTGATCGAGGTGACGCTGCCCATGCTCTGCAACTACCTGCCCCGCTGGTGGGACAGGGGACCCGACAACCAACCCCAGGGCCCCTGGCCCACCGCCGTCACCGGCCAGCACCTCAACGCCCTCCTGGGCAACATCCTGCGCATCGTGGTCAACAACCTGGGCATCGACGAGGCCTCCTGGATGAAGAGGCTGGCAGGTGGGTTCTGGTGGCCATGGGATGGTTCTGGTGGCCATGGGATGGTTCTGGTGGCCATGGGATGGTCTTGAGATGGTTCTGGAGGCCATGGGAGCATCTTGAGATGGTTCTGGTGGCCATGGGATGGTTCTGGTGGCCATGGGATGGTCTTGAGATGGTTCTAGTGGCCATGGGCTGGTTCTGGAGGCCATGGGATTGTCTTGAGATGTTTCTGGTGGCCATGGGAGGTTCTTGAGATGGTTCTGGTGGCCATGGGATGGTTCTGATGGCCATGGGAAGGTCTTGAGATGGTTCTGGTGGCCATGGGATGGTTCTGGAGGCCATGGGCTGGACTTGAGATGGTTCTGGTGGCCTTGGGCTGGTCTTGAGATGATTCTAGTGGCCATGGGGCTGGTTCTGGTGGCCATGGGATGGTCTTGAGATGGTTCTGGAGGCCATGGGATGGTCTTGAGATGGTTCTGGTGGCCATGGGAAGGTTCTGGAGGCCATGGGAAGGTCTTGAGATGGTTCTGGTGGCCATGGGAAGGTTCTGGAGGCCATGGGATGGTCTTGAGATGGTTCTAGTGGCCATGGGCTGGTTCTGGAGGCCATGGGATTGTCTTGAGATGGTTCTGGAGGCCATGGGAGGTTCTTGAGATGGTTCTGGAGGCCTTGGGATGGTTCTGGTGGCCATGGGATGGTTCTGATGGCCATGAGTAGGTCTCAAGGATGGTTCTGGTGGCCATGGGAAGGTCTTGAGATGGTTCTGGTGGCCATGGGATGGTTCTGGTGGCCATGAGTAGGTCTCAAGGATGGTTCTGGTGGCCATGGGAAGGTCTTGAGATGGTTCTGGTGGCCATGGGATGGTTCTGGTGGCCCTACCTATGTCCCACCCCCTTCCACCCCCCAAGTCTTCGCCCAGCCCATCGTCAGCAAGGCCCGCCCGGAGCTGCTGCGCTCCCACTTCATCCCCACCATGGAGAAGCTGAAGAAGAGGGCGGCCAAGGTGGTGGCCGAGGAGGAGCAGCTGCGGCTGGAGGCCAAGGCCGAGGCCGAGGGCGCCGAGCTCCTGGTGCGTGACGAGTTCGCCGTCCTCTGCAGGGACCTCTACGCCCTCTACCCTCTGCTCATCCGCTACGTGGACAACAACCGGTGAGGGGGGACGGGGGTGGGGGGAGGGGGATCCCAGGGGGTCCCAGGGGTGGTGGCCAAGGGGTCCCAGGGGTGGTGACCATAGGGTCCCAGGGGTGATGCTCAGGGGGTCCCAGGGGGTCCCAGGGGTGATGCTCAGGGCGTCCCAGGGGGTCCCAGGGGTGATGCTCAGGGGGTCCCAGGGGGTCCCAGGGGTGATGCTCACGGGGTCCCAGGGGGTCCCAGGGATGATGCTCACGGGGTCCCAGGGGGTCCCAGGGGTGGTGGCTCAAGGGGTCCCAGGGTGGTGACCATAGGGTCCCAGGGGTGATGCTCAGGGGGTCCCAGGGGGTCCCAGGGGTGATGCTCACGGGCGTCCCAAGGGGTCCCAGGGATGATGCTCACGGGGTCCCAGGGGGTCCCAGGGGTGGTGGCCAGGGGGTCCCAGGGGTGATGCTCACAGGGTCCCAGGGGTCCCAGGGGTGATGCTCAGGGGGTCCCAGGGGGTCCAGGGGTGGTGGCTCAGGGCGTCCCAGGGGTCCCAGGGATGATGCTCACGGGGTCCCAGGGGGTCCCAGGGGTGGTGGCCAGGGCATCCTGGGGGTCCCAGGGGTGATGGCTCACGGGGTCCCAGGGTGGTGACCATAGGGTCCCAGGGGTGATGCTCAGGGGGTCCCAGGGGGTCCAGGGTGGTGCTCAGGGCATCTCAGGGGTCCCAGGGATGGTGCCCAGGGGGTCCCAGGGGTGATGCTCACGGGGTCCCAAGGGGTCCCAGGGGTGATGGCTCAGGGCGTCCCAGGGGGTCCCAGGGGTGGTGGCCAAGGGGTCCCAGGGGTGGTGACCATAGGGTCCCAGGGGTGATGCTCAGGCGGTCCCAGGGGGTCCAGGGGTGGTGGCTCAGGGTGTCCCAGGGGGTCCCAGGGGTGATGCTCAGGGGGTCCCAGGGGGTCCCAGGGGTGATGCTCAGGGGGTCCCAGGGGGTCCCAGGGGTGATGCTCAGGGGGTCCCAGGGGGTCCCAGGGGTGGTGACCAAGGGGTCCCAGGGGGTCCCAGGGGTGGTGGCCAGGGGATCCCAGGGGTGGTGACCATGAGGTGTCCCAGGGGGTCCCAGGGGTGATGCTCAGGGGGTCCCAGGGGGTCCCAGGGGTGATGCTCAGGGGGTCCCAGGGGGTCCCAGGGGTGATGCTCAGGGGGTCCCAGGGGGTCCAGGGGTGGTGACCAAGGGGTCCCAGGGGGTCCCAGGGGTGGTGGCCAGGGGATCCCAGGGGTGGTGACCATGAGGTCCCAGGGGTCCCAGGGGTGATGCTCAGGGGGTCCCAGGGGGGATGCTCAGGGGGTCCCAGGGGTGATGCTCAGGGGGTCCCAGGGGGTCCCAGGGGTGGTGGCCAAGGGGGTCCCAGGGGGGATGCTCAGGGGGTCCCAGGGGTGATGCTCAGGGGGTCCCAGGGGGTCCCAGGGGTGATGCTCAGGGGGTCCCAGGGGTGATGCTCAGGGGGTCCCAGGGGGTCCCAGGGGTGATGCTCAGGGGGTCCCAAGGGTTCCCGGGGTGATGTTCAGGGGGTCCCAGGGGTGGTGACCAGGGGATCCTGGGGTATCCCAGGGCTCATATCCAGAGGATCCTAGGGATGGTGCTTGGGGGGGGGTCCTAAGGTTGGTACTCAGGGGGTCCCAGGGGTGGGGTGGGGGTGTGTCCCCCCTGACCTTGTGTCCCCCCCCCCCAGGGCCAAGTGGCTGACGGAGCCCAGCGCGGACGCGGAGGAGCTGTTCCGCATGGTGGGGGAGATCTTCATCTACTGGTCCAAGTCCTCTGTGAGCTGGGGGGGATGGGAGGATTTTGGGGGGTCCCAGGGGTGTTTTTCTTTTGGGGGGGGGTGTGTGTGAGGGTCTCAGCACCCCCCCTTTTCTCCTCCTGCCCTCCCCCCCCCCCCAGAATTTCAAGCGTGAGGAGCAGAACTTCGTGGTGCAGAACGAGATCAACAACATGTCCTTCCTGACAGCTGACAGCAAGAGCAAGATGGCCAAGGTGGGGGACCCCACACTGAACCCCCAAACCCTCCTGAACCCCCAAACCCCCCTGTACACCCACCTTGCACCCACCCTGCACCCCCAAACCCCCCTGTACACCCACCCTGCAGCCCCCCTGTGCCCACCCTGCGTCCCCCTCTACATATCCCCTGCACCCCCAAACCTCCTGTACCCCTGCACCCCCCTGTACACACCCCTTGCACCCTCCTGCACCCCCAAACCCCCCTGTACACACCCCTTGCACCCCCTGCACCCCCAAACCCCCCTGTACACCCACCCTGCACCCCCTGTGCCCACCCTGCACCCTCCCCTGTACACCCACCTGCACCCCCAAACCCCTGTACCACTGAAACCTCCTGTACACACCCCTTGCACCCCCCTGCACCCCCAAACCCCCCTGTACCCCCACCCTGCACCCTTCCTGCACCCCCAGACCCCCCTGTACACCCACCCTGCACCCCCCGTGTGCCCACCCTGCACCCCCTCTACATATCCCCTGCACCCCCAAACCTCCTGTACCACTGCACCCCCTGTACACACCCCTTGCACCCCCTTCCACCCCCAAACCCCCCTGTACCCCCACCCTGCACCCACTCCTGCACCCCCAAACCCCTCTGTACACCCACCCTGCACCCCCCTGTGCCCACCCTGCACCCTCCCCTGTACACCCACCCTGCACCCTCAAACCTCTGTACCACTGAACCCCCCTGTACACACACCCTTGCACCCCTCTGCACCCCCAAACCCCCCTGTACCCCCACCCTGCGCCCTCAAACCCCTTGCACACCCCACACCCCCAAACCCCCTGTACACCCACCCTGCACCCCCAAACCCCCTGTGCCACACCCCCTGCACCCCCACCCCCTCTACATCCACTTGCACCCCTGCACCCCCAAACTCCCTGTACACACCCTGCACCACCCCCCCTGTACGCACCCCTGGCACCCCCTTCCACCCCCAAACCCCCCTGTACCCCCACCCTGCACCCCCCTGCACCCCCAAACCCCCTTGTACACCCACCCTTGCACCCCTCTGCACCCCCAAACCCCCCTGTACACCCACCCTGCACCCACCCTGCACCCCCAAACCCCCCTGTCCCCCCGCAATACCCCTTAACCCTGACATCCCCTTCCCAACCCCCAAACCCTCCAACCCCCCCGGGTACCCCCCCAAAAGCCCCCTAATCCCCCCCACCCCCCAACCCCCCGTACCCCCCTGTACCCCCCAGAAAGCCCCCTAATACCCCCCTACTCTCCCAACCCCCCCATACCCCTCCCCAGTAGCCCCCCCAAAAGCCCCCTAATACCCCTCTACCCCCACATACCCCCCCCAAAAGCCCCCTAATACCCCCCATAGCCCCCCAACCCCCCCATACCCCCCCCAAAAAGCCCCCTAATACCCCCTTACCCCCAACCCCCCCATACCCCCCTGTACCCCCCAAAAAAGCCCCCTAATACCCCCCTACCCCCCAAAAAGCCCCCTAATACCCCTCCCCCACTCCCAACCCCCCCGTACCCCCCCCAAAAAGCCCCCTAATACCCCCCCATAGCCCCCCAATCCCCCCATACCCCTCCCCAGTGCCCCCCCAAAAAGCCCCCTAATACCCCCCTACCCCCAACCCCCCTGTATCCCCCGAAAAGCCCCCTAATACCCCTCCCCCACCCCCAACCCCCCCATACCCCTCCCCAGTACCCCCCCAAAAGCCCCCTAGACCCCCCCCACTCCCCCAACCCCCCCAGTGCCCCCCCAAAAGCCCCCTAATACCCCCCATACCCCCCTCAACCCCCCCGCCCCCCCCCCCCCCCCCCCAACACACCCCCCAGGAGTCTCATCCCCCCCGCCCCCCCAAAAACCACCCTCCCAGGGGTCCTCTCTGCCCCCTCAACCCCCCTAGGGGGGTCTCACCCCCTCCCCCCAACACCCCTCCCAGGGGTCCCTCTGCCCACCCAACCCCCCCCCGAGGGGTCTCAGCCCCTCCCCCCAACCCCCCCCCCAGGGGTTCCCCCCCCTGACAGTGTCTCTTCTCTCCTGTGGCTGCGCTGGGGTCCCAGTCTGGAGATGGACAGGTTAGCGGGGGGACTGGGGGGCTGGGGACCCCCCTCTGCTCCTGGGGGCTGGGGACCCCCCCACCTCTACTCCTGGGGGACACCACCCAGGGGACCCCCACCCCAGGGGCACGATCTGTGGGGTCACCAGGGATGGGACCCCCCAGGCCTGGGACCCCCAAGACCCCCCAGGGTCCTGCTCCTGGGGTCACCAGGGATGGGACCCCCCAGGCCTGGGACCCCCAAGACCCCCCCAGGGGCACGATCTGTGGGGTCACCAGGGATGGGACCCCCCAAAAACACCTCAGGGTCCTGCTCCTGGGGTCCCCAGGGATGGGACCCCCCAGGCCTGGGACCCCCAAGACCCCCCCAGGGTCACGATCTGTGGGGTCACCAGGGATGGGACCCCTCCCCCAAAACACCTCAGGGTCCTGCTCCTGGGGGACCCCCCCAGGGGACCCCCACCCCAGGGGCACCTTCTGTGGGGTCAGCAGGGATGGGACCCCCCAAAAACACCTCAGGGTCCTGCTCCTGGGGTCCCCAGGGATGGGACCCCCCAGGCCTGGGACCCCCAAGAACCCCCCAGGGGCACGATCTGTGGGGTCACCAGGGATGGGACCCCCTCCCCCAAAAACACCTCAGGGTCCTGCTCAGTGGGGGTCCCCATGGTGACCTCCCTGTGTCCCCAGGGGGTGGGGATGATGCTGGGTGGGGGTCCCCATGGTGACCCCCCTGTCTCCATGGTGACCACCCAGTGTCCCCAGGGAGGGTGAGGATGCTGCTGGGTGGGGATGATGCTGGGTGGGGGTCCCCATGGTGACCCCCCTGTCTCCATGGTGACCACCCAGTGTCCCCAGGGGGGTGAGGATGCTGATGGTTGGGGATGCTGCTGGGTGAGGATGATGCTGGGTGGGGGTCCCCATGGTGACCCCCCTGTCTCCATGGTGACCACCCAGTGTCCCCAGGGGGGTGGGGATGCTGCTGGGTGGGGGTCCCCATGGTGACCCCCCTGTCTCCATGGTGACCACCCAGTGTCCCCAGGGGGTGGGGATGCTGCTGGGTGGGGGTCCCCATGGTGACCCCCCTGTCTCCATGGTGACCACCCAGTGTCCCCAGGGGGGTGAGGATGCTGATGGTTGGGGATGCTGCTGGGTGAGGATGATGCTGGGTGGGGGTCCCCATGGTGACCCCCCTGTCTCCATGGTGACCACCCAGTGTCCCCAGGGGGGTGGGGATGATGCTGGGTGGGGGTCCCCATGGTGACACCTGTGTCCCCCTGTCCCCCTGTCCCCAGGGGGTGTCAGAGCAGGGTGATGCTGGGTGGGGGTCCCCATGGTGACCCCCCTGTCTCCATGGTGACCACCCAGTGTCCCCAGGGGGGTGTCAGAGCAGGATGATGCTGGGTGGGGGTCCCCATGGTGACCCCCCAGTGTCCCCAGGGGGGGTGAGGATGCTGCTGGGTGAGGATGCTGCTGGCCTGGGGGGGTTGGGGTCGCTGTGGGGCTGGGTCCCCAGGGTGACACGTGTGTGTCCCCCCTTGTCCCCAGGGGGGTGTCCGAGCAGGAGCGGGCCCAGAAGAGGCGCCGGGGGGTGGGGATGCTGGTGACCCCCCTGTCCCCACGTGTCCCTGTGTCCCCAGGGGGGTGGGGATGCTGCTGGGTGGGGGTCCCCATGGTGACCCCCCTGTCTCCATGGTGACCACCCAGTGTCCCCAGGGAGGGTGAGGATGCTGCTGGGTGGGGATGATGCTGGGTGGGGATGATGCTGGGTGGGGGTCCCCATGGTGACCCCCCTGTCTCCATGGTGACCACCCTGTGTCCCCAGGGGGGTGGGGATGCTGCTGGGTGAGGATGATGCTGGGTGGGGGTCCCCATGGTGACCCCCCTGTCCCCATGGAGACCCCCATGTGTCCCCAAGGGGGGTGGGGATGATGCTGGGTGGGGATGCTGCTGGGTGAGGATGATGCTGGGTGGGGGTCCCCATGGTGACCCGCGTGTCTCCATGGTGACCACCCAGTGTCCCCAGGGGGTGTCAGAGCAGGATGATGCTGGGTGGGGGTCCCCATGGTGACCCCCCTGTCTCCATGGTGACCACCCAGTGTCCCCAGGGGGGTGTCAGAGCAGGATGATGCTGGGTGGGGGTCCCCATGGTGACCCCCCAGTGTCCCCAGGGAGGGGTGAGGATGCTGCTGGGTGAGGATGCTGCTGGCCTGGGGGGGTTGGGGTCGCTGTGGGGCTGGGTCCCCAGGGTGACACGTGTGTCCTGTGTCCCCCCCTTGTCCCCAGGGGGGTGTCCGAGCAGGAGCGGGCCCAGAAGAGGCGCCGGGGGACCGTTACTCGGTGCAGACCTCGCTGCTGGTGGCCACCCTGAAGAAGCTGCTGCCCGTGGGGCTCAACATGTGCTCCCCCAGCGACCAGGACCTGATCGCCGCGGCCAAGGGGCGCTACGCCCTGGTGGGTGCCACAGGGGACCCCCCGGACACCCCCCGGGGGTGGGGGTGGGGTGGGGAACCTGGGGGTGCTCACACATCCCCACCCCCAGCTCCCAGCCCTGGGGGTGCCTGGGTGCTCCCTGCTGAGGGGCACCTGGTGGGGACCCTTGGGGAGGTGGGTGGCACAGGGGACCCTTGGGGACACCCCTGGGGACCCTTGGGGACACCCCTGGGTGGGTGGGGGGTGGGGTATGGGGTGGGGGGGGGGACCTGGGGGTGCTCACCCCCCCCCCACCCTGACCCCCCTCCGGGTGCTCCCTGCTGAGGGGCATCTGGTGGGGACCCTTGGGGAGGTGGGTGGCACAGGGGACCCTTGGGGACACCCCTGGGGACCCTTGGGGACACCCCTGGGTGGGTGGGGGTGGGGTATAGGGTGGGGGGACCTGGGGGTGGTCACCCATCCCCACCCCCAACCCCCAGCCCTGGGGGGTGCCTGGGTGCTCCCTGCTGAGGGGCACCTGGTGGGGACCCTTGGGGACACCCCTGGGGACCCTTGGGGACACCCCTGGGTGGGTGGGGGTGGGGTATGGGGTGGGGGGACCTGGGGGTGCTCACCCCCACCCCCAGCCTGACTCCCCCGGGTGGGTGCCTGGGTGCTCCCTGCTGAGGGGCACTTGGTGGGTGGTACAGGGGACCCTTGGGGACACCCCTGGGGACCCTTGGGGACACCCTTGGTGGGTGGGGGTGGGGTATAGGGTGGGGGGACCTGGGGGTGCTCACCCCCACCCTGACCCCCACCCTGACCCCCCTGGGTGGGTGCCTGGCTGCCCCCTGCAGAAGGACACGGACGAGGAGGTGAGGGAGTTCCTGCTCAGCAACCTGCAGCTGCAGGGCAAGGTGAGACCACCAGTGCCACCAGTGTGGCACCAGTGGCACCAGTGTGGCACCAGCATGGCACCAGTGTGGCACCAGCGTGGCACCAGTGCCACCAGCATGGTCCCAGCATGGCACCAGTGGCACCAGCATGGCACCAGTGAACCCCATCCCCAGTGTCCCCACCCTGGCACCAGTGTCCCCAGTGTGGCACCAGTGGCACCAGCACATCCCCAGTGTCCCCAGCATGGCACCAGTGTCCCCAGCGTGGCACCAGTGGCACCAGTGGCACCAGTGTGCACCAGCGTGGCACCAGTGGCACTACCCCATCCCCAGTGTCCCCACCCTGGCACCAGCATGGCACCAGTGTCCCCAGCGTGGCACCACCCAGTCCCCAGTGTCCCCACCCTGGCACCAGTGTGGCACCAGCATCTCCCCAGCGTGACACTACCCAGTCCTCAGTGGTACCACCCTGGCACCAGTGTCCCCAGCGTGGCACCAGTGGAATCACCCAGTCCTCAGTGTCCCCAGCATGGGACCAGCATGGCACCAGTGTCCCCAGCGTGGCACCAGTGTCCCCAGCGTGGCACCAGTGGCACCAGCATGGCACCAGTGTCCCCAGCATGGCACCAGTGAACCCCATCCCCAGTGTCCCTACCCTGGCACCAGTGTCCCCAGCGTGGCACCAGTGGAATCACCCAGTCCTCAGTGTCCCCAGCATGGCACCAGCATGGCACCAGTATCCCCAGCGTGGCACCAGTGGCACCAGCATGTCCCCAGTGAACCCCATCCCCAGTGTCCCCACCCTGGCACCAGTGTCCCCACCCTGGCACCAGTGTCCCCAGCATGGCACCAGTGCCACCAGCCCCATCCCCAGTGTCCCCACCCTGGCACCAGCATGGCACCAGTGTCCCCAGCGTGGCACCAGTGTCCCCACCCAGTCCCCAGTGTCCCCACCGTGGCACCAGTGTCCCCAGCCCTGGCACCAGTGAACCCCATCCCCAGTGTCCCTACCCTGGCACCAGTGTCCCCAGCGTGGCACCAGTGGCACCAGCATGGCACCAGTGTTCCCAGCATGTCCCCAGAGTCACCACCCTGGCACCAGTGTCCCCAGCATGGCACCAGTGTCCCTACCCTGGCACCAGTGTCCCCACCCTGGCACCAGTGGCACCAGCACATCCCCAGTGTCCCCAGCATGGCACCAGTGTCCCCACCCAGTCCCCAGTGTCCCCAGCATGTTCACCAGTGTCCCCACCCTGGCACCAGTGTCCCCATGGTGTCCCCAGGGGTGACCCTGGTGTTGCCATCCCTGTCCCCAGGGGGAGGGCAGCTCGTCCCTGCGCTGGCAGATGGCCCTGTCCCCATGGTGTCCCCTGTCCCCATGGTGTCCCCATGTCCCCATATCCCCATATCCCCATATCCCCATATCCCCATGTCCCCATGTCCCCATATCCCCATGTCCCCATGTCCCCATGTCCCCATATCCCCATATCCCCATATCCCCATATCCCCATGTCCCCATGTCCCCATGTCCCCATATCCCCATATCCCCATATCCCCATGTCCCCATATCCCCATATCCCCATATCCCCATGTCCCCCTGTCCCCATATCCCCATATCCCCATGTCCCCATATCCCCATGTCCCCATATCCCCATGTCCCCATGTCCCCATATCCCCCTGTCCCCATATCCCCATATCCCCATGTCCCCATATCCCCATATCCCCATATCCCCATATCCCCATGTCCCCATGTCCCCATATCCCCATGTCCCCATATCCCCATGTCCCCATGTCCCCATGTCCCCATATCCCCATGTCCCCATATCCCCATGTCCCCATATCCCCATATCCCCATATCCCCATATCCCCATGTCCCCATGTCCCCATATCCCCATGTCCCCATATCCCCATATCCCCCTGTCCCCATGTCCCCCTGTCCCCATATCCCCATATCCCCATATCCCCATATCCCCATATCCCCATGTCCCCATGTCCCCATATCCCCATATCCCCATATCCCCATATCCCCCTGTCCCCATGTCCCCCTGTCCCCATATCCCCATATCCCCATATCCCCATATCCCCATATCCCCATGTCCCCATATCCCCATGTCCCCCTGTCCCCATATCCCCATGTCCCCATATCCCCATGTCCCCCTGTCCCCATATCCCCATATCCCCATGTCCCCATATCCCCATGTCCCCATATCCCCATGTCCCCCTGTCCCCATATCCCCATATCCCCATATCCCCATATCCCCATATCCCCATGTCCCCATATCCCCATATCCCCATATCCCCATATCCCCATGTCCCCATATCCCCATATCCCCATGTCCCCATATCCCCATATCCCCATGTCCCCATGTCCCCATATCCCCATGTCCCCATATCCCCATATCCCCATGTCCCCATATCCCCATATCCCCCTGTCCCCATGTCCCCCTGTCCCCATATCCCCATATCCCCATGTCCCCATATCCCCATGTCCCCATATCCCCATATCCCCATGTCCCCATATCCCCATGTCCCCATATCCCCATATCCCCATATCCCCATGTCCCCATATCCCCATGTCCCCATATCCCCATATCCCCATGTCCCCATATCCCCATATCCCCATATCCCCATATCCCCATGTCCCCATGTCCCCATATCCCCATGTCCCCATATCCCCATATCCCCCTGTCCCCATGTCCCCCTGTCCCCATGTCCCCCTGTCCCCATATCCCCCTGTCCCCATATCCCCATATCCCCATGTCCCCATATCCCCATATCCCCATATCCCCATATCCCCATGTCCCCATATCCCCATATCCCCATGTCCCCATATCCCCATATCCCCATATCCCCATATCCCCATGTCCCCATGTCCCCATATCCCCATGTCCCCATATCCCCATATCCCCATGTCCCCCTGTCCCCATATCCCCATATCCCCATATCCCCATATCCCCATGTCCCCATATCCCCATATCCCCATGTCCCCATATCCCCATATCCCCATGTCCCCATGTCCCCATATCCCCATATCCCCATATCCCCATATCCCCATGTCCCCCTGTCCCCATGTCCCCATATCCCCATGTCCCCATATCCCCATGTCCCCATATCCCCATATCCCCATGTCCCCATGTCCCCATGTCCCCATGTCCCCATATCCCCATGTCCCCATATCCCCATATCCCCCTGTCCCCATGTCCCCCTGTCCCCATATCCCCATATCCCCATGTCCCCATATCCCCATGTCCCCATATCCCCATATCCCCATGTCCCCATATCCCCATGTCCCCATATCCCCATATCCCCATATCCCCATGTCCCCATATCCCCATGTCCCCATATCCCCATGTCCCCATATCCCCATATCCCCATATCCCCATATCCCCATGTCCCCATGTCCCCATATCCCCATGTCCCCATATCCCCATATCCCCCTGTCCCCATGTCCCCCTGTCCCCATATCCCCCTGTCCCCATATCCCCATATCCCCATGTCCCCATATCCCCATGTCCCCATATCCCCATATCCCCATATCCCCATATCCCCATGTCCCCATATCCCCATATCCCCATATCCCCATATCCCCATGTCCCCATATCCCCATATCCCCATATCCCCATATCCCCATATCCCCATATCCCCATGTCCCCATATCCCCATATCCCCATGTCCCCATGTCCCCATATCCCCATGTCCCCATATCCCCATATCCCCCTGTCCCCATGTCCCCCTGTCCCCATATCCCCATGTCCCCATATCCCCATGTCCCCCTGTCCCCATATCCCCATATCCCCATGTCCCCATATCCCCATGTCCCCATATCCCCATATCCCCATATCCCCATATCCCCATGTCCCCATATCCCCATATCCCCATATCCCCATATCCCCATGTCCCCATATCCCCATGTCCCCATATCCCCATATCCCCATATCCCCATATCCCCATATCCCCATATCCCCATATCCCCATGTCCCCATATCCCCATATCCCCATATCCCCATATCCCCATATCCCCATGTCCCCATATCCCCATATCCCCATGTCCCCATATCCCCATGTCCCCCTGTCCCCATATCCCCATATCCCCATGTCCCCATATCCCCATATCCCCATGTCCCCATATCCCCATATCCCCATATCCCCATATCCCCATGTCCCCATATCCCCATGTCCCCATATCCCCATATCCCCATGTCCCCATATCCCCATATCCCCATGTCCCCATATCCCCATATCCCCATATCCCCATATCCCCATGTCCCCCTGTCCCCATGTCCCCCTGTCCCCATGTCCCCATGTCCCCATGTCCCTGTCCCTGTCCCTGTCCCCATGGTGTCCCCATGGTGTCCCCAGGGGTGACCCTGGTGTCCCCATCCCTGTCCCCAGGGGGAGGGCAGCTCGTCCCTGCGCTGGCAGATGACCCTGTCCCCATGGTGTCCCCTGTCCCCATGGTGTCCCCAGGGGTGACCCTGGTGTCCCCATCCCTGTCCCCAGGGGGAGGGCAGCTCGTCCCTGCGCTGGCAGATGGCCCTGTACCGGGCAGGGGCCGGGAGGGCCGAGGACTCCGACAGCCCCGAGAAGATCGTGCGCAGGGTGCAGGAGGTGTCGGCCGTGCTCTACCACCTCGAGCAGGTCAGGGGGGGCTTGGGGGGGTCCTGAGGGGTCCTGAGGGGTCCTGGGGGGCTTCTGATAGGTCCTAGGGGGTTCTGAGGGGTCTTGGGGGGTTTCTGGGGGGTTCTATGGAGGTTCTGAGGGCTATTGAGGGGTCCTGGGGAGGTTCTGAAGGGTGGGGGGGGTCCTGAGGGGTCTTGGGGGGATCCTAAGGGGTCCTGAGGGGTCCTGGGTGGGTTCTGAGGGGTCCTGGGGGGGTCCTGAGGGGTCCTATGGGGGTTCTGAGGGGTTCTGAGGGGTCTTGGGGGTCCTGGGGGTTTCTGAGGGGGTTCTGAGGGGTCTTGGGGGGACTCTGAGGGATCCTATGGGGGTTCTGAGGGGTTCTGAGGGCTCTTGGGGGTCTTGGGGGGTTTCTGAGGGGGTTCTGAGGGGTCCTGGGGGGTCCTGAGGGGTTCTATGGGGGTTCTGAGGGGTTCTGAGGGGTCTTGGGGGGTTTCTGAGGGGTCTTGGGGGTCTCAGAGGTGCAGGAGGTGTCGGCCGTGCTCTACCACCTCGAGCAGGTCAGGGGGGCTTGGGGGGGTCTTGGGAGGGTCCTGAGGGGTCCTAGGGGGGTTCTGAGGGGTTCTATGGGGGTTCTGAGGGTTCTGAGGGGTCTTGGGGGTCCTGGGGGGTTTCTGAGCGGTTCTGAGGGGTCTTGGGGGGTTTCTGAGGGATCCTATGGGGGTTCTGAGGGCTCTTGGGGGGTCTTGGAGTGGGTCCTGAGGGGTCCTGGGGGGGTCCTGAGGGGTCCTATGGGGGTTCTGAGGGGTTCTGAGGGGTCTTGGGGGGTTTCTGAGGGGTCCTGGGGGTCTCAGAGGTGCAGGAGGTGTCGGCCGTGCTCTACCACCTCGAGCAGGTCAGGGGGGTCCTGGGGGGGTCCTGGGGGGGTTCTGAGGGGTTCTGAGGGGTCCTATGGGGGTCCTGAGGAGTTCTGATGGGGGTTCTGGGGGTCCTGGGGGGTTTCTGAGGGGTCCTATGGGGGTTCTGAGGGTGGTTCTGAGGGGTCCTTGGGGGTCCTGAGGGGTTTCTGAGGGGATCCTGAGGGGTCCTATGGGGGTTCTGAGGGGTCCATGGGGGTCCTGAGAGGTTCTGAGGGGGTCCTGAGAGGTTCTATGTGGGTTCTGAGGGGTCCTGATGGGGGTCCTGAGGGGTCTTGGGGGTCCTGGGGTGGTTTCTGAGGGGCCCTATGGGGGTCCTGAGGGGTTCTATGGGGGTTCTGAGGGGTCTTGGGGGTTCTGGGGGTCCTGGGGTGGTTCTGAGGGGGTTCTGGTGGGTCCTGGGGTTCTAGGTTCTTGAGGGGTCTTATGGGGGTTCTTGAGGGGTTCTGAGGGGTCCTTGGGGGGTCCTGAGGGGTTCTGAGGGGATCCTGAGGGGTCCTATGGGGGTTCTGAGGGGTTCTGAGGGGTCTTGGGGGTCCTGGGGGTTTCTGAGGGGTTTCTGAGAGGTCCTGGGGGGTTCTGAGGGGTCCTATGGGGTTTCTGAGGGGTTCTGAGGGGTCCTGGGGGTCCTGAGGGGCCCTATGGGGATCCTGAGGGGTCCTGGGGGGTTCTGATAGGTCCTATGGGGGTTCTGAGGCGTTCTGAGGGGTCTTGGGGGTCCTGGGGGGTTTCTGAAGGGGTTCTGGGGGTCCTGGGGTGGTTCTGAGGGGCCCTATGGGGGTCCTGAGGGGTTCTATGGGGGTTCTGAGGGGTCTTGGGGGTCCTGAGGGGTTTCTGGGGGGTCCTGGGGTGGTTCTGAGGGGGTCCTGATGGGTCCTATGGGGGTTCTGAGGGCTCTTGAGGGGTTCTGGGGGGTCTTGGGGGGGTCCTGAGGGGTCCTGGGGGGGTCCTGAGGGGTTCTGGGGGTCTTGGGGGGGTCTTGGGGAGTCCTGGGGGGTCTTGGGGGGTCCTGAGGGGTCCTGGGGGGTCCTGAGGGGTCCTATGGGGGTTCTGAGGGGTTCTGAGGGGTCTTGGGGGTCCTGGGGGGTTTCTGAGCGGTTCTGAGGGGTCTTGGGGGTTTCTGAGGGATCCTATGGGGGTTCTGAGGGCTCTTGGGGGTCTTGGGGGGTCTTGGGGGGTTCTGAGGGGTCCTGGGGGGGTCCTGAGGGGTCCTGGGGGGTTCTGAGGGGTTCTGACGGGTCTTGGGGGTCCTGGGGGGTCCTGAGGGGTCCTGGGGGTCTCAGAGATGCAGGAGGTGTCGGCCGTGCTCTACCACCTCGAGCAGGTCAGGGGGGCTTGGGGGGTCTTTGGGGGTCCTGGGGGTCCTAGGGGGTCCTGATGGGTCCTATGGGGGTTCTGAGGGCTCTTGAGGGGTCTTGGGGGTCCTGGGGGGTTTCTGAGGGGGTTCTGGGGGGTCCTGGGGTGGTTCTGAGGGGTCTTATGGGGGTTCTGAGGGGTTCTGAGGGGTCTTGGGGGTCCTGGGGGGTTTCTGAGGGGGTCCTGAGGGGTCCTGGGGGTCCTGGGGGGTTCTGAGGGGTCCTGGGGGGGTCCTGAGGGATTCTGGGGGGTCTTGGGGAGTCCTGGGTGGTCTTGGAGGGTCCTGAGGGGTCTTGGGGAGTTCTGGGGGATCTTGGGGGGTCCTGAGGGGGTTCTGAAGGGTCTGGGGGGGTCCTGAGGGGTCTTGGGGGGCCCTAGGGGGGTCCTGAGGGGTCCTGGGGGGTTTCTGAGGGGGTCCTGGGGGGTTTTGGGGGTCTTGGGGGGTTTCTGAGGGGGTCCTGAGGGGTCCTGGGGGGTTTCTGAGGGGGTCTGGGGGGGTTTTGGGGGGTCCTGAGGGGTCCTATGGGGGTTCCGAGGGCTCTTGGGGGTCTTTGGGGGTCTTGGGGGGTTCTTAGGGGTCTTGGGGTGTCCTGGGGGGGTGTCAGTGGGTCCCTGGGGTTTGGGGGGAGGGGTTTGAGGGGTCTTGGGGGGGTTTGGGGGGTCTGGGGGGTCTGGGGGGTCTGAGTGGATTTGGGGGGTCCCAGGGGTCCCACTTTGCCCCCCCCCCCAGACAGAGCACCCCTACAAGTCCAAGAAGGCCGTGTGGCACCAAGGGGTGTCTGGGGGGGTTTGGGGGGCCTGGGGGGATTTCGGGGGGTCTGGGGGGGTCTGAGGGGGTCTGGGGGGGTCTGGGTGCATTTGGGGGGTCCCAGGGGTCCCACTTTGCCCCCCCCCCAGACAGAGCACCCCTACAAGTCCAAGAAGGCCGTGTGGCACCAAGGGGTGTCTGGGGGGTTTGGGGGGCTGGGGGGATTTGGGGGGGTCTGGGGGGGTCTGGGGGGGTCTGGGGGGGTCTGGGGGGGTCTGGGTGGATTTGGGGGGGTCCCAGGGGTCCCACTTTGCCCCCCCCCCCCAGACAGAGCACCCCTACAAGTCCAAGAAGGCCGTGTGGCACCAAGGGGTGTCTGGGGGGGTTTGGGGGGGCCTGGGGGGATTTGGGGGGGTCTGGGGGGGTCTGAGGGGGTCTGGGGGGGTCTGGGTGGATTTGGGGGGGTCCCAGGGGTCCCACTTTGCCCCCCCCCCAGACAGAGCACCCCTACAAGTCCAAGAAGGCCGTGTGGCACCAAGGGGTGTCTGGGGGGTTTGGGGGGGTCCCTGGGATTTGGGGGGGTCTGGGGGGGTCTGAGGGGGTCTGGGGGGTCTGGGGGGGTCTGGGTGGATTTGGGGGGGTCCCAGGGGTCCCACTTGCCCCCCCCCCAGACAGAGCACCCCTACAAGTCCAAGAAGGCCGTGTGGCACCAAGGGGTGTCTGGGGGGGTTTGGGGGGCCTGGGGGGATTTGGGGGGTCTGGGGGGGTCTGAGGGGGTCTGGGGGGGTCTGGGTGGATTTGGGGGGGTCCCAGGGGTCCCACTTTGCCCCCCCCCCCAGACAGAGCACCCCTACAAGTCCAAGAAGGCCGTGTGGCACCAAGGGGTGTCTGGGGGGGTTTGGGGGGTCCCTGGGATTTGGGGGGGTCTGGGGGGGTCTGGGGGGGTCTGGGGGGGTCTGGGGGGGTCTGGGTGGATTTGGGGGGGTCCCAGGGGTCCCACTTTGCCCCCCCCCCCCAGACAGAGCACCCCTACAAGTCCAAGAAGGCCGTGTGGCACCAAGGGGTGTCTGGGGGGGTTTGGGGGGCCTGGGGGGATTTGGGGGGGTCCCAGGGGTCCCACTTGCCCCCCCCCCCAGACAGAGCACCCCTACAAGTCCAAGAAGGCCGTGTGGCACCAAGGGGTGTCTGGGGGGGTTTGGGGGGGCCTGGGGGGATTTGGGGGAGTCTGGGGGGGTCTGGGGGGGTCTGGGGGGGTCTGGGGGGGTCTGGGTGCATTTGGGGGGGTCCCAGGGGTCCCACTTTGCCCCCCCCCCAGACAGAGCACCCCTACAAGTCCAAGAAGGCCGTGTGGCACCAAGGGGTGTCTGGGGGGGTTTGGGGGGGCCTGGGGGGATTTCGGGGGGTCTGGGGGGGTCTGAGGGGGTCTGGGGGGGTCTGGGTGCATTTGGGGGGGTCCCAGGGGTCCCACTTTGCCCCCCCAGACAGAGCACCCCTACAAGTCCAAGAAGGCCGTGTGGCACCAAGGGGTGTCTGGGGGGGTTTGGGGGGGCTGGGGGGATTTGGGGGGGTCTGGGGGGGTCTGGGGGGGTCTGGGGGGGTCTGGGGGGTCTGGGTGGATTTGGGGGGGTCCCAGGGGTCCCACTTTGCCCCCCCCCCAGACAGAGCACCCCTACAAGTCCAAGAAGGCCGTGTGGCACCAAGGGGTGTCTGGGGGGGTTTGGGGGGGCCTGGGGGGATTTGGGGGGGTCTGGGGGGGTCTGAGGGGGTCTGGGGGGGTCTGGGTGGATTTGGGGGGGTCCCAGGGGTCCCACTTTGCCCCCCCCCCCAGACAGAGCACCCCTACAAGTCCAAGAAGGCCGTGTGGCACCAAGGGGTGTCTGGGGGGGTTTGGGGGGTCCCTGGGATTTGGGGGGGTCTGGGGGGGTCTGGGGGGGTCTGGGGGGGTCTGGGGGGGTCTGGGTGGATTTGGGGGGGTCCCAGGGGTCCCACTTTGCCCCCCCCCCCAGACAGAGCACCCCTACAAGTCCAAGAAGGCCGTGTGGCACCAAGGGGTGTCTGGGGGGGTTTGGGGGGCCTGGGGGGATTTGGGGGGGTCTGGGGGGGTCTGAGGGGGTCTGGGGGGGTCTGGGTGGATTTGGGGGGGTCCCAGGGGTCCCACTTTGCCCCCCCCCCCAGACAGAGCACCCCTACAAGTCCAAGAAGGCCGTGTGGCACCAAGGGGTGTCTGGGGGGGTTTGGGGGGGTCCCTGGGATTTGGGGGGGTCTGGGGGGGTCTGAGGGGGTCTGGGGGGTCTGGGGGGGTCTGGGTGGATTTGGGGGGGTCCCAGGGGTCCCACTTTGCCCCCCCCCCAGACAGAGCACCCCTACAAGTCCAAGAAGGCCGTGTGGCACCAAGGGGTGTCTGGGGGGGTTTGGGGGGGCCTGGGGGGATTTGGGGGGTCCCAGGGGTCCCACTTGCCCCCCCCCCCAGACAGAGCACCCCTACAAGTCCAAGAAGGCCGTGTGGCACCAAGGGGTGTCTGGGGGGTTTGGGGGGGCCTGGGGGGATTTGGGGGAGTCTGGGGGGGTCTGGGGGGGTCTGGGGGGGTCTGGGGGGGTCTGGGTGCATTTGGGGGGGTCCCAGGGGTCCCACTTTGCCCCCCCCAGACAGAGCACCCCTACAAGTCCAAGAAGGCCGTGTGGCACCAAGGGGTGTCTGGGGGGGTTTGGGGGGGCCTGGGGGGATTTCGGGGGGTCTGGGGGGGTCTGAGGGGGTCTGGGAGGGTCTGGGTGCATTTGGGGGGTCCCAGGGGTCCCACTTTGCCCCCCCCCAGACAGAGCACCCCTACAAGTCCAAGAAGGCCGTGTGGCACAAGCTGCTCTCCAAGCAGCGCCGTCGCGCCGTCGTCGCCTGTTTCCGCATGACCCCGCTCTACAACCTGCCCCGGTGGGCACTGGGAGGGCACTGGGAGGCACTGGGAGGGCACTGGGAGGCACTGGGAGGGCAATGGGAGCACTGGGAGGGCACTGGGAGGGCACTGGGAGCACTGGGAGGCACTGGGAGGGCACTGGGAGGGCACTGGGAGGGCACTGGGAGGCACTGGGAGCACTGGGAGGCACTGGGAGGGCACTGGGAGGGAACTGGGAGGGCACTGGGAGCACTGGGAGGGCACTGGGAGGCACTGGGAGGGCAATGGGAGGGCACTGGGAGGGCAATGGGAGGAGGGGACTGGGAGGGCACTGGGAGGGCACTGGGAGGGCACTGGGAGGCACTGGGAGGCACTGGGAGGGCAATGGGAGCACTGGGAGGGCACTGGGAGGGCACTGGGAGGCACTGGGAGCACTGGGAGGGCACTGGGAGGCACTGGGAGGGCAATGGGAGCACTGGGAGGGCACTGGGAGGGCACTGGGAGCACTGGGAGGGCACTGGAAGGGCACTGGGATGCACTGGGAGGGCACTGAGGGGTACTGGGAGGCACTGGGAGGCACTGGGGGAGCACTGGGAGGCACTGGGAGGGGACTGAAAGCACTGGAGGGCACTGGGAGGGCACTGGGAGGCACTGGGAGGCACTGGGGGCACTGGGAGGGCACTGGGAGGGGACTGGAAGGCACTGGGAGGCACTGGGAGCACTGGGAGGGCACTTGGAGGGGGGGCACTGGGAGGGCACTGGGAGCACTGGGAGGGCACTGGGAGGCACTGGGAGGGCACTGGGAGGGCACTGGGAGGCACTGGGAGGGCAATGGGAGCACTGGGAGGGCACTGGGAGGCACTGGGAGGGCAATGGGAGCACTGGGAGGGCACTGGGAGGGCACTGGGAGGCACTGGGAGCACTGGGAGGCACTGGGAGGGCACTGGGAGGGAACTGGGAGGGCACTGGGAGCACTGGGAGGGCACTGGGAGGCACTGGGAGGGCACTGGGAGGCACTGGGAGGGCAATGGGAGCACTGGGAGGGCACTGGGAGGCACTGGGAGCACTGGGAGGCACTGGGAGGGCACTGGGAGGGCACTGGGAGGCACTGGGAGGGCAATGGGAGCACTGGGAGGGCACTGGGAGGGCACTGGGAGGCACTGGGAGCACTGGGAGGCACTGGGAGGGCACTGGGAGGGAACTGGGAGGGCACTGGGAGCACTGGGAGGGCACTGGGAGGCACTGGGAGGGCAATGGGAGCACTGGGAGGGCACTGGGAGGCACTGGGAGCACTGGGAGGCACTGGGAGGGCACTGGGAGGGCACTGGGAGCACTGGGAGGGCACTGGGAGGGCACTGGGAGGGCACTGGGAGGCACTGGGAGGCACTGGGAGGGCACTGGGAGGCACTGGGAGGGCAATGGGAGCACTGGGAGGGCACTGGGAGGGCACTGGGAGGCACTGGGAGGGAACTGGGAGGGCACTGGGAGCACTGGGAGGGCACTGGGAGGGAACTGGGAGCACTGGGAGGGCACTGGGAGGCACTGGGAGGGCACTGGGAGCACTGGGAGGGCACTGGGAGGGCACTGGGAGGCACTGGGAGGCACTGGGAGGCACTGGGAGGGCACTGGGAGGGAACTGGGAGGGCACTGGGAGCACTGGGAGGGCACTGGGAGGCACTGGGAGGGCACTGGGAGGCACTGGGAGGGCACTGGGAGGGCACTGGGAGGCACTGGGAGGGCAATGGGAGCACTGGGAGGGCACTGGGAGGGCACTGGGAGGCACTGGGAGGGCAATGGGAGCACTGGGAGGGCACTGGGAGGGCACTGGGAGGCACTGGGAGCACTGGGAGGCACTGGGAGGGCACTGGGAGGGAACTGGGAGGGCACTGGGAGCACTGGGAGGGCACTGGGAGGCACTGGGAGGGCACTGGGAGGCACTGGGAGGGCAATGGGAGCACTGGGAGGGCACTGGGAGGCACTGGGAGCACTGGGAGGCACTGGGAGGGCACTGGGAGGGCACTGGGAGGCACTGGGAGGGCAATGGGAGCACTGGGAGGGCACTGGGAGGGCACTGGGAGGCACTGGGAGCACTGGGAGGCACTGGGAGGGCACTGGGAGGGAACTGGGAGGGCACTGGGAGCACTGGGAGGGCACTGGGAGGCACTGGGAGGGCACTGGGAGGCACTGGGAGGGCAATGGGAGCACTGGGAGGGCACTGGGAGGCACTGGGAGCACTGGGAGGCACTGGGAGGGCACTGGGAGGCACTGGGAGCACTGGGAGGGCACTGGGAGGGCACTGGGAGGCACTGGGAGCACTGGGAGGCACTGGGAGGGCACTGGGAGGGAACTGGGAGGGCACTGGGAGCACTGGGAGGCACTGGGAGGGAACTGGGAGGGCACTGGGAGCACTGGGAGGGCACTGGGAGGCACTGGGAGGGCAATGGGAGCACTGGGAGGGCACTGGGAGGGCACTGGGAGCACTGGGAGGGCACTGGAAGGGCACTGGGATGCACTGGGAGGGCACTGAGGGGTACTGGGAGGCACTGGGAGGCACTGGGGGAGCACTGGGAGGCACTGGGAGGGGACTGAAAGCACTGGAGGGCACTGGGAGGGCACTGGGAGGCACTGGGAGGCACTGGGGGCACTGGGAGGGCACTGGGAGGGGACTGGAAGGCACTGGGAGGCACTGGGAGCACTGGGAGGGCACTTGGAGGGGACTGGGAGGCACAGGGAGGCACTGGGAGGGCACTAGGATGCACTGGGAGGGCACTGGGAGGGCACTGGGAGCACTGGGAGGGCACTGGGAGGGCACTGGGAGGCACTGGGAGCACTGGGAGGCACTGGGAGGGCACTGGGAGGGAACTGGGAGGGCACTGGGAGGCACTGGGAGGGCACTGGGAGGCACTGGGAGGGCAATGGGAGCACTGGGAGGGCACTGGGAGGCACTGGGAGCACTGGGAGGCACTGGGAGGGCACTGGGAGGGCACTGGGAGGCACTGGGAGGGCAATGGGAGCACTGGGAGGGCACTGGGAGGCACTGGGAGCACTGGGAGGCACTGGGAGGGCACTGGGAGGGCACTGGGAGGGCACTGGGAGCACTGGGAGGGCACTGGGAGGCACTGGGAGGGCAATGGGAGCACTGGGAGGGCACTGGGAGGGCACTAGGAGGCACTGTGGGGGCACTGGGAGGGCACTGGGAGGGCACTGGGAGGCACTGGGAGGGCACTGGGAGGCACTGGGAGCACTGGGAGGGCACTGAGAGCACTGGGAGGCACAGGGAGGCACTGGGAGGGCACTAGGATGCACTGGGAGGGCACTGGGAGGCACTGGGAGCACTGGGAGGGCACTGGAAGGGCACTGGGATGCACTGGGAGGGCACTGAGGGGTACTGGGAGGTACTGGGAGGCACTGGGAGAGCACTGGGAGGGGACTGAAAGCACTGGAGGGCACTGGGAGGGCACTGGGAGGCACTGGGAGGGGACTGAAAGCACTGGAGGGCACTGGGAGGGCACTGGGAGGCACTGGGAGGCACTGGGGGCACTGGGAGGGCACTGGGAGGGGACTGGAAGGCACTGGGAGGCACTGGGAGCACTGGGAGGGCACTTGGAGGGGACTGGGAGGCACAGGGAGGCACTGGGAGGGCACTAGGATGCACTGGGAGGGCACTGGGAGGGCACTGGGAGCACTGGGAGGGCACTGGGAGGCACTGGGAGGGGACTGGGAGGGCACTGGGAGGCACTGGGAGGGCACTGGGAGGGACTGGGAGGCACTGGGAGGGCACTGGGAGGGCACTGGGAGGGCACTGGGGGGGCACTGGGAGCACTGGGAGGCACTGGGAGGGCACTGGGAGGCACTGGGAGGTACTGTGGGGGCACTGGGAGGGCAATGGGAGGCACTGGCGGTAACCGGGGGTAACTGGGAGGAGCCCCTGGGGGCAACTGGGAGTCCCTGGAGGTAACTGGGAGGCACTGGTGATAACTGGGGGTAACTGGGAGGAGACTCTGGGGGTAACTGGGAGTCAGTGGGGGTAACTGGGAGGCACTGGGGGTAACTGGGAGGCACTGGAGGTAACTGGAGGTAACTGGGAGGAGTCAGTGGGGGTGACTAGGAGCCCCTGGTGGTAACTGGGAGGCACTGGTGATAACTGGGGGTAACTGGGAGGAGACTCTGGGGGTAACTGGGAGTCAGTGGGGGTAACTGGGAGGCACTGGTGGTAACTGGGAAGTACTGGTGATAACTGGGAGTAACTGGGAGCCCCTGGAGGTAACTGGGAGCCCCTGGAGGTAACTGGGAGGCACTGGTGATAACTGGGGGTAACTGGGAGGAGACTATGGGGATAACTGGGAGTCAGTGGGGGTAACTGGGAGCCCCTGGAGGTAACTGGGAGGCACTGGTGATAACTGGGAGTAACTGGGAGGAGACTCTGGGGGTAACTGGGAGTCAGTGGGGGTAACTGGGAGGCACTGGTGGTAACTGGGAAGTACTGGTGATAACTGGGAGTAACTGGGAGCCCCTGGAGGTAACTGGGAGCCCCTGGAGGTAACTGGGAGGCACTGGTGATAACTGGGGGTAACTGGGAGGAGACTCTGGGGGTAACTGGGAGTCAGTGGGGGTAACTGGGAGGCACTGGTGGTAACTGGGAGGCACTGGTGATAACTGGGGGCAACTGGGAGGAGTCACGGGGGGTAACTGGGAGTCAGTGGGGGTAACTGGGAGGCACTGGGGGTAACTGGGGGTAACTGGGAGGAGTCAGTGGTGGTGACTAGGAGCCCCTGGTGGTAACTGGGAGGCACTGGTGATAACTGGGGGTAACTGGGAGGAGACTATGGGGATAACTGGGAGTCAGTGGGGGTAACTGGGAGGCACTGGAGGTAACTGGGAGGCACTGGTGATAACTGGGAGTAACTGGGAGGAGACTCTGGGGGTAACTGGGAGCCCCTGGAGGTAACTGGGAGTAACTGGTGATAACTGGGGGATAACTGGGAGGAGTCACGGGGGGTAACTGGGAGTCAGTGGGGGTAACTGGGAGGCACTGGAGGTAACTGGGAGGCACTGGTGATAACTGGGGGTAACTGGGAGGAGTCACGGGGGGTAACTGGGAGTCAGTGGGGGTAACTGGGAGGCACTGGGGGTAACTGGGGGTAACTGGGAGGAGTCAGTGGTGGTGACTAGGAGCCCCTGGTGGTAACTGGGAGGCACTGGTGATAACTGGGGGTAACTGGGAGGAGACTATGGGGATAACTGGGAGTCAGTGGGGGTAACTGGGAGGCACTGGTGGTAACTGGGAGGCACTGGTGATAACTGGGGGCAACTGGGAGGAGTCACGGGGGGTAACTGGGAGTCAGTGAGGGTAACTGGGAGGCACTGGGGGTAACTGGGGGTAACTGGGAGGAGTCAGTGGTGGTGACTAGGAGCCCCTGGTGGTAACTGGGAGGCACTGGTGATAACTGGGGGTAACTGGGAGGAGACTATGGGGATAACTGGGAGTCAGTGGGGGTAACTGGGAGGCACTGGAGGTAACTGGGAGGCACTGGTGATAACTGGGAGTAACTGGGAGGAGACTCTGGGGGTAACTGGGAGTCAGTGGGGGTAACTGGGAGGCACTGGTGGTAACTGGGAAGTACTGGTGATAACTGGGAGTAACTGGGAGCCCCTGGAGGTAACTGGGAGCCCCTGGAGGTAACTGGGAGGCACTGGTGATAACTGGGGGTAACTGGGAGGAGACTCTGGGGGTAACTGGGAGTCAGTGGGGGTAACTGGGAGGCACTGGTGGTAACTGGGAGGCACTGGTGATAACTGGGGGCAACTGGGAGGAGTCACGGGGGGTAACTGGGAGTCAGTGGGGGTAACTGGGAGGCACTGGGGGTAACTGGGGGTAACTGGGAGGAGTCAGTGGTGGTGACTAGGAGCCCCTGGTGGTAACTGGGAGGCACTGGTGATAACTGGGGGTAACTGGGAGGAGACTATGGGGATAACTGGGAGTCAGTGGGGGTAACTGGGAGGCACTGGAGGTAACTGGGAGGCACTGGTGATAACTGGGAGTAACTGGGAGGAGACTCTGGGGGTAACTGGGAGCCCCTGGAGGTAACTGGGAGTAACTGGTGATAACTGGGGGATAACTGGGAGGAGTCACGGGGGGTAACTGGGAGTCAGTGGGGGTAACTGGGAGGCACTGGAGGTAACTGGGAGGCACTGGTGATAACTGGGGGTAACTGGGAGGAGTCACGGGGGGTAACTGGGAGTCAGTGGGGGTAACTGGGAGGCACTGGGGGTAACTGGGGGTAACTGGGAGGAGTCAGTGGTGGTGACTAGGAGCCCCTGGTGGTAACTGGGAGGCACTGGTGATAACTGGGGGTAACTGGGAGGAGACTATGGGGATAACTGGGAGTCAGTGGGGGTAACTGGGAGGCACTGGTGGTAACTGGGAGGCACTGGTGATAACTGGGGGCAACTGGGAGGAGTCACGGGGGGTAACTGGGAGTCAGTGAGGGTAACTGGGAGGCACTGGGGGTAACTGGGGGTAACTGGGAGGAGTCAGTGGTGGTGACTAGGAGCCCCTGGTGGTAACTGGGAGGCACTGGTGATAACTGGGGGTAACTGGGAGGAGACTATGGGGATAACTGGGAGTCAGTGGGGGTAACTGGGAGGCACTGGAGGTAACTGGGAGGCACTGGTGATAACTGGGAGTAACTGGGAGGAGACTCTGGGGGTAACTGGGAGCCCCTGGAGGTAACTGGGAGTAACTGGTGATAACTGGGGGATAACTGGGAGGAGTCACGGGGGGTAACTGGGAGTCAGTGGGGGTAACTGGGAGGCACTGGAGGTAACTGGGAGGCACTGGTGATAACTGGGGGTAACTGGGAGGAGTCACGGGGGGTAACTGGGAGTCAGTGGGGGTAACTGGGAGGCACTGGGGGTAACTGGGGGTAACTGGGAGGAGTCAGTGGTGGTGACTAGGAGCCCCTGGTGGTAACTGGGAGGCACTGGTGAT
Source organism: Hypotaenidia okinawae (assembly GCA_027925045.1). Taxonomy (NCBI): domain Eukaryota; kingdom Metazoa; phylum Chordata; class Aves; order Gruiformes; family Rallidae; genus Hypotaenidia; species Hypotaenidia okinawae. Next base: position 903,522 of record BSDF01000031.1, on the reverse strand, counting down.
AACTGGGGGTAACTGGGAGGAGACTATGGGGATAACTGGGAGTCAGTGGGGGTAACTGGGAGGCACTGGAGGTAACTGGGAGGCACTGGTGATAACTGGGAGTAACTGGGAGGAGACTCTGGGGGTAACTGGGAGCCCCTGGAGGTAACTGGGAGTAACTGGTGATAACTGGGGGATAACTGGGAGGAGTCACGGGGGGTAACTGGGAGTCAGTGGGGGTAACTGGGAGGCACTGGAGGTAACTGGGAGGCACTGGTGATAACTGGGGGTAACTGGGAGGAGTCACGGGGGGTAACTGGGAGTCAGTGGGGGTAACTGGGAGGCACTGGGGGTAACTGGGGGTAACTGGGAGGAGTCAGTGGTGGTGACTAGGAGCCCCTGGTGGTAACTGGGAGGCACTGGTGATAACTGGGGGTAACTGGGAGGAGACTATGGGGATAACTGGGAGTCAGTGGGGGTAACTGGGAGGCACTGGAGGTAACTGGGAGGCACTGGTGATAACTGGGAGTAACTGGGAGGAGACTCTGGGGGTAACTGGGAGCCCCTGGAGGTAACTGGGAGTAACTGGTGATAACTGGGGGATAACTGGGAGGAGTCACGGGGGGTAACTGGGAGTCAGTGGGGGTAACTGGGAGGCACTGGTGGTAACTGGGAGGCACTGGGCAGGCACCGGGCCTGCAACCTGTTCCTGGAGGCCTACAGACTCTCCTGGCTGCTGCCTGAGCAACACCCCTTTGAGGACCGAATGATCGAGGACCTGGCGGTGAGGGGGGCGTACAGGGGGGTTGGGGGGTGGGGGGGGTCCCTTAAATCCCCCCCACCCACTTTTAACCCCCCTTCCACCCCCCCGTAGAAATCGGGGGAGGAAGAGGAGGAGGAGGAAGAGGAGCGGGATAAGAAGCCGGATCCCCTGCACCAGCTCATCCTCCACTTCAGCCGCACGGCCTTGACTGAGACGAGGTTTTGGGGGGTCCCTGGGGGGGTTTTGGGGGGTCCCTAGGGGATTTTAGGGGTCCTTGGGGGGTTTTGGGGGGTCCCTGGGGTGCTAATACCCCCCCAAAGACAGAGCACCCCTACGGGCCCCAAGAAGGCCGCGTGGCACCAGGGGGTCCCTGGGGTTTGGGGGGGATTTGGGGGGATTTGGAGGGGTCTGAGGGGGTTTTGGGGGGTCCCTAGGGGGGTTGGGGGGTCCCTAGGGGGTTTGAGGGGTCCCTGAGGGGTTTGGGGGGTCCCTGGGGTGCTAATACCCACCCCCCAAGACAGAGCACCCCTACGGGCCCAAGAAGGCCGCATGGCACCAGGGGGTCCCTGGGGTTTGGGGGGTCCCTGGGGTTTTGGGGGGGTCTGAGGGGGTTTTGGGGGGTCCCTAGGGGGTTTGGGGGGTCCCTGAGGGGTTTTGGGGGGTCCCTGGGGTGCCAGTACCCCCCCCAAGACAGAGCACTCCTACGGGCCCAAGAAGGCCGCGTGGCATCAGGGGTTCCCTGGGGTTTGGGGGGGGATTTTGGGGGGTCCCTGGGGGGTTTTGGGGGGTCCCTGGGGTGACAAACCCCCCCCCAAGACAGAGCACCCCTATGGGCCCAAGAAGGCCGCGTGGCACCAGGGGATCCCTGGGGTTTGGGGGGTCCCTGGGGTTTAGGGGCGGTCTGAGGGGGTTTTGGGGTGTCTGGGGGGGTTAGGGGGTCTCTGGGGGGTTTTGGGGGGTCCCTGGGGTGACAAACCCCCCCCCCAAGACAGAGCACCCCTATGGGCCCAAGAAGGCCGCGTAGCACCAGGGGTTCCCTGGGGTTTGGGGGGGATTTTGGGGAGGTTTGGGGGGGTCCCTGGGGTTTGGGGGGGTCTTGGGGGGTCTCTGAGGGGTTTTGGGGTGTCCCTGGGGGTTTTGGGGTGGTCTGGATGGGGGGGGGGGGGTGTCCCTAGAATTTGGGGGGGATTTGAGGTAGTTTAGGGGGGTCTCTGAGGTTTTTGGGGGGGTTGGGAGGCTTTTGGGGGGGGGGTCCCTGAGGTTTGAAGGGGTTTTGGGGGGTCTCTAGGGTTTTGGGGGGGGGGGGGTGTCCTGCTGCCCCCCCCCCGCCCCGAGCTGTCTGTCTGTCTGTCTGTCCCCTCAGTAAGCTGGAGACGGATCACTTGTACATGGCCTACGCTGGGATCATGGCCAAGGTGGGTGAGGAGCCCCCCAAAAACACCTACCCCCCCCAAAAACAACCCCCCTAGACCTTCACACCCCCTCCAAGCACCCCCAAACCCCCCACCCCCCAGTCCCTGGGACCCCCCAAAACCCCCTCTCATCCCTGGGACCCCCATTCATCTGTCCTGAGGTGGGGCTGGGACCTCACTTTGGGGGGTTCCCCTGAGAATCTGGGGGGGTCCCCTGGGAATTTGGAGGGGTCCCCTGAGACATCCACCCCAAATTCCCTGGGCCCCCCCCAAACCCCCACCCCCACCCCTGGGACCCCCCAAAACCCCCTCCCATCCCTGGGACCCCCCATTGTCTGTCCTGAGGTGGGGCTGGGACCTCACCTCACTTTGGGGGGTCCCCTGAGAATCTGGGGGGTCCCCTGGGAATTTGGGGGGATGCCCTGAGACCTCCACCCCCAAATTCTCTGGGCCCCCCCAAAACCCGCCACCCCCATCCCTGGGACCCCCCCAAAACCCCCTCCCATCCCTGGGACCCCCCATTCATCTGTCCTGAGGTGGGGCTGGGACCTCACCTTGTTTTGGGGGGTCCCCTGAGAATTTGGGGGTCCTGGAGGGGTCTCCTGGGAATTTGAGGGGTCCTGAGGGGGTCTCCTGGGAACTTGGGGGGTCCTGGGGGGGTTTCCTGGGAATTTTGGGGTTCCCCTGGCAGTTTGGGGGTCCTGGAGGGGCTCCCTGGGAACTTGGGGGGTCCTGGGGGGTTCCCTGGGACTTTGGGAGTTCCCCTGGGAATTTGAGGGGTCCTGGGGGGTTCCCCTGGGAACTTGGGGGTCCTGGGGGTTCCCTGGTTGTTGGGGGTCCTGGGGGGTCCCCTTGGAATTTGAGGGGTCCTGGGGGGGGTCCCTGGAAATTTGAGGGGTCCTGGAGGGGCTCCCTGGGAACTTGGGGGTCCTGGGGGGTTCCCTGGGACTTTGGGAGTTCCCCTGGGAACTTGGGGGGTCCTGGAGGGTTCCCCTGGTTGTTTGGGGGTCCTGGAGGGTGTCCTGGGAATTTTGGGGTTCCTCTGGCAGTTTGGGGGATCCTGGGGGGGTCCCCATGGAATTTGAGGCATCCTGGAGGGGCTCCCTGGGAACTTGGGGGGTCCTGGGGGGTTCCCTGGGACTTTGGGAGTTCCCCTGGGAGTTTAGGGGGTCCTGCGGGGTTCCCCTGGGAATTTGGGGGTCCTGGGGGGTTCCCTGGGACTTTGGGAGTTCCCCTGGGAATTTGAGGGGTCCTGGGGGGTTCCCCTGGTTGTTGGGGGATCCTGGGGGGTCCCCTTGGAATTTGAGGGGTCCTGGGGGGTCCCTGGAAATTTGAGGGGTCCTGGAGGGGTCCCCTGGGAACTTTGGGGTCCTGGGGGGTTCCCTGGGAGTTTGGGAGTTCCCCTGAGAATTTGAGGGGTCCTGGGGGGGTCCCATGGAATTTGAGGGGTCCTGGGGGGTTTCCTGGGAATTTTGGGGTTCCCCTGGGATTTTGGGGGATCCTGGGGGGGTCCCCATGGAATTTGAGGGGTCTTGGGGGGGTCTCCTGGGAACTTGGGGGGTCCTGGGGGGTTCCCTGGGACTTTGGGAGTTCCCCTGGTTGTTTGGGGGTGCTGGGGGGTTCCCCTGGGAACTTGGGGGTCCTGGGGGGTTCCCTGGCAGTTTGGGGGTCCTAGAGGGGTCCCCTGGGAATTTGAGGAGTCCTGGAGGGGCTCCCTGGGAACTTGGGGGGTCCTGGGGGGTTCCCTGGGACTTTAGGAGTTCCCCTGGGAGTTTAGGGGGTCCTGCGGGGTTCCCCTGGGAATTTGGGGGTCCTGGAGGGTGTCCTGGGAATTTTGGGGTTCCCCTGGCAGTTTGGGGGATCCTGGGGGGGTCCCCATGGAATTTGAGGCGTCCTGGAGGGGCTCCCTGGGAACTTGGGGGGTCCTGGGGGGTTCCCTGGGACTTTGGGAGTTCCCCTGGGAATTTGAGGGGTCCTGGGGGTTCCCTGGTTGTTTGGGGGTCCTGGGGGGTCCCCATGGAATTTGAGGGGTCCTGGGGGGTCCCTGGAAATTTGAGGGGTCCTGGAGGGGTCCCCTGGGAACTTGGGGGGTCCTGGGGGGTTCCCTGGGACTTTGGGAGTTCCCCTGGGAATTTGAGGGGTCCTGGGGGGTTCCCCTGGTTGTTTGGGGGTCCTGGAGGGTGTCCTGGGAATTTTGGGGTTCCCCTGGCAGTTTGGGGGATCCTGGGGGGGTCCCCATGGAATTTGAGGCATCCTGGAGGGGCTCCCTGGGAACTTGGGGGGTCCTGGGGGGTTCCCTGGGACTTTGGGAGTTCCCCTGGGAGTTTAGGGGGTCCTGCGGGGTTCCCCTGGGAATTTGGGGGTCCTGGGGGGTTCCCTGGGACTTTGGGAGTTCCCCTGGGAATTTGAGGGGTGCTGGGGGGTTCCCCTGGTTGTTGGGGGGTCCTGGGGGGTCCCCTTGGAATTTGAGGGGTCCTGGGGGGTCCCCATGGAATTTGAGGGGTCCTGGAGGGGCTCCCTGGGAACTTGGGGGGTCCTGGGGGGTTCCCTGGGACTTTGGGAGTTCCCCTGGGAGTTTAGGGGGTCCTGGGGGGTTCCCTGAGAATTTGGGGTGTCTCCTATGAAATTGGGGGGGGGAGGAAGTTTATCCCCCCCCCCCACCCCCCCCCCCCCCCAACCCCCCAACCCCCCCCCCCAGAGCTGCCACACTGAGGACGGCGACGGGGAAGAAGAGCAGAAGGAGGAAGAGGAGGAAGAAGAGGCTGAAGACTCCTTTGAGGTGGGGGGCGGGGACCCCAAAACCTTTCCCCCTGACCCTTTAGAGTCCCCTCGACCCCCTAGACCCCTCCTGACCCCCCCAAAATCCTCCAACCCCCCCAAAAGGAGAAGGAGATGGAGAAGCAGAAGCTGCTGCACCAACAGACGCGGCTGCACTCGCGGGGGCGGCGGAGATGGTGCTGCAGATGATCAGCGCCTGCAAGGGTCAGAGACACCCCCAAACCCTCCCCTGAGCACCCCCAGACCCCCCAGACCCCCTCAAACCCCCCAGACCCCCCCAGACCCCCCCAGACCCTTCTAAACCCCCCAAGCCCCCGTGAACCTCTCCAAACCTCCCTGAGTCCCCTGAGCACCCCAATCCCACCTCAGAACCCCCTGACCCCCCAAACCCCTCCTGAGCCCCCCAAAATCCCCCAGACCCCCTCAAACCCCCCCAGACCCCCCAGACCCCCCTGAACCCAACCAGACCCCCCAGACCCCCCCAGACCTTCACAAACCCCCCGAGCGCCCATGATCCGCTCCAAACCTTCCTGAGTCCACTGAGCACCCCCCAAAACCCCCTGACACCCCCAAACCCCCCAGACCCACCCTGAGCACCCCCAAACCCACCCAGACCTCCCTGAACCCAACCAGACCCCCCTAAACCCCCCAGACCCCCCCAGACCCCCCTGAACCCCTCCAGACCCCCCCAGACCCTCCCGAGCGCCTGTGATCCGCTCCAAACCTTCCTGAGTCCCCTGAGCCCCCCAAACCCCCCCAGAACCCCCTGAGCCCCCCAAACCCCTCCTGAGCCCCCCCAAACCCCCCCAGACCCCTCCAGACCCCCCTGACCCCCCAGACCCCCCTGAACCCAACCAGACCCCCCTGAACCCCTCCAGACCCCCCAGACCCTCCCAAACCCCCCGAGCGCCCGTGATCCGCTCCAAACCTTCCGGAGTCCTCTGAGCACCCCCCGAACCCCCTGACACCCCCAAACCCCCTCAAACCCCCCTGAGCCCCCCTCAACCCCCCCAGACCCACCCAGACCCCCTCAAACTCCCCAGACCCCCCCAGACCCCCCTTGAACCCCTCCAGACCCCCCAGACCCCCCCGAGCGCCCGTGATCCGCTCCAAACCTCCCTGAGTCCCCTGAGCCCCCCCTCCGAACCCCCCTGACACCCCCAAACCCCCTCAAACCCCCCTGAGCCCCCCTCAACCCCCCCAGACCCCCCTAAACCTCCCCAGACCCCCCCAGACCCCCATTAGACCCCCCCAGACCCTCCCGAGCGCCTGTGATCCGCTCCAAACCTCCCTGAGTCCCCTGAGCCCCCCCCAGAACCCCCTGACCCCCCCAAACCCCTCCTGAGCCCCCCTAAAATCCCCCAGACCCCCTCAAACCCCCCCAGACCCCCCCAGACCCCCCTGAACCCAACCAGACCCCCCAGACCCTCCCAAACCCCCCCGAGCGCCCGTGATCCGCTCCAAACCTTCCTGAGTCCTCTGAGCGCCCCCCAGAACCCCCTGACACCCCCAAACCCCCTCAAACCCCCCTGAGCCCCCTCAACCCCCAGACCCACCCAGACCCCCTCAAACCCCCCCAGACCCCTCCAGACCCCCCTGAACCCCCAGACCCCCGAGCGCCCGTGATCCGCTCCAAACCTCCCTGAGTCCCCTGAGCACCCCAATCCCCCTCAGAACCCCCTGACCCCCAAACCCCTCCTGAGCACCCCCAGACCCTCCAGACCCCTCAAACCCCCCCAGACCCCCCAAACCCCTTCTGAGCCCCCCCAGACCCTCCCAAACCCCCCCAAACCCCTTCTGAGCCCCCCAGACCCTCCCAAACCCCCCAGACCCCCCCAAACCCCCTCAGACCCCTCCCTGAGCACCCCAGGCCCCCCAAACCCCCCTGAGCCCCCCCAGACCCCCCCAAACCCCCTCAAACCCACCTTGAACGCCCCCAGACCCCCTCAGACCCTCCCCAGACACCCCCTGAGTCCCCTTGAGCCCCCCAGACCCCCTCAACCCCCCCAGACCCCCCCAGACCCCTCTGAACCCAACCAGACCCCCCAGACCCCCCCAAACCCCCTCAGACCCCTCCCTGAGCCCCTCCAAACCCCCCCAAACCCCCCTGAGCCCCCTTGAGCCCCCCAGACCCCCTGAAACCCTCCCCAGACCCCCCTGAGCCCCCCAGCCCCCCTCAACCCCCCCGAGCCCCCCAGCCCCCCAGGCCCCCCCAAACCCCCCAGACCCCTCCCTGAGCCCCCCCAAACCCCCCCAAACCCCCTCAGACCCCCCCAGACCCCCCCAAACCCCCCTTGAGCCCCCCCAAACCCCCCTTGAGCCCCCCCAGACCCCCCCAAACCCCCCTTGAGCCCCCCAAACCCCCCTTGAGTCCCCCCAGACCCCCTCAACCCCCCCAGACCCCTCCTTGAGCCCCTCCAGACCCCCCCAAACCCTCCCCAGACTCCCCCAAACCCCCCCTTGAGCCTCCCCAGACCCCCCCAAACCCCTCTGGCTCCCCAGACCCCCCCCCCTCAGACCCGCCCCCCCAGACCCCCCCAGACCCCCCCAAACCCCCTCAGACCCCTCCCTGAGCCCCCCAAACCCCTTCTGAGCCCCCCAGACCCCCTCAAACCCCCCCAGACCCCTCCCTGAGCCCCCCAAACCCCCCCCAAACCCCCTCAGACCCCCCCCAGCCCCCCTGACCCCCCCTGCCCCCCCCAGGCCAGCGGGGCGCCATGGTCTCCTCCACCCTCAAGCTGGGAATCTCCATCCTCAACGGGGGGAACGTCCAGGTGCAGCAGGTGAGGGACGGACACACGGACAGGGGCAGGGACAGGGTGATGGACAGACAGACGGACAGACAGACAGACGGACACACGGACAGGGGCAGGGACAGGGGGACAGACAGACGGACAGACGGACACACGGACAGGGGGACAGACAGGGGACAGACAGACGGACACACGGACAGGGGCAGGGACAGGGGGACAGACAGACAGACAGACAGACAGACAGACGGACACACGGACAGGGGGACAGACAGGGACAGACAGACAGACAGACAGACGGACACACGGACAGGGGCAGGGACAGGGGGACAGACAGACAGACAGACAGACAGACGGACACACGGACAGGGGGACAGACAGGGGACAGACAGACAGACAGACAGACACAGGGACAGGGACAGGGACAGGGGGACAGGGACAGGGGGACAGGGGGACAGGGGACAGACAGACAGACGGACACACGGACAGGGACAGGGACAGGGGGACAGACAGGGGCTGCTGCCCCTGCCCATGGCTGACTGTCCATCTGGCCGTCTGTCTGTCTGTCTGTCCCCTGTCTGTCCCTGTCCGTGTGTCCGTGTGTCCGTCTGTCTGTCCCCTGTCTGTCCCCCTGTCCCTGTCCCCATCCCAATGTCCCCATCCCCCTGTCCCCCCCCCCATCCCATCCCCATCCCCATCCCCATCCCTCTGTCCCCCCTGTCCCCCCTGTCCCTGTCCCCCCATCCCCCCTGTCCCCCCCTGTCCCCCCTGTCCCTGTCCCCCCATCCCCCCTGTCCCCCCCTGTCCCCCCTGTCCTCCCCTGTCCCCCCTATCCCCCCATCCCCCCGTCTCCCCCTGTCCCCCCTGTCCCCTGTCCCCCCTGTCCCCCCTGTCCCCCCCATCCCAATATCCCCATCCCCATCCCCATCCCCCTGTCCCCCCTGTCCCCCCTGTCCCTGTCCCCCCCCCATCCCCCCTATCCCCCCCATCCCCCCTGTCCCCCCTGTCCCCCCCCGTCCCCCCCATCCCTGTCCCCCCCATCCCCCTGTCCCTGTCCCCCGTCCCCATCCCAATATCCCTCTCCCCATCCCCCTATCCCCCCTGTCCCCCCCTGTCCCCCCCCATCCCCCCTATCCCCCCCATCCCCCCTGTCCCCCCCCGTCCCCCCCATCCCTGTCCCCCCCATCCCCCTGTCCCTGTCCCCCCGTCCCCATCCCAATATCCCTCTCCCCATCCCCCTATCCCCCCTGTCCCCCCTGTCCCCCCCATCCCCCCTGTCCCCCCCATCCCCCCTGTCCCCCCCGTCCCCCCCATCCCTGTCCCCCCCCATCCCCCTGTCCCTGTCCCCCCGTCCCCATCCCAATATCCCTCTCCCCATCCCCCTATCCCCCCTGTCCCCCCTGTCCCCCCCATCCCCCCTGTCCCCCCCATCCCCCCTTCCCCCCATCCCCCCTGTCCCCCCCCAGCGGATGCTGGATTACCTGAAGGAGAAGCGGGAGGTCGGCTTCTTCCAGAGCGTCCAGGCGCTGATGCAGACCTGCAGGTGAGGGGGGGGGGGCAGGGTTTGGGGGGTCCCATAGCCCCCCCGGGGGTTTGAGGGGCTGGGACCCCCCCTGGGGTTTGAGAGGGTCTCACCACCCCCCCCCAACCCTGGGTTTTGGGGGGGTCCCACCACCCCCTCCCCTGGAATTGGGGGGGTCTCATTGCCACCCCTGGGATTTGAGGGGGGTCCCACCACCCCCCCCCGGAATTGGGGGGGTCTCATTGCCCCCCCTGGGATTTGGGGGCTGGGACCCCCCCGCTGAGGTTTGAGAGGGTCTCACCACCCCCCCCACCCTGGGTTTGGGGGGGTCCCATGGCCCCCCCTGGGATTTGAGAGGGTCCCACCACCCCCCCCAACCCTGGGTTTGGGGGGTCCCATTGCCCCCCCGGTTTGAGGGGGTCCCATCATCCCCCCCATGGAATTGGGGGGGTCCCATTGCCCCCCACCCCTGGGATTTGGGGTGTCAGGGGGCCCCTGGGGGGGGGGGATGAGGGGGTCTATTGGGGGGTCCCTGTGGGGGGGGACCTGGAGGGGGAGGGGGGCAGTGGGGGGGGGCCATTGGGGGGGGGGGTCCAACATGGGGGGCCCTGGGGGGGTGAATTGGGGGATCCCTTTGGGGGGGGGGGGGGCAGTGGTGGGGGTCAAGCCCATGGGGGGGGGTGTCTCTGGGGGGGGGGGTCTCGGGGGGGGTCCTTGTGGGGTGGGGGTGGGGGGGTCATAGGTGGGGGGGTCTCTGGGGGGGGGTCCTTGTGGGGTGGGGAGGGGGTTCATAGGGGGGGTCCATCCCATGGAGGGGGGTCCATTGGGGGGGGGAGGTGTCCCTGTGGGGGGGGTCTCTGGGGGGGGGGTCCTTGTGGGGTGGGGGGTGGGGGGGTCATAGGTGGGGGTCCATCCCATGGAGGGGGGGTCCATTCGGGGGGGGTTGTCCCTGGGGGGGGTCTCTGTGGGGAGGGGGTGTCCCTGGGGGGGGGTCTCTATGGGGGGGGTCCTTGTGGGGTGGGGGGGGGTCCATCCCATAGAGGGGGGTCCATTGAATGGGGGGGGGGTTGTGATCAGGGGGCCCCTTGGGGGGGTGAATCAGGGGGTCCCTGGGGGGGGGGACGACATTGTAGTGAGACACCCCCCCCCAATTTTGCCCCCCCCCCCAGCGTGCTGGACCTGAACGCCTTCGAGAGGCAGAACAAGGCTGAGGGGCTGGGGATGGTCACCGAGGAGGGGACCGGTGAGTGGGGGGTTGGGGACCCCCCCCCGAAAAAGGGGGAGGGCTGGGGGGACCCCCTGGCTTGGGGGGAGGGGGCTGGGACCCCCCTGAAGGTCCTGGGGGGGCTGGGAGGGGGTTTGGGGGGTTTTGGGGGGGTCACTGAGGAGGGGACCAGTGAGTGGGGGGGTTGGGGACCCCCCCCCAAAAAAGGGGGGGTTGGGGGGACCCCCATGACTTGGGGGGTGGGGGCTGGGACCCCCCTGAAGGTCGTGGGGGGGCTGGGAGGGGGTTTGGGGGGGGTTTGGGGGGGGTTTGGGGGGGGCTGGGGATGGTCACTGAGGAGGGGACCAGTGAGTGGGGGGGTTGGGGACCCCCCCCAAAAAAGGGGGGGCTGGGGGGACCCCCTGGCTTGGGGGGAGGGGGCTGGGACCCCCCTGAAGGTCCTGGGGGGGCTGGGAGGGGGTTTGGAGGGGGTTTGGGGGGTTTTGGGGGGGTCACTGAGGAGGGGACCAGTGAGTGGGGGGCTGGGGACCCCCCCCCAAAAAAGGGGGGGTTGGGGGGACCCCCATGACTTGGGGGGAGGGGGCTGAGACCCCCCTGGCTTGGGGGGGAGGCTAGGAGGGGGTTTGGGGGGGTTTGGGGGGGTTTGGGGGGGCTGGGGATGGTCACCGAGGAGGGGACCAGTGAGTGGGGGGCTGGGGACCCCCCCCAAAAAAGGGGGGCTGGGGGGACCCCCTGGCTTGGGGGGAGGGGGCTGGGACCCCCCCGAAGGTCGTGGGGGGGCTGGGAGGGGGTTTGGGGGGGTTTGGGGGGGGGTCACTGAGGAGGGGACCAGTGAGTGGGGGGCTGGGGACCCCCCCCCAAAAAAGGGGGGGCTGGGGGGACCCCCATGACTTGGGGGGAGGGGGCTGGGACCCCCCTGGCTTGGGGGGGAGGCTAGGAGGGGGTTTGGGGGGGGTTTGGGGGGGGGGTCACTGAGGAGGGGACCAGTGAGTGGGGGGTTGGGGACCCCCCCCCCAAAAAAGGGGGGCTGGGGGGACCCCCATGACTTGGGGGGAGGGGGCTGGGACCCCCCTGAAGGTCCTGGGGGGGCTGGGATTCAGGGGGTTTGGGGGGGTTTGGGGGGGGTCTGGGGATGGTCACTGAGGAGGGGACACCCCCCCCAAAAAGGGGAGGGGGCTTGAGGGGACCCCCCTGACTTTGGGGGGGGGGGCTGGGACCCCTCCCTGCAGCTCTTTGGAGGGGGGTGGATGGGGGGGGTCCCAGCCAGGGGGGTGTGGGAGGTGGGGGAGGGGGGGGTCTTTTGGGGGGGGGGGGTGCAGCATGGACACCCCCCCCCCAAATTCCTGGGGTGGCTCTGAGTGCCCCCCCCCCCCCAAATCGTGATGCCCCCCACCCTAATGCCCCCCCAGCCCCTAATACCCCCCAGCCCCTATTGCCCCCCCACCCCCTAATTGCCCCCCCAGCCCCTAATTATCCCCCCCAACCCCTAATTTGCCCCCCCAGCCCCTAATTACCCCCCCAGCCCCTCCTGAGCCCCCCCACCCTAATGACCCCCCAGCCCCTAATTAGCCCCCCCGTCCCCTAATTAGCCCCCCATTGCCCCCCCACCCTGATGCCCCCCCCATGCCTCCCAGCCCCTAATTATCCCCCAGCCCCTAATTGCCCCCCCAGCCCCTAATTATCCCCCCAGCCCCTCCTGAGCCCCCCACTCTAATCCTCCCCCAGCCCCTAATGCCCCCCCATCGCCCCCCCATGATCCCCCAGCCCCTATTGCCCCTCCCACCCCCTAATTGCCCCCCAGCCCCTAATTAGCCCCCCAGCCCCTAATTTGCCCCCCAGCCCCTAATTACCCCCCAGCCCCTCCTGAGCCCCCCCACACTAATACCCCCCAGCCCCTAATGACCCCCCGATTGCCCCCCCACAATGATCCCCCTAGCCCCTATTGCCTCCCCACCCCCTAATTATCCCCCCAGCCCCTAATGACCCCCCCATTGCCCCCCCAATGATCCCCCCAGCCCCTATTGCCCCCCCATCCCCTAATTATCCCCCCCACCCCCTAATTAGCCCCCCCAGCCCCTAATTAGCCCCCCAGCCCCTAATCAGCCCCCCCAGCCCCTAATTATCCCCCCACCCCCTACTCAGCCCCCCCAGCCCCTAATTACCCCCCACCCCCCCCCCACTCACTCCTGTCTCCCCTTCTCTCCCCGCCCGGCTCCTGGTGCCAGTCATCAGCCGAGAGAATGGTAAATGCTGGGGGGGGGTATAGGGGCTATAGGGGTATAGGGGGTATAGGGGGTATAGGGGGGTATAGGGGTATAGGGGGTATAGGGGTATAGGGGGTATAGGGGGTATAGGGGGGTATAGGTGCTATAGGGGCTATAGGGGTATAGGGGGTATAGGGGGTATAGGGGGTATAGGGGTATAGGGGGTATAGGGCTATAGGGGCTATAGGGGGTATAGGGGCTATAGGGGTATAGGGGATATAGGGCTATAGGGGGTATAGGGCTATAGGGGCTATAGGGGTATAGGGGGGTATAGGGGCTATAGGGGTATAGGGGTATAGGGGTATAGGGGTATAGGGGTATAGGGGTATAGGGCTATAGGGGCTATAGGGGTATAGGGGCTATAGGGGGTATAGGGGCTATAGGGGTATAGGGGATATAGGGGTATAGGGGGTATAGGGCTATAGGGGCTATAGGGGGTATAGGGGGTATAGGGGCTATAGGGGTATAGGGGTATAGGGGTATAGGGGCTATAGGGGGTATAGGGGCTGTAGGGGGTATAGGGGGTATAGGGGCTGTAGGGGGTATAGGGGCTATAGGGGGTATAGGGGGGTATAGGGGCTATAGGGGTATAGGGGTATAGGGGGTATAGGGGCTATAGGGGGTATAGGGGCTGTAGGGGGTATAGGGGGTATAGGGGATATAGGGGATATAGGGCTATAGGGGCTATAGGGGTATAGTGGGTATAGGGGCTATAGGGGTATAGGGGCTATAGGGGGTATAGGAGCTATAGGGGTATAGGGGCTATAGGGGCTATAGGGGATATATGGGCTATAGGGGCTATAGGGGGTATAGGGGCAATAGGGGCTATAGGGGCTATAGGGGCTATAGGGGTATAGGGGGTATAGTGGGTATAGGGAGTATAGTGGGTATAGGGGCTATAGGGGCTATAGGGGCTATAGGGGCTATAGGGGATATATGGGCTATAGGGGCTATAAGGGGTATAGGGGCTATAGAGGATATAGAGGCTATAGGGGCTATAGGGGGTATAGGGGATATAGGGAGTATAGGGATATAGGGGATATAGGGGCTATAGAGGATATAGAGGCTATAGTGGATATATGGGGTATAGGGGCTATAGGGGTATAGGGGGTATAGGAGCTATAGGGGATATAGGGGCTATAGTGGATATATGGCGTATAGGGGATATAGGGGATATAGGGTGTATAGGGGATATAGGGAGTAGAGGGATATAGGGGCTATAGGGGGTATAGGAGCTATAGGGGCTATAGGGGCTATAGGGGCTATAGGGGGTACAGGGGGTACAGGGGGTATAGGGGGTATAGGGGTTATAGGGGCTATAGGGGGCTATAGGGGGTATAGGGAGTAGAGAGATATAGGGGCTATGGGGGCTGTAGGGGCTATAGGGGCTATAGGAGGTATAGGGGGTATAGGGGGTATAGGGGTATAGGGGCTATAGAGGATATAGAGGCTAGAGTGGATATATGGGGTATAGGGGATATAGGGAGTATAGGGGCTATAGTGGATATAGAGGCTATAGGGGGTATAGGGGATATAGGGAGTAGAGTGATATAGGGGCTATAGGGGGTATAGGGGATATAGGCGGTATAGGGGCTATAGGGGCTATAGGGGTATAGGGGGTATAGGGGGTATAGGGGATATAGGGAGTATAGGTGCTATAGTGGATATATGGGGTATAGGGGCTATAGGGGCTATAGGGGATATAGGGGTATAGGGGGTATAGGAGCTATAGGGGATATAGGGGCTATAGTGGATGTATGGGCTATAGAGGGATAGGGGCTATAGGGGGTATAGGGGCTATAGGGGGTATAGGAGGCATAGGGGCCAGAGGGGCTATAGAGGGACTATAGGGCCTAAAGGCGGCTATAAGGTGCTATAGGGGCTATAAGCACTATAGGGGCTATAAGTGCTATTGAGGCTATAGGGGCTATAGGGGTTATAGGGGCTATAGGAGCTATAGGGGGGCACAGGGGCTGTAGGTTGCTATAGGGGCTGTAGGTTGTTATAGGGCCTATAGGTGCTATAGGGGCTGTAGGGGGGCACAGGGGCTGTAGGTTGCTATAGGGGCTGTAGGTTGTTATAGGGCCTATAGGTGCTATAGGGGCTGTAGGGGGGCACAGGGGCTGTAGGTTGCTATAGGGGCTGTAGGTTGTTATAGGGCCTATAGGTGCTATAGGGGCTGTAGGGGGGCACAGGGGCTGTAGGTTGCCTTAGGGGCTGTAGGGGTTATAGGGCCTATAGGTGCTATAGGGGCTGTAGGGGTTATAGGGCCTATAGGTGCTATAGGGGCTGTAGGGGGGGCACAGGGGCTGTAGGTTGCTATAGGGGCTGTAGGGGCTGTAGGGGTTATAGGGCCTATAAGGGCTATAGGGGCTATAGGGGCTGTAGAGGGGGCACAGGGGATATAGGGGGTATAGGTGCCATAGGGGTTATAGGGGCTATAGGGGCTATAGGGGCTGTAGAGGGGGCACAGGGGCTATAGGGGCTATAGGGGCTATAGGGGCTGCAGGAGTTATAGGGGCTATAGGGCCTATAGGGCCTATAGGGCCTATAGGGGCTATAGGTTCTATAGGGGCTATAGGGTCTATAGGGCCTATAGGGCCTATAGGGGTCTATAGGGCCTATAGGACCTATAGGGGCTATAGGGGCTATAGGGCCTGTGGGGGGTCTCTCTAGGGCTGGGGTATCATAGGGGCTCTGGGGGGGGGGGGAGTCACCATAGGGGGTGGGGGGAGGGGGGTGGCACCCGGAGCGGGACCCCCACCCACTGCACCCCTCCCCCCACCTTGCACCCCTCCCCCCCTCCCCCCTCTCCCACTTCACCCTTCCCCCCCCCCCGCACCCCTCCCCCCTCCAGACCCCTCCCCCCACGTCACCACTCCCCCCCTTGCACCCCTCCCCCTCCCCCCTCTCCCACTTCACCCCTCCCCCCCGCACCCCTCCCCCCTTCACCCCTCCCCCCTTCCCCTCCCCCCCCAGACCCCTCCCCCCTCAGACCCCCTCCCCTATTTCACCCCTCCCCCCGCACCCCTCCCCCCACTTCACCCCTCCCCCCATCCCCCTGTGCCCCCCTTCCCCCCCCCCCACTGACCCCCCCGTGTGCCCCCCGGGGGGTCAATTTTGGGGAGGGGGTCCCAGTGACCTGGGGGACCCCCCGTGACCCCCCCAACCCCCTGTGACCCCCCTTCCCCCCCCCATCCCCCCAACCCCCTGTGCCCCCCCTTCCCCCTCCTGTACCCCCCTTCCCCCCTCCCCCCACTGACCCCCCCCCCCCATGTGCCCCCCGGGGGGGGGTCAATTTTGGGGGAGGGGGGTCCCAGTGACCTGGGGGACCCCGTGTGACCCCCCCAACCCCCTGTGACCCCCCCTTCCCCCCCCAACCCCCTGTGCCCCCCCTTCCCCCTCCTGTACCCCTCTTCCCCCCCTCCCCCCACTGACACCCCCCCCCCCCATGTGCCCCCCGGGGGGGGTCAATTTTGGGGGGGGTGGTCCCAGTGACCCGGGGGACCCCCGTGACCCCCCCGTGCCCCCCCCGTGCCCCCCCCAGGGCAGAAGGTGATGCCCGATGACGAATTCACCCAGGACCTTTTCCGGCTCCTGCAGCTGCTCTGCGAGGGGCACAACAACGGTAGGGGGCAGCTGTGGGGCAGCTATGGGGCAGCTATGGGGCAGGCTGTGGGGCAGCTATGGGGCAGCTATGGGGCAGGCTGTGGGGCAGCTGTGGGGCACTATGGGCAGCTATGGGGCAGGCTGTGGGGCAGCTGTGGGGCAGCTATGGGGCAGGCTGTGGGGCAGGCTGTGGGGCAGGCTGTGGGGCAGCTGTGGGGCAGCTATGGGGCAGGCTGTGGGGCAGCTATGGGGCAGCTATGGGGCAGGCTGTGGGGCAGCTGTGGGGCAGGCTGTGGGGCAGCTATGGGGCAGCTATGGGGCAGGCTGTGGGGCAG
Source organism: Hypotaenidia okinawae (assembly GCA_027925045.1). NCBI lineage: Eukaryota > Metazoa > Chordata > Aves > Gruiformes > Rallidae > Hypotaenidia > Hypotaenidia okinawae. The sequence continues at coordinate 886,885 of BSDF01000031.1, read as the reverse complement.
CTATGGGGCAGCTATGGGGCAGCTGTGGGGCAGGCTGTGGGGCAGGCTGTGGGGCAGCTATGGGGCAGCTATGGGGCAGGCTGTGGGGCAGGCTATGGGGCAGGCTATGGGGCAGGCTATGGGGCAGGCTGTGGGGCAGCTGTGGGGCACTATGGGGCAGCTATGGGGCAGGCTGTGGGGCAGCTGTGGGGCAGCTATGGGGCAGGCTGTGGGGCAGGCTGTGGGGCAGGCTGTGGGGCAGCTGTGGGGCAGCTATGGGGCAGGCTGTGGGGCAGCTATGGGGCAGCTATGGGGCAGGCTGTGGGGCAGCTGTGGGGCAGGCTGTGGGGCAGCTATGGGGCAGCTATGGGGCAGGCTGTGGGGCAGCTATGGGGCAGCTATGGGGCAGCTGTGGGGCAGGCTGTGGGGCAGGCTGTGGGGCAGCTATGGGGCAGCTATGGGGCAGGCTGTGGGGCAGCTATGGGGCAGCTATGGGGCAGCTATGGGGCAGGCTGTGGGGCAGGCTGTGGGGCAGCTGTGGGGCAGGCTGTGGGGCAGCTATGGGGCAGCTATGGGGCAGGCTGTGGGGCAGGCTGTGGGGCAGCTAGAGGGCAGCTATGGGGCAGCTATGGGGCAGGCTGTGGGGCAGGCTGTGGGGCAGCTATGGGGCAGCTATGGGGCAGGCTGTGGGGCAGGCTGTGGGGCAGGCTGTGGGGCAGCTGTGGGGCAGCTATGGGGCAGGCTGTGGGGCAGGCTGTGGGGCAGGCTGTGGGGCAGCTGTGGGGCAGCTATGGGGCAGGCTGTGGGGCAGGCTGTGGGGCAGGCTGTGGGGCAGGCTGTGGGGCAGCTATGGTGCGCTATGGGGCAGGCTGTGGGGCAGCTATGGGGCAGCTATGGGGCAGGCTGTGGGGCAGGCTATGGGGCAGGCTATGGGGCAGGCTATGGGGCAGGCTATGGGGCAGCTATGGGGCAGCTATGGGGCAGGCTGTGGGGCCGGTGTGACCCCGAGTCCCCCCAGATTTCCAGAACTTTCTGCGCACTCAGACCGGGAACACGACGACCGTCAACATCATCATCTGCAGTGTCGACTACCTGCTGCGCCTGCAGGTGCCGCCCGGCTACTGGGAGGCACTGGGAGGGCACTGGGAAGGGACTGAAAGCACTGGGAGGGCACTGGGAGGGGACTGGGAGGCACTGGGAGGGGACTGGGAGGCACTGGGAGGGCACTGGGAGGGCACTGGGAGCACTGAGAAGCACGGGGAGGGGACTGGGAGGCACTGGGAGGGGACTGGGAGGGAACTGGGAAGCACTGGGAGCTCGGGGAGGGCACTGGGAGGCACTGGGAGGGCACTGGGAGGCACTGGGAAGCACTGGGAGGGGACTGGGAGGCAACTGGGAGGCACTGGGAGGGGACTGGGAGGGCACTGGGAGGGCACTGGGAGGGGACTGGGAGGGGACTGGGAGGGAACTGGGAGGGGACTGGGAGGCACTGGGAGGCACTGGGAGGGGACTGGGAGGGCACTGGGATCACTAGGAGGGCACTGGGAGGCAACTGGAGGCCACTGAGACTGGACAGGGAGGCACTGGGAGGGAACTGGGAGGCACTGGGAGGGGACTGGGAGGTGACTCTAAGGCCTTGTCCCCATGTCCCCACACTGCTGGTGGGCCCCACCACTGGTGCCACTGGTGTCCCTGTCCCTGGTGTCCCTGTCACTGGTGCCACTGGTGCCACTGGTGTCCCTGTCCCTGGTGTCCCTGTCCCTGGTGTCCCTGTCCCTGGTGCCACTGGTGCCACTGGTGTCCCTGGTGTCCCCGGTGTCCCTGTCACTGGTGCCACTGGTGCCACTGGTGCCACTGGTGCCACTGGTGTCCCTGGTGTCCCTGTCACTGGTGCCACTGGTGCCACTGGTGCCACTGGTGCCACTGGTGTCCCTGTCCCTGGTGTCCCTGTCCCTGGTGTCCCCGGTGTCCCTGTCACTGGTGCCACTGGTGCCACTGGTGTCCCTGGTGTCCCCGGTGTCCCTGTCACTGGTGCCACTGGTGCCACTGGTGTCCCTGTCCCTGGTGTCCCCGGTGTCCCTGTCACTGGTGCCACTGGTGCCACTGGTGTCCCTGTCCCTGGTGTCCCCGGTGTCCCTGTCCCTGGTGCCACTGGTGTCCCTGGTGTCCCCGATGTCCCTGCCACTGGTGCCACTGGTGCCACTGGTGTCCCTGTCCCTGGTGCCACTGGTGCCCCTGGTGTCCCCGGTGTCCCTGTCACTGGTGCCACTGGTGCCACTGGTGTCCCTGTCCCTGGTGTCCCCGGTGTCCCTGTCACTGGTGCCACTGGTGCCACTGGTGCCACTGGTGTCCCTGTCCCTGGTGCCACTGGTGTCCCTGGTGTCCCCGATGTCCCTGCCACTGGTGCCACTGGTGCCACTGGTGTCCCTGTCCCTGGTGCCACTGGTGCCCCTGGTGTCCCCGGTGTCCCTGTCACTGGTGCCACTGGTGCCACTGGTGTCCCTGTCCCTGGTGTCCCTGGTGTCCCTGTCACTGGTGCCACTGGTGCCACTGGTGCCACTGGTGTCCCTGTCCCTGGTGCCACTGGTGTCCCTGGTGTCCCCGATGTCCCTGCCACTGGTGCCACTGGTGCCACTGGTGTCCCTGTCCCTGGTGCCACTGGTGCCCCTGGTGTCCCCGGTGTCCCTGTCACTGGTGCCACTGGTGCCACTGGTGTCCCTGTCCCTGGTGTCCCTGCCACTGGTGTCCCTGGTGTCCCTGTCACTGGTGCCACTGGTGTCCCTGTCCCTGGTGCCACTGGTGCCCCTGGTGTCCCCGGTGTCCCTGTCACTGGTGCCACTGGTGCCACTGGTGTCCCTGTCCCTGGTGTCCCTGTCCCTGGTGTCCCTGGTGTCCCTGTCACTGGTGCCACTGGTGCCACTGGTGCCACTGGTGTCCCCAGGAATCCATCAGCGATTTCTACTGGTTCTACTCGGGCAAAGACGCCATCGACCCCCAGGGGCAGCGGAACTTCTCCAAGGCCATGGCCGTGGCCAAGCAGGTCTTCAACAGCCTCACCGAGTACATACAGGTCACTGGGAGCACTGGGAGCACTGGGAGGGCACTGGGAGGGCACTGGGGGGCGAGTAAGAGCACTGGGAGGCGAGTAGGAGCACTGGGAGGGCGCTGGGAGTCAACTGGGAGCACTAGGAGGTGACTGGGAGGCAACTGGGAGGCAACTGGGAGGCACTGGGAGGAAACTGGGAGGCACTGGGAGGCAACTGGGAGCACTGGGAGGTGACTGGGAGCACTGGGAGGCCACTCGGAGGCGAGTGAGAGCGCTGGGAGGCAACTGGGAGTTGACTGGGGGGTAACCAGGAAGCGACTGGGAGGCAACTGGGAGGCACTGGGAGGCAACTGGGAGCACTGGGAGGCACTGGGAGGTGACTGGGAGCACTGGGAGGGCACTGGGAGGGCACTGGGAGCACTGGGAGGGCACTGGGAAGGCACTGGGAACACTGGGAGGGCACTGGGAGGGCACTGGGAGGGCACTGGGAGGTGACTCCAAGGCCATGGCCGTGGCCAAGCAGGTCTTCAACAGCCTCACCGAGTACATACAGGTCACTGGGAGCACTGGGAGCACTGGGAGGGCACTGGGAGGGCACTGGGGGGCGAGTAAGAGCACTGGGAGGCGAGTAGGAGCACTGGGAGGGCGCTGGGAGTCAACTGGGAGCACTAGGAGGTGACTGGGAGGCAACTGGGAGGCAACTGGGAGGCACTGGGAGGAAACTGGGAGGCACTGGGAGGCAACTGGGAGCACTGGGAGGTGACTGGGAGCACTGGGAGGCCACTCGGAGGCGAGTGAGAGCGCTGGGAGGCAACTGGGAGTTGACTGGGGGGTAACCAGGAAGCGACTGGGAGGCAACTGGGAGGCACTGGGAGGCAACTGGGAGCACTGGGAGGCACTGGGAGGTGACTGGGAGCACTGGGAGGGCACTGGGAGGGCACTGGGAGCACTGGGAGGGCACTGGGAAGGCACTGGGAACACTGGGAGGGCACTGGGAGGGCACTGGGAGGGCACTGGGAGGTGACTCCAAGGCCATGGCCGTGGCCAAGCAGGTCTTCAACAGCCTCACCGAGTACATACAGGTCACTGGGAGCACTGGGAGCACTGGGAGGGCACTGGGAGGGCACTGGGGGGCGAGTAAGAGCACTGGGAGGCGAGTAGGAGCACTGGGAGGGCGCTGGGAGTCAACTGGGAGCACTAGGAGGTGACTGGGAGGCAACTGGGAGGCAACTGGGAGGCACTGGGAGGAAACTGGGAGGCACTGGGAGGCAACTGGGAGCACTGGGAGGTGACTGGGAGCACTGGGAGGCCACTCGGAGGCGAGTGAGAGCGCTGGGAGGCAACTGGGAGGTGACTGGGGGGTAACCAGGAAGCGACTGGGAGGCAACTGGGAGGCACTGGGAGGCAACTGGGAGCACTGGGAGGCACTGGGAGGTGACTGGGAGCACTGGGAGGGCACTGGGAGGGCACTGGGAGCACTGGGAGGGCACTGGGAAGGCACTGGGAACACTGGGAGGGCACTGGGAGGGCACTGGGAGGGCACTGGGAGGTGACTCCAAGGCCATGGCCGTGGCCAAGCAGGTCTTCAACAGCCTCACCGAGTACATACAGGTCACTGGGAGCACTGGGAGCACTGGGAGGGCACTGGGAGGGCACTGGGAGGGCCCTGGGGGGCGAGTAAGGGCATTGGGAGGGCACTGGGAGCACTAAGAGGCAACTGGGAGGCAACTGGGAGGCACTGGGAGGTAACTGGGAGCACTGGGAGGCGAGTGGGAGCACTGGGAGGCCACTGGGAAGTGACTGGGGGGTAACCAGGAAGCGACTGGGAGGGAACTGGGAGGCACTGGGAGGGGACTGGGAGGGAACTGGGAGGCACTGGGAGGCAACTGGGAAGTGACTGGAGGGTAACGAGGAAGCGACTGGGAGGTAACTGGGAGGCACTGGGAGGCAACTGGGAGCACTGGGAGGTGACTGGGAGCACTGGGAGGGCACTGGGAGGGCACTAGGAGGGCACTGGGAGGAGAGTAGGAGCACTGGGAGGGCACTGGGAGGGCACTGGGAGCACTGGGAGGCAACTGGGGGGTAACCAGGAGGCGACTGGGAGGCAACTGGGAGGCACTGGGAGGGTACTGGGAGGGCACTGGGAGGCCACTTTGATTTGGGGGGTCCCGCTGTGATTTGGGGGGTCCCATCATGATTTGGGGGGTCCTCTGTCCTTGGGGGGCTCCTGCTGCCCCTGGGGGTCCCACTGTGATTTGGGGGGTCCCACTGCCCCTGGGGGACTCCTGTTACCCCTGCGGGGTCCCACTGTGATTTGGGGGGGTCCTGATGCCCTTGGGGGGGTCCCACTGCCCCTGGGGGGTCCTGCTGTGATTTGGGGGGTCCCACTGCCCCTGGGGGGTCCGGCTGTGATTTGGGGGGTCCCACTACCTCTGGGGGGTCCGGCTGTGATTTGGGGGGTCCAGCTGTGATTTGGGGGGTCCCACTACCCCTGAGGGGTCCCACTGTGATTTGGGGGGGTCCTGATGCCCCTGAGGGGTCCCGCTGTGATTTGGGGGGGTCCCACTACCCCTGGGGGGTCCTGTTGTGATTTGGGGGGGTCCTCTGTCCTTGGGGGGTCCTGCTCTGATTGGGGGGTCCCGCCGTGATTTGGGGGGGTCCCACTACCCCTGAGGGGTCCAGCTGTGATTTGGGGGGGTCCCACTACCCCTGGGGGGCTCCTGTTGCCCCTGGAGGTCCCGCCGTGATTTGGGGGGGTCCGGCTGTGATTTGGGGGGGTCCTGATGCCCCCCCCCGCCCCCCCCCAGGGCCCCTGCACTGGGAACCAGCAGAGCCTGGCCCACAGCCGCCTCTGGGACGCCGTCGTCGGCTTCCTGCACGTCTTCGCCCACATGATGAAGAAGCTGGCGCAGGTGGGAGGGGACTGGGAGGCACTGGGAGGCACTGGGAGGGCACTGGGAGGGGACTGGGAACACTGGGAGGCACTGGGAGGGCACTGGGAGGGCACTGGGAGGGGACTGGGAACACTGGGAGGCACTGGGAGGGCACTGGGAGGCACTGGGAGGGAACTGGGAGGGCACTGGGAACACTGGGAGGGGACTGGGAGGGAACTGGGAGGCACTGGGAGGGCACTGGGAACACTGGGAGGGCACTGGGAGGGCACTGGGAGGGGACTGGGAACACTGGGAGGCACTGGGAGGGGACTGGGAACACTGGGAGGCACTGGGAGGGCACTGGGAGCACTGGGAGGGCACTGGGAGGGGACTGGGAACACTGGGAGGGCACTGGGAGGGCACTGGGAGGGGACTGGGAACACTGGGAGGGCACTGGGAGGGAACTGGGAGGGGACTGGGAACACTGGGAGGCACTGGGAGGGGACTGGGAGGGCACTGGGAGGGCACTGGGAGGGGACTGGGAGGCACTGGGAGGTAACTGGGAGGTAACTGGGAGCACTAGGAGGGCACTGGGAGAGCACTGGGTGGGCACTGGGAGGGCACTGGGAACACTGGGAGGGGACTGGGAGGGAACTGGGAGGCACTGGGAGGGCACTGGGAACACTGGGAGGGCACTGGGAGGGCACTGGGAGGGGACTGGGAAGACTGGGAGGCACAGGGAGGGCATTGGGAGGCACTGGGGAGGGGGTAACTGGGAGGTAACTGGGAGCACTGGGAGGGAACTGGGAGCACTGGGGGGTACCTGAGGGGTAACTGGGAGGTAACTGGGAGCACTGGGGGGTAACTGGGAGGTAACTGGGAGGTAACTGAGAGCACTGGGGGGTAACTGGGAGGTAACTGGGAGGTAACTGGGAGCACTCGGAGGGCACTGGGAGAACACTGGGAGGGCACTGGGAGGGCACTGGGAGCACTGGGAGGGCACTGGGAGGGAACTGGGAGGCACTGGGAGGGAACTGGGAGGCACTGGGAGGGGACTGGGAACACTGGGAGGCACTGGGAGGGCATTGGGAGGCACTGGGAGGGCACTGGGAGGGGACTGGGAACACTGGGAGGCACTGGGAGGGCACTGGGAGGGCACTGGGAGGGGACTGGGAACACTGGGAGGGCACTGGGAGAGGACTGGGGGCACTGGGAGGCACTGGGAGGGAACTGGGAGGGCACTGGGAACACTGGGAGGGCACTGGGAGAGGACTGGGAACACTGGGAGGCACTGGGAGGGCATTGGGAGGCACTGGGAGGGCACTGGGAGGGGACTGGGAACACTGGAAGGCACTGGGAGGGCATTGGGAGGCACTGGGAGGGCACTGGGAGGGGACTGGGAACACTGGAAGGCACTGGGAGGGCATTGGGAGGCACTGGGAGGGGACTGGGAACACTGGGAGGCACTGGGAGGGCATTGGGAGGCACTGGGAGGGCACTGGGAGGGGACTGGGAACACTGGGAGGCACTGGGAGGGCACTGGGAGGGCACTGGGAGGGGACTGGGAACACTGGGAGGGCACTGGGAGGGAACTGGGAGGCACTGGGAGGGAACTGGGAGGCACTGGGAGGGAACTGGGAGCACTGGGAGGGGACTGGGAGGCACTGGGAGGTAACTGGGAGCACTCGGAGGGCACTGGGAGAGCACTGGGTGGGCACTGGGAGGGCACTGGGAGGCACTGGGAGGGCACTGGGAGGGAACTGGGAGGCACTGGGAGGGAACTGGGAGGCACTGGGAGGGCACTGGGAGGGCACTGGGAGGGAACTGGGAGGCACTGGGAGGGCACTGGGAGCACTGGGTGGTAACTGGGAGGTAACTGGGAGGTAACTCGGAGCACTGAGGGGTAACTGGGAGGTAACTGGGAGCACTGGGGGGTACCAGGGGGGTACCTGGGAGATAACTGGGGGGTAACTGGGAGCACTGGAAGGTAACTGGGAGATAACTGGGAGCACTGGGGGGTAACTGGGAGGTACCTGGGTGGGCACTGGGAGGGAACTGGGAGCACTGGGAGGGCACTGGGAGGCAACTGGGAGCACTGGGAGGTAACTGGGAGATAACTGGGAGCACTGGGGGGTAACTGGGAGGTACCTGGGTGGGCACTGGGAGGGAACTGGGAGCACTGGGAGGGCACTGGGAGGCAACTGGGAGCACTGGGAGGGAACTGGGAGCACTGGGGGGTACCTGAGGGGTAACTGGGAGGTAACTGGGAGCACTGGGGGGTAACTGGGAGGTAACTGGGAGGTAACTGGGAGCACTGGGAGGTACCAGGGGGTACCTGGGAGATAACTGGGGGGTAACTGGGAGGTAACTGGGAGGTAACTGGGAGCACTGGGAGGTAACTGGGAGCACTGGGAGGGCACTGGGAGGCAACTGGGAGCACTGGGAGGTAACTGGGAGGTAACTGGGAGCACTGGGAGGGAACTGGGAGCACTGGGGGGTACCTGAGGAGGTAACTGGGAGGTAACTGGGAGCACTGGGGGGTAGCAGGGGGGTACCTGGGAGATAACTGGGGGGTAACTGGGAGGTAACTGGGAGGTAACTGGGAGCACTGGTGGCAGGACTCCAGCCAGATCGGGCTGCTGAAGGAGCTGCTGGACCTGCAGAAGGACATGGTGGTGATGCTGCTCTCGCTGCTGGAAGGTGGGGGTGTCCCTGCACCCCCCCAAAATCCAGGGGGTCCGTCCCCCCCAAAATCCAGGGGGTCCCCCTGTGTCCCCCCCAAAATCCAGGGGGTCCCCCTGGTCCCCCACCCCCAAAATCCAGGGGTCCCCCTGTGTGCCCCCCCAAAATCCAGGGGGTCCCCCTGACCCCCCCCAAAACCAGGGGTTCCCCCACCCCCAAAATCCAGGGGGTCCCCCTGTGTGTGTCCCCCCAAAATCCAGGGGGTCCCCCTGACCCCCCTCAAAACCAGGGGTTCCCTCACCCCCAAAATCCAGGAGGTGTCCCCCCTCAAAATCCAGGGGGTCCCCCTGGGTGCCCCCCAAAATCCAGGGGGTCCCTCTGTGTGTCCCCCAAAATCCAGGGGGTCCCCCTGGTCCCCCACCCCCAAAATCCAGGGGTCCCCCTGTGTGCCCCCCCAAAATCCAGGGGGTCCCCCTGACCCCCCCAAAACCAGGGGTTCCCTCACCCCCAAAATCCAGGGGGTCCCCCTGACTCCCCCAAAATCCAGGGGGTCCCCCTGGTCCCCCACCCTGAAAAAAACAAGGGGTCCCCCTGTGTCCCCCACCCCAAAAAAACAGGGGGTCCCCCTGACTCCCCCCAAAATCCATCCATCCCTCCCTCCATCCATCCATCCCTCCATCCCTCCCTCCCTCCCTCCCTCCATCCATCCATCCCTCCCCCTGTCCATCTGTCCATCCCCTCCATCCATCCATCCATCCATCCTTCCATCCATCCTTCCATCCCTCCATCCCTCCATCCCTCCATCCCTCCCTCCCTCCCTCCCTCCATCCCTCCATCCCTCCCTCCCTCCCTCCCTCCCTCCATCCCTCCATCCCTCCATCCCTCCCCCTGTCCATCCATCCATCCCTCCATCCATCCATCCCTCCATCCCTCCATCCATCCCTCCCTCCATCCATCCCTCCATCCCTCCCTCCCTCCCTCCCTCCCTCCATCCATCCCTCCATCCATCCATCCATCCCTCCCCCTGTCCATCCCTCCCTCCCTCCCTCCCTCCATCCCTCCCTCCCTCCCTCCATCCATCCCTCCATCCCTCCCCCTGTCCATCTGTCCATCCATCCCTCCATCCCTCCATCCCTCCATCCATCCATCCCTCCATCCCTCCACCCTCCCCCTGCCCATCCCTCCCCCTCTCCATCCCTCCCACCATCCCTCTCCCTTCTCCATCTCCCCCCTCCAGGCAACGTGGTGAACGGCACCATCGCCCGCCAGATGGTGGAATCCTCCTCTCCATCCCTCCCTCCATCCCTCCATCCATCCCTCCCTCCCTCCCTCCCTCCATCCATCCTTCCATCTCTCCATCCTCCCCCTGTCCATCCATCCATCCCTCCATCCCTCCATCCATCCCTCCCTCCCTCCATCCATCCCTCCCTCCATCCATCCCTCCATCCCTCCCTCCCTCCCTCCCTCCATCCATCCCTCCATCCATCCATCCATCCATCCCTCCCTCCATCCATCCCTCCATCCCTCCCTCCATCCCTCCCTCCCTCCCTCCATCCATCCCTCCATCCCTCCCCCTGTCCATCTGTCCATCCATCCCTCCATCCCTCCACCCCTCCCCCTGTCCATCCCTCCCCCTCTCCATCCCTCCCACCATCCCTCTCCCTTCTCCATCTCCCCTCCCCTCCAGGCAACGTGGTGAACGGCACCATCGCCCGCCAGATGGTGGAATCCTCCTCTCCATCCCTCCCCCGTCCATCCCCCTCTCCATCCCCCTGTCCATCCCTCCCTCCCTCCCTCCCTCCATCCCTCCCTCCATCCCTCCCTCCATCCATCCATCTCTCCATCCTCCTGTCCATCCATCCCTCCATCCCTCCATCCCTCCATCCCTCCATCCCTCCACCCCTCCCCCTGCCCATCCCTCCACCCTCTCCATCCCTCCCATCCATCCCTCTCCCTTCTCCATCTCCCCTCCCCTCCAGGCAACCGTGGTGAACGGCATCCATCGCCCGCCAGATGGTGGAATCCTCCTCTCCATCCCTCCCCCGTCCATCCCCCTCTCCATCCCCCTGTCCATCCCTCCCTCCCTCCCTCCCTCCCTCCCTCCATCCCTCCCTCCCTCCATCCCTCCATCCATCCCTCCATCCATCCCTCCATCCCTCCCCCTGTCCATCTGTCCATCCCTCCCTCCATCCATCCCTCCATCCCTCCATCCCTCCCCCTCTCCATCCCTCCCACCATCCCTCTCCCTTCTCCATCTCCCCTCCCCTCCAGGTAACGTGGTGAACGGCACCATCGCCCGCCAGATGGTGGAATCCTCCTCTCCATCCCTCCCCCGTCCATCCCCCTCTCCATCCCCCTGTCCATCCCTCCCTCCCTCCCTCCCTCCCTCCATCCCTCCATCCATCCCTACATCCATCCCTCCATCCCTCCCCCTGTCCATCTGTCCATCCCTCCCTCCATCCATCCCTCCATCCCTCCATCCCTCCCCCTCTCCATCCCTCCCACCATCCCTCTCCCTTCTCCATCTCCCCTCCCCTCCAGGCAACGTGGTGAACGGCACCATCGCCCGCCAGATGGTGGAATCCTCCTCTCCATCCCTCCCCCGTCCATCCCCCTCTCCATCCCCCTGTCCATCCCTCCCTCCCTCCCTCCCTCCATCCCTCCCTCCATCCCTCCCTCCATCCATCCATCTCTCCATCCTCCTGTCCATCCATCCCTCCATCCCTCCATCCCTCCATCCCTCCATCCCTCCACCCCTCCCCCTGCCCATCCCTCCCCCTCTCCATCCCTCCCACCATCCCTCTCCCTTCTCCATCTCCCCTCCCCTCCAGGCAACGTGGTGAACGGCACCATCGCCCGCCAGATGGTGGACATGCTGGTGGAATCCTCCTCCAACGTCACCCTCATCCTCAAGTTCTTCGACATGTTCCTCAAGCTCCGCGACATCGTCTCCACCGACGCCTTCCGCCACTACGTCACCGACCCCCGCGGCCTCATCTCCAAGAAGGATTTCCAGAAGGCCATGGACACCCAGAAGCAATTCCACCCGGAGGAGATCCAGTTCCTCCTCTCCTGCTCCGAACCCGACGAGAACGAGATGATCGACGTCCAAGCCTTCGCCGACCGCTTCCGCGAACCCGCCCGCCACATCGGCTTCAACGTCGCCGTCCTCCTCACCAACCTCTCCGAGCACGTCCCCCACGACCAACGCCTCCAGACCTTCTTGGTGGAAGCTTCTAGCCTCTTGGATTACTTCAGACCATTTTTGGGGCGCATCGAGATCATGGGGGGCGGGAGGAGGATCGAGAGGCTCTACTTCGAGATCAGCGCCGCCAACAAAGCCCAGTGGGAGATGCCCCAGGTCAAGGAGTCCAAGAGGCAGTTCATCTTCGACGTGGTCAACGAAGGTGGGGAAGCTGAGAAGATGGAGCTCTTCGTCAGCTTCTGCGAGGACACCATCTACGAGATGCAGATCGCCTCCCGCCTCTCCGAGGAGGAAACCCCTCAAGGGAGGGAAGGGGAAGAGGAAGAGGAAGAGGAAGAGGAAGAGGAAGCCCCACCGCGCTTGTACCCTCAAGGAGCAACCACTTGGGGCGGCTGGTTGGGGTCACCTCAAAGCTGGAGGAGAAAACTCAAGAGGTGGAAGAGGAAACCCGCCAAGGAGTTGGCTTGGGAAGCTGGGGTGGCGGGGTGGCAAGGGGTTTTAGGGGGGTTCTTCGGGATTTGGGGGGTCCTAAGGGCTTTAGGGGGGTTGGTTTGGGCTTCTCTTTTCGGGGGGGGTTGGTGGAAGGTGCTCAACGCTTAGGCTTGGCCGAGCTTCTGGCCAGCATGCCCGACCCTACCCAAGACTCTGTGGGGGGTGGAGAAGGGGAGACGGCGGCTGGAAGGGAAGAAGATGGAAGAGGAAGAGGAGGGGAACCCCAAAATCTCCTCTCGAGCCCTCTGGTCCCCCAACAAGCCGAGGAGGAAGAGGAGGAGGAGGAAGAAGCGGCGGTGGATGGAGAAGGAGGAGGTGGTGGCGGCGGTGCTGGTGGTGGTGGAGGAGAAGCGGCCATGCCGGCGGCCGTGGCGGCTTTTGGGGCGCACAAGGAAGCCCCCCATTATCGTTTGGGGGCCCCCGATGCTCCTGGGGGTTTGGGGGATATTGGGGAACCCCCCAACGCGGAGCCCCCCACCCCTGAGGGCACCCCCATCCTGCGGAGGAAGATTGGGGTAGGTGGGGGTGGGGTGCGTGGGGGTGGGGGTCCCTATGGGGAAGACATTTGGGGGGGGGGGGTGGGGGGGTGACACCCCCTCCAATTGGCCCCCCACATCCCCTCCGTGGGCCTGATCCTGGCTCTGTGTCCCCCCAGGAGGACGGGCAGGAGGTGGTGGTGGAGGAGGACCCCCAGAAGGAAGAGGAGCCGGTGGAAGAGGCTGAGAAAGCCGAGTAAGGGGGGGGGATTTTGGGTGCCCCCTTGGGTGCTGGGTGCCCCCGTTGGGTGCTGGGTGCCCCCATTGGGTGCTGGGTGCCCCCATTGGGTTTTGGGTTCCCCCATTGGGTTTTGGGTTCCCCCATTGGGTGTCTCTTGGCCCCAGTTGGGTTTTGGGTGCCCCAGTTGGGTGTGGGGTGCCCCCCTTAGGTGTTGGGTGCCCCCATTGCTTTTTGGGTGCCCCCATTGGGTGTTGGGTGCCCCCCTTGTTTTTCTGGGTGCCCCTGTTGGGTGTTGGGTGCCCCCATTGGGTGCTGGGTGCCCCCCTTGTTTTTTGGGTGCCCCCATTGGGTGTTGGGTGCCCCCATTGGGTGTTGGGTGCCCCCTTCTTTTTTGGGTCCCCCCATTGGGTTTTGGGTGCCCCCATTGGGTGCTGGGTGCCCTCCTTGGTTTTTGGGTGCCCCCTTGTTTTTTTGGGTGCCCCCATTGGGTTTTGGGTTCCCCCATTGGGTGTCTCTTGCCCCCATTGGGTGTTGGGAGCCCCAGTTGGGTTTTGGGTGCCCCCATTGGGTGTTGGGTGCCCCCATTGGGTGTCTCTTGGCCCCATTGGTTTTGGGAGCCCCAGTTGGGTGTGGGGTGCCCCCTTGGGTGTTGGGTGCCCCCTTGTTTTTTGGGTGCCCCCGTTGTGTGTTGGGTGCCCCCTTGGTTTTTTGGGTCCCCCATTGGGTTTTGGGTCCCCCTTTGGGTGTTGGGTGCCCCCATTGGGTGTTGGATGCCCCCATTGGGTTTTGGGTGCCCCCATTGGGTGTTGGGTGCCCTCCTTGGTTTTTTGGGTGCCCCCTTGTTTTTTGGGTCCCCCCATTGGGTTTTGGGTGCCCCCATTGGGTGCTGGGTGCCCCCATTGGGTGTCTCTTGGGTGCCCCCATTGGGTGCTGGGTGCCCCCTTGGTTTTTGGGTCCCCCATTGGGTTTTGGGTGCCCCCATTGGGTGTTGGGTGCCCCCTTGGTTTTTGGGTGCCCCCTTGGGTTTTGGGTGCCCCCTTGGGTGTTGGGTGGCTCCCCCCACCCAATCACCACCTTTTCCCCCCACCCTCTTCCCCCCCCGCCCCAGCCCAGAGAACGGGGAGAAGGAGGGTGCCGAGGGGGGTCCCGAGCCGCCCCCCCCCCCGAAATGAGGAGGAGGAGGAGGAAGTCGGTGCCCCCCTGAGCAAGGAGCCCCCCAAAACGGGACCTTCGAGTTCTGGGCTGAGCTGGAGATCCAGAGGGTCAAATTCCTGGTACTGGGGGGGCACTGGGAGCACTGGGAGGGGGGCTGGGAGCACTGGGAGGGGGACTGGGAGCACTGGGAGGGGGCTGGGAGAACTGGGAGGGGGACTGGGAGCACTGGGAGGGGGCTGGGAGAACTGGGAGGGGATTAGAGCACTGGGAGGGGGCACTGAGAGCACTGGGAGGGGAACTGGGAGAACTGGGAGGGGGACTGGGAGCACTGGGAGGGGGACTGGGAGCACTGGGGAGGCACTGGGAGAACTGGGAGGGGGACTGGGAGCACTGGGAGGGGGGCTGGGAGAACTGGGAGGGGGACTGGGAGCACTGGGAGGGGGCTGGGAGAACTGGGAGGGGATTAGAGCACTGGGAGGGGGCACTGAGAGCACTGGGAGGGGAACTGGGAGAACTGGGAGGGGGACTGGGAGCACTGGGAGGGGGACTGGGAGCACTGGGGAGGGGGACTGGGAGCACTGGAGGGAGCACTGGGAGCAGTGGGGAGGCACTGGGAGCACTGGGGAGGGGAACTGGGAGCACTAGGGGGGATTAGAGCACTGGGGGCACTGGGAGCACTGGGAGGGGGCTGGGAGAACTGGGATAGGGACTGGGAGAACTGGGAGAGCACTGGGAGCAGTGGGGAGGCACTGGGAGTACTGGGAGGGGGGCTGGGAGCACTGGGAGGGGGCTGGGAGAACTGGGAGGGGATTAGCGCACTGGGAGGGGGCACTGGGAGCACCCCCATTCCCCCCCAATACCCCCATCCCCCCAATACCCCCATCACCCCCCATCCCCCCTCCCCCCAACCCCCCATTCCCCTCCCATCACCCCCATCCCCCCAATACCCCAACCCCCCTCATCACCCCACACCCCCAGCCCCCCAAATCCCCCCTCCCTGCATCCCCCCAACCCCCCATCCCCCCATCCCCCCATCCCCCCTCCCCCATCACCCCCCATCCCCCCAATACCCCCAGCCCCCCAATACCCCCCAATACCCCCATTCCCCCCATCCCCCCAATACCCCCAGCCCCCCATCACCCCTCATCCCCCCATCCCCCCAATACCCCCATCCCCCCAATCCCCCCATCCCCCCATCACCCCCCATCCCCCATCCCCCCAATACCCCCCATCCCCCCAACCCCCAATACCCCCATTCCCCCCATCCCCCCAATACCCCCAGCCCCCCATCACCCCTCATCCCCCCATCCCCCCAATCCCCCCATCCCCCCAATCCCCCCATCCCCCCATCACCCCCCATCCCCCATCCCCCCAATACCCCCCATCCCCCCAACCCCCCAATACCCCCATTCCCCCCATCCCCCCAATACCCCCAGCCCCCCATCACCCCTCATCCCCCCATCCCCCCATCACCCCAATCCCCCCACCCCCATCCCCCCATCCCCCCATCCCCCCATCCCCCTAGCCCCCCAATCCCCCCTAATCCCCCCCCCCAATCTCTCCCCCTCCCCCCCCCCAGAATTACCTTTCCAGAAACTTCTACAACCTGCGGTTCCTGGCGCTGTTCCTGGCCTTCGCCATCAACTTCATCCTGCTCTTCTACAAGGTCTGGGATTGGGATTGGGATTGGGATTGGGATGGGATGGGGATGGGGATGGGATGGGATTGGGATGGGATGGGGATGGGGATGGGGATGGGGATGGGGATGGGGATGGGGATGGGATTGGGATTGGGATTGGGATGGGATGGGGATGGGGATGGGATGGGATGGGGATGGGATTGGGATTGGGATTGGGATGGGGATGGGGATGGGATGGGGATGGGATGGGGATGGGATGGGGATGGGATTGGGATTGGGATTGGGATTGGGATGGGGATGGGGATGGGGATGGGGATGGGGATGGGGATGGGATGGGATGGGATGGGATGGGATGGGGATGGGATTGGGATTGGGATGGGGATGGGGATGGGATGGGATTGGGATTGGGATTGGGATGGGGATGGGGATGGGGATGGGGATGGGATGGGATGGGGATGGGGATGGGATGGGGATGGGATTGGGATTGGGATTGGGATGGGGATGGGATGGGATTGGGATTGGGATTGGGATTGGGATTGGGATGGGATGGGGATGGGGATGGGATGGGGTGGGATTGGGTTTGGGATGGGATGGGATTGGGATTGGGATAGGATTGGGATTGGGTTTGGGATGGGATGGGATTGGGATTGGGAAGGGATGGGGATGGGATGGGGATGGGATGGGATGGGATTGGGTTTGGGATGGGATGGGATTGGGATTGGGAAGGGATGGGGATGGGATGGGGATGGGATGGGAATGGGGATGGGATGGGATGGGATTGGGTTTGGGATGGGATGGGATTGGGATTGGGAAGGGATGGGGATGGGATGGGGATGGGGATGGGATGGGATGGGGATGGGATGGGATTGGGATTGGGATTGGGATTGGGATTGGGATTGGGATGGGATGGGGATGGGATGGGATGGGATGGGATGGGATGGGATGGGATTGGGATTGGGATTGGGATTGGGATGGGGATGGGATGGGATGGGGATGGGATGGGGATTGGGATTGGGATGGGATGGGGATGGGATGGGATGGGATGGGATTGGGATTGGGATGGGATGGGATGGGATGGGGATGGGATTGGGATGGGGATGGGATGGGATGGGATGGGGATGGGATTGGGATTGAGGTTGGCATTGGAATTGGGATTGGGATGGGGATGGGATGGGGATGGGATGGGGATGGGATGGGATGGGGATGGGATGGGATGGGGATGGGGATGGGATGGGGATGGGATGGGGATGGGATGGGGATGGGATGGGGATGGGATGGGGATGGGGATGTAGATGCAACATGCCCCCCTTTCCCCTCCCCCCTCCCCCCTCCCCTCCCCCCTCCAGGTATCCGAACACCCTCCGGGCTTCCAAGAAGAACCGGAAGGTTCCGGATCTTCCCCTTTGGAAACCGAGGAGGGGGAGGGGCAACCCGAGTGGGGGGAGGGGCAGCAGGAGGTCTACTACGTGCTGGAGGAGAGCTCGGGCTACATGCAGCCGGCGCTGCGGGCGCTGGCCCTGGCCCACACCCTGGTGGCCTTCCTCTGCATCATCGGCTACAACTGCCTCAAGGTGACCCCCCCTGACCCCCCCTAACAGACCCCCCATCCCCGACCCCCCCCAAACCCACCCCAGGCCTCCCAGACCCACCCGGACTCATCCTGACATCTCCCGACCCCCCTGAACCCCCCTTGACCCCTCTTGACCCCCCAGACCCCCTCGGACCCCCCTTGACCCCTCAGACCCCCCTGACCCCCCTTGACCCCCCCGACCCCCCAGACCCACCCTGACTCACCCTGACCCCCCTTGTCTCCTCCTGACCCCCTCTGACCCACCCTGACCCCTCCTGACCCCCCAGACCCATCCTGACTCACCCTGACCCCCCTGAGCCCTCTGACCCCTCCTGACCCTCCCCCAATCTCCCTTGACCCCCTCTGACCCCCCTGACCCCTTCTGACCCCCAGACCCACCCGGACTCATCCTGACCTCTCCCGACCCCCCTGACCCCCTCTGACCCCCCTTGACCCCTCCTGACCCCCCAGACCCATCCTGACCCCCCTGACTCCCCCAATCCCCCCTGACCCCTCCTGACCCCTCAGACCCCCCTGACCCCCCTTGACCCCCCGACCCCCCAGACCCACCCTGACTCACCCTGACCCCCCTTGTCTCCTCCTGACCCCCTCTGACCCACCCTGACCGCTCCTGACCCCCAGACCCACCCTGACCCCCCAGACCCACTCTGACTCACCCTGACCCCCCAAACCCACCCCGGACCCCCCCGACCCACCCGGACTCATCCTGACCCCTCAGACACACCCTGACCCCCCTTGACCTCTCCCGACCCTCCCTGACCCCCCTTGACCCCTCCTGACCCCCTCTGACCCTCCCTGACTCACCCTGACCCCCCTTGACCCCCCTTGACCCCCCAGACCCCATGCCCCCCATGACCCCATGACCCCCATGCCCCCAATGACCCCATGACCCCCCATGTCCCCATGACCCCCCATGCCCCCATGCCCCAGTTACCCCCATGGCCCCCATGACCCCCAATGACCCCATGACCCCATGACCCTCCATGACCCTCAATGACCCCATGACCCCCAATGACCCCATGACCCCACATGCCCCCATGACCCCATGACCCTCCATGACCCAGTTACCCCCATGACCCTGTGACCCCCAATGACCCCATGACCCCTGTGACCCCATGACCCCCAATGACCCCATGCCCCCCAATGACCCCATGTCCCCATGCCCCCCAATGACCCCATGACCCTCCATGACCCAGTTACCCCCATGACCCCCAATTATCCCATGACCCCACATGACCCCATGAGCCCCATAACCTTCCATGACCCAATTACCCCCATGACCCCTGTGACCCCCAATGACCCCATGACCCCCGTGACCCCATGACTCTCCATGACCCAGTTACCCCATGACCCCCATGCCCCTGTGACCCCCCATGCCCCCATGACCCCCAATGACCCCATGCTCCCATGCCCCCAAATGACCCCATGACCCCCATGCCCCCATGCCCCCCAATGACCCCATTATCCCCATTGACCCCAATGACCCCATGACCCCCCATGTCCCCATGACCCCCCATGCCCCCATGCCCCAGTTACCCCCATGACCCCCAATGACCCCATGACCCCCCATGCCCCCATGACCCCCATGACCCACATGACCCCCATGACCCTCCATGACCCAGTTACCCCCATGACCCCCCGTGCCCCCATGACCCCCATGCCCCCATGACCCCCAATGACCCCATGCCCCCAATGACCCCATGACCCCCATGATCCCCCATGCCCCCATGACCCCATGACTCTCCATGACCCAGTTACACCCGTGACCCCCATGCCCCCATTCCCCCCCATGCCCCCTTGACCCACCATGCCCCATGACCCCCAATGACCCCATGCCCCCCCATGCCCCAATGACCCCCATGCCCTCAATCACCCCGTGACCCCCAATGACCCCCTTGACCCCCCATGCCCCCATGACCCCCAATGACCCCATGACCCCCATGCCCCCATGACCCCCATGACCCCATGACCCTCCATGACCCCCCGTGCCCCCATGACCCCCATGCCCCCCAATCCCCCCATGACCCCATGACCCCAAATGACCCCATGACCCCATGACCCTCCATGACCCAGTTACCCCCATGACCTCCCATGCCTCCAATGACCCCATGACCCCCATTGACCCCATGACCCCCAATGCCCCCATGACCCCTAATGACCCCATGCCCCCCATGACCCACATGACCCCATGACCCCCCATGCCCCCATTCCCCCAATGACCCCATGACCCCCCTTGCACCCATGACCCCCATGACCCCCATGCCCCCAATGACCCCATGCCCCCATGCCCCCCAATGACCCCATGACCCCCCTTGCACCCATGACCCCCATGACCCCCATGCCCCCAATGACCCCCTTGACCCCCCATGCCCCCATGACCCCCAATGACCCCATGACCCCCCATGCCCCCATGACCCCCATGACCCCCATGACCCTCCATGACCCCCCGTGCCCCCATGACCCCCCATGCCCCCCAATCCCCCATGACCCCATGACCCCAAATGACCCCATGACCCCATGACCCTCCATGACCCAGTTACCCCCATGACCTCCCATGCCTCCAATGACCCCATGACCCCCATTGACCCCATGACCCCCAATGCCCCCATGACCCCCAATGACCCCATGACCGCACATGACCCACATGACCCCATGACCCCCATTCCCCCAATGACCCCATGACCCCCCTTGCACCCATGACCCCCATGACCCCCATGCCCCCAATGACCCCATGCCCCCATGACCCCCAATGACCCCATGACCCCCCTTGCACCCATGACCCCCATGACCCCCATGCCCCCAATGACCCCCTTGACCCCCCATGCCCCCATGACCCCCAATGACCCCATGACCCCCCATGCCCCCATGACCCCCATGACCCCCATGACCCTCCATGACCCCCCGTGCCCCCATGACCCCCCATGCCCCCCAATCCCCCCATGACCCCATGACCCCAAATGACCCCATGACCCCATGACCCTCCATGACCCAGTTACCCCCATGACCTCCCATGCCTCCAATGACCCCATGACCCCCATTGACCCCATGACCCCCAATGCCCCCATGACCCCTAATGACCCCATGCCCCCCATGACCCACATGACCCCATGACCCCCCATGCCCCCATTCCCCCAATGACCCCATGACCCCCCTTGCACCCATGACCCCCATGACCCCCATGCCCCCAATGACCCCATGCCCCCATGACCCCCAATGACCCCATGACCCCCCTTGCACCCATGACCCCCATGACCCCCATGCCCCCAATGACCCCATGCCCCCATGACCCCCAATGACCCCATGACCCCCCGTGCCCCCATGACCCAGTTACCCCCATGACCCCCAATGACCCCTTGACCCCCCATGCCCCCATGACCCCACATGACCCCGTGACCCCCCTGACCCCGTGCCCCAGATCCCCCTGGTGATCTTCAAGCGGGAGAAGGAGGTCGCCCGGCGCCTGGAGTTCTCTGGTCTCTACATCACGGAGCAGCCGCCCGACGACGACGTCAAGGGCCAGTGGGACCGGCTGGTGCTCAACGCCCAGTATGGGGGGGCTGGGGGGGCCTGGGGGGCTCAGCGCCCAGTATGGGGGCTGGGAGGGGCTCAACACCCAGTATGGGGGGCTGGGGGGGGGCTGGGGGGCTAAATGACCAGTATGGGGGGCTGGGGGAGGCTCAATGCCCAGTATGGGGGGGCTGGGGGGGGCCTGGGGGGCTAAAATGACCAGTATGGGGGGCTGGGGGAGGCTCAACACCCAGTATGGGGGGCCTGGGGGGGCTCAACACCCAGTATGGGGGGGCTGGGGGGGCCTGGGGGGGCTCAACGCCCAGTATGGGGGGGCTGGGGGGGGCCTGGGGGGGCTCAACTCCCAGTATAGGGGGCTGGGGGAGGCTCAACGCCCAGTATGGGGGGGCTGGGGGGGCTCAATGTCCAGTATAGGGGCTTGGAGGGGCTCAACGCCCAGTATGGGGGGGCTGGGGGGGCCTGGGGGCTCAAAGACCAGTATAGGGGGGCTGGGGGGGGGTCTGGGGGGCTCAACACACCAGTATAGGGGGGCTGGGGGGGGCTGGGGGGTCTGGGGGGCTTAATGCCCAGTATGGGGGGCTGGGGGAGGGGGCCTGGAGGGGCTCAACACCCAGTATGGGGGACTGGGGGGGAGCGCCTGGGGGGGATCTGGGGGGGCTCAACACCCAATATGGGGGGCTGGGGGGGGCTGGGGGGCTCAAAGACCAGTATAGGGGGTCTGGGGGGCCGGGGGGTCTGGGGGGCTCAACACCCAGTATGGGGGACTGGGGGGGCTCAATGCCCAGTATGGGGGGCTGGGGGGCCTGGGGGGCTCAACGCCCAGTATGGGGGTCTGGGGGGGCCGGGGGGGCTCAATCCCCAGTACAGGGGGGTTGGGGGGGGTCCTGGGGGTCCCACCCCCCCAACCCCCCTCACTCTCCCCCCCCCCAGGTCCTTCCCCAGTAATTACTGGGACAAGTTCGTCAAGAGGAAGGTGAGGGGGGCGGGGGGGGAGGGGGCAGCACCCTGGGGGGGGTCCCAGGGTGATTTGGGGTCCCAGGGCTATTGGGGGGGGTCCCAAGCTGATGGGGGGTCCCAGAGCTATTGTGGGGGGGGTCCCAGGGTGATGGGGGTGTTCCAATGCTATTGGGGGGGGTCCCCATGCTACTGGGGGGGTCCCAGGGCTATTTGGGGGGGGTCCCAGAGGTCTTGGGGGGGTGTCCTAATGCTATTGGGGGGGTCCCAAGGTGATGGGGGTCCCAGTGCTATTGGGGGGATTCCCAGGGTGCTTGTGGGGGGTCCCAGGGCTACTGGGGGGGGTCCCAAGGTGATGGGGAGTCCCAGGGCTATTGGGGGGGGTCCCAAGGTGATTGGGGGGGGGTCCCAAGGTCATGGGGGTGTCCCAATGCTATTGGGGGGGGTCCCCAAGGTGATGGGGGGTGTCCCAGTGCTATTGGGGGGGGTCCTAAGGTGATTGGGGGGGGTCCCAAGGTGATGGGGGGTCCCAGGACTATTGGGGGGGGTCCCAAGATGATGGGGGTGTCCCAAGGCTATTGGGGGGTCCCAAGGTGATGGGGGGGGGTCCCAAGATGATGGGGGTGTCCCAAGGCTATTGGGGGGGTCCCAAGGTGATAGGGGGTCCCAGGACTATTGGGGGGGGTCCTAAGGTGATTGGGGGGGGGTCCCAAGGTGGGGGGTGTCCCAGGGCTATTGGGGGGGGTCCCAAGGTGATGGGGGGGGTCCCACAGCTACTGGGGGGGGTCCCAGGGCTATTGGGGGGGGTCCCAAGGTGATGGGGAGTCCCAGGGCTATTGGGGGGGGTCCTAAGGTGATTGGGGGGGGGTCCCAAGGTCATGGGGGTGTCCCAATGCTATTGGGGGGGGTCCCAAGGTGATGGGGTCCCAGGACTATTGGGGGGGTCCCAAGCTGATGGGGGGGTCCTAAGGTGATGGGGGGTGTCCCAATGCTATTGGGGGGGTCCCCAAGGTGATGGGGGGTGTCCCAGTGCTATTGGGGGGGGTCCTAAGGTGATTGGGGGGGGGTCCCAAGGTGATTGGGGGGGGTCCCAAGGTGATGGGGTCCCAGGGCTATTGGGGGGGGGGGGTCCCACGGTGATGGGGGGTCCCAAGGTGATGGGGGGTCCCAGGACTATTGGGGGGGGTCCCAGGGTGCTTGTGTGGGGGGTCCCAGGGCTATTGGGGGGTCCCAAGGTGATTTGGGGTCCCAGGGCTATTGGGGGGGATCCCAAGGTGATGGGGGGGTCCCAAGGTGATGGGGGGTCCCAGGACTATTGGGGGGGTCCCAGGGTGCTTGTGTGGGGGGTCCCAGGGCTATTGGGGGGGTCCCAAAGTGATCGGGTCCCAGGACTATTGGGGGGGGTCCTAAGGTGATTGTGGGGGGGTCCCAAGTTGATGGGGTCCCAGAACTATTGTGGGGGGGGTGGTGTCCCAGGGTTATTGGGGGGGGGGGGGTCCCCATTGTGATAAGTCCCCCCCTCCCCCTACTAGGACCCTTCCCAAATAATCCTGGGTGTCTCTGTGCCCCCCCTTGCCCCCCCCCAAAATCCATCTCTGCCCCCCCCTTTCTTGCCCCCCCCCAAAAATCCATCTCTGCCCCCCCCACACCCCCTTTTTGCCCCCCCCCAAAATCCATCTCTGCCCCCCCCACACCCCTTTTTGCCCCCCCAAATCCATCTCTGCCCCCCCACACCCCTTTTTGCCCCCCCCCAAATCCATCTCTGCCCCCCCACACCCCTTTTTGCCCCCCCAAATCCATCTCTGCCCCCCCACACCCCCTTTTGCCCCCCCCCAAATCCATCTCTGCCCCCCCCACACCCCTTTTGCCCCCCCCAAATCCATCTCTGCCCCCCCACACCCCTTTTGCCCCCCCCCAAATCCATCTCTGCCCCCCCACACCCCTTTTTGCCCCCCCCCAAATCCATCTCTGCCCCCCCACACCCCTTTTTGCCCCCCCAAATCCATCTCTGCCCCCCCCACACCCCTCTTTGCCCCCCCCCCAAATCCATCTCTGCCCCCCCCTTTTTGCCCCCCCCCCAAAATCCATCTCTGCCCCCCACACACCCCTTTTTGCCCCCCCCAAATCCATCTCTGCCCCCCCACACCCCTTTTTGCCCCCCCAAAATCCATCTCTGCCCCCCCTTTTTGCCCCCCCAAAATCCATCTCTGCCCCCCCCTTTTTGCCCCCCCCCAAAATCCATCTCTGCCCCCCCTTTCTTGCCCCCCCCCAAAAATCCATCTCTGCCCCCCCCTTTTTGCCCCCCCCAAAATCCATCTCTGCCCCCCCTTTCTTGCCCCCCCCCCAAAAATCCATCTCTGCCCCCCCCTTTTTGCCCCCCCCAAAATCCATCTCTGCCCCCCCTTTTTGCCCCCCCCAAAAATCCATCTCTGCCCCCCCACACCCCTTTTTGCCCCCCCAAAATCCATCTCTGCCCCCCCCTTTCTTGCCCCCCAAAATCCATCTCTGCCCCCCCCTTTTTGCCCCCCCCCAAAATCCATCTCTGCCCCCCCTTTCTTGCCCCCCAAAATCCATCTCTGCCCCCCCCTTTCTTGCCCCCCCAAAATCCATCTCTGCCCCCCCCTTTTTGCCCCCCCCCAAAATCCATCTCTGCCCCCCCTTTTTGCCCCCCCCAAAATCCATCTCTGCCCCCCCACACCCCTTTTTGCCCCCCCCAAAATCCATCTCTGCCCCCCTCACCCCTTTACCCCCCCCAAAAATCCATCTCTGCCCCCCCCCACACCCCTTTTTTGCCCCCCTCCCCCTTTTTGCCCCCCCCCCCAAAATCCATCTCTGCCCCCCCCCACACCCCTTTTTTGCCCCCCCCCCCCAAAACTCCAGGTGCTGGAGAAATACGGGGACATCTACGGGCGGGAGCGGATCGCGGAGCTGCTGGGGATGGACCTGGCCAGCCTGGACATTGGGGCCCAGGGGGCAAGAAACCCCCCAGACAACTCCTTCCTTACCTGGTGAGGCTGGGGGGGGGCTCTACACCCGGTATGGGGGGTTCACACCCAGTATAAGGGGATGGGGGGCTCTACAGCCGGTATAGGGGGTTCACACCCAGTATAGGGGGATGGGGGGGCTCTACAGCCGGTATAGGGGGTTCACACCCAGTATAAGGGGATGGGGGGCTCTACACCTGGTATAGGGGGGTTCACACCCAGTATAAGGGGATGGGGGGGCTCTACAGCCGGTATAGGGGGTTCACACCCAGTATAGGGGGATGGGGGGGGCTCTACAGCCGGTATAGGGGGGTTCACACCCAGTATAAGGGGATGGGGGGGCTCTACACCCGGTATAGGGGGGTTCACACCCAGTATAGGGGGATGGGGGGGGGCTCTACAGCCAGGATAGGGGGCTGGGGGGGTCCTGGGGGGCTCAATCCCCAGTATGGGGGGGCTAGGAGGGGCCTGGGGGGGGCTAAATGACCAGTATAGGTGCTGGGGGGGGTGTTAATGCCCAGTATGGGGGGCTGGGGGGGGGCTGGGGGGGCTAAATGACCAGTATAGGTGCTGGGGGGGTGTTAATGCCCAGTATGGGGGGCTGGGGGGGGCTGGGGGGGCTAAATGACCAGTATAGGTGCTGGGGGGGTGTTAATGCCCAGTATGGGGGGCTGGGGGGCCTGGGGGGGCTCAATGACCAGTATGGGGGGCTGGGGGGGCTTGGGGAGCTCAATCCCCAATATGGGGGGCTGGGGGGGTGCTGGGGGGCTCAATCCCCAGTATGGGGGGCCTAAGGGGGCTCAATCCCCAGTATGGGGGGCTGGGGGGTCCTGGGGGTGCTCAATCCCCATTATGGGGGGTCTAAGGGGGTTCAATCCCCAATATGGGGGGCTGGGGGGGTCTTGGGGGGCTCAATCCCCAGTATGGGGGGCTGGGGGGGCTCAATGACCAGTGGTGGGGGGCTGGGGGGCTCAATCCCCAATATGGGGGGGCTGGGGGGTCCTGGGGGGCTCAATGACCAGTATGGGGGGTCTAAGGGGGTTCAATTGCCAATATATGGGGGGATGGGGGGGTCCTGGGGGGCTCAATCCCCAGTATGGGGGTCCTGGGGGGCTCAATCCCTAATATGGGGGGGCTGGGGGGTCCTGGGGGGGCTCAATCCCCAGTATGGGGGGCTGGGGGGGCTGGGGGGTCCTGGGGGGCTCAATCCCCAATACGGGGGGACTGGGGGGTCCTGGGGGGCTCAATGACCAGTATGGGGGGTCTAAGGGTGCTCAATCCCCAGTACAGGGGACTGGGGGGTGCTGGGGGGCTCAATCCCCAGTATGGGGTGTCTAAGGGGGTTCAATTGCCAATATAGGGGGGATGGGGGGGTCCTGGGGGGGCTCAATCCCCAGTATGGGGGTCCTGGGGGGCTCAATCCCTAATATGGGGGGGCTGGGGGGTCCTGGGGGTGCTCAATCCCCAGTATGGGGGGGCTGGGGGGCTGGGGGGTCCTGGGGGCTCAATCCCCAGTATGGGGGGGCTGGGGGGGCTGGGGGGTCCTGGGGGGGCTGAATCCCCAATATGGGGGGCTGGGGGGTCTCAATCCCCAGTATGGGGGTGCTGTGGGGGTGGGTTTTGAAGGGGGGGTGTCCCTGACACCCTATCCCCCCCCCCCAAATTCAGGGTGACCTCCATCGACATCCGGTACCAGATCTGGAAATTCGGGGTGATCTTCACCGATAATGTGAGGGGGGCGCTGGGGGGGGGGGCTGGGGGGCTCTGGGGGGGTCTAAGGGGCTCTTGGGGGGGTCTAAGGTGCTTTTGGGGGGCTCTGGGGGTGTCTAAGGGGCTCTTGGGGGGGCTCTGGGGGGGTCTAAGGGGCTTTTGGGGTGGTCTAAGGGGCTCTTGGGGGGTCTAAGGGGCTTTTGGGGGGCTCTGGGGGGTCTAAGGGGCTTTGGGGGGTCTAAGGGGCTTGGGGGGGTCTAAGGGGCTTGGGGGGGCTCTGAGGGGGGACTGGGGGGCTCTGGATGGGGCTGGGGGGCTCTGGGGGGGTCTAAGGGGCTTTTGGGGGGCTCTGGGGGGGGGTCTAAGGGGCTCTTGGGGGGGTCTAAGGGGCTCTTGGGGGGGCTCTGGGGGGGACTGGGAGGCTCTGGATGGGGCTGGGGGGCTTTGGGGGGGTCTAAGGGGCTTTTGGGGGGCTCTGGAGGGGTCTAAGGGGCTTTGGGGGGGTCTAAGGGGCTTGGGGGGGCTCTGGGGGGTTTAGGGGTGCACTGGGGGGGGCTGGGGGTGTTTAGGGGGGCTCTGGGGGGGGTTAGGGGGGCTCTGGGGGGGTCTAAGGGGCTCGGGGGGGCTGGGGGGGGGCTCTAGGGGGGTCTAAGGGGCTTTTGGGGGCTCTGGGTGGGTGCTGGGGGGGTTTAGGGGTGCACTGGGGGGGCTGGGGGTGTTTAGGGGGGCTCGGGAGGGGGCTGGGGGGTCCAAAGGGAAGGGGGGATCCCCAGGGGGTCCCTGAGGTGGAGTCGCTGCTCAGCTCACACCAGCCCCTGTCTGTCTGTCCCGTGTCCGTCTGTCCATCCCCCGTGTCCGTCTGTCCATCCCTTGTCCCTGTGTCCGTCTGTCCATCCCCTGTGTCCGTCTGTCCCTCCCCTGTCCCCGTGTCCGTCTGTCCATCCCCTGTGTCCCTGTGTCCATCCCCTGTCCATCTGTCCACCCCGTGTCCGTCTGTCCATCCCCTGTGTCCCTGTGTCCATCCCCTGTCCATCTGTCCACCCCGTGTCCGTCTGTCCATCCCCTGTGTCCCTGTGTCCATCCCCTGTCCATCTGTCCACCCCGTGTCCGTCTGTCCATCCCCTGTGTCCATCTGTCCATCCCCTGTCCCCATGTCCGTCTGTCCATCCCCTGTCCCCATCTGTCCATCCCCTGTGTCCGTCTGTCCATCCCCTGTGTCCATCTGTCCATCCCCTGTGTCCGTGTGTCCATCCCCTGTGTCCGTGTGTCCATCCCCTGTCCTTGTGTCCGTCTGTCCATCCCCTGTGTCCGTCTGTCCGTCCCCTGTCTGTCCATCCCCTGTCCCCGTGTCCATCTGTCCATCCCCTGTGTCCGTCTGTCCATCCCCTGTCCCTGTATCCATCCCCTGTCCGTCTGTCCATCCTGGTGTCCCCATGTCCATCCCCTGTCCCTGTATCCCTGTATCCCTCCCCTGTCCCCATGTCCATCTGTCCATCCCCTGTGTCCATCTGTCCATCCCCTGTCCCCGTGTCCATCTGTCCATCCACTGTGTCCCTGTATCCATCCCCTGTCCCTGTATCCCTGTATCCCTCCCCTGTCCCCATGTCCATCTGTCCATCCCCTGTCCCCGTGTCCGTCTGTCCATCCCTTGTCCCTGTGTCCATGTGTCCATCCCCTGTCCCTGTGTCCCTGTATCCCTCCCCTGTCCCCATGTCCATCTGTCCATCCCCTGTCCCTGTGTCCGTGTGTCCATCCCCTGTCCCTGTGTCCCTGTATCCATCCCCGTGTCCATCTGTCCATCCCCTGTCCCTGTGTCCCTGTATCCATCCCCTGTCCCCATGTCCATCTGTCCATCCCCTGTCCCTGTATCCATCCCCTGTCCCCATGTCCATCTGTCCATCCCCTGTGTCCATCTGTCCATCCCCTGTCCCCGTGTCCATCTGTCCATCCACTGTGTCCCTGTATCCATCCCCTGTCCCTGTATCCATCCCCGTGTCCATCTGTCCATCCCGTCCCTGTGTCCCTGTATCCATCCCCTGTCCCCATGTCCATCCCCTGTCCCTGTATCCATCCCTCCCCATGTCCATCTGTCCATCCACTGTGTCCCTGTATCCATCCCCTGTCCCTGTATCCATCCCCTGTCCGTCTGTCCATCCCCTGTCCCCGTGTCCGTCTGTCTGTCCCTTGTCCATCCCCTGTCCCTCCCCTGTCCCTGTATCCATCCCCTGTCCCCGTGTCCCTCTATCCGTCCCCTGTCCCTCCCCTGTCCCTGTACCCCTCCCCTGTACCCCTCCCCTGTCCGTCTGTCCGTCCCCGCGCCCCGCAGTCCTTCCTGTACCTCAGCTGGTACATGGCCATGTCCCTCCTGGGCCACTACAACAACTTCTTCTTCGCCTCCCACCTGCTGGACGTGGCCATGGGGGTCAAGACCCTGCGCACCATCCTCAGCTCCGTCACCCACAACGGCAAGCAGGTCCGGGGGGGGCCCTGGGGGGTCTTTGGGGGGCTCTGAGGGGGTTTAGGGGAGCTCTGAGGGGTCTAAGGGGGCTTTGAGGGGGTTTAGGGTGGGTCTGAGGGGTCTAAGGGGGCTCTGAGGGGGCTGGAGGGGCTCTGGGGAGGGTCTAAGGGGGCTCTGGGGGGGTCTAAGGGGGGTCTGGGGGGGTCTAAGGAGGGTCTGGGGGGGTCTAAGGAGGGTCTGGGGGGGTCTAAGGGGGATCTGGGGGGGCTCTGAGGGGGTTTAGGGGGCTCTGAGGGGTCTAAGGGGGGTCTGAGGGGGTTTAGGGGGGCTCTGAGGGTCTAAGGGGGCTCTGAGGGGGTTTGGGGGGGTCAAGACCCTGCGCACCATCCTCAGCTCCGTCACCCACAACGGCAAGCAGGTCCGGGGGGCCCTGGGGGGGTCTTTGGGGGTGCTCTGAGGGGGTTTAGGGGGGCTCTGAGGGGTCTAAGGGGGCTTTGAGGGGGTCTAAGGGGGGTTCTGAGGGGTCTAAGGGGGCTTTGAGGGGTCTAAGGGGGCTCTGAGGGGGTCTGGGGGGACTCTAAGGGGGCTCTGGGGAGGTCTGGGGGAGGTCTGGGGGGGTCTAAGGGGGCTCTGGGGGGGTCTGGGGGGACTCTAAGGGGGCTCTGGGGAGGTCTGGGGGGGGTCTGGGGGGGTCTAAGGGGGGTCTTTGGGGGGGCTCTGAGGGGGTCTAAGGGGGATGTGAGGGGGTTTAGGGGGGCTCTGAGGGGTCTAAGGGGGCTCTGAGGGGGTTTGGGGGGGTCAAGACCCTGCGCACCATCCTCAGCTCCGTCACCCACAACGGCAAGCAGGTCCGGGGGGCCCCTGGGGGGGCTTTGGGGGGGCTCTGAGGGGGTTTAGGGGGGCTCTGAGGGGTCTAAGGGGGCTTTGAGGGGGTCTAAGGGGGCTCTGAGGGGTCTAAGGGGGCTCTGAGGGGGTCTGGGGGGACTCTAAAGGGGCTCTGGGGGGGTCTGGGGGGGTCTGGGGGGGTCTAAGGGGGCTCTTGGGGGGCTCTGAGGGGGTTTAGGGGGGCTCTGAGGGGTCTAAGGGGGCTTTGAGGGGGTCTAAGGGGGGTTCTGAGGGGTCTAAGGGGGCTTTGAGGGGTCTAAGGGGGCTCTGAGGGGGTCTGGGGGGACTCTAAGGGGGCTCTGGGGGGGTCTGGGGGGGTCTGGGGGGGTCTAAGGGGGCTCTGGGGGGCTCTGAGGGGGTTTAGGGGGGCTCTGAGGGGTCTAAGGGGGATTTGAGGGGGTTTAGGGGGGGTCTGAGGGGTCTAAGGGGGCTCTGAGGGGGCTGGAGGGGCTCTGGGGAGGGTCTAAGGGGGCTCTGGGGGGGTCTAAGGGGGGTCTGGGGGGGTCTAAGGAGGGTCTGGGGGGGTCTAAGGGGGATCTGGGGGGGCTCTGAGGGGGTTTAGGGGGGCTCTGAGGGGTCTAAGGGGGGTCTGAGGGGGTTTAGGGGGGCTCTGAGGGTCTAAGGGGGCTCTGAGGGGGTTTAGGGGGGTTCTGAGGGGTCTGGGGAGCTCTGGGGGTGCCTGGGGGGGTTATTATGGGGTGTGGGGGTTCTGGGGGTGCTCAATGTGTGTCCCCCCCCAGCTGGCCATGACTGTGGGGCTACTGGTCATGGTGGTCACCCAGGATGGGCAGCAGATGGGTGGCAGATGGGTGGCAGGGGGGGTCTGGGGGAGCTCTGGGGGGCTGGGGGGGTCTGGGGGGGGTATTATGGGATGGGGGGGTTCTGGGGGTGCTCAATCATGTCCCCCCCCAGCTGGCCATGACTGGGGGGCTGCTGGTCATGGTGGTCACCCAGGATGGGTGGCAGATGGGTGGCAGATGGGTGGCAGGGGGGGTCTGGGGGGGCTCTGGGGGGGTATTTTGGGGTCTGGGGAGGTTATTATGGGGTGTGGGGGTTCTGGGGGTGCTCAATCGTGTGTCCCCCCCCCAGCTGGCCATGACGGTGGGGCTGCTGGCCGTGGTGGTCACCCAGGATGGGTGGCAGATGGGTGGCAGATGGGTGGCAGGGGGGGTCTGGGGGGGCTCTGGGGGGGGTATTTTGGGGTCTGGGGGGGTATTATGGGGTGTGGGGGTTCTGGGGGTGCTCAATCATGTCCCCCCCAGCTGGCCATGACGGTGGGGCTGCTGGCCGTGGTGGTCACCCAGGATGGGCAGCAGATGGGTGGCAGATGGGTGGCAGGGGGGGCTCTGGGGAGCTCTGGGGGGCTCTGGGGGGGTCTGGGGGGGGTATTATGGGATGGGGGGGTTCTGGGGGTGCTCAATCGTGTCCCCCCCCCAGCTGGCCATGACGGTGGGGCTGCTGGCCGTGGTGGTCTATCTCTACACCGTGGTGGCCTTCAACTTCTTCCGCAAGTTCTACAACAAGAGCGAGGATGAGGACGAGCCCGACATGAAGTGCGACGACATGATGACGGTGAGGGGGCTGGGGAGGGGGCTCTGGGGGGTCTGGGGGGGTTCTGAGGGGGCTGGGAGGGGTCTAAGGGGGCTTTGGAGGGGTCTAAGGGGGCTCTGGGGGGGTCTAAGGGGGCTCTGGGGGGGTTTAGGGGGGGTTGGCGGGGGTTTAGGGGTGTCTAAGGGGGATCTGGGGGGGTTTAGGGGGGCTGGGGGGGGCTCTGAGAGGGCTGGGGGGGTTCTATGGGGACTGGAGGGGGTTCTATGGGGGCTGGGAGGGCTCTGAGGGGGGTCTAAGGGGGCTTTGGGGGGGTCTAAGGGGGATCTGGGGGGGTCTAAGGGGGCTGGGGGGGGGGCTCTGAGAGGGCTGGGGGGGTTCTATGGGGACTGGGGGGGTTCTATGGGGGCTGGGAGGGCTCTGAGGGGGGTCTAAGGGGGCTTTGGAGGGGTCTAAGGGGGCTCGGGGGAGTCTGAGGGGGATCTGGGAGGGTTTAGGGGTGTCTAAGGGGGATCTGGGGGGGTCTAAGGGGGATCTGGGGGGGTTTAGGGGGTCTAAGGGGGCTCTGAGGGGGTTTAGGGGGTCTAAGGGGGCTCTGAGGGGGTCTAAGGGGGATCTGGGGGGGTCTAAGGGGGCTCTGAGGGGGTTTAGGGGGTCTAAGGGGGCTCAGGAGGGGTCTAAGGTGGATCTGGGGGGGTTTAGGGGGGTCTAAGGGGGATCTGGGGGGGTCTAAGGGAGATCTGGGGGGGTTTAGGGGGGTCTAAGGGGGCTCTGAGGGGGTCTAAGGGGGATCTGGGGGGTTTAGGGGGGGTCTAAGGGGGGTCTGGGGGGGTTCTAAGTGGGCTCTGGGGGGCTGGGTGGGGCTGGAGGGGCTCTGAGAGGGCTGGGGGGAGTTTAGGGGGTCTAAGGGGGCTCTGGGGGGGTTTAGGGGGGTTCTGAGGGGGCTGGGGGGGTTCTCTGGGGGCTGGGAGGGCTTTGAGGGGGGGTCTTGAGGGTCTTGGGGGGTCCTGGAGCATCCCTGTAGAGGGGGGTCCTTGGGGAGGTCTTGAGGGTTTTGGGGGGGGGTCTTGGAGCATCTCCTGGGTGGGGGGGCGAGTCCTTTAGGGGTTCTTGGGGGTCCTGGGGGGTTCCTGGAGCATCCCTTGGGTGATGGGGGGGCTGTATTTGGGGGGGGTCTTGAGGGTCTTGGGGGGTCTTGGAGCATCCCTGTAGAGGCTGGGGTCCTTGGGGGGGTCTTGAGGGTTTTGGGGGGTTCTTGGAGCATCTCTGGGGTGGGGGGGTGAGTCCTTGAGGGGTTCTTGGGGGTCCTGGGGGGTTCCTGGAGCATCCCTGGGAGTCCTGGAGCATCCCTGGGGTGATGGGGGCCTGTATTTGGGGGGGTTCTTGAGGGTCTTGGGGGGTTCCTGGAGCAAATCTGAGTTGGGGGGATCCTTGGGGGGTCTTGAGGGTTTTGGGGGGGGGGGGTTCTTGGAGCATCTCTGAGTTGGGAGGGGTGAGTCCTTGAGGGGTTCTTGGGGGTCCTGGGGGGTTCCTGGAGCATCCCTGGGGTGATGGGGGGGCTGTATTTGGGGGGGTCTTGAGGGTCTTGGGGGAGTCCTGGAGCAAATCTGAGTTGGGGGGATCCTTGGGGGGGTCTTGAGGGTTTTGGGGGGGGTTCTTGGAGCATCTCTGGGGTGAGCAGCGGTTGGGTCCTTGAGGGGTTCTTGGGGGTCCTGGGGGGTTCCTGGAGCATCCCTTGGGTGATGGGGGGCTGTATTTGGGGGGGTCTTGAGGGTCTTGGGGGGGTCTTGGAGCATCCCTGTAGAGGCTGGGGTCCTTGGGGGGGTCTTGAGGGTTTTGGGGGGGTTCTTGGAGCATCTCTGGGGTGGGGGGGGTGAGTCCTTGAGGGGTTCTTGGGGGTCCTGGGGGGTTCCTGGAGCATCCCTGGGAGTCCTGGAGCATCCCTGGGGTGATGGGGGCCTGTATTTGGGGGGGTTCTTGAGGGTCTTGGGGGGTTCCTGGAGCAAATCTGAGTTGGGGGGATCCTTGGGGGGGTCTTGAGGGTTTTGGGGGGGGGGGTTCTTGGAGCATCTCTGAGTTGGGAGGGGTGAGTCCTTGAGGGGTTCTTGGGGGTCCTGGGGGGTTCCTGGAGCATCCCTGGGGTGATGGGGGGGCTGTATTTGGGGGGGTCTTGAGGGTCTTGGGGGAGTCCTGGAGCAAATCTGAGTTGGGGGGATCCTTGGGGGGGTCTTGAGGGTTTTGGGGGGGTTCTTGGAGCATCTCTGGGGTGAGCAGCGGTTGGGTCCTTGAGGGGTTCTTGGGGGTCCTGGGGGGTTCCTGGAGCATCCCTGGGGTGATGGGGGGCTGTATTTGGGGGGGTCTTGAGGGTCTTGGGGGGTCCTGGAGCATCCCTGTAGAGGGGGGATCCTTGGGGGGGTCTTGAGGGTTTTGGGGGGGTTCTTGGAGCATCTCTGGGGTGACCAGGGGTTGGGTCCTTGAGGGGTTCTTGGGGGTCCTGGGGGATTCCTGGAGCATCCCTGGGATGATGGGGAGGAGAATCCTTAGTCGGGGGGGTCTTGAGGGTCCTGGGGGGTCTGATCCTTAAACCCCCCCCCCCAATATGATGTGTGTCCCCCCCCCAACCCCAGTGTTACCTATTCCACATGTACGTGGGTGTCCGGGCTGGGGGGGGCATCGGGGATGAGATCGAGGATCCGGCTGGGGTGGGGGGTGACCTGGGGGGTGGGGCAGTCTTTAGGGTCTTGGGGGGATCCTTGGGGGGGGGGTCTTGAGGGTTTTGGGGGGGGGGTTCTTGGAGCATCTCTGGTGTGACCAGGGGTTGGGTCCTTGAGGGGTTCTTGGGGGTCCTGGGGTGTTCCTGGAGCATCCCTGGGAGTCCTGGAGCATCCCTGGGATGATGGGGAGGAGAATCCTTGGTTGGGGGGGGGGGTCTTGAGGGTCTTGGGGGGTTCTGGAGCATCCCTGAAGAGGGGGGTCCTTGGGGGTGTCTTGAGGGTTTTGGGGGGTTCCTGAAGCATCTCTGGGTTGGGAGGGGTGAGTCCTTGAGGGGTTCTTGGGGGTCCTGGGGGTTCCTGGAGCATCCCTGGGGTGATGGGGGCCTGTATTTGGGGGGGTTCTTGAGGGTCTTGGGGGGTTCCTGGAGCAAATCTGAGTTGGGGGGATCCTTGGGGGGGTCTTGAGGGTTTTGGGGGGGGGGGGTTCTTGGAGCATCTCTGAGTTGGGAGGGGTGAGTCCTTGAGGGGTTCTTGGGGGTCCTGGGGGGTTCCTGGAGCATCCCTGGGGTGATGGGGGGCTGTATTTGGGGGGGGTCTTGAGGGTCTTGGGGGGTCCTGGAGCATCCCTGTAGAGGGGGGATCCTTGGGGGGGTCTTGAGGGTTTTGGGGGGGTTCTTGGAGCATCTCTGGGGTGACCAGGGGTTGGGTCCTTGAGGGGTTCTTGGGGGTCCTGGGGGGTTCCTGGAGCATCCCTGGGATGATGGGGAGGAGAATCCTTAGTCGGGGGGGTCTTGAGGGTCCTGGGGGGGTCTGATCCTTAAACCCCCCCCCCAATATGATGTGTGTCCCCCCCCCAACCCCAGTGTTACCTATTCCACATGTACGTGGGTGTCCGGGCTGGGGGGGGCATCGGGGATGAGATCGAGGATCCGGCTGGGGTGGGGGGTGACCTGGGGGGTGGGGCAGTCTTTAGGGTCTTGGGGGGATCCTTGGGGGGGGGGGGTCTTGAGGGTTTTGGGGGGGGGTTCTTGGAGCATCTCTGGTGTGACCAGGGGTTGGGTCCTTGAGGGGTTCTTGGGGGTCCTGGGGTGTTCCTGGAGCATCCCTGGGAGTCCTGGAGCATCCCTGGGATGATGGGGAGGAGAATCCTTGGTTGGGGGGGGGGGTCTTGAGGGTCTTGGGGGGTTCTGGAGCATCCCTGAAGAGGGGGGTCCTTGGGGGTGTCTTGAGGGTTTTGGGGGGTTCCTGAAGCATCTCTGGGTTGGGAGGGGTGAGTCCTTGAGGGGTTCTTGGGGGTCCTGGGGGGTTCCTGGAGCATCCCTGGGGTGATGGGGGGCTGTATTTGGGGGGGGTCTTGAGGGTCTTGGGGGGTTCCTGGAGCAAATCTGAGTTGGGGGGATCCTTGGGGGGTCTTGAGGGTTTTGGGGGGGGGGGTTCTTGGAGCATCTCTGGGTTGGGAGGGGTGAGTCCTTGAGGGCTTCTTGGGGGTCCTGGGGGGTTCCTGGAGCATCCCTTGGGTGATGGGGGGGCTGTATTTGGGGGGGTCTTGAGGGTCTTGGGGGGTCTTGGAGCATCCCTGTAGAGGCTGGGGTCCTTGGGGGGGTCTTGAGGGTTTTGGGGGGTTCTTGGAGCATCTCTGGGGTGGGGGGGTGAGTCCTTGAGGGGTTCTTGGGGGTCCTGGGGGTTCCTGGAGCATCCCTGGGAGTCCTGGAGCATCCCTGGGGTGATGGGGGCCTGTATTTGGGGGGGTCTTGAGGGTCTTGGGGGGTTCCTGGAGCAAATCTGAGTTGGGGGGATCCTTGGGGGGTCTTGAGGATTTTGGGGGGGTCTTGGAGCATCTCTGGGGTGACCAGGGGTTGGGTCCTTGAGGGGTTCTTGGGGGTCCTGGGGGATTCCTGGAGCATCCCTGGGGTGATGGGGAGGAGAATCCTTGGTGGGGGGGGTCTGGAGGGTCCTGGGGGGGTCTGATCCTTAAACCCCCCCCCAATATGATATGTCCCCCCACCCCCACCCCAGTGTTACCTATTCCACATGTACGTGGGTGTCCGGGCTGGGGGGGCATCGGGGATGAGATCGAGGACCCAGCTGGAGACGACTACGAGCTGTACCGGGTGGTCTTCGACATCACCTTCTTCTTCTTCGTCATCGTCATCCTCCTGGCCATCATCCAGGGTACATCCCCCCCCCAATTCCAAACCCCCACCCCCTCCCCAATTTAAATACCCCCCCCCCAGTTCCCTCACCCCCTCCTCCCCACCCCACATCCCCCCTCTAGGTCTCATCATCGATGCATTCGGTGAGCTGAGGGACCAACAGGAGCAGGTCAAGGAGGACATGGAGGTGGGTGTTACACCCCCCTTTAATTTGAGGAGGGGGTTTTGGGGGTGATAGTGATTCTAGGACCCCCCCCCAATTTATTCCACCCCCCCCAATTTAGACCAAGTGTTTCATCTGTGGCATTGGGAGCGATTATTTTGACACCACCCCCCACGGCTTCGAGACCCACACCTTGGAGGAGCACAACTTGGCTAACTATATGTGAGGAGACCCCCCCCAAATTTAAAAAGGGGGGGGTCTAGAGGTTCATCAGACCCCCCTATCTAAAAACACCCCCCACTTCCTCAGCCCCCCCCAGTTTTAAGTACATCCCTTGTTTTAACACCCCCCTCCTCAATTCAAGGTTCTTCCTGATGTATCTGATCAATAAGGATGAGACGGAGCACACGGGGCAGGTGAGACACCCCCCCTCCCCCCAAAACAACCTGACCCCCCCCCCCAAAATAGCCTGGCCCCCCCCCCC
The DNA here is from genome assembly GCA_027925045.1 of Hypotaenidia okinawae. Classification (NCBI taxonomy): domain Eukaryota; kingdom Metazoa; phylum Chordata; class Aves; order Gruiformes; family Rallidae; genus Hypotaenidia; species Hypotaenidia okinawae. The sequence goes on along the minus strand of BSDF01000031.1, from coordinate 849,925 downwards.
CCAAAATAGCCTCACACCCCCCCCCAAAATAACCTGACCACCCCCCCCCAAAAAAATCTGACATACCCCCCTATAAACCCCCCCATTGCCCCCCCCCACAAACCTGCCCCCCCGTTGCCCCCCAAAACTCTGCCCCCCCCAAACCCACCCACTGCCCCCCCAAAGCCTCCCCCCCACTGCCCCCCCAAAACTCTGCCCCCCAAAAACCTGCCCCCCCACAAACCTGCCCCCTCAAACCCCCCACTGCCCCCCAAAAACTCTGCCCCCCACAAACCCCCCCACTGCCCCCCCCAAACCTGCCCCCCAAACCTGCCCCCCCATTGCCCCCCAAAAAACTCTGCCCCCCCCAAACCCACCCACTGCCCCCCTAAAACCTGCCCCCCCAAACCCCCCCCACTGCCCCCCCAAAAGCCTGCCCCCCCACTACACCCCCCAACACTCTACCCCCCCAAACCCACCCACTGCCCCCCCACAAACCTGCCCCCCAAACCTGCCCCCCCACTGCCCCCCCACAAACCTGACCCCCCAAACCTGCCCACCCACTGCCCCCCCAAAACTCTGCCCCCCAAAAACCTGCCCCCCCACAACCCTGCCCCCCCAAACCCCCCCACTGCCCCCCCAAAACTCTGACCCCCCCCAACCCCCCCCAATCCCTTCCCCACCCCAACCCCCCCAAAACGAGGGGAGGGCACCCTAAAAAATTGAGGAGGGGGTGTCCTAAAGGTGTGTGCCCCCCCCAAAACCCCCCCAACCCCCCCACCCCCCCCCCCCCCAAAACCCCCCCAAAACCCCTCCAAACCCCCTCAAAACCCCCCAAACCCCTTCCCCCACCCCAACCCCCCCCAAAATGAGGGGGAGCACCCTAAAAAATTGGGGGGGGGTCCTAAAGGTGTGTGCCCCCCCCCCCCCCCAAACCCCCCCCAAACCCCCCCAAACCTCCTCAAACCTCCTCAAAACCCCCCAAACCCCTTCCCCCACCCCAACCCCCCCCAAAATGAGGGGGGGCACCCTAAAAAATTGGGGGGGGGGTCCTAAAGGTGTGTGCCCCCCCAAAACCCCCCTCAACCCCCCCAAAACCCTTCTCCCCCCCCAAAACCCCCCCAAAACCCCTCCAAACCCCCTCAAAACCCCCCCAAACCCCTTCCCACACCCCAACCCCCCCAAAATGAGGGGAGGGCACCCAAAAAATTGGGGGGGTCCTAAAGTGTGTGCCCCCCCCAAAACCCCCTCAACCCCCCCAAAACCCTTCTCCCCCCCAAACCCCCCTCAAACCCCTCCAAACCCCCTCAAAACCCCCCAAACCCCTTCCCCACCCCAACCCCCCCCAAATGAGGGGGGGCACCCTAAAAATTGGGGGGGGGTCCTAAGGTGTGTGCCCCCCCCCCCCAGGAATCCTACGTGTGGAAGATGTACCAGGAGCGCTGCTGGGATTTCTTCCCAGCTGGAGACTGTTTCCGGAAGCAGTACGAGGATCAGCTGGGCTGACCCCCCCCAAAATACGACCCCCCCAAAACAACCCCCCCCTAGAGATTGACCCCCCCTTGGAGCTTTACACCCCCCCCTCATTTGTTTTGGGGGTCCCAAGTGCATCCCCCCCTCAATAAGCCCTGTGTGTGTTATTGCCCCCCCCCCCAAATTAAGCCCCCCCCCAAAAATTAAGACCCCCCCCAAAATAGACACCCCCCCCCCAATTAAACAACCCCCCCTAGAGATTGACCCCCCCTTGGAGCTTTACACCCCCCTCAATAGTTTTGGGGGTCCCAAGTGCATCCCCCCCCTCATAAACCCTGTGTGTGTTATTGCCCCCCCCCCCAAAATTAAGCCCCCCCCCCAAAATTAAGACCCCCCCAAAATAGACACCCCCCCCCAATTAAACAACCTCCCCCTAGAGATTGACCCCCCCTTGGAGCTTTACACCCCCCCCTCATTTGTTTTGGGGGTCCCAAGTGCATCCCCCCCCTCATAAACCCTGTGTGTGTTATTGCCCCCCCTTAAAACTAGCCCCCCCCCCAAAATTAAGACCCCCCCCAAAATAGACACCCCCTCCCCAATTAAACAACCCCCCTAGAGATTGACCCCCCCTTGGAGCTTTACACACCCCCCTCAATAGTTTTGGGGGTCCCAAGTGCATCCCCCCCCTCATAAACCCTGTGTGTGTTATTGCCCCCCCCTTAAAACTAGCCCCCCCCCCAAAATTAAGACCCCCCCAAAATAGACACCCCCTCCCCAATTAAACAACCCCCCCTAGAGATTGACCCCCCCTTGGAGCTTTACACACCCCCCTCAATAGTTTTGGGGGTCCCAAGTGCATCCCCCCCCCTCATAAACCCTGTGTGTGTTATTGCCCCCCCCCCAAAATTAAGCCCCCCCCCAAAATTAAGCCCCCCCCCAAAATAAAGCCCCCCCGTGATTTTGTGTCTCTTGGGGGTTTATTTTTTGGGGGGGGGGGTCAGTAAAAAGGTGGGGTGCCCCCTTTGGGTGCCCCCTGGGGTGGGAAGGGGGGGGTCAGACTCTGTGCCCCCCCCCAAAAAGGGTTAATGAGGGGGGATGGGGGGGGATTTTGGGGGGGGGGGATTTGAGGGGGGATTTGATGGTTGGGGGGGTTGGGGTGGGGGGTAAGTTGGGGGGGATTGAGGGAGGGGGGATTTTGGGGGTGGTATTTTGGGGGGGGTATTTTGGGGGGGTATTTTGAGGGGGGTTGGGGGGGCGGTTTGAGGTGGGGGGGGATTTTGGGGGGGTTTTGGGGGGTTTTGAGGTGGGGGGAATTTGGGGGGGGATTTTGGGGGGGTTGAGGTGGGGGGGTTTGGGGGGGATTTTGAGGGGGGGATTTTGGGGGGGGGAATTTGGGGTTTTTGGGGAGGGGGTATTTTGGGGGGATATTTTGGGGGGGGGGTTGAGGTGGGGGGTTGGGGGGTATTTTGGGGGGGGATATTTTGGGGGGGTATTTTAGGGGGGTATTTTGGGGGGGATATTTTGGGGGGGATTTGGGGGGGTATTTTAGGGGGGTATTTTGGGGGGGGGTTGAGGTGGGGGGGATTTTGGGGGGATTTTGGGGGGGATTTTGAGGGGGGGGAATTTGGGGTTTTTGGGGAGGGGGGTATTTTGGGGGGGATATTTTGGGGGGGGTTGAGGTGGGGGGGTTTGGGGGGGTGTTTTGGGGTGGGGGGATTTTGGGGGGGGTTGGGGGGGTATTTTGGGGGGGTATTTTGGGGGGGATTTGGGGGGGTATTTTGGGGGGTATTTTGGGGGGGGATTTGGGGGGGGGATTTTGGGGGGGGATTTTGAGGGGGGTTGAGGTGGGGGGGGGTTGGGGGGGATTTTGAGGGGGGGAATTTGGGGTTTTTGGGGAGGGGGTATTTTGGGGGGGTATTTTGGGGGGGGTTGAGGTGGGGGGGTTGGGGGGTATTTTGGGGGGGGGATATTTTGGGGGGGGTATTTTGAGGGGGGTATTTGGGGGGGATATTTTGGGGGGGGGATTTGGGGGGGTATTTTAGGGGGGTATTTTGGGGGGGTTGAGGTGGGGGGGTTTGGGGGGGTGTTTTGGGGTGGGGGGATTTTGGGGGGGTTGGGGGGGTATTTTGGGGGGGTATTTTGGGGGGGTATTTTGGGGGGGGATTTGGGGGGAGTATTTTGGGGGGGATATTTTGAGGGGGGTTGAAGTGGGGGGAGTTTTGGGGGGATTTTGGGGGGGGGATTTGGGGGGGTATTTTGGGGGGGTTGAGGTGGGGGGGTTGGGGGGGATTTTGGGGGGGGGATTTTGGGGGGGGGATTTTGAGGGGGGTTGAGGTGGGGGGGTTTGGGGGGGGATTTTGGGGGGGTCTATTTTGAGGGGGGGGAATTTGGGGTTTTTTGGGGAGGGGGTATTTTTGGGGGGGTATTTTGGGGGGAGTATTTTGGGGGGGATTTGGGGGGGGTATTTTGGGGGGGGTATTTTGGGGGGGATTTGGGGGGGTATTTTGAGGGGGGGAATTTGGGGTTTTTTGGGGGGGGATTTTTGGGGGGGTATTTTGGGGGGGATTTTGGGGGGGGATTTTGAGGGGGGGTTGAGGTGGGGGAGGTTTGGGGGGATTTTGAGGGGGGGGAATTTGGGGTATTTTAGGGGGGGTTTATTTTGGGGGGTGTATTTTGGGGGGGGGGGGGGTATTTTGGGGGGGGGGGGTGTCACTCCTGGATGTAGAGGGTGCTGGGGGCGTTGGCCTCGCTTGTGGGGCGCGTCTCCAAAACCAGGGTGCTGCTGAGGGGGGGGTGGGGGGGTGGGGGGTGGGGGGGTCACCCCCTGCCCCCTCCCCCCAAAACACCCCCTCCTCCCCCCTCCATACCCACTCCCTGCCCCCCCCAAACTCCCCCTGCACCCCCAAACCCCCCTGCACCCCAAATCCTCCTCACCCCCCAAACCCTGCCCCCCCGACCCCCAAACCCCCCCAAACCCCTGCCCCCCTTCCCCCCAACCCTTGCCCCCCCCAAACCCCCTTGCACCCCAAATCCTGCCCCCCAGCCCCCCCCAGCCCCCAACCCCTGCCCCCCTCCCAGCCCCCCCGCCCCCCAAACCCCCCTGCCCCCCAAATCCTGCCCCCCAGCCCCCCAGCCCCCAACCCCTGCCCCCCTCCCAGCCCCCCGCCCCCCAAACCCCCCTGCCCCCCAAATCCTGCCCCCCAGCCCCCCCAGCCCCCCCAATCCCCCAATCCCCCAACCCCTGCCCCCCCCAGCCCCCCAAATCCAGCCCTCCCAGCCCCTCCCCGCCCCCTCCCAGCCCCCCCGTCCTCCCAAACCCCCTAGCCCCCCCAGCCCCCCAAACCCCCCAGCCCCCCAGCCCCCCACCCGTTGGACTGGATCAGGCGGAAGGTCCAGCGCTCGTCCCGCAGCTCCTCCAGCAGCTGGGGGGGGCGGGGGGTTAGGGGGGCTAGGGGGGCTAGGGGGGTTGGGGGGGTTGGGGGTAATTGGGGGGCAGGGGAGGCTAAGGGGGGCTGGGTGGGGTTGGGGAGGGCTAAGGGGGGTTGGGGGGTAATTTGGGGGGGCAGGGGGGGTTAGGGGGGCTGGGGGGGTTGGGGGGTAATTTGGGGGGTTAGGGGGGGTTAGGGGGGCTAGGGGGGGCTAAGGTGGGGCTAGGGGGGGTTGGGGGGGTTGGGGGGTAATTTGGGGGGGCAGGGGGGCTAGGGGGGGCTAGGGGGACTAAGGGGGGCTAGGGGGGGGTTGGGGGGGGCAGGGGGGTTGGGGGGTAATTTGGGGGGGCTAGGGGGTTTGGGGGGACGGGGGGCTGGGGTTAGGGGGGTGTGGGGGGTTGGGGGGGGGGGGGCAGGGGGGTTGGGGGGGGGTAATTTGGGGGGGTGGGGGGGGCAGGGGGGGCTAGGGGGGGTTGGGGGGGTAATTTGGGGGGGGCAGGGGGGTTAGGGGGGCTAAGGGGGGGGGGGGGGGTTGGGGGGGGTTGGGGGGGTAATTTGGGGGGGTATGGGGGGACAGGGTTTGGGGGGGCTGGGGGGGTTAGGGGGGCTTGGGGGGGGTTGGGGGGGTTAGGGGGGTGTGGGGGGGCAGGGGGGTTGGGGGGCAGGGGGGGCTAGGGGGTGTTAGGGGGGGCTAGGGGGGCTGGGGGGGGGTTAAGGGGGGCTTGGGGGGGCAGGGGGGGTTAGGGGGGGTGTAATTTGGGGGGGGGGTCTCACCTGGGCAGCCCCCACCTACCCAATATGGGGTGGGGGGCAGGGTTTGGGGGGGTTTGGGGGGGATTTGGGGGGGATGGGGGGGATTTGGGGGGGGAGGTTGGAGGGGGGGTTGGGGGGGGGGTTATGGGTGGGGGGGTAATTTGGGGGGGGGGTCTCACCTGGGCAGACCCCACCTACCCAATATGGGGTGGGGGGGCAGGGTTTGGGGGGGTTTGGGGGGGATTTGGGGGGGATGGGGGGGTTTGGGGGGGGAGGTTGAAGGGGGGTTGGGGGGGGGGTGTTTATGGGGGGGGTGTAATTTGGGGGGGGGTCTCACCTGGGCAGACCCCACCTACCCAATTTGGGGGGGGGGGGAGGGTTTGGGAGGCTTTGGGGGGATTTGGGGGGGTTGGGGGGGTTTTGGGGGGGGAGGTTGGAGGGGGGGTTGGGGGGGGGGTTATGGGTGGGGGGGTAATTTGGGGGGGGGGTCTCACCTGGGCAGACCCCACCTACCCAATATGGGGTGGGGGGGGGCAGGGTTTGGGGGGGTTTTTTTTGGGGGGGGGGGGGGGTTGGGGGGGTTTGGGGGGGGAGGTTTGAGGGGGGTTGGGGGGGGGTGTTTATGGGGGGGGGTAATTTGGGGGGGGTCTCACCTGGGCAGACCCCACCTACCCAATATGGGGGGGGGGGAGCAGGGTTTGGGGGGGTTTGGGGGGGATTTGGGGGGGATGGGGGGGGTTTTGTGGGGGGAGGGTTGGAGGGGGGGTTGGGGGGGGTGTTTATGGGGGGGGGGTGTAATTTGGGGGGGGGTCTCACCTGGGCAGACCCCACCTACCCAATATGGGGTGGGGGGGGCAGGGTTTGGGGGGGTTTGGGGGGGATTTGGGGGGGTTGGGGGGGGTTTTGGGGGGGGAGGTTGGAGGGGGGGGGTTGGGGGGGGGTTATGGGTGGGGGGGGGGTAATTTGGGGGGGGGGTCTCACCTGGGCAGACCCCACCTGCCGAACCTGCACCCCGTGACGCCAGAAGCCCTGGATGGAGCCCCCGGCCAGAGCTGGGGGGGGGGGGGTCGTAGGGGGGGGGGGGGGTCGTGAAGGGGGGTGGGGTCAAGAGGGGTCGTGGGGGGTTGGGGGGGTCGTGGGGAGGGGGTGTCAAAGGTGGGACACCCCTCCCCCCCCCAAATACCCCCCCAGACCCCCCAGATCCCCCTAGACCCCTCCAGACCCCCCGACCCCCCGACCCCCCCAGACCACCCACTTGAGCCCCTCCCCCCCCCCAGGACCCCCCAGACCCCCCCAGACCCCCCCCAGACCCCCCCAGACCCCCCCAGACCCCCCCAGACCCCCCCAGACCCCCCCTTGACCCCCCCAGACCCCCCTTGAGCCCCCAGACCCCCCCCCAAACCCCCCAGCCCCCTCCTTGAGCCCCCCAAACCCTCCCAAGGCCCCCCCAGCCCCCCCAGCCCCCTCCTTGAGCCCCCCAAACCCCCCAAGGCCCCCCCAGACCCCCCAGACCCCCCCCCCAAACCCCCCAGCCCCTCCTTGAGCCCCCCAAACCCCCCCCAGACCCCCCCAGACCCCCCCAGAACCCCCCTTGAGCCCCCCAAACCCCCCCAAGACCCCCCAGACCCCCCCCCCAGACCCCCCCACCCACCCACAGCCTCCACGTCCACGTCGAAGGGGATTTCGGGGCGCCCCCCCGGGCGGGGGCTCCCTGCAGCGTCACCAGCTTCACGCTCCCTGGGGGGGGGTAGTGTTAGGGGACCCCCCGGACACAGCCCCCGGACCCCCTGGGACCCCAAAGACCCCCCTGGGACCCCCCCAAACCCGCTGAGACCCCCCAGACCCAGTCGGACAGACAGAGGGACAGTCGGACAGGGGGACAGTCAGACAGGGGGACAGAGGGACTGTCAGACAGGGGGACAGTCAGACAGAGGGACAGTCGGACACGGGGACAGTCGGACAGGGGGACAGTCAGACAGGGGGACAGTCAGAGGGACAGTCAGACAGGGGGGCAGCCAGACAGAGGGACAGTCGGACACGGGGACAGTCGGACAGGGGGACAGTCAGACAGGGGCACAGTCAGAGGGACAGCTGGACATGGGGACAGTCAGATAGGGGGACAGTCAGAGGGACAGCTGGGCATGGGGACAGTCGGACAGGGGGACAGTCAGACAGGGGGACAGCCAGACAGAGGGACAGTCGGACAGAGGTACAGTCAGACAGGGGGACAGTCGGACAGGGGGACAGTCGGACAGGGGGACAGTCAGACAGGGGGACAGTCAGAGGGACAGCTGGACATGGGGACAGTCAGATAGGGGGACAGTCAGACAGAGGGACAGTCAGAGGGACAGTCAGACAGGGGGGCAGCTGGACATGGGGACAGCTGGACATGGGGACAGTCGGACAGGGGGACAGTCAGACAGGGGGACAGTCAGACAGGGGGACAGTCAGAGGGACAGCTGGACATGGGGACAGTCAGATAGGGGGACAGTCAGACAGAGGGACAGTCAGAGGGACAGTCAGACAGGGGGGCAGCTGGACATAGGGACAGTCGGACAGGGGGACAGCCAGACAGAGGGACAGTCGGACACGGGGACAGTCGGACAGGGGGACAGTCAGACAGGGGCACAGTCAGAGGGACAGCTGGACATGGGGACAGTCAGATAGGGGACAGTCAGAGGGACAGCTGGACAGGGGGACAGTCGGACAGGGGGACAGTCAGACAGGGGGACAGTCAGACAGGGGGACAGTCAGAGGGACAGCTGGACATGGGGACAGTCAGATAGGGGGACAGTCAGACAGAGGGACAGTCAGAGGGACAGTCAGACAGGGGGGCAGCTGGACATAGGGACAGTCGGACAGGGGGACAGCCAGACAGAGGGACAGTCGGACACGGGGACAGTCGGACAGGGGGACAGTCAGACAGGGGGACAGTCAGAGGGACAGCTGGACAGGGGGACAGTCGGACAGGGGGACAGTCAGACAGGGGGACAGCCAGACAGAGGGACAGTCGGACAGAGGTACAGTCGGACATGGGGACAGTCGGACAGGGGGACAGTCGGACAGGGGGACAGTCAGACAGAGGGACAGTCAGAGGGACAGTTGGACAGGGGGACAGTCGGACAGGGGGACAGTCAGACAGGGGGACAGTCAGACAGAGGGACAGTTGGACATGGGGACAGTCAGACAGGGGGACAGTCGGACAGGGGGACAGTCAGACAGGGGGACAGCCGGACTCACGTCCCAGCAGCACCAGCACGGTGTCACTGTCCAGCTGCGCTCACCTGGACGGGGCCGGGACTGGGGGGTCTGGGGGGTTGTCGGGGGGGCAGCGGTGAGGGGGGGAACCCCCAACACCCCCCACTCCCCCATCCCCCCATCTCCTAAGGTCCCCCCTCCCCCCATGCCCCCCACTCCAATACCCTCCCTCCCCCCTCCCCCCATCCCCACCATCCCCCCTCCCCCATCCCCTCCCCCCCCCTCCCCCAATACCCCCCTCCCCATTCCCCATCCCCCCTCAATACCCCCCTCCCCTCCCCCCATCCCCCAAGCCCCCCTCCCCAAATACCCCCCATCCCCCCCATCATCCCCCCCCATCCCCCTCCCACCACCCCCCACCCTCCCCATCTCCTAAACACCCCCTCCCCCATCCTCCCCTCATCCCCCCTCCCCCAATACCCCCCATCTCCCCCCCCCCATACCTCCCCTCCCCCCATCCCCCCCACTCCCCCATCCCCCCCACTCCCATCCCCCCTCCCCCCATCCCCCAACACCCCCCATCTCCCCCCCCCCAATACCTCCCCTCCCCCCATCCCCCCCCACTCCCCCATCCCCCCACTCCCATCCCCCCTCCCCCCATCCCCCAATACCCCCCATCTCCCCCCCCCCAATACCTCCCCTCCCCCCATCCCCCCCCACTCCCCCTCCCCCCACACTCCCATCCCCCCTCCCCCCATCCCCCAACACCCCCATCTCCCCCCCCAATACCTCCCCTCCCCCCATCCCACCCCCACTCCCCATCCCCCCCACTCCCATCCCCCCCCAATCCCCCCATCCCCCAATACCCCCCATCTCCCCCCCTCAATACCTCCCCTCCCCCCATCCCCCCCACTCCCCCATCCCCCCCACTCCCATCCCCCCTCCCCCCATCCCCCAATACCCCCCATCTCCCCCCCCCAATACCTCCCCTCCCCCCATCCCCCCCACTCCCCCATCCCCCCCACTCCCATCCCCCCCCATCCCCCAATACCCCCCATCTCCCCCCCCAATACCTCCCCTCCCCCATCCCCCCCACTCCCCCATCCCCCCCACTCCCATCCCCCCCCATCCCCCAATACCCCCCATCTCCCCCCCCAATACCTCCCCTCCCCCCATCCCCCCCCACTCCCCCATCCCCCCCACTCCCATCCCCCAATACCCCCCATCTCCCCCCCCCAATACCTCCCTCCCCCCATCCCCCCCACTCCCCCATCCCCCCCACTCCCATCCCCCCTCCCCCCATCCCCCAATACCCCCCATCTCCCCCCCTCAATACCTCCCCTCCCCCCATCCCCCCCACTCCCCCTTCCCCCCCACACTCCCATCCCCCCTCCCCCCATCCCCCAATACCCCCCATCTCCCCCCCCCCAATACCTCCCCTCCCCCCATCCCCCCCACTCCCCCCCCCCCCCACTCCCATCCCCCCCCCCATCCCCCAATACCCCCCATCTCCCCCCTCAATACCTCCCCTCCCCCCATCCCCCCCACTCCCCCATCCCCCCCACTCCCATCCCCCCCCATCCCCCAACACCCCCATCTCCCCCCTCAATACCTCCCCTCCCCCCATCCCCCCCCCACTCCCCCATCCCCCCCACTCCCATCCCCCCCATCCCCCAATACCCCCATCTCCCCCCCCCAATACCTCCCCTCCCCCCATCCCCCCACTCCCATCCCCCCTCCCCCCATCCCCCAATACCCCCCATCTCCCCCCCTCAATACCTCCCCTCCCCCCATCCCCCCCACTCCCCCATCCCCCCCACTCCCATCCCCCCCCATCCCCCAACACCCCCATCTCCCCCCTCAATACCTCCCCTCCCCCATCACCCCCCACTCCCCCATCCCCCCCACTCCCATCCCCCCCCCATCCCCCAATACCCCCATCTCCCCCCCTCAATACCTCCCCTCCCCCCATCACCCCCCCACTCCCCCATCCCCCCCACTCCCATCCCCCCCCATCCCCCAATACCCCCCATCTCCCCCCCCAATACCTCCCCTCCCCCCATCCCCCCCACCCCCCCCCCCCCCCCACCCCCTCCCCCCCCCTCACCGCAGGGGGCGGGGCCGAACCAGGAGCTGAGGGAGTTGAGGTTGATGGTTCGGAAGAGAAGGGGGTGCAGGGGGAGGGGCCGGGCTGCACCCCAATCACCACGCTGGGGTACAGCTCCCCGGGGGGCTCCAGCAGGGACAGCACCCCCAGGGGGGACGGCAGCGGGAACGAGAAGTGCTGGGGGGGGGGGCACGGGGGGGCATCGGGGGGGGGGTCCATGGGGGGGCATGGGGGGGGCATCATCATGGGGGGGGCATAGGGGGGAGGGGGATAGGGGGGTGTCATCATGGGGGGGGCATTATTGGGGGAGGGACCATGGGGGGGCAAGGGGGGGGCATCATCATGGGAGGGCATCATCATGGGGGGGGGCATGGGGGGGCATCATGGGGGGGGGTATCATCATGGGGGGCATCATGGGGGGGACATGGGGGCATGGGGGGTGATGGGGGGTGATGGGGGGGCATGGGGGGGGCACCATCTTGGGGGGGCATCATTATGGGGGGCATGGGGGGAATCATGGGGGGGGGCATGGGGGGCATCGGGGGGCATTATTGGGGGGCATGGGGGGGGCATCATCGTGGGGGGAGAAAGGGGGGCATTATTGGGGGAGGGACCATGGGGGGGGGGCATCATCATGGGGGGGGCATCATGGGGGGGGCATTAATGGGGGGACGACCATGAGGGGGCAAGGGGGGGGCATCATCATGGGGGGACATGGGGGGGGGGGGGAGTAGGGTTCTTGGGGGTGGGGGAGGGGTGTTTTGGGGGGGGTGTCAGGGTTCTAGGGGGAGGGGGTGTTTTTTTGGGGGGGGGTGTCCCTGGGGGGGGTCAGGGGGGTCAGTGGGGGGGGGGTCAGGGTGGGGTCAGTGGGGGGGGAGGGGTTCTGGGTGGGGGAGGGGGTGTTTTGGGGGGGGTGTGAGGGTTCTGGGGGGGGGGGTTGTTTTTGGTGGGGGGGGGTCCCTGGGGGGGGTCAGGGTTCTGGGGGGGGGCGGGGTTTTGGGGGGGGGTCAGGGGGGTCAGTGGGGGGGGAGGGGTTCTGGGTGGGGGAGGGGTGTTTTGGGGGGGGTGTGAGGGTTCTGGGGGGGGGGGTTGTTTTTGGGGGGGGGGTCCCTGGGGGGGGTGTCAGGGTTCTGAGGGGGTGTGTGTTTTTTGGGGGGGGGGGTCGGGGGGGTCAGTGGGGGGGGGAGGGGTTCTGGGTGGGGGAGGGGTGTTTTGGGGGGTTATCAGGGTTCTAGGGGGGGGTGTTTTTGGGGGGGGGGGTCCCTTGGGGGGGGTCAGGGTTCTGGGGGGGGGGGGTGTTTTTTGGGGGGGGGGGTCAGGGGGAGGGGTTCTGGGTGGGGGAGGGGTGTTTTGGGGGGGGGTGTCAGGGTTCTGGGGGGGGGTTGTTTTTGGGGGGGGGTCCCTTTTGGGGGGGGGTCCCTTTTGGGGGGGGGGTCCCCACCTTGACCAGCATGAACCTGTGGAGCGGCTGGTACCACTGGAGCAGCAGGAGCCGCCCCTCCCCCTCCAGCGCCGCCACCAGGAACCGGCCTCGAGACTGAGCGGCTGCGCGAGGGGGGGGGGTCAGGGACACACCCCCCCCCCCAAAAACCCCCCCGGACCCCCCCAGACCCCTCCGGACCCCCCAGACCCCCCAGACCACCCCAGACCCCCCCAGACCCCCAAGACCCCCCCAGACCCCCCCAGACCCACCCGGACCCCCCTGACCTCCTCTGACCCCCCGGACCCCCCCAGACCCCCCCAGACCCTCAAGACCCCCCCAGACCCCCCCAGACCCCCCCAGACCCCCCCAGACCCACCCTGACCCACCCTGACCCCCCCAGACCCCCCCACACCCACTGACCCCCCCAGACCCACCCTGACCCCCCTCTGACCCCCCCGGACCCCCCAGACCCCCCCCGGATCCCCCCAGCCCCCCAAGACCCCCCCAGACCCACCCTGACTCCCCCGACCCCCCTGACCTCCTCTGACCCCCCGGACCCCCCCAGACCCCCCCAGACCCTCAAGACCCCCCCAAAGCCACCCTGACCCCCCTGACCCCCCCAGACCCCCCCGGAGACACCCAGACCTCCAAGACCCCCCCCAGACCCACCCTGACCCCCCAAGACCCCCCCAGACCCCCCTGACCCCCCCATAACACCTCTGACCCCCCCAGACCCCCCCCAGACCCGCCCAGACCCCCCCACACCCACTGACCCCCCCCAGACCCACCCTGACCCCCCCTGACCCCCCTGACCTCCTCTGACCCCCCCAGACCCCCCCAGACCCCCCAGCCCCCCCGACCACCCCGGACCCCCCCAGACCTCCCCGAGACCCCTCCCAGAGCCCTTAAACCCCCCCCAGACCCCCCTGACCTCCTCTGACCCCCCCAAGACCCCCCCAGACCCCCCCCAGAGCCCCCCCCAGACCCCCCTGACCTCCTCTGACCCCCCAAGACCCCCCCAGACCCCCCCAGCCCCCCAAGACCCCTCCCAGAGCCCTTAAACCCCCCAAGACCCCTCAAGACCCCCCCAGCCCCCCCCCAGGCCCACCCAGACCCCCCCAGACCCCCAAGACCCCTCCTAGAGCCCTTAAAACCCTCCCAAGACCCCCCCAAACCCCCCCAGATCCACCCGGACCCCCCCAAACCACCCCCAGCCCCCCAAGACCCCTCCCAGAGCACTTAAACCCCCTCAAGACCCCCCAGACCCCCCTAGACCCCCCAATCCCCCCCCCAGGACCCCCAGACCCCCCCAGAGCCCCTCAAGCCCCCCCAGACCCCCCCCCAAGACCCCTCCCAGAGCACTTAAACCCCCTCAAGACCCCCCAGACCCCCCCAGACCCCCCAATCCCCCCCAGGCCCCCCAAGACCCCTCCCAGAGCCCCTAAAACCCCCCAAGACCCCCCAGACCCCCCCAGACCCCCTCAAGCCCCCCCAGACCCCCCCAAGACCCCTCCCAGAGCACTTAAACCCCCTCAAGACCCCCCCAGACCCCCCAGAGCCCCCCCCGAAACCCCCAGCCCCCCCCAAGACCCCCCAAGCCCCCTCCCAGAGCCCTTAAACCCCCCAAGACCCCCCCCCAGCCCCCCCAGCCCCCCAAGACCCCTCCCAGAGCACTTAAACCCCCTCAAGACCCCCCCAGGCCCCCCAATCCCCCCCAGGCCCCCCAAGACCCCTCCCAGAGCCCCTAAAACCCCCCCAAGACCCCCCCAGACCCCCCCAGAGCCCCTCAAGCCCCCCCAGACCCCCCCAAGACCCCTCCCAGAGCACTTAAACCCCTCAAGACCCCCCAGACCCCCCAATCCCCCCCCAGGACCCCAAGACCCCTCCCAGAGCCCCTAAAACCCCCCCAAGACCCCCCCAGACCCCCCAGAGCCCCTCAAGCCCCCCAGACCCCCCCCCAAGACCCCTCCCAGAGCACTTAAACCCCCTCAAGACCCCCCCAGACCCCCCAATCCCCCCCAGGACCCCAAGACCCCTCCCAGAGCCCCTAAAACCCCCCCAAGACCCCCCCAGACCCCCCAGAGCCCCTCAAGCCCCCCCAGACCCCCCCCCAAGACCCCCTCCCAGAGCACTTAAACCCCCTCAAGACCCCCCAGGCCCCCCAATCCCCCCCCAGGCCCCCAAGACCCCTCCCAGAGCCCCTAAAACCCCCCCAAGACCCCCCAGACCCCCCAGAGCCCCTCAAGCCCCCCCAGACCCCCCCCAAGACCCCTCCCAGAGCACTTAAACCCCCTCAAGACCCCCCCAGACCCCCCAGAGCCCCCCCCAAACCCCCCAGCCCCCCCAAGACCCCCAAGCCCCCTCCCAGAGCCCTTAAACCCCCCCAGAGCCCCTCAAGCCCCCCCAGACCCCCCCAAGACCCCTCCCAGAGCACTTAAACCCCCTCAAGACCCCCCCAGCCCCCCCAGAGCCCCCCCCAAACCCCCCAGCCCCCCCCAGGCCCCCCAAGACCCCTCCCCAGAGCCCCTAAAATCCCCCCAAGACCCCCCCAGACCCCCCAGAGCCCCTCAAGCCCCCCCCAGACCCCCCCAAGACCCCTCCCAGAGCACTTAAACCCCCTCAAGACCCCCCAGACCCCCCCAGACCCCCCAATCCCCCCCAGGCCCCCCAAGACCCCTCCCAGAGCCCGTAAAACCCCCCCAAGACCCCCCAGACCCCCTCAAGCCCCCCCAGACCCCTCCCAAGACCCCTCCCAGAGCACTTAAACCCCCTCAAGACCCCCCAGACCCCCCAGAGCCCCCCAAACCCCCCAGCCCCCCCAAGACCCCCCAAGCCCCCTCCCAGAGCCCTTAAACCCCCCAAGACCCCCCCCAGCCCCCCCAGCCCCCCAAGACCCCTCCCAGAGCACTTAAACCCCCTCAAGACCCCCCCAGGCCCCCCAATCCCCCCCAGGCCCCCCAAGACCCCTCCCAGAGCCCCTAAAACCCCCCAAGACCCCCCAGACCCCCCCAGAGCCCCTCAAGCCCCCCCAGACCCCCCCAAGACCCCTCCCCAGAGCACTTAAACCCCCTCAAGACCCCCCAGGCCCCCCAATCCCCCCCCAGGCCCCCCAAGACCCCTCCCAGAGCCCCTAAAACCCCCCAAGACCCCCCCAGACCCCCCAGAGCCCCTCAAGCCCCCCCAGACCCCTCCCAAGACCCCTCCCAGAGCACTTAAACCCCCTCAAGACCCCCCAGACCCCCCCAGAGCCCCCCCCCAAACCCCCCAGCCCCCCAAGACCCCCCAAGCCCCCTCCCAGAGCCCTTAAACCCCCCAAGACCCCCCCCAGCCCCCCCCAGCCCCCCAAGACCCCTCCCAGAGCACTTAAACCCCCTCAAGACCCCCCAGACCCCCCAATCCCCCCCCAGGACCCCAAGACCCCTCCCAGAGCCCCTAAAACCCCCCCAAGACCCCCAGACCCCCCCAGACCCCCTCAAGCCCCCCAGACCCCTCCCAAGACCCCTCCCAGAGCACTTAAACCCCCTCAAGACCCCCCCAGACCCCCCAGAGCCCCCCCGAAACCCCCCAGCCCCCCGCAAGACCCCCCAAGCCCCCTCCCAGAGCCCTTAAACCCCCCAAGACCCCCCCCAGCCCCCCCAGCCCCCAAGACCCCTCCCAGAGCACTTAAACCCCCTCAAGACCCCCCAGACCCCCCCAGAGCCCCCCAGACCCCCCAGACCCCCCCAAGACCCCTCCCAGAGCCCTTAAACCCCCCAAGACCCCCCAGCCCCCACCCCAGCCCCCCCAGCCCCCAAGACCCCTCCCAGAGCACTTAAACCCCCTCAAGACCCCCCCAGGCCCCCCAATCCCCCCAGGCCCCCCAAGACCCCTCCCAGAGCCCCTAAAACCCCCCAAGACCCCCCAGACCCCCCAGAGCCCCTCAAGCCCCCCCAGACCCCCCCAAGACCCCTCCCAGAGCACTTAAACCCCCTCAAGACCCCCCAGACCCCCCCAGAGCCCCCCAGACCCCCCAGACCCCCCCAAGACCCCTCCCAGAGCCCTTAAACCCCCCAAGACCCCCCAGCCCCCCCAGCCCCCCAAGACCCCTCCCAGAGCACTTAAACCCCCTCAAGACCCCCCAGGCCCCCCAATCCCCCCCCCAGGCCCCCCAAGACCCCTCCCAGAGCCCCTAAAACCCCCCCAAGACCCCCCAGACCCCCCCAGAGCCCCTCAAGCCCCCCCCAGACCCCCCAAGACCCCTCCCAGAGCACTTAAACCCCCTCAAGACTCCCCCAGACCCCCCCAGACCCCCCCAGACCCCCCCAGACCCCCCCAAGCCCCCTCCCAGAGCCCTTAAACCCCCCCAAGACCCCCCCAGCCCCCCCCCCAGCCCCCCAAGACCCCTCCCAGAGCACTTAAACCCCCTCAAGACCCCCCCAGACCCCCCCAGGCCCCCCCCCCCCCCCAGCCCCCCCCCCACCCCCCCCCCCCCCCCCACCCACGCAGCAGCTCCCGCAGCCTTTGGTGTCGGGGATCTTGGTGGAGGTGACGTTCTTCCTGGGGGGGCAAGACTTGGGGGGGGGGGCAATGGCTGTGACACCCCCCCCCTCCAGGGGCCTGCGACCCCCCCTCAGTGCCCCCCCCAGACCCTGTGCCCCCCCCCAGTCCCTGTGCCCCCCCCCCCCAGACCCTGTGACCCCCCCCAGTGCCCCCCCTAAATGCCTGTGACCCCCCAGTGCCCCCCCAGTGCCCCCCTCATTGCCCCCCCCAATCCCTATGCCCCCCCCAGTGGCCCCCAGTCCCAGTGCCCCCCCCAGTGCCCCCCCCCAGTGCCCCCCCTCAAATCTCTGTAACCCCCTGTGACCCCCCCAGTGCCCCCCCAGTGCCCCCCAATCCCTGTGACCCCCCCAGTGTCCCCCCAGTGCCCCCCCCAGTGCCTGTGACCCCCCCAGTGCCCCCCCCAGTGCCCCCCAGTGCCCCCCCCCAGTGCCTCCCCCAGTCCCAGTGCCCCCCCAGTCCCTGTGACCCCCCCAATCCCTGTGACCCCCCCCAGTGCCCCCCCAGACCCTGTGCCCCCCCCAGTGCCCCCACCAGTCCCAGTGCCCCCCCAGTCCCTGTGCCCCCCCAGTGCCCCCCCAATCCCTATGCCCCCCCAGTGCCCCCCCAGACCCTGTGACCCCCCCAGTGCCCCCCCAATCCCTGTGACCCCCCAGTGCCCCCCAGTGGCCCCCCCAAGTCCCAGTGCCCCCCAGTCCCTGTGACCCCCAGTCCCTGTGACCCCCCCCCAGTGCCCCCCCAGTGCCCCCCTCCAAATCCCTGTGCCCCCCAGTGTCCCCCCCAGTCCCAGTGCCCCCCCCAGTCCCTGTGACCCCCCCAGTGTCCCCCCAGTGCCCCCCCCAGTCCCAGTGCCCCCCCAGTGCCCCCTCAGTCCCAGTGTCCCCCCAGTCCCTGTGACCCCCCAGTGCCCCCCCAGTACCCCCCAGTACCCCCCCAAATCCCTGTGACCCCCAGTGCCCCCCTAAATGCCTGTGCCCCCCCCAGTGCCCCCCAGTCCCTGTGACCCCCCAATCCCTGTGACCCCCCCCAGTGTCCCCCCCAGTGCCTGTGCCCCCCCAGTGCCCCCCAGTCCCTGTGACCCCCCCAGTGCCACCCCCCAGTCCCTGTGCCCCCCCCAAGTCCCAGTGCTCCCCCCGTGCCCCCCCTCAAATCTCTGTGCCTCCCCTGTGCCCCCCAGTCCCTGTGCCCCCCCACTGCCCCCCAGTACCCCCCCAGTGCCCCCCCAAATCCCTGTGCTCCCCCAGTGCCCCCCTAAATGCCTGTGACCCCCCAGTGCCCCCCCAGTCCCTGTGCCCCCCCAGTGCCCCCTCCAAATCCCAGTACCCCCCAGTCCCTGTGCCCCCCCAGTGGATTGGGGGGGGGGGCTGTGGAGCAGCATTTGGGGGGGGGGCTGAACCCCCAACACCCCACCCCCATCCCCACCAAGGGATTTTGGGGCCCCCCCCCGTACCCTAGAGCCCCCCTCACCTCCCCCCCCCCCAATTACCTGGGCAACAGGCGGGGGGGGCACTGTGCCCCCCCCCAGGCGCTGCTCATAGAGCCCCAGCAGGCTGTGGGAGTAGAGCTGGGGGTCTTCCCTGGGGGGGGCAAGGGGGGTCAGTGGGACCCCCCCCCAAAATATCCCCCCCCAAGACCCCCCTGAGCCCCCCAGACCCCCCAAACCCCCCCAAACCCCCCCTGAGCCCCCCTGAGCCCCAGCAGGCTGTGGGAGTAGAGCTGGGGGTCTTCCCTGGGGGGCAAAGGGGGGTCAGTGGGACCCCCCCCAAAATATCCCCCCCAAGACCCCCCCTGAGCCCCCCAGACCCCCCCAAACCCCCCCAAACCCCCCTGAGCTCCCCCTGAGCCCCAGCAGGCTGTGGGAGTAGAGCTGGGGGGGTCTTCCTGGGGCAGGAGGGGGTCAGTGGGACCCCCCCCAAAATATCCCCCCTCAGACCCCCCCTGACCCCCCCAGACCCCCCCAAACCCCCCCAAACCCCCCTGAGCCCCCCCTGAGCCCCAGCAGGCTGTGGGAGTAGAGCTGGGGGGGTCTTTCCTGGGGGGGGGGCAGGGGGGGGTCAGTGGGACCCCCCCCAAAATATCCCCCCCCAAGACCTCCCCTGAGCCCCCCAGACCCCCCCAAACCCCCCCAAACCCCCCTGAGCCCCCCTGAGCCCCAGCAGGCTGTGGGAGTAGAGCTGGGGGGTCTTTCCTGGGGGGGGGGCAGGGGGGTCAGTGGGACCCCCCCCCCAAAATATCCCCCCCTCAGACCCCCCTGAGCCCCCCAGACCCCCCCAAACCCCCCTCAAACCCCCCTGAGCCCCAGCAGGCTGTGGGAGTAGAGCTGGGGGGTCTTTCCTGGGGGGGCAGGGGGGGTCAGTGGGACCCCCCCCAAAATATCCCCCCCCAAGACCCCCCTGAGCCCCCCAGACCCCCCCAAACCCCCCCAAACCCCCCTGAGCTCCCCCTGAGCCCCAGCAGGCTGTGGGAGTAGAGCTGGGGGGGTCTTTCCTCGGGGGGGGGGGCAAAGGGGGGTCAGTGGGACCCCCCCCCAAAATATCCCCCCCTCAGACCCACCCTGAGCCCCCCAGACCCCCCCCAGACCCCTCAAGACCCTCCAAACCCCCTCAAGACCCCCCAGACCCCCCAGACCCCCTCCAAACCCCTCAAGACCCCCTCAAGACCCCCCAGCCCCCCCCAGACCCCCTCCAGACCCCCCAGACCCCCCAGACCCCCTCAAGACCCCCCCAAACCCCCTCAAGACCCCCTCAAGACCCCCCAGACCCCCTTCAGACCCTCTTAACCCCTCCCAGACCCCCCCAGACCCCCCCCAGACCCCCCCAGACCCCCCCAGACCCCCCCAGACCCCCCCAGACCCTCTTAACCCCTCCCAGACCCCCCCAGACCCCCCCAAACCCCCTCCAGACCCCCCCAGACCCCCTCAGGACCCCCCCAGACCCCACTTTGAGCCCCCCAGACCCCCCCAGACCCCCCCAGACCCCCCCAGACCCCCCCAGACCTCCCCCAGACCCTCTTAACCCCACCCAGACCCCCCCAGACCCCCTCAAGACCCCCCAGACCCCCCCCAGACCCCCCCAGACCCCCCCAGACCCCCCAAACCCCCTCAAGACCCCCTCAAGACCCCCCCAGACCCCCTTCAGACCCTCTTAACCCCTCCCAGACCCCCCCAGACCCCCCCCAGACCCCCCCAGACCCCCCCAGACCCCCCCAGACCCCCCCCAGACCCTCTTAACCCCTCCCAGACCCCCCCAGACCCCCCAAACCCCCTCCAGACCCCCCCCAGACCCCCTCAGGACCCCCCCAGACCCCACTTTGAGCCCCCCAGACCCACCCCAGACCCCCTCCAGACCCCCCAGACCCCCCCAGACCTCCCCCAGACCCTCTTAACCCCACCCAGACCCCCCCAGACCCCCTCAAGACCCCCCCAGACCCCCCCCAGACCCCCCCAGACCCCCCCAGACCCCCCCAAACCCCCTCAAGACCCCCTCAAGACCCCCCCAGACCCACTTAACCCCCTCAAGACCCCCCAGACCCCCCCAGACCCCCCCAGACCTTCTTAACCCCTCCCAGACCCCCCCAAACCCCCTCCAGACCCCCCCAGACCCCCTCAGGACCCCCCAGACCCCACTTTGAGCCCCCCAGACCCACCCCAGACCCCCTCCAGACCCCCCAGACCCCCCCAGACCTCCCCCAGACCCTCTTAACCCCACCCAGACCCCCCCAGACCCCCTCAAGACCCCCCCAGACCCCCCAGACCCCCTCCAGACCCCCCAGACCCCCCCAGACCCCCCCAAACCCCCTCAAGACCCCCTCAAGACCCCCCCAGACCCACTTAACCCCCTCAAGACCCCCCAGACCCCTCCCAGATCCCCTCAGGACCCCCCCAGACCCCTCTCAGACCCCCCCAGACCCCCCCCCCCCGACCCCCCCTCACCCGAGACCGACACCAGCACGTTCTCCATGCAGTAGAGCCAGGAGGTTCGGCTGTGGTAGAGCTGGGGGGTCAGGGGGGTCAGGGGGCTGGGACCCCCCCTGGAGACCCCCCCCCACCCATAGGGACCCCCACCCACCCATAGGGACCCCCCCCACCCATGGGAACCCACTCCAGGGACACCCCCCCAACACCCATCAGCTGTGGTAGAGGGGTCGGGGGGGGTCAAGGGGGGTCAAGGGGGTTCGGGGGGTCGGGGGGGTCAGGGGGCTGGGACCCCCCCTGGAGACCCCCCCCACCCATAGGGACCCCCCCCCACCCCAGGGACGCCCCCCCCACCCATGGGAACCCACTCCAGGGACCCCCCACCCCAGCACCCATCAGCTGTGGTAGAGCTGGGGGGTCAAGGGGGTCAGGGGGGGTCAGGGGGGTCAGGGGGGTCAGGGGCTTGGGACCCCCCTGGAGACCCCCCCCACCCATAGGGACCCCCCACCACCCCAGGGACCCCCCCCCACCCATGGGAACCCACTCCAGGGACCCCCTCCCCCAACACCCATCAGCTGTGGTAGAGGGGTCGGGGGGGTCAAGGGGGGTCAGGGGGTTCGGGGGGTCGGGGGGTCAGGGGCTGGGACCCCCCCCTGGAGACCCCCCCACCCATAGGGACCCCCCCCACCCCAGGGACCCCCCCCCAGCACCCACCAGCTCCAGGGACCACCCCCCCCAGCACCCATCAGCTGTGGTAGAGGGGTCAGGGGGGGTCAAGGGGGTCAAGGGGGGTCGGGGGGGTCAGGGGGCTGGGACCCCCCTGGAGACCCCCCCCACCCATAGGGATCCCCCCTACCCCAGGGACCCCTCCCCACCCATGGGAACCCACTCCAGGGACCCCCCCCAACACCCATCAGCTGTGGTAGAGGGGTCAGGGGGGGTCAGGGGGGGTCAGGGGGGGTCGGGGGGGTCAGGGGGCTGGGACCCCCCTGGAGACCCCCCCCCACCCATGGGGACCCCCCCCCACCCCAGGGACCCCCCCCAGCACCCACCAGCTCCAGGGTGGGCTCGGGCTCGCTGGGGTTCAGGGTGAAGATCCCCTCCTGGGACCCCAGGATCAAGTGGGGGGCTGGGGGGGGACAGGGGGGTCAGGGACTCCCAGTGCTCCCAGTAGAACCCAGTATAACCCAGTATAACCCAGTGACACCCCCCCCAGTGCCCCCCCAGTGCCACGCACCCCCCAATTCCCCCCCCAGTATCCCCCAGTGACCCCCCAGTGCCTCCCAGTTCCCTCCCAGTGCCTCCCAGTGCCTCCCAGTTCCCTCCCCAGTGACCTCCCAGTGCCTCCCAGTATAACCCAGTATACCCCAGTGACCCCCCAGTGCCCAGCACCCCCCCTCAATATGCCCCAATTACCCTCCCAGTGCCTCCCAGTCCCTCCCAGTGCCCTCCCAGTCCCCTCCCAGTGCCTCCCAGTACCCTCCCAGTGCCCTCCCAGTACTCCCCAGTGCCCTCCCAGTGCCCTCCCAGTCCCTCCCAGGATAACCCAGTATAACCCAGTATAACCCAGTGACACCCCCCAGTGACCCCTCAGTGCCCAGCACCCCCCCAACATCCCCCAATTACCCCCCCAGTGCCTCCCAGTCCCTCCCAGTGCCCTCCCAGTGCCTCCCAGTTCCCTCCCAGTACCCTCCCAGTGCCTCCCAGTCCCTCCCAGTGCCCTTCCAGTATCACCCAGTGCCTCCCAGTGCCCTCCCAGTCCCTCCCAATGTCTCCCAGTCCCTCCCAGTGCCTCCCAGTGCCCTCCCAGTGCCCTCCCAGTGCCTCCCAGTACCCCACCCTGGGTGCCGGGGGTGTCCAGGTGGTGGTGGCCGTCAGGTGCAGGGGGCACCCCTCAAACACCCTGCGGAAGAGGGGCCCCTCCTGGGGGGGGGGGGAGCAGGGATTGGGGTACCCCCCCAAACACCCCCCAGCCCTGTGCCCCCCCAAATTAGGACCCCCAGCCCTGTGCCCCCCCAAATTAAGACCCCCAGCCCTGAGCCCCCCCAAACACCCCCCCAGCCCTGAGCCCCCCCAAAACCCTACCCCCACCCCCCAGCCCTCTGCCCCCCCCCCAAACCCCCACCCCCAGCCCCCCAACCCTGAGTCCCCCCAAAATACCCCCCCACCCCCCAGCCCTCTGCCCCCCCCCATATTAAGACCCCCCAGCCCTGAGCCCCCCCCCAAAACCCTCCCCCACCCCCCAGCCCTGTGACCCCCCCAAACCCCCCCAGCCCCCCAGCCCTGTGCCCCCCCCAAAACCCCACCCCCCCCAAACACCCCCCACCCCCAGCCCTCTGCCCCCCCCAAATTAAGACCCCCCAGCCCTGAGCCCCCTCCCAAAACCCTCCCCCACCCCCCAGCCCTGTGCCCCCCCAAAACCCCACCCCCCCCAAAACACCCCCCCAACCCTGTGCCCCCCCCCAAATTAGGACCCCCAGCCCTGAGCCCCCCCCCAAAACACCCCCCAACCCCCCCAGCCCTGTGCCCCCCCCCCAAATTAGGACCCCCCAGCCCTGAGCCCCCCCCAAAACAACCCCCCAGCTCTGTGCCCCCCCAAAATACCCCCCCCACCCCCCCAGCCCTGCGCCCCCCCAAATTAGGACCCCCAGCCCTGTGCCCCCCAAAAGAGGGGGGCAGAGGAGGGGATGGGGGGGTCAGGGGGGTCGGGGGGTTTGGGGAGGGTTTGGGGGGTAGGGGGGGTCGTGGGGGGGGGTCGTGGGGGGGTCTCACCCTTCGCCGCGTCTTCTCCCCCTTGGGGGGCAGCTCGGGGGGGTCTGGGGGGGTCCGGGGGGATCAGGGGGGATGAGGGGGAGGGGCGGTCTGGGGGGTTTGGGGGGTAGGGGGGTCGTGGGGGGGGGTCTCACCCCTCGCCGCGTCTTCTCCCCTTGGGGGGCAGCTCGGGGGGTCGTCGCTGCCGGAGCCCGGCCACAGCGCGGGGTCTGGGGGGGGGGGGGGCAAGGTTTTGGGGGGGGGGAACACACACAGACACCCCCCCCCCCCAGAGCCCCCAGACCCCCCCCACAGACCCACCCTGAGACACCCCAGACCCCCCCCAGAGACCCCCCCAGACACCCCCAGACACCCCAACACCCCCCACCAGACCCCCCCAGACACCCCCCCCCCAAGAGCCCCCCCAGAGACCCCCCCAGACACCCCAAGACCCCCCCCCCCAGACCCCCCCGAGACCCCCCCCAGACACCCCAACACCCCCACCAGACCCCCCCAGACCTCCCTCAGACCCCTCCCCAGGCCCCCCCGGAGCCCCCCCCAGACCCCCCCAGACACCCCTCAGACCCCCCCAGATCCCCCCCCAAGAGCCCCCCCCAGAGAACCCCCAGACACCCCAAGACCCCCCCAGACCCCCCCTGAGACCCCCCCCGAGCACCCCCCGCTCCCCCCAGCCCCCCCAGACAGCCCAAGACCCCCCTAAGCCCCCCCAGACCCCTCCCCCAAGAGCCCCCCCCAGACACCCCCTCAGACCCCCCCAGCACCCCCTGAGACCCCCCCCAGCACCCCCCGCTCCCCCCAGCCCCCCTCTGAGCCCCCTAGACCCCCCCAAGAGCCCCCCCAGAGACCCCCCCAGACACCCCAAGACCCCTCCAGCCCCCCTCAGACCCCCCCCAAGAGCCCCCCCAGAGACCCCCCAGACACCCCAAGACCCCCCCAGCCCCCCTCAGACCCCCCCAGCACCCCCTGAGACCCCCCCTGAGCTCCCCTGACCCCCCCAGGCCCCCCCCCAAGAACCCCCCCAAGACCCCCCCCAGACCCCCCCAGACCTCCCTGAGACCCCCCCAAACCCCCCCTAGAGCCCCCTCCAGACACCCCAAGACCCCCCCGAGACCCCCCCCCGAGACCCCCCAGACCCCCCCGAGACCCCCCCAGCCCCCCCAGTGCCCTCCCAGTGCCTCCCAGTGCCTCCCAGTGCCCTCCCAGTGCCTCCCAGTGCCCCCCAGTGCCCCCCAGTGCCTCCCAGTGCCTCCCAGTTCCCTCCCAGTGCCCATCCAGTGCCACCCAGTGCCCTCCCAGTGCCTCCTAGTGCTCTCCCAGTGCCTCCCAGTGCCTCCCAGTGCCCTCCCAGTGCCTCCCAGTGCCTCCCAGTGCCCTCCCAGTGCCTCCCAGTGCCCTCCCAGTGCCCTCCCAGTGCCCCCCCAGTGCCTCCCAGTGCCCCCCAGTGCCTCCCAGTGCCTCCCAGTGCCCCCCAGTGTCCCCCCAGTGCCTCCCAGTGCCCTCCCAGTGCCCTCCCAGTGCCCATCCAGTGCCACCCAGTGCCCTCCCAGTGCCTCCTAGTGCTCTCCCAGTGCCTCCCAGTGCCTCCCAGTGCCCTCCCAGTGCCTCCCAGTTCCCTCCCAGTGCCTCCCAGCCCCTCCCAGTGCCCTCCCAGTGCCCTCCCAGTGCCTCCCAGTGCCCTCCCAGTGCCCTCCCAGTACCCCCCAGTGCCCTACCAGTGCCCTCCCAGTACCCCCCAGTGCCCTCCCAGTGCCTCCCAGTGCCTCCAGTTGCCTCCCAGTCCCTCCCAATGTCTCCCAGTGCCTCCCAGTGCTCTTCCAGTGCCTCCCAGTGCCCTCCCAGTGCTCCCAGTGCCCTCCCAGTGCCCTCCCAGTGCCCCCCCGCCCCCACATCCTACCTGAGCTGGCAGCCAGGGGTCCCCCCGGGTGGGATTTGGGGGGTCCCAGCGCCCCCCCGCCCCCCCGCGGGGCCACTGGAGCACCGAACCAGGAGGGGGGGTCGGGGGCTGCTCCAGGAGGGGTCCCCGAAACCGGGGGGGGGGGATCTTCGGGGGGGGGGGGTCTCGGCTGAGCCCGTCCGGAACTTGGGCTGTGGAGATTGGGGGGGGGGGGGGTGTGTCAGATTTGGGGGGGGGGGGGGAATTTTGGGGGGGGGCAGATTGGGGGGGGCAGATTTTGGGGGGGTCAAATGTGGGGGGGGTCAAATTGGGGGGGCAGATTTTAGGAGGGGTCAAATTGGGGGGTCAAATTTTGGGGGTCAGATTTAGGGGGGTCATTTGGGGGGTCGATTTTGGGGGTCATTTTAGGGGGTCAAATTGGGGGGGCAGATTTTGGGGGTCAAATGTGGGGGGGTCAAATTTGGGGGGCAGATTTTAGGGGGGTCAAATTGGGGGGTCAGATTTTGGGGGGGTCAAATGTGGGGGGGTCAAATTTCGGGGGGCAGATTTTAGGGGGTCATTTGGGGGTCGATTTTGGGGGTCATTTTGGGGGGTCAAATTGGGGGGTCAGATTTTGGGGGTCAAATGTGGGGGGGTCAAATTTGGGGGTCATATTTGGGGGGGTCAGATTTTGGGGGGTCACATTTTGGGGGGTCACATTTTGGGAGGGTCATTTTAGGGGGGTCAGATTTGGGGGGTCATTTTGGGGGGTCAAATTGGGGGGGCAGATTTTGGGGGGCAGATTTTGGGGGAGGCCAGATTTTGGGGGGGGTCAGATTAGAGGGGGGTCAGATTTGGGGGGGTCACATTTTGGGTGGGGGTCAAATTTGGGGGGGTCAGATTTGGGGGGTCAAATTTGGGGGGAGGTTAAGATTTTAGGGGGGTCAGATTTTAGGGGGTCAAATTTGGGGGGTCAAATTTGGGGGGTCAAATTTTGGGGGGTCAGATTTTGAGGGGGTCAAATTTGGGGGGGTCAAATTTGGGGGGATCATTTGGGGGGTCAGATTTTAGGGGGGTCAGGTTTTGGGGGGTCAGATTTAGGGGGGTCAGATTTGGGGGGTCAGTTTGGGGGGGTCAGATTTTGGGGGGGGGGTCACATTTGGGGGGGGGGTCTCACCTTGGGGGGCAGCGGGGGGGGCACCTCGTCGAGCAGCGTGGAGCTGGGGGGGGGGGAACACACACACATGGGGGGGTCCCCAATTTAGGGGGGGTCCCTAATTTAGGGGGGGTCCCCAAATTTGGGGGGGGGGGTCCCAGTACCTGTTGGGGTCTCCATGGCTGGGGCTGGGGGGGGGAAAGGAGGGGGATGAGGTGGGGGGGGGTTATAGGGGTGCCCCCCCCCAAATTTGGGGGGGGGGGGGGATTTTGGGGGGGGGGTTGGGGGGGGGGCACCCACATGTCGACGTCATCGTAGTCGTCATCAGAGCTGTCAGTCCTGGGGGGGGGAGGGGGTGAGGATGGGACCCCCCCCCAAATTAGGACCCCCCCCAGCCTTGTGCCCCCCCCCCCCAAATTAGGACCCCTCCCCAGCCCTGTGCCCCCCCCCCAAATTAGGACACCCCCCAAATTAGGACCCCCCCCAGCCTTGTGCCCCCCCCCCAAATTAGGACCCCCCCGCAGCCCTGTGCCCCCCCCCCCCCAAATTAGGACCCTCCCCCAGCCTTGTGCCCCCCCCCCCAAAATTAGGATCCCCCCCCAGCCTTGTGCCCCCCCCCATATTAGGACCCCCCCCCCAAAATAGGACCCCCCCCAGCATTGTGCCCCCCCCCCCAAATTAGGACCCCCCCCAGTCTTGTGCCCCCCCCCCAAATTAGGACACCCCCCCCCAGCATTGTGCCCCCCACCTCAAATTAGGATTCCCCCCAGCCCTATGCCCCCCCCCCCCCAAATTAGGACCCCCCCCCAGCCCCCCCTCACCTTGTGCTGCCCTGGGACCCCCCCCCACAGGATGCTGAGGACACCTGGGGGGGGGGGGGGAGAATTGGGGGGGGGGGGGAGAATTTGGGAAGGGGGGTACAAACCCCCCCACCCAAAACCCC
Source organism: Hypotaenidia okinawae (assembly GCA_027925045.1). Classification (NCBI taxonomy): domain Eukaryota; kingdom Metazoa; phylum Chordata; class Aves; order Gruiformes; family Rallidae; genus Hypotaenidia; species Hypotaenidia okinawae. The sequence continues at coordinate 822,371 of BSDF01000031.1, read as the reverse complement.
CAACCCCCACCCCTTCCAGCCCGCCCCCCCCCCAAATCTGGTGCTCCCCCCAGCCCCCAATTTGGGGGGGTATTTTGGGGGGAGGGTATTTTGGGGGGGGGTTGGGGAGGGGGTTGTGGGGGGGGTATTTTGGGGGGGGGTTGTGGGGGGGTATTTTGGGGGGGGCATTTTGGGGGGGGGTATTTTGGGGGGGATTTTGGGGGGAGGGGGGTTGGGGGAGGGGGTTGTGGGGGGGGTATTTTGAGGGTTGGGGGGGTTTGGGGAGGGGGTTTGGGGAGGGGTTGTGGGGGGTATTTTGGGGGGGGGGAGGGGTTGTGGGGGATTTTGGGGGGTTTGGGAGGGTTGGGGGGGTATTTTGGGGGGGGGGTTGTGGGGGGTATTTTGGGGGGCATTTTGGGGGGGTATTTTGGGGGGGCATTTTGAGGGGGATTTTGGGGGGGATTTTGGGGGGGGTTGGGAGGGGGTTGTGGGGGGTATTTTGGGGGGAGTTTGGGGAGGGGGTTGTGGGGGGGGATTTTGGGGGGGTTTGGGGAGGGGGATTTTGAGGGGTTTGGGGGGGGATTTTGGGGGGGTTGGGGAGGGGATTTGGGGGGGTATTTTGGGGGGGGTTTGGGAGGGGGTTGTGGGGGGGATTTTGGGGGGGGTTGGGGAGGGGGTTGTGGGGGGGTATTTTGGGGGGGGGATTTGGGGAGGGGGTTGTGGGGGGGTATTTTGGGGGGGGGGGTTGTGGGGGGTATTTTGGGGGGGCATTTTGGGGGGTATTTTGGGGGGGGCATTTTGAGGGGGGATTTTGGGGGGGGATTTTGGGGGGGGGTTGGGAGGGGGTTGTGGGGGGGGTATTTTGGGGGGGGTTGGGGAGGGGTTGTGGGGGGGTATTTTGGGGGGGGATTTGGGGAGGGGGTTGTGGGGGGGTATTTTGGGGGGGTTTGGGGGGGGTTGTGGGGGGATTTTGGGGGGTTGGGAGGGGGTTGGGGGGTATTTTGGGGGGGTTGTGGGGGGTATTTTGGGGGGGCATTTTGGGGGGTATTTTGGGGGGATTTTGAGGGGGATTTTGGGGGGGGGATTTTGGGGGGGTTGGGAGGGGGTTGTGGGGGGGTATTTTGGGGGGAGTTTGGGGAGGGGGTTGTGGGGGGGATTTTGGGGGGGGGTTTGGGGAGGGGGATTTTGAGGGGGGATTTTGGGGGGGGGATTTTGGGGGGGTTGGGGAGGGGATTTGGGGGGGTATTTTGGGGGGGGGTTTGGGAGGGGGTTGTGGGGGGGGTATTTTGGGGGGTTGGGGAGGGGGTTGTGGGGGGGTATTTTAGGGGGGGTTGGGGGAGGGGTTGTGGGGGGGTATTTCGGGGGGATTTGGGGAGGGAGTTGTGGGGGGTATTTTGGGGGGGGTTGGGGAGGGGGTTGTGGGGGGGTATTTTGGGGGGGGTATTTTGGGGGGGGATTTTGAGGGGGGATTTTGGGGGGGGGATTTTGGGGGGGTTGGGAGGGGGTTGTGGGGGGGGGATTTTGGGGGGGGGATTTTGGGGGGGGGTTGGGAGGGGGTTGGGGGGGGGTATTTTGGGGGGGGTCCCCCACATACCGGTTGCTCCTGGGGGTCTCTGTCCCTCGGGCAGCATCGGGCCCCCCCCCTCAGGCGGTGAACTGGGGGGGGGGGACAGGGAGGGTGTGGGGACACTGGGGGGGGGTCCCCATTTTGGGGGGGGGGTCTCATGCATTCGGGGGGGGGGTCCCAGACATTTTAGGGGGGGTGTCTCACATTGGGGGGGTCCCCATTGGGGGGGTCTCTATTTGGGGGGGGTGCCCATTTGGGGGGGGGTCCCACATGAAGTTGGGGGTGCCATTTGGGGGGGTCCTATTTGGGGGGGGGGCCCACACATTCTGGGGGGGTCCCCATTTTGGGGGGGGGTTACTATTTGGGGGGGGTCCCACACATTCGGGGGGGGTCCCCAATTTGGGGGGTCCCCATTTTGGGGGGGTCCCACACATTCTGGGGGGGTCCCCATTTTGGGGGGGGTCCCACACATTCGGGGGGGTCCCCAATTTGGGGGGGGTCCCCAAATTGGGGGGGGGGTCCCCACTCACGCTGGGGCCCGGCCATGGGGGGTCGGTGTGTGGAGCGGATCCGGCGGGGGATGGGGGGGGCAGCTGCGGGGGAGGACGGGACACAGTGTCCCCCAGTGCCCCCAGTTCCTCCCAGTTCCTCCCAGTTCCCCCCAGTGCCCCCCTTTCCCAGACCCCCCCAGTGCCCCCAGTTCCTCCAGTGCCCCCCCCACCCTTCCCAGTCCTCCCAGTCCTCCCAGTTCCCCCAGTATCCCCTTTCCCAGTCCCCCAGTGCCCTCCCAGTCCTCCCAGTTCCCCCACTACCCCCCTTTCCCAGCCCCCCCAGTGCCCAGTTTCCCCAGTACCCCCTTTCCCAGCCCCCCCAGTGCTCCCCCCACCCTTCCCACTCCTCCCAGTCCTCCCAGTCCTCCCAGTTCCCCCAGTATCCCCTTTCCCAGTCCCCCAGTGCCCTCCCAGTCCTCCCAGTTCCCCCACTACCCCCCTTTCCCAGCCCCCCCAGTGCCCAGTTTCCCCAGTACCCCCTTTCCCAGCCCTCCCAGTGCTCCCCCCACCCTTCCCAGTCCTCCCAGTCCTCCCAGTCCTCCCAGTACCCCCCTTTCCCAGCCCACCCCACTGCTCCCTCACCCTTCCCAGTCCTCCCAGTCCTCCCAGTATCCCCCCTTTCCCAGCCCCTCAGTGCCCCCCCAGTCCTCCCAGTCCTCCCACTGCTCTCCCACCCTTCCCAGTCCTCCCAGTCCTCCCAGTCCTCCCAGTTCCCCCAGTACCCCCCTTTCCCAGCCTTCCCACTGCCCCCCACTACCCTTCCCAGTCCTCCCAGTTCCCCCAGTTACCCCTTTCCCAGCCCCCCCACTGCTCCCCCCGCCCTTCCCAGTACTCCCAGTCCTCCCAGTTCCCCCAGTACCCCCTTTCCCAGCCCCCCCAGTGCCCCCCCCACCCTTCCCAGTCCTCCCAGTGCTCCCAGTTCCCCCCAGTACCCCCTCTCCCAGCCCCCCAGTGCCCTCCCAGTCCTCCCAGTCCTCCCAGTACCCCCTTTCCCAGCCCCCCCAGTGCCCCCCCGCCCTTCCCAGTCCTCCCAGTTCCCCCAGTTCCCCCCTTTCTCAGCCCCCAGCCCCCCCAGTTCCCCCAGTACCCCCTTTCCCAGCCCCCCCACTGCTCCCCGGCCCTTCCCAGTCCTCCCAGTGCTCCCAGTTCCCCCCCCCCAGCCCCACCTCGGGCTCCTCATCCTCGGGGTCTCCTCCTGCTCCTCCTGGGGGTCTCTGGGGGTCCCGGAGCTTCTCCAGCAGCTGCAGGGTGAGGGGCCGGCCCAGCCCCCCTGAGCCACGAACTGGTGCTGGGGGGGGACCCCGGGAGGGGGGTTATGGGGGGGGGGAGAGGGGAACTGGGAGGACTGGGAGGACTGGGAAGGGTGGGGAGGGCAGTGGAGGGGCTGGGAAAGGGGGTACTGGGGGAACTGGGGGGCTGGGGGCTGGGAAAGGGGGGAACTGGGAGGACTGGGAGGACTGGGAAGGGCGGGGGGGGCACTGGGGGGGCTGGGAAAGGGGGTACTGGGGGAACTGGGAGGACTGGGAGGACTGGGAGGACTGGGAAGGGTGGGGGGCAGTGGGGGAGCTGGGAAAGGGGGAACTGGGGGGGCTGGGGGCTGGGAAAGGGGGGAACTGGGGGGACTGGGAGGACTGGGAGGACTGGGAAGGGTGGGGGGCAGTGGGGGGCTGGGAAAGGGGGTACTGGGGGAACTGGGGGACTGGGAGGACTGGGAGGACTGGGAAGGGTGGGGGGCAGTGGGGGAGCTGGGAAAGGGGGTACTGGGGGAACTGGGAGGACTGGGAGGACTGGGAAGGGTGGGGGGGCAGTGGGGGGGCTGGGAAAGGGGGTACTGGGGGAACTGGGGGAACTGGGGGGACTGGGAGGACTGGGAGGACTGGGAGGACTGGGAAGGGTGGGGGGGCAGTGGGGGGGCTGGGAAAGGGGGTACTGGGGGAACTGGGGGAACTGGGGGGACTGGGAGGACTGGGAGGACTGGGAGGACTGGGAAGGGTGGGGGGGCAGTGGGGGGGCTGGGAAAGGGGGTACTGGGGGAACTGGGAGCACTGGGGGGTGGGGTCCCAGGGATGGGCGGGGTCTGGGGGGTTGGGGGGGGGGGTCCAGTGGTGTGGGGGGTTGCCAGGGATGGGGGGGTCTGGGGGGGTCTGGGAGGGTCTGGGGGGTTGGGGGGGGGGTCTGGGGCGGGTTGGGGGGGGGTCCCAGTGATGGGGGGGGTCTGGGGGGGTCTGGGAGGTTGGGGGGGTCTGGGAGGGTGTGGGGGGGTTGGGGGGGTTGGGGGGGGTCCAGTGAGGTGGGGGGGTTCCCAGGTATGGGGGGGGGGGGGTGGGGGGGTTGGGGGGGTCCGTGGGGCAGGGAGGGGTCTGGAGGGGTGGGGGGGTTGGGGGGGGGGGGGGGGTTGGGGGGTTGGGGGGGTCTGGGGGGTTGGGGGGGTTCCCAGGGATGGGGGTCTCAGGAAAGGGGGGGTCAGGAAGGCTGGGGGGGGGTCTGGGGGGTGGGGGAGGGGTGGGGGGGGGGTCCCAGTGATGGGGGGGGTCAGGAAGGGTTGGGGGGGGGGGTCCAGTGGGGTGGAGGGGTTCCCAGGGGTGGGGGGGTCTGGGGGGTGTCCGGGGGGTCAGGGGGGTCTGGGGGGTCGGGGGGCGGGGGGGGTGTTGGGGGGACAGGGAGGTTGGGGGGGGTCTGGGGGTTGGGGGGTCTGGGGGGTCTGGGAGGTTGGGGGGGGGTCTGGGAGGGTGGGGGGGTCTGGGGGGGTCTGGGGGGTCTGGGAGGTTGGGGGGGGGTCTGAATGGGTGGGGATGGGTTGGGGGGGGGTCTGGGAGGTTGGGGGGGGTCCGGGGGGTCTGGGGGGGTCGGGGGGTGGGGGGGGTCTCACCCTGAGCATCTTGTGGGCGCTGGGTCTCTTTTGGGGTTCTTGGTCAGCGTCACCTTGACGAAGTTGTGGAAGGGGGGGACCTGGGGGGGGGAGGGGGGAGGGGAGGGGATGGGCCTCCCCCTCCCCAAATATCCCCTCCCCCTCCACAAAACCCCCTCCCCAAAATCCTCCCCCCCCCCCAAAATCCCCCCCCCAAATCCCCTCCCCCACCCCAAAAATCCCCTCCCCCTCCCCAAAAGCCCCTCCCCCCAAAAGCCCCTCCCCCTCCCAAAAGCCCCTCCCCCCAAAAGCCCCTCCCCCAAAACCCCTCCCCCCAAAAGCCCCTCCCCCTCCCAAAAGCCCCTCCCCCCAAAACCCCTCTCCCACCCCAAAAGCCCCTCCCCCTCCCCAAAACCCCTCCCCCCAAAAGCCCCTCCCCCCAAAACCCCTCCCCCACCCCAAAAGCCCCTCCCGCCAAAAGCCCCTCCCCCTCCCAAAAGCCCCTCCCCCCAAAAGCCCCTCCCCCAAAACCCCTCCCCCAAAAGCCCCTCCCCCTCCTCAAAAGCCCCTCCCCCTCCCCAAACCCCTCCCCAAAAGCCCCTCCCCCAAAACCCCTCCCCACCCCAAAAGCCCTCCCCCAAAAGCCCCTCCCCTCCCAAAAGCCCCTCCCCCCAAAACCCCTCTCCCACCCCAAAAGCCCCTCCCCTCCCCAAAACCCCTCCCCCCAAAAGCCCCTCCCCCCAAAACCCCTCCCCCACCCCAAAAGCCCCTCCCGCCAAAAGCCCCTCCCCCTCCCAAAAGCCCCTCCCCCCAAAAGCCCCTCCCCCTCCTCAAAAGCCCCTCCCCAAACCCCCTCCCCCCAAAAGCCCCTCCCCCCAAAACCCCTCCCCCAAAAGCCCCTCCCCCTCCTCAAAAGCCCCTCCCCCTCCCCAAAACCCCTCCCCAAAAGCCCTCCCCCCAAAAGCCCTCCCCACCCCAAAATCCCCCTCCCCCCAAAACCCCTCCCCCACCCCAAAATCCCCTCCCCCCAAAAGCCCCTCCCCCACCCCCCAAAATCCCCTCCCCCCAAAAGCCCCTCCCCTCCCCAAAACCCCTCCCCCCCCAAAAGCCCCTCCCCCCAAAAGCCCTCCCCCCAAAACCCCTCCCCCCAAAAGCCCCTCCCCTCCTCAAAAGCCCCTCCCCCTCCCCAAAAGCCCCTCCCCCCAAAAGCCCTCCCCCACCCCAAAATCCCCTCCCCCCAAAACCCCTCCCCCACCCCAAAATCCCCTCCCCCCAAAAGCCCCTCCCCCTCCCCCAAACCCCTCCCCCCAAAAGCCCCTCCCCCCAAAAGCCCCTCCCCCTCCTCAAAAGCCCCTCCCCTCCCCAAAACCCCTCCCCAAAAGCCCCTCCCCCAAAACCCTCCCCCACCCCAAAATCCCCTCCCCCCAAAAGCCCCTCCCCCTCCGCAAAACCCCTCCCCCAAAAGCCCCTCCCCCTCCCCAAATCCCCTCCTCCCCCCAAAAGCCCCTCCCCCAAATCCCATCCCCAAAACCCCTCCCCCAAAACCCCTCCCCCAAAAGCCCCTCCCCCTCCCCAAAAGCCCCTCCCCCAAAAGCCCCTCCCCCCAAAGCCCCTCCCCTCCCCCAAATCCCCTCCCCTCCCCAAAACCCCTCCCCCAAAAGCCCCTCCCCCCAAATCCCCTCCCCTCCCCAAAAATCCCCCCTTCCCCCTGCCCTTCCCAGTCCTCCCAGTTTCTCCCAGTTCCCCCAGTTCCCCCCCTTTCCCAGCCCCCCCAGTGCCCCCTTTGCCCTTCCCAGTCCTCCCAGTCCTCCCAGTTCCCCCTTTCCCAGCCCACCCAGCCCCCCAGTGCCCCCAGTTCCCCCAGTACCCCCTTTCCCAGCCCCCCCAGTGTCCCCCCCGCCCTTCCCAGTCCTCCCAGTCCTCCCAGTTCCCCCCTTTCCCAGCCCCCCAACCCCCCCAGTGCCCCTAGTTCCCCCAGTACCCCCTTTCCCAGCCCCCCCAGTGCTCCCAGTTCCCCCAGTTCCCTCAGTGCCCCCCTTTCCCAGCCCCCCCAGTGCCCCTAGTTCCCCCAGTACCCCCTTTCCCAGCACCCCCAGTACCCCCCACCCTTCCCAGTCCTCCCAGTCCTCCCAGTTCCCCCAGTTCCCCCTTTCCCAGCCCCCCAACCCCCCCAGTGCTCCCAGTTCCCCCAGTACCCCCTTTCCCAGCCCCCCAGTGCTCCCAGTTCCCCCAGTTCCCTCAGTGCCCCCCCTTTCCCAGCCCCCCCAGTGCCCCTAGTTCCCCCAGTACCCCCTTTCCCAGCACCCCCAGTACCCCCCCACCCCTTCCCAGTCCTCCCAGTCCTCCCAGTTCCCCCAGTTCCACCCCTTTCCCAGCCCCCCAACCCCCCCAGTGCTCCCAGTTCCCCCAGTACCCCCTTTCCCAGCCCCCCCAGTGCTCCCAGTTCCCCCAGTTCCCTCAGTGCCCCCCTTTCCCAGCCCCCCCAGTGCCCCTAGTTCCCCCAGTACCCCCTTTCCCAGCACCCCCAGTACCCCCCACCCTTCCCAGTCCTCCCAGTCCTCCCAGTCCTCCCAGTTCCCCCAGTTCCACCCCTTTCCCAGCCCCCCAACCCCCCCAGTGCTCCCAGTTCCCCCAGTACCCCCTTTCCCAGCCCCCCCAGTGCTCCCAGTTCCCCCAGTTCCCTCAGTGCTCCCCCTTTCCCAGCCCCCCCAGTGCCCCTAGTTCCCCCAGTACCCCCTTTCCCCAGCACCCCCAGTACCCCCCCACCCTTCCCAGTCCTCCCAGTCCTCCCAGTTCCCCCAGTTCCCCCCTTTCCCAGCCCCCCAACCCCCCCAGTGCTCCCAGTTCCCCCAGTACCCCCTTTCCCAGCCCCCCCAGTGCTCCCAGTTCCCCCAGTTCCCTCAGTGCCCCCCCTTTCCCAGCCCCCCCAGTGCCCCTAGTTCCCCCAGTACCCCCTTTCCCAGCACCCCCAGTACCCCCCCACCCTTCCCAGTCCTCCCAGTCCTCCCAGTTCCCCCAGTTCCACCCCTTTCCCAGCCCCCAACCCCCCAGTGCTCCCAGTTCCCCCAGTACCCCCTTTCCCAGCCCCCCCAGTGCTCCCAGTTCCCCCAGTTCCCTCAGTGCTCCCCCTTTCCCAGCCCCCCAGTGCCCCCCCCACCCTTCCCAGTCCTCCCAGTCCTCCCAGTTCCCCCCCTCACCACTTGGCTTTATCCTTCAGCTTGGGGGGCTGGTACCCGCTCTTGGCCATCAGGAACAGCACCCTGGGGGGGGGGGCACATAAGGACACCCCCCCCCCAAACTCAGAGCCCCCCCCCCAAGAGAAAGACCCCCCCCCAAAGACTGAGACCCCCCCCCCAAAAAAAGCTCAGACCCCCCCCCCAGGACCATAACCCCCCCCCAGCACCCTGACCCCCCCCCAGGCCTATAACCCCCCCCCCAGCACCCTGACCCCCACCCCTCAGTCCCTGGGGGGGTGTCTCAGTCTTTGGGGGGGCCTGAGCTTTTTGGGGGGGGTCTTTCTCTTGGGTGGGGGGGTGAGTCCTGGGGGGGGTCTGAGCTTTTTTGGGGGGGGGTCTCAGTCTTTGGGGAGGGTCTTTCTCTTAGGGGGGCTGAGCTTTTTTGGGGGGGGGGTTATGGTCCTGGGGGGGTCAGGGTGCTGGGGGGGGGTTATGGTCCTGGGGGGGGGGGAGTCAGGGTGCTGGGGGGGGTTAGTGTGTATGGGGGGTTATGGTGCTGGGGGGGGGTTATAGTCCTGGGGGGGGGGGTTTATGGTCCTGGGGGGGGGTCAGGGTGCTGGGGGGGGGTATGGTTCTGAGGGGGCGGTTATAGTCCTGGGGGGGGTTATGGTGCTGGGGGGGGTCAGGGTGCTGGGGGGGATTATGGTGCTTGGGGGGGTCAGGGTGCTGGGGGGGGTTATGGTGCTTGGGGGGGTCAGGGTGCTGGGGGGGGTTATGGTGCTTGGGGGGGGTCAGGGTGCTGGGGGGGGTTATGGTGCTTGGGGGGGTCAGGGTGCTGGGGGGGGGTTATGGTGCTTGGGGGGGTCAGGGTGCTGGGGGGGATTATGGTGCTTGGGGGGGGTCAGGGTGCTGGGGGGGGGGTTATAGTCCTGGGGGGGTTATGGTGCTGGGGGGGGGTCAGGGTGCTGGGGTGGGGTTATGGTGCTTGGGGGGGTCAGGGTGCTGGGGGGGGGGTTATAGTCCTGGGGGGGGTTATGGTGCTGGGGGGGTTATGGTGCTGGGGGGGGGTCGGGGTGCTGGGGGGGGGGTTATGGTCCTGGGGGGGGGTTATGGTGCTGGGGGGGGTCAGGGTGCTGGGGGGGGGTTATGGTCCTGGGGGGGGGGGTCAGGGTGCTGGGGGGGGTTATAGTCCTGGGGGGGGGTTATGGTGCTGGGGGGATCAGGGTGCTGGGGGGGTTATGCTCCTGGGGGGGGGGGGGGTGTGCTGGGGGGGGTTATTGTTCTGGGGGGGGTCAGGGTGCCGGGGGGGGTCAGGGTGCTGAGGGGGGGTCCCTCACCTCAGGGGGTGCCCCTCAGCCAGCTCCAGGGCAGTGATGCTCAAGGGTGTCGGGGGGGGGGGGTCAATATGTACAGGGGGGTTTTAGGGTGGGGGGGGGGTTATCGTCCTGGGGGGGGTTATTATTCTGAGGGGGGTCAGGGTGCTGGGGGAGGGTCAGAGTGCCGGGGGGGGGGGTTCCCTCACCTCAGGGGGTGCCCCTCAGCCAGCTCCAAGGCAGTGATGCTCAAGGGTGTCGGGGGGGGGGTGTCAATATGTACAGGGGGGTTTTAGGGTGGGGGGGGGGGGGTATCGTCCTGGGGGGGGGGGTTATTATTCTGGGGGGGGTCAGGGTGCTGGGGGGGGGGGTCAGAGTGCCGGGGGGGGGGGGGTTCCCTCACCTCAGGGGGTGCCCCTCAGCCAGCTCCAAGGCAGTGATGCTCAAGGGTGTCGGGGGGGGGGGGTCAATATGTACAGGGGGGTTATCGTCCTGGGGGGGGTCAGGGTGCCGGGGGGGGGGGTTCCCTCACCTCAAGGGGTGCAGCTCGAAGAGGGGGGCTGCCCCTCAGCCAGCTCCAGGGCGGTGATGCCCAAGGACCAGATGTCACAGAGCTCGTTGTACCCCCCTTCAGCTCCACCGCTGCCACCTCTGGGGCCATCCTGGGGGGGGGGCAAAGGGGGGGTCTTTGGGTAAGGGAGGGGGTCTTATAGCCCCCCCCCCACCCATAAGGCCCCCCCCCCTCACCAGTATGGGGTGCCGATGAAGGACATGCGGCGGGCGAGGGTGGCGGTGATCTGAGCTGAGATCCCAAAATCGGCTGGGGGGGGCAAAGGGGGGGGCAAAAGGGGGGGTTAGGAGGGGGTAAGCCCCACCCCCCCTCAAAAGACTCAGACCCCCCTCCTCTGCCTCCCCCCAAAACCCCTCTACCCCCCCTTTGCCCCCCCCTCACCCCCCTTCCCCCCCAAATCCCTCTGCCCCCCCCAAAACCCCTCTACCCCCCCCTCTCTACCCCCCCAAAACCCCTCTACCCCCCCTTTACCCCCCCAAAATCCCCCTACCTCCCCCCCCTCTCCCCCCCCCAAATCCCCTCTGCCCCCCCCAAAATCCCTCCCACCCCCCCCCTTCCCCTCCCAAATCCCCTCTGCCCCCCCCCCCAAATCCCTCTACCCCCCTCTTGCCCCCCCCAAAACCCCTCTCCCCCCCCCTTTGCCCCCCCCTCCACCCCCCCTTCCCCCCGCAAATCCCTCTGCCCCCCCTTCCCCCCCCAAATCCCTCTGCCCCCCCCAAAACCCCTCTACCCCCCCCTTTACCCCCCCAAAATCCCTCTACCCCCCTCTTCCCCCCCCAAATCCCTCTGCCCCCCCAAAATCCCTCTACCCCCCCCTCCCTCCCCCCCAAATCCCTCTGCCCCCCCCCCCCAAATCCCTCTACCCCCCCTTTGCCCCCCCCCAAAACCCCTCTCCCCCCCCTTTGCCCCCCCTCACCACCCTTCCCCCCCTTTGCCCCCCCCAAAACCCCCTCTACCCCCCTTTACCCCCCTCACCCCCCTCTGCCCCCCCTTGCCCCCCCAAATCCTTCTACCCCCCCCTTTACCCCCCTCCCCCTTCCCCTTGCCCCCCCCCAAAACCCCCTCCCCCCCCCCCCAAATCCCTCTGCCCCCCCTCAAACCCCTCTACCCCCCTTGCCCCCCCCCCCAAAACCCCTCTACCCCCCCCATTGCCCCCCCTCACCCCCTTCCCCCCTTGCCCCCCAAATCCCTCTTCCCTCCCTTCCCCCCTCTTCCCCCCCCAAAATCCCTCTACCCCCCTTTACACCCCCCTTCCCCTTGCCCCCCCCCCAAAACCCCTCTACCCCCTCTTCCCCCCCAAACCCCTCTACCCCCCTTTCCCCTCCCAAATCCCTCTACCCCCCTCTTTGCCCTCCCTCACCCCCCCTTGCACCCCCTTGACCCCCTTCCCCCCCCCAAACCCCTCTACCCCCCCTTGCCCCCCCTCCCCTTTCCCCTTGTGTCCCCCCCCAAAACCCCCTCTCCCCCCCCACTTTGCCCCCCCCCAAATCCCTCTGCCCCCCCTCAAATCCCTCTACCCCCCTTCCCCCCCCAAATTCCTCTCCCCCCCCATTTGCCCCCCCCCCACAAATCCCTCTCCCCAAAATCTCCCTCCCCAAAATCTCCCCCCCCCCAAAACCCCTCTCCCCCCCCAAACCCCCCTCCCCCCCCCCCTTTGCCCCCCCCCTCCCCCCAACTCACCCAGCTTCACCTCCCCCCTCGTTGATCAGGATGTTGGCTCCCTGGGGGGTGGGACAGGCTCAGTGGGGACCCCCCCCCAATTTAACCCCCCCACCCCAATTTATACCCCCCCCCTAATTTATACCCACCCCACCCCCCAATCTATACCCCCCCCCCCAGCCCCCCCCTCACCTTGATGTCCCGGTGGATTTTGCCCTGGGAGTGGAGGTAGGAGAGACCCTGGGGGGGGGGGGGGCAGATTTTGGGGGGGTAGAAATTGGGGGGGGGGAAGATTCTGGGGGGGGGGAGATTTTGGGGAGGGGGGGAAGGTTTTGGGGGGGAGATTTTGGGGGGGTAGAAATTGGGGGGGGTGGGGAAGGTTTTGGGGGGTAGAAATTGGGGGGGGAAGGTTTTGGGGGGGAGATTTTGGGGAGGGGGGGAAGGTTTTGGGGGGGAGATTTTCGGGGGGGTAGAAATTGGGGGGAAGGGGCAGGTTTTGGGGGGGAGATTTTGGGGGGGGTAGAAATTGGGGGTGGGGGCAGGTTTTGGGGGGGTAGAAATTGGGGGGGTGGGGAAGGTTTGGGGGGAGATTTTGGGGGGGTAGAAATTGGGGGGAGGGGGCAGGTTTTGGGGGGGGTAGAAATTGGGGGGGTGGGGAAGGTTTTGGGGGGGAGATTTTGGGGGGGTAGAAATTGGGGGGGGCAGGTTTTGGGGGGAGATTTTGGGGGGGGGTAGAAATTGGGGGGGGCAGGTTTTGGGGGGGGAGATTTTGGGGAGGGGAGGAAGGTTTGGGGGGGGGCAGGTATTGGGGGGGTCCAGGCTTTGGGGGGGGGGGAGATTTTGGGGAGGGGGGTCCAGGCTTTTGGGGGGGGGGGCAAATTTGAGGGGGGGTCCCATTTTTGGGGGGGTCCCATTTTGGGGGGGGGTCCCATTTTTGGGGGGGGTCCCATTTTTGGGGGGGTCACATTTTGAGGGGGGGTCAAATTTTGAGGGGGGGTCCAGATTTTGAGGGGGGTCCAATTTTGGGGGAGGGTCTGATTTTGGGGGGGGGGTCCCATTTTTGGGGGGGTCACATTTTGGGGTGGGGCTCACATTTTGGGGGGGGTCAAATTTTGAGGGGGGGTCAGATTTGGGAGTGGGATCAAATTTGGGGGGGGGATCAAATTTTGGGGGGGGGTCACATTTTGGGGGGAGGGATCAAATTTTGGGGGGGGGTCAAATTTTGGGGGGGGGTCCCATTTGAGGGGGGTCCCATTTTTGGGGGGGGGCAGATTTGGGAGTGGGATCGAATTTGGGGGGGGAATCAAATTTGGGGGGGGGATCAAATTTTAGGGGGGTCAGATTTTGGGGGGTCCCATTTTTGGGGGGTCCCATTTTTGGGGGGGGGTCCCATTTTTGGGGGGGGGGGGGTACCTCCAGGGTCTCCCTGCAGACATAAGCGACCTGCAGCTCCGAGAGGGGTCCAGTCACTGGGGGGGGGGAGGTTAATTTGGGGGGGGGGCACCCCTAAAATGAGGAGGTGGTACCCCAAAATTGGGGGGGGGGGCAACTGTACCCTGGTAGATGTCCTGGAGAGACCCCCCCCGCAGAGCTCCATGCAGATCCACAGCTTGTTGCACCTGGGGGGGGGGGGGTGTAATTTGGGGGGGGTCTCAAAGGGGGGGTGGGGTGGGGGGGGTCAAGGGGGGGGGGGGGGGGGGTTGGGGGGGGTTTTGGGGGGGTCTCAAGGGGGGAATTTGGGGGGGGATGGGTGGGGGGGGATTGGGGGGGTGATGGGGTGGGGGGGTTGGGGGGGTTTTGGGGGGTCTCAAGGAGGGGGAATTTGGGGGGGGTCTCAAGGGGGGTGGGTTTGGGGGGGTGATGGGGTGGGGGGGTTTTGGGGGGGCTCAAGGGGGGGATGGGTGGGGGGGTTGGGGGGTCTCAAGGGGGGGATGGGGTGGGGGGGTTTGGGGGGGTGATGGGGTGGGGGGTTGGGGGGGGTTTGGGGGGGGTCTCAAGGGGGGTTTGGGGGGTCTCAAAGTGAGGGGGTGGGGGGGTTGGGGGGGGTGATGGGGTGGGGGGGTTTGGGGGGCTCAAGGGGGGGATGGGTGGGGGGGGGTTGGGGGGTCTCAAGGAGGGGGGTTTTAGGGGGGTGATGGAGTGGGGGGTTGGAGGGGGTTTTGGGGGGTCTCAAGGGGGGTGATTTGGGGGGTCTCAAGTAGGGGGGATGGGTGGGGGGAATTTTGGGGGGTCTCAAGTAGGGGGGGTTTGGGGGGGCACAAGGGGGGGATGGGTGGGGGGTTGGGGGGGTTTTGGGGGGCTCAAGGTGGGGGGGTGAGGGGGGTTTGGGGGGGTAATGGGGTGGGGGGGTTTTGGGGGGCTCAGGGGGGGATGGGGGGGTTTGGGGGTCTCAAAGTGGGGGGGTTTGGGGGGTGATGGGGTAGGGGGGTTTGGGGGGGGGTTTGGGGGGGTGATGGGGTGGGGGGGTTTGGGGGGGATCTCAAGGAGGGGTGGGGGTTTGGGGGGCTCAAGGGGGGGGATGGGTGGGGGGGTTTGGGGGGGGTTTGGGGGGCTCAAGGCGGGGGGATGGGTGGGGGGAATTTTGGGGGGGGTCTCAAGGAGGGGATGGGTGGGGGGGTGTTGGGGGGATTTTGGGGGGGTCCGGAGGGGGGTCCCCACCATCTGTGGCTACAGAAGTAGGTGATGATGTTGGGGTGCTGGGAGGGGGTTGGGGGGGATTTGGGGGGGTTGGGGGGGTTGGGGAGTCCCAGGGGTTTTGGGGGGGTTGGGGGGGTCCCAGTGATTTGGGGGGGTCCAGGGGGGTCCCAGGAATTTGGGGGCTCCATGGGGGGGTCCCCAGCATCTGTGGCTACAGAAGTAGGTGATGATGTTGGGGTGCTGGGAGGGGGTTGGGGGGGATTTGGGGGGGTTGGGGGGTTGGGGGGTCCCAGGGGTTTGGGGGGGTTGGGGGGGTCCCAAGGATTTTGGGGGCTCCATGGGGGGGTCCCCACCATCTGTGGCTACAGAAGTAGGTGATGATGTTGGGGTGCTGGGAGGGGGGTTTTGGGGGGATTTGGGGGGGTTGGGGAGTCCCAGGGGTTTTGGGGGGGTTGGGGGGGTCCCAGTGATTTGGGGGGTCCAGGGGGGGTCCCAGGAATTTGGGGGGGTCCATGGGGGGGGGTCCCCACCAGCTGTGGCTACAGAAGCAGGTGATGATGTTGGGGTGCTGGGAGGGGGTTGGGGGGGTTGGGGGGTCCCAGGGGTTTTGGGGGGGTTGGGGGGGGTCCCAAGGATTTTGGGGGGGTCCATGGGGGGGTCCCCACCAGCTGTAGCTACAGAAGTAGGTGATGAAGTTGGGGTGCTGGGAGGGGGTTGGGGGGGATTTGGGGGGGTTGGGGGGGTTGGGGAGTCCCAGGGGTTTTGGGGGGGTTGGGGGGGGTCCCAAGGATTTTGGGGGCTCCATGGGGGGGTCCCCACCAGCTGTAGCTGCCGAAGTAGGTGATGAAATTGGGGTGCTGGGAGGGGGGTTGGGGGGGTTGGGGAGTCCCAGGGGTTTTGGGGGGGGTTGGGGGGGGGTCCCAAGGATTTTGGGGGGCTCCATGGGGGGGTCCCCACCAGCTGTAGCTGCCGAAGTAGGTGATGATGTTGGGGTGCTGGCAGGACCGGAGCATCCGGATCTCCTGCTGCAGGGAGGAGCGGTCCTCGTCTGGGGGGGGGGGGTGTGGATTTGGGGGGGACACATAGGTTTTTGGGGGGTCCCAAAGGGTCCCCAGGGGTATTTGGGGAGGGGGGGTCTGAGGTATTGGGGAGTCCCAGGGAAGGGGGTCTAAGGGGTATGGGGGGGGGTCCCGGGTGGGTTTGGGGGGTCCCAGGGGGTTTTGGGGGGTTCCAGGGGGGTTTTGGGGGGTCCCAGGGGGGTATTGGGGATCCCAAGGGTATTGGGGGGTCCCAGGGGGGTATTAGGGGGGTCCCAGGGGTATTGGGGGGGGTCCCAGGGGATTTGGGGGTCCCAGTGGTATTGGGGGGGTCCCGAGGGGAGTATTGGGGGTCCCAGGGGTGTTGGGGGGGGTCCCAGGGGAGTATTGGGGGGTCCCAGGGGTGTTTGGAGGGGTCCCAGGGGGGTTTTGGGGGGTCCCAGGGGGTCCCAAGGGGTATTGGGGGGTCCCAGGGTTATTGGGGGGGGGTCCCGGGGGGGTTTTGGGGGGGTCCCAAGGGGGATTTGGGGGGTGTCAGGGGGGTAGTGGGGGTCTCAGGGGTGTTTGGGGGGGGGGGTCCCAGGAGGTCCCAGGGGTATTGGGGGGTCCCAGGGGTTTTTGGGGGAGTCCCAGGAGGTCCCAAGGGTATTGGGGGTCCCAGGGGTATTGGGGGGTCCCAGGGGGGTATTGGGGGTCCCAGGGGTGTTTGGAGGGGTCCCAGGGGGGTTTTGGGGGGTTCCAGGGGTGTTTGGGGGGGGGTCCCAGGGGATTTGGGGGTCCCAGGGGTATTGGGGGGGTCCCGAGGGGGGTATTGGGGGTCCCAGGGGTGTTGGGGAGGGTCCCAGGGGGTTTTGGGGGGTCCCAGGGGGTCCCAAGGGGTATTGGGGGGTCCCAGGGTTATTGGGGGGGGTCCCGGGGGGGTTTTGGGGGGTCCCAAGGGGGATTTGGGGGTGCCAGGGGGGTAGTGGGGGTCCCAGGGGTGTTTGGGGGGGGGGTCCCAGGAGGTCCCAGGGGTATTGGGGGGTCCCAGGGGTTTTTGGGGGGTCCCAGGAGGTCCCAAGGGTATTGGGGGTCCCAGGGGTATTGGGGGGTCCCAGGGGGGTATTGGGGGTCCCAGGGGTGTTTGGAGGGGTCCCAGGGGGTTTTGGGGGGTTCCAGGGGTGTTTGGGGGGGGTCCCAGGGGATTTGGGGGTCCCAGGGGTATTGGGGGGGTCCTGAGGGGGGTATTGGGGGTCCCAGGGGTGTTGGGGAGGGTCCCAGGGGGGTTTTGGGGGGTCCCAGGGGGTCCCAAGGGGTATTGGGGGGTCCCAGGGTTATTGGGGGGGGTCCCGGGGGGTTTTGGGGGGGTCCCAAGGGGGATTTGGGGGTGCCAGGGGGGTAGTGGGGGTCCCAGGGGTGTTTGGGGGGGGGGTCCCAGGAGGTCCCAGGGGTATTGGGGGGTCCCAGGAGGTCCCAGGGGGGTTTTGGGGGGTCCCGGGGTGCAGCCCCCCCCCCACCTGCTTCCATCTTCACCACCTTGATGGCAGCCAGGGCGGCCGTGGCTCTGCTGCGGGCCTGGGGGCTCCCAGTATCACCAGTATGCCCAGTATCACCAGGATCCCCAGGGCCCCGGGGCTCCCAGTGCTCCCAGTATCACCAGTATGCCCAGGATCCCCAGCACCCCGGGGCTCCCAGTGCTCCCAGTATCACCAGTATGCCCAGGATCCCCAGGGCCCCAGTGCTCCCAGTGCTCCCAGTGCTCCCAGTATCCGCAGTATGCCCAGGATCCCAAAGATCCCCAGCGCCCCAGTGCTCCCAGTATCACCAGTATGCCCAGTACACCCAGTATCCCCAGTGCTCCCAGTGCTCCCAGTATCACCAGTATCCCCAGTATCACCAGGATCCCCAGTGCCCCAGGGCTCCCAGTGCTCCCAGTATCACCAGTATGCCCAGTATCACCAGGATCCCCAGTGCCCCAGGGCTCCCAGTGCTCCCAGTATCACCAGTATGCCCAGTATGCCCAGGATCCCCAGTGCCCCAGGGCTCCCAGTGCTCCCAGTATCACCAGTATGCCCAGTATGCCCAGGATCCCCAGTGCCCCAGGGCTCCCAGTGCTCCCAGTATCACCAGTATGCCCAGTATCACCAGTATCCCCAGGGCCCTAGGGCTCCCAGTATCACCAGTATGCCCAGTATGCCCAGGATCCCCAGTGCCCCAGGGCTCCCAGTGCTCCCAGTATCCCCAGTATGCCCAGGATCCCAAAGATCCCCAGCGCCCCAGTGCTCCCAGTATCACCAGTATGCCCAGTACGCCCAGTATCCCCAGGGCCCCAGGGCTCCCAGTATCCCCAGTGCCCCAGTGCTCCCAGTATCCCCAGTATCCCCAGGATCCCCAGGATCCCCAGTGCCACAGGGCTCCCAGTGCTCCCAGTATCACCAGTATGCCCAGTATCACCAGTATCCCCAGCGCCCCGGGGCTCCCAGTGCTCCCAGTATCACCAGTATGCCCAGTATCATCAGTATCCCCAGTGCCCCAGGGCTCCCAGTGCTCCCAGTATCACCAGTATGCCCAGTATCACCAGGATCCCCAGTGCCCCAGTGCTCCCAGTATCCCCAGTATGCCCAGTATGCCCAGGATCCCCAGTGCCCCAGCGCCCCAGTGCTCCCAGTATCACCAGTATGCCCAGTACGCCCAGTATCCCCAGGGCCCCAGGGCTCCCAGTATCACCAGTATGCCCAGTATCACCAGGATCCCCAGTGCCCCGGGGCTCCCAGTGCTCCCAGTATCACCAGGATCCCCAGGATCCCCAGTGCCCCAGGGCTCCCAGTATCACCAGTATGCCCAGTATGCCCAGGATCCCCAGTGTCCCGGGGCTCCCAGTGCTCCCAGTATCACCAGTATGCCCAGTATCACCAGGATCCCCAGTGCCCCAGGGCTCCCAGTGCTCCCAGTATCACCAAGATCCCCAGGATCCTCAGCACCCCAGTGCTCCCAGTGCTCCCAGTATCCCCAGTATGCCCAGTATCCCCAGTATCACCAGGATCCCCAGTGCCCTTAGGGCTCCCAGTATCCCCAGTATGCCCAGTATCATCAGTATCCCCAGTGCCCCAGGGCTCCCAGTATCACCAGTATGCCCAGTATCCCCAGTATCCCCAGTGCCCCGGGGCTCCCAGTGCTCCCAGTATCACCAGTATCCCCAGGATCCCCAAGGCCCCCCCCCCAAAACCCCACCGAGCCCCCTCCCAGCCCCCCCAAAACCCCCCGAGCCCCCCCAATCCCTCCCCCCCCAACCCCCCCCCCCCCCCAACCCCCCCCCCACTCCCCCCCAACCCCCTGACCCCCCCCAATGCCCCCCAAACCCCCCCAGCCCCCCCAAAACCCCCCCGAGCCCCCCCAATCCTCCCCAACACCCCCCAGGCCCCCCCCAACCCCCCCAGCCCCCCCAAATCCTCCCCAACACCCCCCAGGCCCCCCCAAACCCCCCCAGCCCCCCCAAAACCCCACTGACCCCCCCAAGCCCCCCCCCAAAGCCCCCCAACCCCCCCGAGCCCCCCCTAGTCACCCCCCAAAGCCCCCCCTGAGCCCCCCAATCCTCCCCAACACCTCCCAGGCCCCCCCCAACCCCCCCAGCCCCCCCAAAACCCCACTGAGCCCCCTCCAAACCCCCCAAAACCCCCCCTGAGCCCCCCAATCCTCCCCAACACCGCCCAGCCCCCCCAAACCTCCCCCAACCCCCCCAAACCCCCCCGAACCCCCCCTAATCCTCCCCAACACCCCCCAGGCCCCCCCAAACCCCCCCAGCCCCCCCAAAACCCCACTGATCCCCCCCAAACCTCCCCCAGCCCCCCCCCCCGCAAACCCACTGACCCCCCCCACAAAACCCCCTCCCCCTATCTTTGGGGTGCCCCCCCCCCCCCAATACCTTATACACCTCCCCATAGGTGCCGCCTCCCAGGCGCTGCAGCAGCTCAAAGGCCTCTTGGGGGTCCCGGGGGAGATGTGGGGGTCCATAGTGACACCCCCTCCCCCTTACCCCCACCCCCCCTCCCCGTCACGTGATCAGGGGTGCGTGGGGGGACCCCAATTCCAGCAGCCCCCCCCCCAACCACCCCCCTGCCCGCCTTGGGCCCTCCCACAATACACCGCGGCGGAAGGGGAAACTGAGGCACGGGCATCCGGTGGGGGAGGAGGGGGGGCAGGAAGTGGGGGGCACCAGTATAAGCCCAGCGCCTCCCAGTATCAGGCTGGGGCCTCCCAGACTGAGCCCAGTGCCTCCCAGTATGAGCCCAGTGCCTCCCAGTATGAGGACAGGGCCTCCCAGTATGACTCCAGGGCCTCCCAGTTTGAGACTGGTGCTTCCCAGACTGAGCCCAGGGCCTCCCAGTATAAGGACAGGGCCTCCCAGTTTGAGTCCGGTGCTTCCCACTATGAGGATAGGGCCTCCCGGTTTGAGTCCAGTGCCTCCCAGTATGAAGACAGGGCCTCCCAGTATAAGGACAGGGCCTCCTAGTTTGAGTCCGGTGCCTCCCCAGTTTGAGCCCAGTGGGCCCCACCAGTATGAGCCCAGTGCTTCCCCAGTTTGAGTCCGGTGCCTCCCCAGTTTGAGCCCAGTGCCCACCAGTATGAGCCCAGCTTGGGGTCAGGGCTGGGACCAGAGCTGGAACAGGGATCAGGACTAAGGTGGGGACTGGGGCCCCATCCAGAACAAGAACCACAGCCCCAGGCCCAGCCTAAACCCCAGGCCCAGCCCTAGGCTCAGCCCCAGGCCCAGCCCCAGGCTCAGCCCCAGGCCCAGCCCCAGCCCCAGGCCTTGTTCCAGGCCTTGCTCCAGCCTCGGGCCCAGCCCCAGCCCCAGGCCTTGCTCCAGCCCCAGGCCCAGGCCCAGCCCCAGCCCCAGCCCCAGCCCCAGGCTCAGTCTCAGCCCTAGCCCCAGGCCCAGGTCCAGGCCTAGGTCCAGCCCCAGCCCCAGGCTCAGTCTCAGCCCTAGCCCCAGGCCCAGGCCTTGCTCCAGCCCCAAGCCCAGGCCTAGGCCCAGCCCCAGCCCCAGGCTCAGCCCCAGCCGCGGGTCCAAGCCTTGCTCCAGCCCCAGCCCCAGCCCCAGGCCCAGGTCCAGGCCCAGGCTCAGCCCCAGCCATAGGTCCAGGCCCAGGCTCAGCCCCAGCCGCAGGTCCAGGCCTAGGCCCAGCCCCAGGCCCAGCCCCAGGCCCAGGCCCAGGCCCAGGCCCAAGCCCAGGCCCAGGCCTTGCTCCAGCCCCAGGCCCAGGCTCAGCCCCAGCCGCAGGTCCAGGCCTAGGCCCAGCCCCAGCCCCAGCCCCAGGCCCAAGCCCAGGCCCAGGCCTTGCTCCAGCCCCAGGCCCAGCCCCAGGGTGGGTATGGCTTCAGCGAGGCGCCGCTCCTCAGGCCCCCAGGTCCCGCGCTGCTGGGTGCTGCCTCGCCCAGCCCGGGGGTTGAGCGTCCCCAGAGGTGCAGTTCCACGGGTGGAACCTGCCGCGGTACCTGCACGGGACACGTACGGCACGTGTATGGCACCCACACGGCACCCGGTGCCCACACACGGCACCCTGGGTGGCACCCAACACCTGCCCAGCACACCTATGGTGCCAGCATGGCGCCCGCCTGGCACATGTATGGCACCCAGTGCCCACCCAGCACACGTATGGCACCCATATGGCACACGTATGGCACCCATATGACACACGTATGGCACCCAGTGCCCACCCAGCACACGTATGGCACCCATATGACACATGTATGGCACCCAGTGCCCACCCAGCACACGTATGGCACCCATATGACACATGTATGGCACCCAGTGCCCACCCAGCACACGTATGGCACCCATATGACACATGTATGGCACCCAGTGCCCACCCAGCACACGTATGGCACCCATATGACACACGTATGGCACCCAGTGCCCACCCAGCACACGTATGGCACCCATATGACACATGTATGGCACCCAGTGCCCACCCAGCACACGTATGGCACCCATATGACACACGTATGGCACCCATATGACACATGTATGGCACCCAGTGCCCACCCAGCACACGTATGGCACCCATATGACACATGTATGGCACCCAGTGCCCACCCAGCACACGTATGGCACCCATATGACACACGTATGGCACCCATATGACACACGTATGGCACCCAGTGCCCACCCAGCACACGTATGGCACCCATATGACACACGTATGGCACCCAGTGCCCACCCAGCACACGTATGGCACCCATATGACACATGTATGGCACCCGCCTGGCACATGTATGGCACCCAGTGCCCACCCAGCACACGTATGGCACCCATATGACACATGTATGGCACCCATATGACACATGTATGGCACCCAGTGCCCACCCAGCACACGTATGGCACCCATATGACACACGTATGGCACCCATATGACACATGTATGGCACCCAGTGCCCACCCAGCACACGTATGGCACCCATATGACACACGTATGGCACCCATATGACACACGTATGGCACCCATATGACACACGTATGGCACCCATATGACACATGTATGGCACCCAGTGCCCACCCAGCACACGTATGGCACCCATATGACACATGTATGGCACCCATATGACACATGTATGGCACCCAGTGCCCACCCAGCACACGTATGGCACCCATATGACACACGTATGGCACCCATATGACACATGTATGGCACCCAGTGCCCACCCAGCACACGTATGGCACCCATATGACACATCCCCATCCCCCCATCCCATAGGGTGCCCATACTGCCCCCCCATCCCATAGGGTGCCCCCTCATCCCATAGTGTGCCCCCCCATCCCATAGGGTACCCCCCCATCCCATAGGGTGCCCCCCATCCCATAGGTTCCCATAGGTTGCCCCCCCATCCCATAGGTTGCCCCCCATCCCATAGTGTGCCCCCCTCCCTAGTCCCATAGTGTCCCCCCCCCATCCCATAGGGTGCCCCCCCATCCCATAGGTTCCCATAGGTTGTCCCCCCCCATCCCATAGTGTGCCCCCCCCATCCCATTGGGTGCCCCCCCATCCCATTGGGTGCCCCCAGCCCTATAGTGCCCCCCCTCCCCCAGGACCTGCCAGGACCCCCATGGCGGTGTCCCCAGAGTCCCCTTGTCGCTGGCACAGCCAGAGGCAGGGGGCAGCAGTGTCCCTGTGTGTGTCCCTGTGTCCCTGTGTCCCTGTGTCCCTGTGTCCCTGTGTCCCTGTGTCCCCGTGTCCCTGTGTCCCTGTGTGTGTCCCTGTGTCCCTGTGTCCCTGTGTCCGTGTGTCCCTGTGTCCCTGTGTCCCTGTGTCCCTGTGTCCCTGTGTCCCTGTGTCCCTGTGTCCCGGTGTCCCTGTGTGTGTCCCTGTGTCCCTGTGTCCCTGTGTCCCTGTGTCCCTGTGTCCGTGTGTCCCTGTGTCCCTGTGTCCCTGTGTCCCTGTGTCCCTGTGTGTGTCCCTGTGTCCGTGTGTCCCTGTGTCCCTGTGTCCCTGTGTCCCTGTGTCCCTGTGTCCCTGTGTCCCTGTGTCCCTGTGTCCCTGTGTCCCTGTGTCCCTGTGTCCCTGTGTCCGTGTGTCCCTGTGTCCCTGTGTCCCGGTGTCCCTGTGTGTGTCCCTGTGTCCCTGTGTGTGTCCCTGTGTCCCTGTGTCCCTGTGTCCCTGTGTCCGTGTGTCCCTGTGTCCCTGTGTCCCTGTGTCCCTGTGTCCCTGTGTCCCTGTGTCCGTGTGTCCCTGTGTCCCTGTGTGTGTCCCTGTGTCCCTGTGTCCGTGTGTCCCTGTGTCCCTGTGTCCCTGTGTCCCTGTGTCCCTGTGTCCCTGTGTCCCTGTGTCTGTGTGTCCCTGTGTCTGTGTGTCCCTGTGTCCGTGTGTCCCTGTGTCCCTGTGTCCCTGTGTGTGTCCCTGTGTCCCTGTGTCCGTGTGTCCCTGTGTCCCTGTGTCCCTGTGTCCCTGTGTCCCTGTGTCCGTGTGTCCCTGTGTCCCTGTGTGTGTCCCTGTGTCCCTGTGTCCCTGTGTCCCTGTGTCCGTGTGTCCCGGTGTCCCTGTCCCCTCCCTGGTGACACACGCCCTTCCCAGGGTGCCAAGGCCACCGCGAGGAAATGCCACTGCTGCCACCCGCCCCCACGCAGGATACGGGCCTGTGGCCCTGTGGCCCCATGGCTGGGTGGCCTCAGGGCCTTGTGTGTCCCAGTGTGTCCCAGTGTGTCCCCAGTGTGTCCCCAGGACCCTGTGGTCCCAGGGCCCTGTGTCCCCAGTGTCCCCCCATGGCCCCGTGTGTCCCCAGTGTGTCCCCATGGCTGGGTGTCCCCAGTGTGTCCCCAGTGTCCCCCCATGGCCCTGTGTCCCCAGTGTGTCCCCAGTGTGTCCCCAGTGTGTCCCCAGGGTCCCGTGTGTCCCCAGTGTGTCCCCATGGCTGGGTGTCCCCAGTGTGTCCCCAGTGTGTCCCCAGTGGTCCCCGAGTGTGTCCCCAGTGTGTCCCCAGGGCTGTGTCCCCCCATGGCCCTGTGTCCCCAGTGGTGTCCTCAGGGCCCTGTGTCCCCATGGCTGGGTGTCCCCATGGCCCTGTGTCCCCAGTGTGTCCCCAGTGTGTCCCCAGTGTGTCCCCAGGGCTGTGTCCCCAGTGTGTCCCCAGTGTCCCCAGTGTGTCCCCATGGCCCTGTGTCCCCAGTGTGTCCCCAGTGTGTCCCCAGGGCCCCCACCCCCATCTCTCCCATCTCCCCCATCCCTCCCCCCAACTCTCGCCCGCCTCCCTCCTCCCCCATCCCCCCACGCCCCATCCCCCTCCCCCTCCTCCCCCAGCCCCCTCTTTCCCCCCTCACCCCCATCCCCCCCCTCCTCTCCCAGCCCCCAGCCCCCCTTTCCCACCCCCCCCATCCCCCCCTCACTCTCCCCCTACCCCCTCCTCCCCAGCCCCCAGCCCCCCTTTCCCCCCCCACCCCCAGCCCCCCTTTCCCCCACCCCCAGCCCCCCTTTCCCCCCACCACCCCCCATCCCCCCTCCCCTCCTCCCCCAGCCCCCCTTTCCCCCCACCCCCAATCCCCCCTCCTCCCCACCCCCATCCCCCCCCAACTCTCCCCCACCTCCCTCCTCCCCATCCCCCCCATCCCCCCTCCCCTCCTACCCCACCCCCAGCCCCCCTTTCCCCCACCACCCCCATCCCCCCACCCCCAATCCCCCCCTCCCCCCACCCCCATCCCCCCAACTCTCGCCCCCCCTCCTCCCCCATCCCCCCATCCCCCCTCCTCCCCCAGCCCCCAGCCCCCCTTTCCCCCACCACCCCCCATCCCCCCCCACCCCCAATCCCCCCTCCTCCCCCACCCCCATCCCCCCCAACTCCCGCCCCCCCCTCCTCCCCCATCCCCCCCATCCCCCCCCATCCCCCCCCTCCCCTCCCCCAGCCCCCAGCCCCCCTTTCCCCCACCATCCCCCATCCCCACCCCCACCCCCAATCCCCCCTCCTCCCCCACCCCCATCCCCCCCCAACTCTCGCCCCCCCCTCCTCCCCCATCCCTCCCATCCCCCCCCACTCCTCCTCCCCAGCCCCCAGCCCCCCTTTCCCCCACCACCCCCCATCTCCCCCCACCCCCAATCCCCCTCCTCCTCCCCCCCATCCCCCCCCCAACTCTCGCCCCCTCCTCCTCCCCATCCCCCATCCCCCCCTCCCCCACCCCCATCCCCCATCCCCCCTCCTCCCCCAGCCCCCAGCCCCCTTCCCCCCCACCCCCATCCCCCCCACTCCCCCTCCTCCCCCAGCCCCCCTTTCCTCCCCCACCCCCATCCCCCCCTCCTCCCCCACCCCCCATCCCCCCCTTCTCCCCCAGCCCCTAGCCCCCCTTTCCCCCCCCCCCTTCCCCCCCCCCAGCGCTGCGGGCGGGGCCGGGCTCTGACTCAGCTCCCCCAGCCGGTATTGCAGCTAATTAATTGCTGTTAATTGTTTCCTCCAGCGCCGGGGCCGCCTCCTGACCCCATAAATGGGGCGAGGAGCCGCCTTCCCCCCCCCCCCCCGCCAGACCCACCCGTGGGGCAGGAGGCAGCCGGGGGGATGGAGCCGGAGGCGCTGCCCGGGGTAGGGAGCGGGGGGGGGACTGGGATGGGATGGGGGGACTGGGATAGGGATAGGGACTGGGATGGGATGGGATAGGGATAGGGACTGGGATGGGACTGGGATGGGAGGGGGGACTGGGATGGGATGGGGGGGACTGGGATAGGGATAGGGACTGGGATGGGATAGGGATAGGGATTGGGACTGGGATGGGACTGGGATGGGAGGGGGGGACTGGGATAGGGATAGGGACTGGGATGGGATAGGGATAGGGACTGGGATGGGACTGGGATGGGAGGGGGGACTGGGATGGGATGGGGGGGGACTGGGATAGGGATAGGGACTGGGATGGGATAGGGATAGGGATTGGGACTGGGATGGGACTGGGATGGGAGGGGGGGACTGGGATAGGGATAGGGACTGGGATGGGATAGGGATAGGGACTGGGATGGGACTGGGATGGGAGGGGGGACTGGGATGGGATGGGGGGGACTGGGATAGGGACTGGGGTGGGATAGGGATAGGGACTGGGATGGGACTGGGATGGGAGGGGGGACTGGGATGGGATGGGGGGGACTGGGATAGGGATAGGGACTGGGATGGGATAGGGATAGGGATTGGGACTGGGATGGGACTGGGATGGGAGGGGGGGACTGGGATAGGGATAGGGACTGGGATGGGATAGGGATAGGGACTGGGATGGGACTGGGATGGGAGGGGGGGACTGGGATGGGATGGGGGGGACTGGGATAGGGATAGGGACTGGGATGGGATAGGGATAGGGATTGGGACTGGGATGGGACTGGGATGGGAGGGGGGACTGGGATAGGGATAGGGACTGGGATGGGATAGGGATAGGGACTGGGATGGGACTGGGATGGGATGGGGGGGGGACTGGGATAGGGATAGGGACTGGGATGGGATAGGGATAGGGATTGGGACTGGGATGGGACTGGGATGGGAGGGGGGGACTGGGATGGGATAGGGACTGGGATGGGATAGGGATAGGGACTGGGATGGGATGGGGGGGACTGGGATAGGGATAGGGACTGGGATGGGATGGGGATGGGGGGGACTGGGATGGGGATGGGGGGGACTGGGATGGGGATGGGGGGGGACAGGGACTGAGACTGGGATAGGGATGGGGATGGGATGGGATGGGGGGGACAGGGACTGGGATGGGGATGGGATGGGGGGGGGAACCGGACAGTAGGGATGGGGATGGGATGGGATAGGGGGGACTGGGATGGGATGGGATGGGATGGGGGGGGGGACAGGGACTGGGATGGGGATGGGGGGGGACTGGGGTAGGGATGGGGTGGGACTGGGATGGGTTAGGGATGGGGATGGGATGGGATAGGGATGGGGATGGGGGGGACAGGGACTGGGATAGGGATGGGGATGGGATGGGGGGGACAGGGGTAGGTAGGGGGTACTGGGATGGGGATGGGATGGGGATGGGATGGGATGGGGGGGACAGGGATGGGGATGGGGGGGGAACCGGACGGGATGGGGATGGGGATGGGGATGGGGATGGGGGGGACAGGGACAGGGATAGGGATAGGGACTGGGATGGGGGGACGGGGGACAGGGACTGGGATGGGGATGGGATGGGGGGACTGGGATGGGGATGGGGGGGACAGGGATAGGGATGGGATGGGGATGTGGGAGGGACCGGACGGGATGGGGGGGGGGGACTGGGATGGGGGGGATGGGGGACAGGGACTGGGATGGGGATGGGGGGGGACAGGGGTAGAGGGGGGATGGGGATGGGATGGGACCAGACGGGATGGGGATGGGGAGGGACTGGGATAGGGATAGGGATGGGGATGGGGGGATAGGGACAGGGATAGGGATGGGGATGGGGGGGACAGGGACCGGACGGGATGGGGATGGGATGGGGATGGGGTGGAGTGGGGACGGGAGGAGACCGGACGGGATGGGGATGGGGATGGGGGGACAGGGATAGGGATGGGGATGGGACCAGACGGGATGGGGGATGGGGGGGCACAGGGACCGGACGGGATGGGGATGGGGGAGACAGGGATAGGGATGGGGATAGGGGGTGGACCGGACGGGATGGGGATGGGATGGGGATGGGGAGACAGGGATAGGGATGGGGATGGGAGACAGGGATAGGGATGGGATGGGGATGGGAGACAGGGATAGGGATGGGGATGGGAGACAGGGATAGGGATGGGGATGGGGGGAGACAGGGATAGGGATGGGATGGGGATGGGGGGACCGGAAGGGATGGGGATGGGGAGGGACTGGGATAGTGGAGACCAGTATCCCCAGTACAAGGAGTAGGTGGGGGGAGCACAGGTCACTGGTGTCCCCAGTATAGGCTGGGTTATGGAGACTGGTGTCCCCAGTATAGACTGAGCTAGGGGCACTGGTGTCCCCCAGTATAGGCTGCCCCAGTGTCCCCCAGTATAGGCTGCCCCAGTGTCCCCCAGTATAGGCTGTCCCATGGTCCCCAGTATAGGCTGCCCCAGTATCCCCAGTATAGGCTGCCCCATGGTCCCCCAGTATAGGCTGCCCCAGTATCCCCAGTGCTCCCAGTGGCTGGGTCCCCGCGGCCCCTGGGGACACTCGGGCAGGTGACCAGTGTCCCTCCTTCCCCTGGGCAGGGTCCCTGCTCGCCAGGATTTGGGGGGCCCCAGCGGGACCCCCGGGGTGCTGCGAGGAGCGACTGGCCTGTCTGAACCCCGGGACCTGCCCCAGTGCTGAGCTGGAGCACGGGGAGCACAAAGGTACTGGGAGGGCACTGGGAGAGCACTGGGAGGGCATGGGGAGCACTGGGGGGGCACTGGGAGGCACTAGGAGGGCATGGGGAGCACTGGGGGGGAACTGGGGAGGCACTGGGGGGGAACTGGGAGGGCACTGGGAGGGCATCCATCCCCCCACCCTTGATGCTCCTGCCATGGGGGACCCCAAATCTGAGGGGGAGGGATGGGGCTCCCATGGGGACCCCAAACCTGGGTGGGGGATGGATGGGACTCCCATGGGGACCCCAAATCTGAGGGGAGATGGATGGGGACCCCAAATCTGGGGGGGGAGGGGCTTGATGCTCTTGCCATGGGGACCCCAAGTCTGAGAGGGAAGGGATGGGTCTCCAATGGGGACCCCAAACCTGAGGTGGGGGAAGGATGGGGCTCCCATGGGGACCCCAAACCTGGGTGGGGGAGGGATGGGGGTCCCATGGGCACCCCAAACCTGGGTGGGGGATGGATGGGGCTCCAATGGGGACCCCAAACCTGAGGTGGGGGGTGGATGGGTCTCCCATGGGGACCCCAAATCTGGGTGGGGGATGGATGGGGCTCCAATGGGGACCCCAAATCTGAGGGGGGATGGGGCTCCCATGGGGACCCCAAATCTGAGGTGGGGGATGGATGGGGGTCCCATGGGGACCCCAAACCTGGGTGGGGGATGGATGGGGCTCCAATGGGGACCCCAAACCTGGGTTGGGAATGGATGAGTCCCCAATGGGCACCCCAAACCTGGGTGGGGGAGGGATGGGGCTCCAATGGGGACCCCAAACCTGGGTGGGGGAGGGATGGGGCTCCAATGAGGACCCCAAACCTGGGTGGGGGAGGGATGGGGCTCCCATGGGGACCCTAAATCGGGGGGACACAGATGGGGACCCCAAACCTGGGTGGGGGATGGATGGGGCTCCAATGGGGACCCCAAACCTGAGGTGGGGGATGGATGGGTCTCCAATGGGGACCCCAAATCTGGGTGGGGGAGGGATGGGGCTCCCATGGGGACCCTAAATCGGGGGGACACAGATGGGGACCCCAAACCTGGGTGGGGGATGGATGGGGCTCCAATGGGGACCCCAAACCTGAGGTGGGGGATGGATGGGTCTCCAATGGGGACCCCAAACCTGGGTTGGGAATGGATGAGTCCCCAATGGGCACCCCAAACCTGGGTGGGGGAGGGATGGGTCCCCAATGAGGACCCCAAACCTGGGTGGAGGATGGATGGGGCTCCCATGGGGACCCCAAACCTGGATGGGGTCGGGGGGGGTGGGAGATGAATGGTGCTTCCCCCTCTTCTCTTCCCCCCCCCACCTCCCGGAGTTGGGGGGTTCCCTGGCTCACCCCCCTTAACACCCCCCCCCCCAGAGATGCTGACGGAGGATGACATCTACTGCCGGTGCCTGTCCCGGACGCTGTGTCACACCCCCACCCCTGTCACCGTGGGTTTCTACGCCCCCTGCGGCCACCGCCTGGACTCGCTGCTGGACAAGGTCACCGGTGGGTCTGGAGGCAAGGGGACACCACGGCTTGACCCCCCTTCACCCCCTTCAGGGACCCCCCAAGACACCCCCCCCACCTCCCTCCATCCCCATCCCTCATCCCACCCTCTGTAGGCATCAGCATCCCCATGGATTTGGGGTCCCCATGGGAACCCCATCCCTCCCCCCTCAGGTTTGGGGTCCCCATGGCAGGAGCATCAAGCCCCCCCTCAATTTGGGGTCCCCATCTTTGTCCCCCCTGATTTAGGGTCCCCCATGGGAACCCCATCCTTCCCCCTCAGATCTGGGGTCCCCATGGCAGGAGCATCAAGCCCCCCCAGATTTGGGGTCCCCATCCATCTCCCCCCGATTTGGGGTCCCCATCCATCTCCCCCCCAGATTTAGGGTCCCCATCTGTTTCCCCCCCAGATTTGGGGTCCCTATCTGCCTTCCCTCCCCATCCCTCATCCCACCCCCCTCTCCCTCTGTAGGCATCCCCAGCCTGCTGGTACCCATGGATTTGGGGTCCCCATGGGAACCCCATCCATCCCCCACCCAGGTTTGGGGTGCCCACTGGGGACCCATCCATCCCCCCTCAGATTTGGGGTCCCCATTGGAGACTCATCTGTGACCCCTCAGGTTTGGGGTCCCCATCTGTGTCCCCCCTGATTTAGGGTCCCCGTGGAGCCCCAACCCTACCCCTCAGGTTTGGGGTCTCCATGGGAGCCCCATCCCTCCCCCTCAGGTTTGGGGTCCCCATGGCAGGAGCATCAAGCCCCCCTCCCAGATTTGGGGTCCCCATCCATCTCCCCCCCCCGATTTGGGGTCCCCATCTTTGTCCCCCCTGATTTAGGGTCCCCCATAGGAACCCCATCCCTCCCCCTCAGGTTTGGGGTCCCCATGGCAGGACCACCCACCCCATCACCCTCCTCCCCCTCAACTTGGGGGGGCAGGGGAGTTCCCTCCAACCACCACTTACGTCTGTGTGTGTGTGTGTGTGTGTGTCCCTCCCATCCCACCCCCATGTGTCCCCCCCCATCCCCCCCACCTCCCATCCCACCACCATGTGTCCCCCCACAATCTCCCACCCTACCCCCATGTCGTCCCCCACCTCCCATCCCACCCCATGTCCCCCCCCATCCACCCCCTATCCCCCCCACCTCCCATCCCCCCCATGTCCTCCCCACTCCCATCCCACCCCCATGTCCCCCCACCCCCCATCTCCCATCCCACCCCCATGTCCTCCCCCCATCCCACCCCCATGTGTCCCCCGCCTCCACCTCCCACCCTACCCCCATGTCATCCCCCCCATGTCCCCCCATCCCCCCACTTCCCATTCCCCTCCATGTCCCCCCTCACCTCCCATCCCACCCCCATGTCCCCCCCCACCCCCCATCTCCCATCCCACCCCCATGTGTCGTCCCCCCATCCCATCCCACCCCCCCATCCTCCCCCTTCCCATCCCACTCCCATGCCCCCCATCCCACTCCCATCCCCCCCATCTCCCATCCCACCCCCATGTCCTCCCCCATCCCACCCCCATGTGTGTCCCCCCTCCAACCCCCTCCCTTCTCCCCAAATCCACCCCATCCCACTCCCATGCCCCCCCCATCCCACTCCCATGCCCCCCCCATCCCACTCCCATGTCCCCCCCACCTCCCATCCCCCCCCATGTCCCATCCCACCCCCATGTCCTCCCCTCATCCCACCCCCATGTGTGTCCCCCCTCCAACCCCCTCCCTTCTCCCCAAATCCCCCCATCCCCACCCCCCATCCCACCCCCATGCCCCCCATCCCACTCCCATGTCCCCCCCCACCTCCCATCCCCCCCATGTCCCATCCCCCCCATGTCCTCCCCTCATCCCACCCCCATGTGTGTCCCCCACTCCAACCTCCTCCCTTCTCCCCAAATCCCCCCCATCCCACCCCCATCCCCCCCATCCCCACCCCCATGTCCTCCCCTCATCCCCACCCCCATGTGTCCCCCCTCCAACCCCACTCCCATGTCCCCCCCAATCCTCCCATCCCCCCCCATGCCTCCCATCCCACCCCCATGTCCTCCCCTCATCCCACCCCCATGTGTGTCCCCCCCTCCAACCCCCTCCCTTCTCCCCAAATCCCCCCATCCCACCCCCATCCCCCCATCCCACCCCCATGCCCCCCCCCATCCCACCCCCATGTGTGTCCCCCCTCCAACCCCCTCCCTTCTCCCCAAATCCCCCCCATCCCACCCCACCCTCACCCCACCCCAGGCTTCATGCGGGAGGAGACGGCTCAGCGGGAAGAAGCCGAGCTCCGCCGCACCCACCAGAAACCCCGGAGCCCCGAAGGTTGGGGGTTACTTGTGGCCCTCTGGTACCTGGCCTTCTACAAGCCCCTCATCACCGAGGGCCACCTGAGGAGGAAGAACATGGAGTTCATCTTCATCCGCTTCAGCGCCTGGCAGTACGCCGGCTGCGACAAGCTCTGGGCCGGGTTGGTCACCACCCTCTGCGACAGCGTCCGCCATCATTTCGGGGCCCTCCCCCTCAGCGTCTACCACGTGATGGGCACCCGCCCCAGCTTCGCCCCGGGCTTCAGCCAGAAGGAGTGGGTCCTCAAGAAGAACACCTGCCTCAAGCTTTGGGGGTCCCTTTTCCTCCTGGCAGCC
The DNA here is from genome assembly GCA_027925045.1 of Hypotaenidia okinawae. Lineage (NCBI taxonomy): Eukaryota > Metazoa > Chordata > Aves > Gruiformes > Rallidae > Hypotaenidia > Hypotaenidia okinawae. The sequence continues at coordinate 790,126 of BSDF01000031.1, read as the reverse complement.
GGCCTCGGCATCCTCTTGGTGGCCCTTTTGGTGCCGGGGATCAAGGACCACCACGCTCTGAAGGTGGTGGGTAGCGCCGTCGCCTCCCTCTCGGGCTCGGGGTTGGTGTTGGGGGTGGTCTCGGTGTTGAAGAACCTGTTGGTGAGCGAGAAGCAGAAGATCGAGAGGTTGACCAACAGCCAGAGGTTCGCCAGCCAGCTGGGCTTCATGAGCAAAGTGAGGAGCGAGGTGGAGGTGCTGGTGGACTTCTTGGCTTTCATGGAGATCTTCGAGCGCCGGCGGCTCCGCGTGGTCTTGGAGATCACCAGCTTGGATATCTGCTACCCGGAGAAGGTGGCGGGGGTCTTCAACGCCATCAACACCTTGCTGTCCGACTCCAACACCCCTTTCATCTTCATCCTGGCCGTCGACCCCAGCGTCATCGTGCCTTGCTTGGAGCAGACGGGTTGCCTGAAGGGTCTGGCTGACAACGGGTACCTGTACCTCAACCGGACGGTGACGTTACCCTTCTCCATCCCGGAGATGGGAGCTCGCTCCCGCTTGAGGTTCCTGGAAGCCGCCATCCAGACGCGGGAGGACCTCATGTACCGCGTCATCACCGGTAACGTCGAGCGCCGCCGGGCTAAAGGTGACCATCACCACCACCACCACCACCACCTCCATACCGGTGACGGCGACGCCGTCCGCTGCATCCACGAAGCGTTCCGGTGTCTCCACGACAACGCCGACCCCTTGGGGAGGTACCTCCCCACCGACAGCACCCACGTCAGGCGGATCGTGAACACCATCCCCGTCACTTTGAGGCTTCTCCTTCACCACCGGGAGACGGGGGTGTCACCCCGTCAAGCCGCCGCTTGGGTGGTGTTGGCCGACCGGTGGCCTTGCCGGTTGAGCTGGGCTTTGGAATGCTTGGAGGACTCTTGGCAGCGTCACCCCCTCGAGGATCCCGGCTCGAAATCCTTGTGGAACCTCTTCCAGGAGAACGTGGGGGAACTCAACACCCTCCGGGAACCCTTGAGGAACGTCCTCAGCCTGGATGGAGACCCGGAGCTTTTCCAGAGCTTTCTGGCTTCCCACTTCCCCTTCAGCGCCCGCGAAGCTCGCGCCCTCCTGGGGGTCACCGTCAACCTGGACCACTCCATCCGCCGCAAGATGGGGGTGCTGCGGGGGATCGACCGGCTGCGGAAGGACGCAGCGGAGGCGGCGGCGGCAGCCAACCCCCCGCTGTCACCCGCGGCGTCCAGTGTACCCCACCGCCCGCCGAGTGACGAGGGACATGCGGAGGCTGGTGTCCCCAAGCTGCCATCACCCATAGTGCCTGGTGTCCCCCACCACCGAGTGACAAGTCACCCACAGCGTCTGGTGTCCCCCTGCTGCCATCACCCATAGTGTCTGGTGTCCCCCACCACCGAGTGACAAGTCACCCACAGCGTCTGGTGTCCCCCTGCTGCCATCACCTGTGGTGTCTGGTGTCCCCCACCACCGAGTGACAAGTCACCCACAGCGTCCGGTGTCCCTGAGCTGCCATCACCCGTGGCACCCGGTGTCCCCCACCACCGAGTGACAAGTCACCCACAGCGTCTGGTGTCCCCCTGCTGCCATCACCCATGGCTTCTGGTGTCCCCCACCACCGAGTGACAGTCACCCATGGTGTCCAGTGTCCCCCTGCTGACATCACCCGTAGTGTCTGGTGTCCCCCACCACCGAGTGACAAGTCACCCACAGCGTCTGGTGTCCCCCTGCTGCCATCACCCGTGGCTTCTGGTGTCCCCCACCACCGAGTGACAAGTCACCCATGGCATCCGGTGTCCCCAAGCTGCCATCACCCACAGCATCTGGTGTCCCCCTGTTGCCATCACCCATGGCTTCTGGTGTCCCCCACCACCGAGTGACAGTCACCCATGGCATCCAGTGTCCCCCTGCTGCCATCACCCGTGGCGTCTGGTGTCCCCCACCACCGAGTGACAAGTCACCCACAGCATCCAGTGTCCCCCTGTTGCCATCACCCGTGGCACCCGGTGTCCCCCCTGCCGAGTGACAAGTCACCCGCGGTGTCCAGTGTCACCCCCGGTGTCCCCCAGGCCGAGTGACAGTCACCTGTAGCGTCCAGTGTCCCCCCCGCCGAGTGACAAGTCACCCGCGGTGTTGTGTCACCCCCACCACCATCACCCATGGTGTCCCCAGTGTCCCATCACCAGGTGACAGTCACCCAATGGTGTCCCCAGTGTCCTCCCCCACTAGGGGACAGTCACCCATAGTGTCCCTCCACTCCTCCCCCTCCCCCCATTTCACCCCCATCCCTGGGGGAAGGGACCCCACGGGGGAGGGGGACGCTGGGGGGAGATGGGGGGAGGGGGGATGGGGTGGGGGTGGGGGGGCACTGTCCCATAATAAACCAGTTCAACCTCCCACTCCACAACTGGGCTTGAAGATGTTATTTGGGGGGGGTGTGGATTTGGGGGGGGGTATTTTGGGGAGGGGGGGTATGTGGGGTTTTTTAGGAGGGTGGGGGTTATTTGGGGGGGATTATTTTTTGTGGGGTTTGGGGTTTTTTTTGGGGGGTGGGGGTTATTTTTGGGGGTTGGGGGGTACCTGGGTTATTTTGGGGGGGTTGGGGGGTACCTGGGTTATTTGGGGGGGGTGTGGATTATTTTTGGGGGGGGTGTGGATTATTTTTTGGGGGGTCTGGATAATTTTTTGGGGGTGTGGATTATTTTTGGGGGGTGTGGATTATTTTTGGGGAGGGTTAGGGAGGTACATGGTTTATTTTTGGGGGGGTTGGGGGGGTTATTTTGGGGAGGGGAGTTATGTGGGTTATTTTTGGGGGGGTGTGGATTATTTTGGGGGGTGTGGATTATTTTTTGGGGGGTCTAGATAATTTTTTGGGGGGTGTGGATTATTTTTGGGGGGTGTGGATTATTTTGGGGGGGGGTTAGGGTGGTACCTGGGTTATTTTGGGGTGGGGAGTTATGTAGGCTATTTTTGGGGGGGTGTGGATTATTTTTGGGGGGGTCTGGATTATTTTTGGGGGGGTATGGATTATTTTGGGGGGGGATTAGAGGGGTACATGGGTTACATTGGGGCAATCAGGGGGGTTATTTTGGGGAGGGGGTTATGTGGGTTATTTTGGGGGGTGTGGATTATTTTTGGGGGGGGTGGATTATTTTTTGGGGGGTCTGGATTATTTTTGGGGGGGTCTGGATTATTTTGGGGGGGATTAGAGGGGTACATGGGTTACATTGGGGCGATCAGGGGGGTTATTTTGGGGAGGGGGTTATGTGGGTTATTTTGGGGGGGGTGGGTTATTTTTTGGGGGGTGTGGATTATTTTTGGGGGGGGTCTGGATTATTTATGGGGGGGTGTGGATTATTTTGGGGGGGGGTTAGAGAGGTACATGGGTTACATTGGGGCGATCGGGGGGGTTATTTTGGGGCGGGGGGTTCCGTGGGTTATTTTGGGGGGGGTGGGTTATTTTTTGGGGGGTCTGGATTATTTTGGGGGGGGTCTGGATTATTTTTGGGGGGGTCTGGATTATTTTGGGGGGGGGGATTAGAGGGATACATGGGTTACATTGGGATGATCGGGGGGGTTCCGTGGGTTATTTTGGGGGGGTGGGTTATTTTTTGGGGGGTCTGAATTATTTTGGGGGGGGTCTGGATTATTTTTGGGGGGGTCTGGATTATTTTTGGGGGGGTCTGGATTATTTTGGGGGGGGGGGTTGGGTGGTACCTGGGTTATTTTGGGGTGGGGTTAGGGGGTTATTTTGGGGAGGGGGTTCCGTGGGTTATTTTGGGGGGGGTGGGTTATTTTTTGGGGGGTGTGGATTATTTTTGGGGGGGTCTGGATTATTTATGGGGGGTGTGGATTATTTTGGGGGGGGGTTAGAGAGGTACATGGGTTACATTGGGGCGATCGGGGGGGTTATTTTGGGGAGGGGGTTCCGTGGGTTATTTTGTGTGTGGGGGGGTTATTTTGGGGGGGGGGGGGATTATTTTGGGGTGGGGGGGGTTGATGACACCATGTGAGGCCCGTGGATCTCGTTTAATAGAAAACAGCGTTAACAAAAATCCACGACAGGAAAGAAACCCCCCCTCCCCCCCTTTCCCCCCCCCCCCAAATTTATCCCCCCCCCCAAAGCTCCCTGATAGATTTATTGCACTTAAGAAAGAAAAGCGTGCCCCCCACCCCCTAGAACCCCCCTAAACCCCCAAACCAGCCCCCACACCCCCCCCCCACCCCAACCAACACGCACCCTCCCTGAGAAAACCAGTCGCTGGATACGGTGGGGGGGGAATTGGGGGGTGGGGGGGAACTGGGAGGGGGGGTGGGGTAAAAGGGGGGGGTGTCCAAAAAATTAGGGGTTGCATGTTTTTTTAAAGGGGGGGGGGCTACAAGTCCATAGAGGGGGGTTTGCTCCCATTTCCATCCTCCCTGCCTCACCCCCCCCCAAAAAATAGGGATGGAGGGGGGTTGGGGGGGGGGTTTGGGGAGGGGGGTTTGGGGGGGGAACAGCATCTGTGTTCCCAGCTTGGATCCCTGGAGGGGGGTGGAATATGGGGGGGGTCCCCATCTCTTCTCATGTCCCCCCTTTCCTGGGGGGGGAGATTGAATGGGGGGTGGGCTCCACCAAAATTTGGGGGGGGGTGGGAACATGGGGGGGGTCCCCATCTCTTCTCATGTCCCCCCACCACCCCCCTTTCCCTGGGGGGGAGAATTGAGTGGGGGGTGGGCTCCACCAAAATTTGGGGGGGGAGGAAGGGGGGTGTCTTTTTTTCCCTCTTTTTCCCAATTTTGGGGTGTTTTATCCCAAATTTCTCCTATTTTTCCCCCCATTTTAGGAGGATTTTGCCCTTTTTTTGGTTTTCCCTAATTTTTTGGGGGGTTCCCCTAATTTTGGGGGTTATTCACAGTTTTTTGGGGGGATTCCCCAGTTTTTAAGGGGTTTTACCCAAATTTGGGATATTTTTCCTCATTTTTTTTCAGTTTTCCCCAAGTTTAGGGTGTTTTTCCCAATTTTCTCATGTTTTTTCCCCAAGTTTGGGGCACTTTCCCCAAATATTTTGGGGTTTTCCCCAATTTGGGAGGATTTTTCCCAATTTTTTCATGGTTTACCCCGTTTTTCCTAACTTTTTTAATGTTTTTCCCCAATTTTGGGACATTTTCCCCAATTTCTTTGTGGTTTGCCCCAATTTTGGGGTGGTTTTCCCTAATTTTTTCCTGGTTTTCCCCAAATTTGGGGCATTTTTCCCTAATTTTTTCCTGTATTCCCAAATTTTAGGTCATTTCCCCCAATTTTTTATATTTTCCCCTTATTTGGGGGTGGCTTTCCCTAATTTTTTCCTGTTTTTCCCCAAATTTGGGGCATTTTTCCCTAACTTTTTCTGGTTTTCCCCATTTTGGGTGTATTTTTCCCCAAATTTGGGCTGCTTTTCCCCATTTCTGGAGCACTTTTCCCCAATTTTTTCATGTTTTCCCCAATTTTTTCACGTTTTCCCCAATTTCAGGTCATCTCCCCTCAATTTTTTATATTTTCCCTTTATTTTGGGGTGGTTTTCCCTAAATTTTTCCTGGTTTTCCCCAAATTTGGGGCATTTTTCCCTAACTTTTTCTGGTTTTCCCCATTTTGGGTGTATTTTTCCCCATTTTTGGGCTGCTTTTCCCCATTTCTGGAGCACTTTTCCCCAATTTTTTCTGGTTTTCCCAAATTTTAGGCCATTTCCCCCCAATTTTTTATATTTTCCCCTTATTTGGGGTGTTTTCCCCTAATTTTTTCACGGTTTTCCCCAAATTTGGGGCATTTTTCCCTAACTTTTTGTGGTTTTCCCCATTTTAGGGGTGTTTTTCCCCATTTTTGGTCTGCTTTTCCCCATTTCTGGACAACTTTTCCCCAATTTTTTTATGTTTTCCCCAATTTTTTCATGTTTTCCCCAATTTTTTCATGTTTTCCCCAATTTTTTCATGTTTTCCCCCCAATTTTTTATATTTTCCCCTTATTTGGGGGTGGCTTTCCCTAATTTTTTCCTGTTTTTCCCCAAATTTGGGGCATTTTTCCCTAACTTTTTCTGGTTTTCCCCATTTTGGGTGTATTTTTCCCCAAATTTGGGCTGCTTTTCCCCATTTCTGGAGCACTTTTCCCCAATTTTTTCATGTTTTCCCCAATTTTTTCACGTTTTCCCCAATTTCAGGTCATCTCCCCTCAATTTTTTATATTTTCCCCTTATTTTGGGGTGGTTTTCCCTAAATTTTTCCTGGTTTTCCCCAAATTTGGGGCATTTTTCCCTAACTTTTTCTGGTTTTCCCCATTTTGGGTGTATTTTTCCCCATTTTTGGGCTGCTTTTCCCCATTTCTGGAGCACTTTTCCCCAATTTTTTCTGGTTTTCCCAAATTTTAGGCCATTTCCCCCCAATTTTTTATATTTTCCCCTTATTTGGGGTGTTTTCCCCTAATTTTTTCACGGTTTTCCCCAAATTTGGGGCATTTTTCCCTAACTTTTTGTGGTTTTCCCCATTTTAGGGGTGTTTTTCCCCATTTTTGGTCTGCTTTTCCCCATTTCTGGACAACTTTTCCCCAATTTTTTTATGTTTTCCCCAATTTTTTCATGTTTTCCCCAATTTTTTCATGTTTTCCCCAATTTTAGGCCATTTCCCCCAATTTTTTATATTTTCCCCTTATTTGGGGGTGGCTTTCCCTAATTTTTTCCTGTTTTTCCCCAAATTTGGGGCATTTTTCCCTAACTTTTTCTGGTTTTCCCCATTTTGGGTGTATTTTTCCCCAAATTTGGGCTGCTTTTCCCCATTTCTGGAGCACTTTTCCCCAATTTTTTCATGTTTTCCCCAATTTTTTCACGTTTTCCCCAATTTCAGGCCATTTCCCCCCAGTTTTTTATATTCCCCCCTTATTTGGGGGTGGTTTTCCCTAATTTTTTCACGTTTTTCCCCAAATTTGGGGCATTTTTCCCTAACTTTTTCTGCTTTTCCCCATTTCTGGAGCACTTTTCCTCCCTATTTTCCTCTTTTCCCCCACTTTTGGGTCCTTTTCCCCCATTTCTTTCTGTTTTTCCCCAATTTTCAAGCAGTTTCCCCCTATTTTTTGGGACTTTTCCCAATTTTTGGGGGGCTCTTTTTCCCCTCTTCTACATTTCCCACGGTTTCCCCCCCCAAACACACACCTTGTTCCCCCACTCAACCTCCACATTCCCCACCCTCTCCCCAAATCCTCACCCCCCCCCCATCCCCCATCCCAACCCCAACCCCACTCCTCCATCCCTCTCTCCCAGTTCTCCCAGTTCACCTCCCCCTGGAACAAACTGGAAACAAAGGAACAAAATGGGGCAAAAAAAACCAAAGAGAAGGAATTAGAAATAAATAACCAAGGGGGGCTGCAAGATGGGGCTGGGGGGGGGGAAATAAGGGGGGTGGGGGGCACAGTTTTGGGGAGGGGTGGGGGCTTTAGTGACCGACGGTTTCTCCTCCCTCCGCGGACCCGGGGGCGGTTGGAACGGCACCGTCTCCATCCTCTTCCTCCGTTTCCTCCTTCTCCTCCTGTTCCTCCTTCTCCTCCTCGTCCTTTTGCTTCTCCTCACCCTTTTCCTCCTCCTTGTCCTCCTCTTCCTTCCTCCTTCCTTCCTCTTCCTCTTCCTCCCGGGTCCGTGTAGTGTGCGGTTTGAGTATCCCAACGGGGAACCGGTGGCGCGGTGGCTCTTGGGCAGCTCCTCTTCCTCTTCCTCTAAGGAAGAATGGGAAAGGGGGGAAGGGGTTATATCCCATGGGATTGGAGGTGGGAATTTTGGGGGGGGGGGAAATGATCCCAGCATCTTTCTCTGCTCCCTGGGGGGGGGGAACAGGGTGTCTCTGAGGTGGGTGAGGGGCTTGGGGGGGGAGGAATGTGGCAGTGGTGTGTTTTGGGGGGGGAGAGGGGGTTGGAGGGGGGGGGGGGTGGGGGGGGGGGGGTTTGGGGGGGGTTTGGGGGGTGTTATATATTTCCAAATATCCCTTCATCCTGAAGTTGATTCCTTCATCGTTGGGGGACTGGGGAGGAGTGGGGGCAGGACCTGTTCTGCTGGGACATCCCCATCCCATCCCCATCCCAATCCCATCCCATCCCCATCCCAATCCCATCCCATCCCATCCCCATCCCAATCCCATCCCATCCCCATCCCCATCCCATCCCATCCCATCCCAATCCCCATCCCATCCCCATCCCATCCCCATCCCAATCCCATCCCATCCCCATCCCCATCCCATCCCCATCCCATCCCAACCTCATCTCATCCCAAATCTTATCCCATCCCCACCCCCATCCCCATCCCATCCCATCCTCATCCCATCCCCATCCCATCCCCAATCTTATCCCATCCCCATCCCAACCCCCATCCCCATCCCATCCCCATCCCCATCCCATCCCATCCCATCCCCATCCCCATCCTCATCCCACCCCCTCCCCATCCCTATCCCACCCCCTCCCCATCCCTGTGATGCTGAACCAGATCCCTCCCCCCCAGATGAGTCCAGGGGCGATGTCCCCCCCCAAAGATGAGGCCAGGGGCGATGTCACCACCCCCCAGATGAGGCCAGGGGTGATGTCCCCCCCAGATGAGTCCAGCGGCGATGTCCCCCCCAGGTGAGGCCAGGGGCGATGTCCCCCCGTCCCCAGGTCTCACCGGGCTGTCACAGCGGCTCCTGCCCCGCGTCCTGACTGGCTTCCCTCAGCAGCTCCTCCAGCTCCCGCTCGGTTTTGGAGCAGCTCAACTCTACACAGGGAACAGTTGTCACCTCCTTCCCCTTCACCGGGGGTTCCTCACACCCCCAACCCCCCCAAAAAACACCCCAACCCCTAAAAAACCTCTCCAACTCCCAAAAAAACCTTCCCAACCCCCCAAAAAACCTTCCCAACCTCCAAAAAACCTCCCCAACCTCCAAAAAAACCTCCCCAACCTCCCCAAAAAATCTCCACAACTCCCCAAAAAACCTCCCCAACCTCCAAAAACCTCCCCAACCCCCCAAAAAACCTCCCCAACTCCCCAAAAAAACCTTCCCAACCTCCAAAAAAACCTTCCCAACCCCAAAAATCCTCCTTCACCCCCCAAAAAACCTCCTCAACCTCCAAAATACCTCTCACCCCCCAAAAAAACCTCCCCAACCCCCCAAAAACGTCCCTCACCCCCGAAAAAACCTCCTTCACCCCCCAAAAGCCTCCCCAACCCCCAAAAAACGTCCTTCACCTCCCAAAAAACCTCCCCAACCTCCCCAACAAACCTCCCCAACTCCCCAAAAAACCTCCCCAACCTCCAAAAAACCTCCCCAACCTCCAAAAAAACCTCCCCAACCCCCAAAAACCTCTCCAACTCCCCCAAAAAACACCCAACCTCCCCAAAAAACCTCCCCAACCTCCAAAAAACCTCCACAACTCCCCAAAAAACCTCCCTCACCCCCTAAAAAACCTCCACAACCACCAAAAAACCTCCCCAACTCCCCAAAAAACCTCCCCAACTCCCCAAAAAACCTCCCTAACCCCCAGAAAACCTCCCTCACCTCCCAAGAAACCTCCCCAACCCCCAAAAAACCTCTCTCACTCCCCAAAAAAACCTCCCCAACCCCCAAAAAACCACCCAACCTCCCCAAAAAACCTCCCCAACCCCCAAAAAACCTCCCCAACCTCAAAAAAACCTCCCCAACCTCTAAAAAAGTCCCTCAACCTCCAAAAAACCTCCCCAACTCCCCAACAAAACCTTCCCAACTCCCCAAAAAACCTCCCAACTCCACAAAATCCTCCCCAACCTCCAAAAAAACCTTCCCAACCCCAAAAATCCTCCTTCACCCCCCAAAAAACCTCCTCAACCTCCAAAATACCTCTCACCCCCCCAAAAAAACCTCCCCAACCCCCCAAAAACGTCCCTCACCCCCGAAAAAACCTCCTTCACCCCCCAAAAAGCCTCCACAACCCCCCAAAAACCTCCCCAACCCCCATGGAGTTCACCTGAGGCTCAACACAGCCTAATCCAGCCGACCCCCCTCCTCTCCCTCCACGAGGGGGTTTTAAGCCCCCAAATTTGGGGTGGGGATGGGGTTGGGGGTGTCCTTACCATGTTCTGCAGCACAGGTCCCCCCGTTTTTCCATCCTCCTCTGAAGAAGCATCCGGAAAAGCCGGAGCAAACTCCACCTTCAAGCCGTTGGGAAGGGGGAGTCAGGATCGGGATGGGGTTGGAGAGAGCTGGATCCGGATTTGGGATTCTCCCCGTTCACACAGGCAGGTTGGAGGTGTGGCTTTAGATCTGGAGTGGGGTTCTGTGGGGCTGGTGAACCCTCCACTCGTGTCACCACGAAGATTTTATGACCTGGACTGGAAACCAGAATCCTCCTCTGGTTTCCTTGGGAAGAGGGAGAAGCAACGGGATCCTCGGCGTCGCCGGCACCCAGAGGTACCACCGAGGGTGGCTCCTTCTGCAGGGGTGAGGGAGGATCTGAGGTGGGGTTGGGTGGTTTGGGCACCCTGCTTAAGTCTTTTGTCTCTAGTGTGGTGGCCACCTCCTCCTCCTCCTCCTCCTCCGACTCGGAGTCTGTGACATCCTCCTCCTCTTCCTCCTCCTCCTCTTCCAGCTCCACGGCTCCGTTCGGGGTCTCCTCAGCTTCTTCTCCTTGTTCCAGAGGGGAAGGGGTGTTGCTGTCCCCACCTTCCTCTTCCAAACCTTCTTCCAGAGGTTCTGTCACGGTGATTTCCAGCATGGAGGCCGATTGCTGGAGCTTCTGCTCCTTCTCCTCCTTCTCCTTGGCCAGGATGAAGTTCCTCTTGCAGCCGTTCTGGATCTCGGCCAGGAGAGCCTTCTGTGTCTCGATGAAGCTCTTCACCTGCCATGGGAAGAGGGAGGAGAGGTTGGGAACCATCCCAAGGGGGGTTTCCTCCTCAGAAGAGGGAAAAGGGGGGTGAGGACGTGTCCCCCCACCCCCTGAAGAACCTTCTCCTGCTGTGAGGACTCCCCAAGGTCCCCCCAGAAGAGGGAAAAGGGGGTGAGAACATGACCAACCCCAAAACACCAAAGGTTCCCCCTGAAGAACCTTCTCCTGCTGTGAGGACTCCCCAAACTCCCCCCAGAAGAAGCAAAAGGGGGTGAGGACGTGTGTGTCCCCCCAAAGAACCTTCTCCTGCTGTGAGGACTCCCCAAGGTCCCCCCAGAAGAGGGAAAAGGGGGTGAGGACATGTCCCCCCTGAAGAACCTTCTCCTGCTGTGAGGACTCCCCAAACTCCCCCAGAAGAAGCAAAAGGGGGTGAGGACGTGCCCCCCACAAAGAACCTTCTCCTGCTGTGAGGACTCCCCAAACTCCCCCCAGAAGAGGGAAAAGGGGGTGAGGACATGACCAACCCCAAAACATCAAAGGTTCCCCCCTGAAGAACCTTCTCCTGCTGTGAGGACTCTTTAGAAGAGGGAAAAGGGGGGTGAGGACGTGTCCCCCCACCCCCTGAAGAACCTTCTCCTGCTGTGAGGACTCACCAAACTCCCCCAGAAGAAGCAAAAGGGGGTGAGGACGTGTGTGTCCCCCCAGAGAACCTTCTCCAGCTCTGAGGACTCCCCAAACTCCCCCAGAAATGGGAAAAGGGGGTGAGGATGTGACCAACCCCAAAACACCAAAGGTCCCCCCTGAAGAACCTTCTCCTGCTGTGAGGACTCCCCAAACTCCCCCAGAAGAAGCAAAAGGGGGGTGAGGACGTGCCCCCCACAAAGAACCTTCTCCTGCTGTGAGGACTCCCCAGAAGAGGGAAAAGGGGGTGAGGACATGACCAACCCCAAAACATCAAAGGTTCCCCCCTGAAGAACCTTCTCCTGCTGTGAGGACTCTTTAGAAGAGGGAAAAGGGGGTGAGGACGTGTCCCCCCACCCCCTGAAGAACCTTCTCCTGCTGTGAGGACTCCCCAAACTCCCCCAGAAGAAGCAAAAGGGGAGTGAGGATGTGACCAACCCCAAAACACAAGGTTCCCCCCTGAAGAACCTTCTCCTGCTGTGAGGACTCCTCAGAAGAGGGAAAAGGGGGTGTGGGGACGTGTCCCCCACCCTGAAGAACCTTCTCCTGCTGTGAGGACTCCCCAGAAGAAGGAAAAGGGGGTGAGGATGTGTCCCCCCACCCCCTGAAGAACCTTCTCCCGCTCTGAGGACTCCTTGAGCTCCCCAGAAGAGGGAAAAGGGGGGTGAGGACGTGACCTACCACCTCTTTTTGGGTTCCTGGTCGAGGTCGAGGCGCAGCAGGGAGTGGTTGACCTTGAGAGCCAAGGACAAGGCCATGAGCCCCCCAGTCTTGATGTTGTTCTCCCGGAGATCCAAGCGGAGCAGCCGGGGACTCTCGGCGATGAACTCGGCCACCGCCACGGCACCTGGGAGGAGGGACAAAGAGAGATGGGGGGTTTTGGGGTGGGAGGGGTTTAAACACCTTGAGGGTGATGGTCTCCTGGTGGGGGTGACACCACCTCACCTTCACAGGTGAGTTTGGTGGAGGACAAGCCCAGGCGGAGGACGGAGCGGTTGCCGATCAGGCCGTTCTTCAGGTGGCGGACGCCTTCGTTGCCGATGGGGTTGTGGCTCAAGTTTAAGGTCTCCAAGCTCTGTGTGTGAGGCTGTGGTGGAGGGGAGAGGGAGAGGAGGGAGAAGGAGGAGGGAGAAGGAGGAGGGAGAAGGAGGAGGGAGAAGGAGGGAGGGGGAGGAGGGAGAAGGAGGGAGAAGGAGGGAGGGAGGAGGAGGAGGAGGAGGGGGAGGAGGAGGGGGAGGAGGAGGAGGAGGAGGAGGGGGAGGAGGAGGGGATAAAGACACCCCTCAACCCAAAACACCCCTTCTCCCATAAACCAGCTCGAAGCGGAGGAGAGAGATGGGGTTGGTCTCCAAACTTCTCCTTCCCCCCACCTTCCACCTTCTCCTCCCCCTTTTACCTTCTCACCCCCTTCCACCTTCTCCTCCCCTCTTCCACCTTCTCCCCCTCTTCCACCTTCTCACCCTCTTCCACCTTCTCCTCACCCCCTTCCACCTTCTCACCCCCTTCCACCTTCTCCTCCCCTCTTCCACCTTCTCACCCCCTTCCACCTTCTCCTCACCCCCTTCCACCTTCTCCTCACCCCCTTCCACCTTCTCCTCACCCCCTTCCACCTTCTCCTCACCCCCTTCCACCTTCTCCTCACCCCCTTCCACCTTCTCCTCACCCCCTTCCACCTTCTCCTCACCCCCTTCCACCTTCTCCTCACCCCCTTCCACCTTCTCCTCACCCCCTTCCACCTTCTCCTCACCCCCTTCCACCTTCTCCTCACCCCCTTCCACCTTCTCCTCACCCCTTTCACCTTCTCCCCCTCCCCACCTTCTCCTTCTCCCCCTCTCTTCCCCTCTCTTCCCCTTCTCCCCCCACCTTCTCCTCCCCTCACCCCTTCTCCCCCACTACCCCTTCTCCCCCCCACCTTCTCCTTCCCCTCCCCACCTTCTCCTTCTCCCCCCACCCCCCTTTTCCTCCCCCCATGGGTATCACAAGGGACTCCTTCTCCAACTGAGGATGGAGGGGGGTGGTGATGGTGAAGGAGGACTTCTCTCCCTCCCCCTCTCCCCTCCCCCCAATCTGGATGGACCCTGACTTCCCCAAAAAGAAGGGAGGGGGGGGGCCTCACCAGTGTCATGCCCAGGTAGGCCATGCCAGCGTGGGTCAGCTGGTTGTTCCACAGCACCAGGGTGAGGAGCCCCTTCCGCTGGTCCCTCTGGCCCTCCCGCTGCTCCTTCAGCACCTCCCGCTGCTCCTTCAGCCCCTCACAGATGTAGGCCAGGCCTGGGGAGGACACGGAGTCAGGAGGAGGGGGAGAGGGGGAGAAAGTCCAGAAAAAATGGGGGGTTGGGGGGAAAATTCCATCAAAATCAGGTTTTGGGGGGGAAATTCCATTAAAAATTGGGGTTTGGGGGAAAATTCCATTAAAAATTGGGGTTTGGGGGGAAATTCCATAAAAAAATTGGGGTTTGGGGGGAAATTCCATGAAAATCAGGTTTTTTAGAGAAAATTCCATTAAAAATTGGGGTTGGGGGGAAAATTCCATATAAATTGGGTTTTTTTGAGAAAATTCCATTAAAAATCGGGTTTTGGGGAGAAATTCCATAAAAAATTTGGGGTTTGAGGGGGCAAATTCCATCAAAATAAGGTTTGGGGGGAAACTCCATAAAAAATTTGGGTTTGGGGAGAAATTCCAGGAAAAAAATCAGGTTTTGGGGGAGAAATTCCAGAAAAACTCAGGGTTTGGGGGAGAAATTCCAGAAAAAATTCAGGTTTTTTGGGGAAATTCCAGAAAAAAATCAGGGTTTTTTTTGGGGGAAATTCCAGGAAAAAAATCAGGTTTTGGGGGAGAAATTCCAGGAAAAAAATCAGGTTTTGGGGATAAATTCCAGAAAAAAACAGGTTTTGGGGGGAAATTCCAGGAAAAATAAGGGTTTTTTTTGAAATTCCAGAAAAATTTGGGTTTGGGGGAAATTCCAGAAAAAAACCCAGGTTTGGGGGGATAAATTCCAGGAAAAAAAACCAGGTTTTGGGGATAAATTCCAGAAAAACTTGGGTTTGGGGGAGAAATTCCAGGAAAAATTCAGGTTTTTTGGGGAAATTCCAGAAAAAAATCAGGGTTTTTTTGGGGGGAAATTCCAGGAAAAAAAATCAGGTTTTGGGGGAGAAATTCCAGGGAAAAAATCAGGTTTTGGGGATAAATTCCAGAAAAAAAACCGGTTTTGGGGGGAAATTCCAGGAAAAACTCAGGGTTTTTTTGGGAAATTCCAGAAAAACTCAAGTTTTGGGGGAGAAATTCCAGAAATATTGGGGGGTTTTTTTGGGGGGGGAAATTCCCTGTGTGAGGTGGTGCTGACCTGAGTCCAGGATGTGGTTGTTCCGGAGGTCGAGGATCTGGATGTAGCAGTTGAACTTGAGGAGGTTCCCCAGCTGAGCCGAATCCTGCAGCCCGTTGAGTTTGTTGTCAGCCAGGTAAAGCTCCCTCAGGTTCACGTTCATCTTCAGAGCTGTGGCTGGGGTGAGAGATGGACAACCCCCCCGCCCCCCAAAATCAAATACACCCCCCTTACAACGTCTTGGGGGGTCAGATGGGGTGGAGGATCCTCCCCCATGAATCCCAGCCTGGGATGGGTTGGGAGGGACCCCAAGGGTCCCAGAGCTCCAACCTCCTGCCACAGGCAGGGACACCAACCTCCAGGCCTGGAGCTACACAAGGTTGACCCCAGCCAACCTGGCCTTGGACACCCCCAGGGATGGGGCACCCACCCCCTCTCTGGGCAGCCCCTTCTCATGTCCTGAAGGACTCCATCTCCAGGCCTTTGAAACCCCCCCAGGGATGGTGGCCCCACCACCTCTCTGGGCCTGTTCCAGCCTCTTCCCACCACAGGCAGGGCCACCAACCTCCAGGCCTGGAGCTACACAAGGTTGACCCCATCCAACCTGGCCTTGAACCCCTCCAGGGATGGGGCACCCACCCCCTCTCTGGGCAGCCCCTTCCAGCCCCTCCCCACTCTCTCTGGACAGAACTTCCCCCCAATCTCTCCTCTCCCCCTTCCCTCCTCCAGCTTCACTCCAGCCCCTTGTCCTGCCAGGCTCTGCCCTTGAACAAGCTGATTCCCCTCCTGTTCCTCTGCTCCCTTCAGGCACTGGCAGGCTGCAATGAGGTCTCCCCACAGCCTTCTCTTCTCCAGGCTGACCCAGCCCAGCTCCCCCAGCCTCTCTCCAGAGGGGAGCTGCTCCAGCCCTCTGAGCATCTCCCTGTCCCTCCTCTGACCCCTCTCCACCAGCCCCACATCTCTCTTGTCCTGGGGCCCCAGTTCTGGACACAGGACTCCAGCTGGGGCAGAGCAGAGAGGGACAACCCCCTCCCTGTCCCTGCTGGCCACCCATCTTCTGATGGAGCCCAGGATCTCATCAACCTTCTCGAGCTGCAAGATCACACTGCATCTACCATCATCCTCATCTACCAGCATCCCCAAGTCCTTCTCCTCAAGGGTTGCTCTCCAGGAGGTTCTTCTCCCAGTCTTGGGAAGAGAATATATCTGGGATTCTTCCCAAGTCCTTCTCCTCTGGGTTGCTCTCCAGGAGGTTCTTCTCCCAGTCTTGGGAAGAGAATATATCTGGGATTCTTCCCAAGTCCTTCTCCTCTGGGTTGCTCTCCAGGAGGTTCTTCTCCCAGTCTTGGGAAGAGAATATATCTGGGATTCTTCCCAAGTCCTTCTCCTCAGGGTTGCTCTCCAGGAGGTTCTTCTCCCAGTCTTGGGAAGAGAATATATCTGGGATTCTTCCCAAGTCCTTCTCCTCAGGGTTGCTCTCCAGGAGGTTCTTCTCCCAGTCTTGGGAAGAGAATATATCTGGGATTCTTCCAGCCCAAGTCCTGACACCTCCAACCTGACACTTGGCAGCGTTGAACCTCATCAGGTTCCCCCAGATCCACCTTCTCACCAGGTCTGGTGTCCCTTCCCTTTGCCCTTTCTCCCCCCAAAAGAGGGGGTGTTTTTGGGGAGCTTGGGATGGGTGCTTCACTCTGTGGGATGGGGGACGTTTTAAAGGGTAGGGGAAAGGTTGTGGGGTACCCTAAGAACTCACCCAGCAGCATGAGGGGGCGCCCCGAAAGGCAGGAGTTCTCCAGGTGGAGGACAACCAAGCTGCTGCTGATGCGCAGGGCGCGGGCAACGAAGGGCGCGGAATGGTCCAGCAGCAGCGTGTTCCGCGCGTCCAGGTACTGCAGGCAGCTGGTCTGGAGGGGGGAAGTGGGGGGGGGGACACGGTGTGAGGAGGGGGTCCTGGGACCCCTTCAAGTGTGGGGAAGGGCCCCGGGACCCCTTTGGATTGGGGGGGGACATGGTGTGGGGAGGGGTCTCAGGATGCCTTTGGGTTGGGGGGGGACACGGTGTGGGGAGGGGTCTCAGGATGCCTTTGGGTTGGGGGGGACACGGTGTGGGGAGGGGTCCCAGGATGCCTTTGGATTGGGGGGGGACACGGTGTGGGGAGGGGTCCCGGGAACCCTTTGGATTGGGGGGGACACAGCATGAGGAGGGGTCCTGGGACGCCTTCAGATTGGGGGGGACATGGTGTGGGGAGGGGTACCAGGACACCTTCAAATTGGGGGAGAAGGGTGTGGGGAGGGGTCCCAGGACCCCTTTGGATTGGGGGGGACATGGTGTGGGGAGGGGGTCCTGGGATCCCTTCAAGTGTGGGGAAGGGCCCCGGGACCCCTTTGGATTGGAGGGGGGACATGGTGAGGGGAGGGGTCCTGAGACCCCTTCAAACTGGGGGGAAGGGTGTGGGGAGGGGTCCCAGGATCCCTTTGAATTGGGGGGGACAGGGTGTGGGGAGGGGTCCTGAGACCCCTTCAAATTGGGGGGAAAGGGTGTGGGGAGGGGTCCCAGGACACCTTTGGGTTGGGGGGGACATGGTGTGGGGAGGGGTCCCAGGATCCCTTTGAATTGGGGGGGACACGGTGTGGGGAGGGGTCCCAGGACCCCTTCAAACTGGGGGGAAGGGTGTGGGGAAGGGTCCCAGGACCCCTTTGGGTTGGGGGGACACGGCGTGGGGAGGGGTCCCAGGACCCCTTTGGATTGGGGGGGACATGGTGTGGGGAGGGGTCCTGGGACCCCTTCAGATTAGGGGGGACACGGTGTCCCAGGGTCCCTTTGGATTGGGGAGGTGGGGGGGGGGGAGGGAAGGGTGTGGGGAGGGGTCCCAGGACCCCTTCGGGGGGTGGGGCTGGGCACTGGGAACCCCTCTTCTCCTTCGGGGCTTTTAATTAATTTAATTAATTGAACTAATTGCATTCAATTATTTCCTTATCATCAACTTATTTGATTTAATGAATTTCATTAATTTAATTTCATTTATTAATTAATATTCTTAATTTAACTTAATTTAATGAATTTATTTTATTGAATTTAATTTTAGCCAATTATTTTAATTAATTTTATTCAATATAATTTTGTTCATATTTTTATTAATTTTATTATTGTAATTATTTTATTAATCTAGTTATTCTATAAATTTAATTTCATTAATTTATTTCATTTATTGTGTTATTAATTTATTAATAACAAAATTAATGAAATAAATTAATTCATTTTATTAATTTATTAATTTTACTTTATTAATTTTACTTGAATTAAATCAATTTTACTTGAATTAATTTAATTAATTTTACTTGAATTAAATTAATTTTACTTGAATTAAATTAATTTCATTCATTTCTTTCCATGTAAAAGCTCATTTATTATTTAAATTAATTTAATTATCTCAATCAATCAATCTCATTTATTTCACCCATTCAATTTATTTCATGTTATTAATTTTATTCCATGTAGTCAATTTAATTAATTGACTTCATTTTGGTTTGGCTTATTAATTTACTTTATTAATTTAATCTATTTTATTAATGGTGCTTAATTAAATTTCATTGAATTTCATTCATTTTCACATTTAATTTCATCTCTTAATTCATTTATTCACATCTATTAATCTAATTGAATGATTTCATCTTATTAATTGGATTTATTTAATTTTATTCATCTCAGTCAACTTAATCGACTTGATTGTTTTATTAATTTCTTCTATTAATTTCCTTCATTTTATTAATTTCTATTAATTTCCTTCATTTCATTAATTTCTTTTATTAATTTCCTTCATTTTAATTTCCTTCACTTTATTAATTTCCTTTATGAATTTCCTTCATATTATTAATTTCCTTCATTTTATTGATTTTCTTTATTAGTTTCCTTTGTTTTATTAATTTCCTTCACTTTATTAATTTCATTTTATTAATTTCCTTCATTTTATTCATTTATTTTATTAATTCCTTTAAATTCCTTCCTTTTCATTTCCTTCCCTTTATTCATTTCCTTCCCTTTATTCATTTCCTTCATTAATTTCATTTTATTAATTTCCTTTATTAATTTCCTTTATTAATTTCCTTCACTGTATTAATTTCTTTTATTAATTTCCTTCCCTTTATTAATTTCCTTTATTAATTTCCGTCCCTATATTAATTTATTTTATTAATTTCCTTTACTTTATTAATTTCTTTTATTAATTTCTTTTCCTTTATTTTCTTCACTTTATTAATTTCCTTTATTAATTTCCTTTATTAATTTCCTTTATTAATTTCCTTTATTAATTTCTTTTATTAATTTCCTTCCCTTTATTAATTTCCTTCCCTTTATTAATTTACTCATTAACCTCTTTTATTAATTTCTTTTATTAATTTCTTTTATTAATTTCTTTTATTAATTTCTTTTATTAATTTCTTTATTTCTTTACTTTATTAATTTCCTTCACTTCATTAATTTATTTATTAATTGCCTTCACTTTATTAATTTCCTTTATTAATTTCCTTTATTAATTTCCTTTATTAATTTCCTTTATTAATTTCCTTCACTTCATTAATTTATTTTATTAATTTCCTTTATTAATTTCCTTCCCTTTATTAATTTCTTTGATGAATTCCCTTCCCTGTATTAATTCCCTTCCCTTCCCTCGACCAGCTCCTGACCTCCTCCGGCCGCCCCGTCCCTGTCCTCCCGCTGAGGGCCCAGCGGCTCCAGCCCCATCTCTCCCTGTTCCCCAGGGTTCTGGTGCCCGTTTCCAGCCAGGGAAGGAGAAGAGGGTGGGGAGGGGGCACTGGGGGGTCCCCAAATCCTCTTTTGGGGGGGGGTGCAGACCTTCCTCATCATGTGAGCAGCGGCCTGCCAGCCGCGGGCGCCGATGTGCTTGTTGAAGGAGATGTTGAGGTGCGTGGCCGACTCGTAGTACTCGATCATGTCGAACAAGGCCGAGGCGCCCTGGGGGGGGAAAAGGGGGGGGGAACCCCCAAACGGGGTGAGGAGAAAGAAAGGGGGGACCCCCCCCCAATGGGGGGGTGGAAGGAAATGGGGGGTGGAAGGAAATGGGGGAAGGAAATGAGGGTGCGTGGCCGACTCGTAGTACTCGATCATGTCGAACAAGGCCGAGGCGCCCTGGGGGGGGAAAAGGGGGGGGGGCACCCCCAAACGGGTGAGGAGAAAGAAAGGGGGAACCCCCCCAAATGGGGGGTGGAAAGAAATGGGGGGTGAAAAGGGAGGTTGGGGGAGTCAGGAGGCTCCAGCAAGGCCTCTGGATGGAAACCAGAGTCAAACTGGAGTCAAACCGGAGTATAAAATAGAGTAAAGTGGGGTCAAACCAGAGTCAAACTGGAGTCAAACCAGAGTATAAAACAGAATAAAGTGGAGTCAAACCAGAGTCAAACTGGAGTCAAACCAGAGTATAAACCAAAGTAAAGTGGGGTCAAACTGGAGTCAAACCGGAGTCAAACCAGAGTATAAAACAAAGTGGAGTCAAACCAGAGTCAAACCAGAGTCAAACTGGAGTCAAACCAGAGTATAAAACAGAGTAAAGTGGAGTCAAACCGGAGTATAAAACAGAGTATAAAACAGAGTATAAAACAGAGTATAAAACAGAGTAAAGTGGGGTCAAACTGAGAATCAAACTGGAGTATAAAACAAAGTGGGGTCAAACTGGAGTATAAAACAGAGTAAAGTGGGGTCAAACCAGAGTATAAAACAGAGTGAGGTGGGGTCAAACCAGAGTCAAACCGGAGTCAAACCGGAGTATAAAACAAGAGTAACGTGGAGTCAAACCGGAGTCAAACTGGAGTCAAACCAGGGTATAAAACAGAGTAAAGTGGGGTCAAACCGGGGTTAAACCGGAGTCAAACCAGAGCGATGGGGAATGGGATGAGAATGAGAAGGGAAGAGGAGTAAGAGAGGAACCAACCCCCAGGCCTGAGCAGAGGGGCCGGAGGAGCCGCACTCGCGCCTGGGAGCCCTGGAAGAACTCCTTAATTAACGATCTTAATGACTTTAATTAAGTGTGTTTGGAGAAAAGGAGCCAGGGCGGGATGGGAGGAGCCCCGGAAACGCTTCCAGGCTTCTGGAAAAACCCCAAACCACCCCAAAAGGAAAGGGAGAAGGAAGGGACAACGGGACAGGGAGGGGATGGAGCTCATCCCGTCCCCCAACACCTCAAGATGTGGGCCTGGAACCCCCCCCAAAAAAAAGCTTGGAACCCCCCTCCCCCCTCCAAAAAAATCCTGGAACCCCCCAAAATATCCTGGAACCCCCCCCAAATATCCTGGAAACACCCCCCCCAAAATATCCCAGAACCCCCCAACAAAAATCTTGGAACCCCCCCCAAAAAGCCTGAAACCCCCCAAAAAAGCCCTGGAACCCCCCAAAAGAGCCTGGAAACCCACCCCCCAGAATATCCCAGAACCCCCCCCAACAAAAATCTTGGAACCCTCCAAAAGAGCCTGGAACCCCCCAAAAGAGCCTGGAACCCCCCAAAATATCCTGGAATCCCCCCCCAAAATATCCTGGAAACCCCCCTCCCCCCAAAATATCCCAGAACCCCCCCCCCAACAAAAATCTTGGAACCCCCCAAAAGAGCCTGGAACCCCCCAAAAGAGCCTGGAACCCCCTCCCCCCAAAAAAACCCTTTCCCCCATTCCTGGGATGGAGGGAACATGTCTGGGCCAAGGAAATGAGATGGGGGGGATGGGGAGGGTCTGGATCCTCAGGGGAAGGTTCTGGATCCTTAGGGGAAGGTTCTAGATCCTCAGGGGAAGGTTCCGGATACTCACGTCCTCGTCCAAACTGGTTTGCTCCAGATCCACGATCTTAAACTGGACCCGTTTGAAAACCTCTTCCAGAGCTTCACAGGCTTTGGAATCCAGCTTCTCCCCTGGGAAGAGAGAGGGAATTCGGGAGCTGCTGGGGGGAGAGGGGGAGGGGGATGGAGAGGGAAGGGAGAGGGAATTTGGGAGCCTCAGGGTGGGAAAGGAATGGAGAGGAGAGGGAATTTGGGAGTCTCAGGATGGGAAAGGAAGGGAGAGGGAATCTGGGAGCCTCAGGGTGGGATGGGATGGGAGAGGAGAGGGAATTTGGGAGTCTCAGGATGGGAAAGGAATGGAGAGGAAAGGAATTTGGGAGCCTCAGGGTGGGATGGGATGGGATGGGAGAGGAGAGGAATCTGGGAGCCTCAGGGTGGGATGGGAAGGGAGAGGGAATTTGGGAGTCTCAGGATGGGAAGGGAGAGGAGAGGAATTTGGGAGTCTCAGGATGGGAAGGGAATGGAGAGGGAATTTGGGAGCTTCAGGGTGGGATGGGAAGGGAGAGGAGAGGGAATTTGGGAGATTCAGGGTGGGATGGGATGGGAGAGGAGAGGGAATCTGGGAGCCTCAGGGTGGGATGGGAAGGGAGAGGAGAGGGAATTTGGGAGATCTCAGGGTGGGATGGGAAGGGAGAGGAGAGGGAATTTGGGAGATTCAGGGTGGGATGGGAAGGAGAGGAGAGAATTTGGGAGTCTCAGGGTGGGATGGGAAGGGAGAGGAAAGGGAATTTGGGAGTCTCAGGGTGGGAAGGGAAGGGAGAGGAGAGGGAATTTGGGAGCCTCGGGGTGGGATGGGAAGGGAGAGGAGAGGGAATTTGGGAGCCTCAGGGTGGGATGGGAGAGGAGAGGGAATCTGGGAGCCTCAGGGTGGGATGGGAAGGGAGAGGAGAGGGAATTTGGGAGCTTCAGGGTGGGATGGGATGGGAGAGGAGAGGGAATTTGGGAGCCTCAGGGTTGGAAGGGAACCGAGCTTCCACCCTTCTGGACCAGGATCCCTGGGACACAACCACCTCTCCTCTGGCTGCAGTTAACCCCCTCTTGCTCCCACTCCCAAGAGTCATTAATTGGGGGGGGGGACATGACAATGACTCCGATATCCATGGAATAAAACACCAGGATCACCCAGGAGGGAAATAAAACCTCCTGGAGCTGGAGAAGGGAACTCACCTTTCAGATCTAAGCAGTCTATCCTGGGAGCCAGATCCTTAAATTCCTGTGGAAGGAGGGATAAAAAAGGCACTTCAGGAAGAGGAAGGGGAAGAGGAAGGGGAAGGAACACAATGGATTCATGAGAGAAATCCTTCCCAGAACCAAGAGGGGACATGGGAAGACTCAGCTCTGAGAGGAGCTCAAAGGGAAGAGCATCGATCACCGGGCTCCGGACCGGGAATTGGGGTGGTGGGGGACACCTGCTGTGGTCTCCCCGTGGGTTTCCCTTTGGAATGGGCCCAGCACCACCTCTACCTGGATCTGTTTCAGTAGTTTGGGGATCTGTTTGCAGTTGAGCTTCTGGCAGGCTTGTTTGTAGGCCGTCATGATGTCATCCACGGTGACGTTTTGGGCTAGAAAAGCCAAGAATTGGGGTTAGGGATGAAGTCACGGCACCAACGTGTCCCCTCTTTCCTATCCCTTGGGATTTAAACCCAGCAGAGGAGATGATAAGGATTAAGGGTGTCCCAAGGATGAAGGAAAACCTGAGCAGGGAATTCTGAAGCCCACCCAGACGTGGATTCCAGGAGCTGGGATGGAAAAGGGGACGGAGAAGCGGAGCCGGCACCTCCCACTCCCCTCATTTTTCATTTCCCTCATTTTTGGGTATTTTAATCCCATTTTAAAGCCAGGCACATCCCCCCTCTATGTATAACCCCCCCAGAAGGCTGAGGGAAGGGGAGGGGAGAGTCCAGAGTCGTCCCCCTGGAAATTCAGGTCCCACAATTTGCCACCGTCGTTGTTTTTTGGCGGCGTTGAGCTTCACCTCGGAGTATCCCCAGAGTGGGATTTACTCACTGCTTCTCCCTCCCCTGAATCATGGAGCAATGCTGCTGCTCTGGATGCCGGAGAAGCCGACGAGGAGGACGCGGGCGGCGGGAAGCCGGCGCCTCACGTGTGGCTCACGAGCCACGTCGGCGATGGGCCCGAACGCTAAACCCAACCCTGGGTCAGGAGATGAGCTGGAGAAACCAGATTCTCCAGCAGCTTCACCTGGCAAAGCTGGGAGTGAAACCTTTCCCCTCCCATCCCTGAGGATTACCACATCCCAAGAGGTGGATAAAACCTTTAAAAGGGGATAAAACCTTCAAAAGGGAGAAATCCCCCCAAAAACAACCCCTGAGGCTCTGCTGTGCCACACAAAATGGCGCCCCTGCGAAACCACCCCCCTGTGATGGAAAATGGTGGCTGATTCCGGACCTTTATGTGGCAAAACTTGGAGTAAAACAATTCCCCTCTCATCCCTGAGGAATATGATACCCCAACAAGTGGATAAAACCTTTAAACTGGGAGAAATCCCCCCAAAACCAACCCAGATGTCCCTGGCTCCCTGCCTCCCTACTCCTCGTCTCCCTCACTGCCTACTCCCCATGTCCCTACTCCCCATGTCCCTACTCCCCATGTCCCCGTCTCCCTACTCCCCCTCTCCCCGTCTCCCTACTCCCCGTCTCCCTACTCCCCCTCTCCCTACCTGTCTCCCTACTCCCCCTCTCCCTGTCTCCCTACTCCCCCTCTCCCTACTCCCCCTCTCCCTACTCCCCCTCTCCCTACTCCCCGTATCCCTGTCTCCCCGTCTCCCTACTCCCTCCTCTTCCTGCCTCCCTACTACCTGTCTCCCTACCCCCCATCTCCCTACCCCCCTCTCCCTGTCTCCCTACTCCCCCTCTCCCTACTCCCCGTATCCCTACTCCCAATCTCCCTGCTCCCTGTCTCCCTACTCCCCCTCTCCCCGTCTCCCTACTCCCCGTCTCCCTACTCCCAATCTCCCTGCTCCCCCTCTCCCTGTCTCCCTACTCCCCATCTCCCTGCTCCCCATCTCCCTGCTCCCCCTCTCCCCATCTCCCTACTCCCCCTCTCCCCGTCTCCCTGCTCCCCGTCTCCCTGCTCCCCCTCTCCCTGCTCCCCCTCTCCCTGTCTCCCTACTCCCAATGGAATTCCCAGAGGGATCGGGAAGGGGCTGCTGGTTGGGTGGGTTTCCAAGCGGAGCTCATCCCAAACCCATCCCTTTGGACAGGGAAAAGGAGCTGGGAACGATGGGACGACCGGCTTTGACCCCGCCCCCAGTCTCAGCCCCCCTTTCCTGCCACCCCCAAACAGCTTTAATGAGCTTATTAATTAATTAACCGCTTCGTTATTGCTCGGCGGGTCAGGATAACGAGGGGTTATTTCCCAACCTCTGGTTAATTGCCACCCCAGTTGGGTTCCCCACGGGAGCCGCCCCGGGGGCTTCTCCCCGCTGTTCCCACCCCCCAAGCCAAAGCAAAGAGCTTCATTATTAATTAACACCCCTCATTAAGAAGGGAACGAGGTGTGGAGGGAGCCTGGGGAGGAGGAGAAGGGTTTGGGGGGAGGGGACACACACATTCCCAAAGCCAACTGGGAATGGGGGTGGTTTGAACTGGGGAGCGGAGCCAACCTTCTCCTCTCTCTGGGGAGATGGAGTCGGGGAGTGGGATTTTGGGGAGGGGGGAGAAGGAGGAGGTGGGGGAAGGGATCTCAAAGCCCCCCATGTGCCACCCCCAAAGCTCCAGCTTGGAATGCTGACTGGGATTTGGGAGCAGCCCCAGCTTCTCCAGGCACCTTGTGCTGCGATATTCCCACCTCTCCAGGTTCCCCAAAGCCCCTCGAGGGCTGGGAATGGGTTCTGGGGTCTCCCCTCTCCCAGGGTCTTCCCACCCCTCCAAGGGCTGGGAAGGGGCTCTGGGGTCTCCCCTCTTCTGGGGTCTCCCCTCTCCCAGGGTCTTCCCACCCCTCCAAGGGCTGGGAAGGGGCTCTGGGGTCTCCCCTCTTCTGGGGTCTCCCCTCTCCCAGGGTCTTCCCACCCCTCCAGCTTCCCCAGTGCCCCTCAAGGACTGGGATGGGGCTCTGGGATCTCCCCTCTCCCAGGGTCTTCCCACCCCTCCAGCTTTCCCAGTGCCCCTCAAGGGCTGGGAAGGGGCTCTGGGGTCTCCCCTCTGACGGGGTCTCCCCTCTTCTGGGATCTCCCCTCTCCCAGGGTATTCCCACCCCTCCAGCTTCCCCAGTGCCCCTCAAGGACTGGGATGGGGCTCTGGGATCTCCCCTCTCCCAGGGTCTTCCCACCCCTCCAGCTTTCCCAGTGCCCCTCAAGGGCTGGGAAGGGGCTCTGGGGTCTCCCCTCTCCCAGGGTATTCCCACCCCTCCAGCTTTCCTAGTGCCCCTCAAGGGCTGGGAATGGGTTCTGGGGTCTCCCTCTTCTAGAATCTCCCTTCTCCCAGGGTCTTCCCACCCCTCCAGCTTCCCCAGAGCCCCTCAAGGGCTGGGAAGGGGCTCTGGGGTCTCCCCTCTCCCAGGGTCTCCCCTCTCCCAGTGTCTTCCCTCTCCCAGGGTCTTCCCACCCCTCCAAGGGCTGGGAAGGGGCTCTGGGGTCTCCCTCTTCTGGGGTCTCCCCTCTCCCAGGGTCTTCCCACCCCTCCAGCTTCCCCAGAGCCCCTTCCCAGCCCTTGAGGGGCTCTGGGGTCTCCCCTCTCCCAGGGTCTCCCCTCTCCCAGGGTCTTCCCACCCCTCCAAGGGCTGGGAAGGGGTCTCTGGGATCTCCCCATTCCCAGTTGGAGCAGCTCAAGACCAGCTGCTGAGGAGAAGGGAAGAGGAGAGCGGAGAAGCTCCGTCACGGAACCCGCCAGGGATCAGGTAACGAGCTCAAGGGGGGAACTAATTAACGCTAATTAACTTCAGCTAACGAGGGGGAACCTGACACGAGGTTGGGGAAGAGAAGCTGGATCACTGGGATAACTCCAGCTCCAGGTGGAACTGGCCTGGAGAAGGTGGGGTGAGGGGAACCTAAGCTCCATCCCAGCCCCAAAAAGCTCCTCCCTGGGGTGGGGGGAGCACAAAGACCCCCTAACCCTGGGGTGGAGGAGAGGGGAGCCCCCCTGCCACCCCCACCTCGTTAACCGGCCCTTAACGAGGTTCTTCAGGGTGTTCAACCATCTGGAAGGTTCTTGGGAAGGGGGTGGTGAAGGAGATGAAGGAGCCAAACAAGAGGCGGCACGAGCGCCGCGTGCTGCTCCAGTAAAACCAGTTTGGGAAGGGAATTAAATGGGGCAGAGGGGGTGGGGGTGTGTCTGTCTGTCTGTCTGTCCATCCATCCATCCATCCATCCTCAGGGTGATTTTAGGGGGGGGAACCCCAGGAATCAACCCACTCATCACCCCCACGTGAGAGGAAGGAGAAGACACCGCCAGGTCACGGGGTGAGGCGACTCCCAAGCCCCGGGGAGAGACCTTTCCAGAAGGTTCCCTGGCTTCTCCCTGAGGATGAGGAGGGATGAAGGGTTCCCCTCTGGAATTCCATGAGGAGCTTTTGAAGGTTCCTCTGGAATTCCAGGGAAGGGATCTTATCAGGGAGTGGAGTTTTTGGGGGTTAAATGGATCCTTGCAGCACCCAGAGATGATCCAGGATCTCCAGATGATCCAGGATCTCCAGGAGATGGAAACACCACGTGGGATCCTTGCAGCACCCAGAGATGATCCAGGATCTCCAGGAGATGATCCAGGATCTCCAGGAGATGATCCAGGATCTCCAGGAGAGGGAAACACCACGTTGGATCCTTGCAGCACCCAGAGATGATCCAGGATCTCCAGGAGATGATCCAGGATCTCCAGGAGATGGAAACACCATGATGGATCCTTGTAGCACCCAGAGATGATCCAGGATCTCCAGGAGATGATCCAGGATCTCCAGGAGATGGAAACACCACGTGGGATCCTTGCAGCACCCAGAGATGATCCAGGATCTCCAGGAGATGATCCAGGATCTCCAGGAGATGGAAACACCACGTTGGATCCTTCCAGCATCCAGGAGATGATCCAGGATCTCCAGGAGATGATCCAGGATCTCCAGGAGATGGAAACACCACGTGGGATCCTTGCAGCACCCAGAGATGATCCAGGATCTCCAGGAGATGATCCAGGATCTCCAGGAGATGGCAACACCATGATGGATCCTTTCAGCACCCAGAGATGATCCGGGATCTCCAGGAGAGTGGAAACACCATGTGGGATCCTTGTAGCACCCAGAGATGATCCAGGATCTCCAGGAGATGATCCAGGATCTCCAGGAGATGGAAACACCATGTCAGATCCTTGCAGCACCCAGAGATGATCCAGGATCTCCAGGAGATGATCCAGGATCTCCAGGAGAGGGAAACACCACGTGGGATCCTTGCAGCACCCAGAGATGATCCAGGATCTCCAGGAGATGATCCAGGATCTCCAGGAGATGGAAACACCATGTCAGATCCTTGCAGCACCCAGAGATGATCCAGGATCTCCAGGAGATGATCCAGGATCTCCAGGAGATGGAAACACCACGTGGGATCCTTGCAGCACCCAGAGATGATCCAGGATCTCCAGGAGATGATCCAGGATCTCCAGGAGATGGAAACACCACGTGGGATCCTTGCAGCACCCAGAGATGATCCAGGATCTCCAGGAGATGGAAACACCATGATGGATCCTTGCAGCACCCAGAGATGATCCAGGATCTCCAGGAGATGGAAACACCATGATGGATCCTTGCAGCACCCAGAGATGATCCAGGATCTCCAGGAGATGGAAACACCACGTGGGATCCTTGTAGCACCCAGAGATGATCCAGGATCTCCAGGAGATGATCCAGGATCTCCAGGAGATGGCAACACCATGTCAGATCCTTGCAGCACCCAGAGATGATCCAGGATCTCCAGGAGATGATCCAGGATCTCCAGGAGAGGGAAACACCACGTGGGATCCTTGTAGCACCCAGAGATGATCCAGGATCTCCAGATGATCCAGGATCTCCAGGAGATGGAAACACCACGTTGGATCCTTCCAGCATCCAGAGATGATCCAGGATCTCCAGGAGATGATCCACACTGGATCCCTTCTCCTCCCTCACTCAGGAGAAGGTTCCAGAAGGATTTTGGGGAGGAACTGTCGTGGTCCTCAACGTGGGTGGCACGGAGACCACCATGGATCCAGGGATGGGATGTGGATGGGATGGGGATGGGGAGGGCACAAACCCCCCCCAGACCCCCAGTTTGGGCACAAGCCCCCCCAGACCCCCAGTTTGGGCACTAAGCCCCCCACAGACCCCCAGTTTGGGCACTAAGCCCCCCCAGACCCCCAGTTTGGGCACTAAGCCCCCCCAGACCCCCAGTTTGGGCCTAAGCGCCCACCCAGACCCCCAGTTTGGGCACAAGCCCCACCCCCAGACCCCCAGTTTGGGCACAAGCCCCACCCAGACCCCCAGTTTGGGCACAAGCTCCCCTCCAGACCCCCAGTTTGGGCCTAAGCGCCCCCCAGACCCCCAGTTTGGGCACAAGCCCCCTCTCCAGACCCCCAGTTTGGGCACTAAGCCCCCCCAGACCCCCAGTTTGGGCACAAGCCCCTCCCAGACCCCCAGTTTGGGCACTAATCCCCCCCAGACCCCCAGTTTGGGCACAAGCCCCCCCAGACCCCCAGTTTGGGCACTAAACGCCCCCCCAGACCCCCAGTTTGGGCACAAGCCCCCCCAGACCCCCAGCTTGGGCACAAGCCCCCCCAGACCCCCAGTTTGGGCACAAGCCCCCCCCCAGACCCCCAGTTTGGGCACTAAGCCCCCCCAGACCCCCAGTTTGGGCACAAGCCCCCCCAGACCCCCAGTTTGGGTCTAAGCCCCCCAGACCCCCAGTTTGGGCACAACCTCCCCCCAGACCCCCAGTTTGGGCCTAAGCCCCCCAGACCCCCAGTTTGGGCCTAAGCCCCCCAGACCCCCAGTTTGGGCACAAGCCCCCCCAGACCCCCAGTTTGGGCCTAAGCGCCCCCCAGACCCCCAGTTTGGGCACTAAGCGCCCCCCAGACCCCCAGTTTGGGCACAAGCCCCCCCCAGACCCCCAGCTTGGGCACAAGCCCCCCCAGACCCCCAGTTTGGGCACAAACCCCCCAGACCCCCAGTTTGGGCACAAGCACCCCCCAGACCCCCAGTTTGGGCACAAGCCCCCCCCAGACCCCCAGCTTGGGCACAAGCCCCCCCAGACCCCCAGTTTGGGCACAAGCCCCCCCAGACCCCCAGCTTGGGCACAAGCCCCCCCAGACCCCCAGCTTGGGCACAAGCCCCCTCCAGACCCCCAGCTTGGGCACAAGCGCCCCCCAGACCCCCAGCTTGGGCACAAGCTCCCCCCAGACCCCCAGTTTGGGCACAAGCTCCCCCCAGACCCCCAGTTTGGGCACAAGCCCCCCCACACCCCCAGCTTGGGCACAAACCCCCCCAGACCCCCAGCTTGGGCACAAGCGCCCCTCCAGACCCCCAGTTTGGGCACTAAGCGCCCCCCAGACCCCCAGCTTGGGCACAAGCTCCCTCCAGACCCCCAGTTTGGGCCTCAAGCCCCCCCAGACCCCCAGTTTGGGCACAAGCACCCCCCGGTACCGTGTCTCCAGGGATCCTTGGGTTCCACGGCCCCGGAGACGATCTCCTCATCCGAAGGGAACGTCACCCGCTTCCCACCGGCCCGGAACCTCCCGCCTTTGGATCCCTCAGCCGCCCCGGAGGGCGGCGGGGAGGCCTCGGGGGGCGGCGGGGAGGCCGCTGGAGGTGGGGAGGCCGCTGGAGGTGGGGAGGCCTCGGGGGGCGGCGGGGAGGCCTCGGGGGGCGGCGGGAGGCCTCGGGGGGCGGCGGGGAGGCCTCTGGAAGCGGGGAGGCCTCGGGGGGCGGCGGGGAGGCCTCTGGAGGTGGGGAGGCCTCGGGGGGGCGGCGGGGAGGCCTCGGGGGGCGGTGGGGAGGCCGCTGGAAGCCGGGAGGCCTCGGGGGGCGGCGGGGAAGCCTCTGGAAGCGGGGAGGCCTCGGGGGGCGGCGGGGAGGCCTCGGGGGGCGGCGGGGAGGCCGCTGGAAGCCGGGAGGCCCCGGGGGGCGGCGGGGAGGCCGCTGGAAGCCGGGAGGCCTCGGGGGGCGGCGGGGAGGCCTCGGGGGGCGGCGGGGAGGCCTCTTGAGTAGCGGGTTCGGGGGGGGGGTCCGGCCGCCAGCCCGTATACCCGCCCCGGGCCTTCCATGGCGGGCGGCGTTATTTCCACCCCCCCCGCTTTTCGCCATCGGCCCGGAGCTCAGGGGCCCCGCTAAGAGGAGGGGGAGGCGGCGGTGGGAGGGGAAAGCAAGGCGGGGAGGCGAGGTGGGGGGGGGGTGTGAATGGCGAGGGGGGGGGGTGTGTGGGGGGGTGAATGGCTGGGGGAAAGGGGGGAGGGGGGAGAAGAAGGGGGTGGAGAAGAGAAGAGGGGGGGGGGAGAAGAGAAAGGGGGGGGGAGGAGAAGAGAAAGGGGGGGGGGAGAAGAGAAAGGGGGGGGAGAAGAGAAAGGGGGGGGTGGAGAAGAGAAAGGGGGGGGTGGAGAAGAGAAAGGGGGGGGGGGGTCCGGCCGTTGCCCCCGCGAACCGGAGCGGAGCCGTTACCGCCAAGCGCCAGCGGGGGCCGAGCAGCCGCACTTTCGCCACGGCTGAAGAGGATGGGGAAGGATGGGAAGGGGAGGGGGGGGGGGCAATATGGCGGCGGTGGAGGGGAGCGGGGGGGGGATGGAATAGGGGGGTTGCAGCGGGCTAATGGAAGGAGGAAAAGGGGGAGGGAAGGAGGAGGGAATGAGGGGAGGGGGCTGAAGAGCTGAGCTCCGGCCCGGGATGGAGGGGGGGGAAAGGAGGAGATGGGGGGGGGGTTAATAGTGGCGAATCTGCCGAAGCGAATCGTTGCTGGGGGCTGGGAGGGGATGGGGAGGGGGATGGGGATGGGATGGGATGGGATGGGATGGGGATGGGGATGGGGATGGGGATGGGATGGGAGGGGGATGGGATGGGGATGGGATGGGGATGGGATGGGGATGGGATGGGGGGATGGGGATGGGATGGGGATGGGATGGGGGGGATGGGGATGGGATGGGGATGGGATGGGGATGGGATGGGATGGGAGGGGATGGGGGGAGGGGGATGGGGAGGGGATGGGGATGGGAGGAGGATGGGATGGGGATGGGGATGGGAGGGGGATGGGATGGGGATGGGATGGGAGGGGAGGGGGATGGGGATGGGGGGAAAGAGGAGATGGGGGGGGGGGTTTAATAGTGGCGAATCTGCCGAAGCGAATCGTTGCTGGGGGCTGGGAGGGGATGGGGGGGGCGGGGGGAGCCGCTGAGTTCCGGGAGCGACGCGCATGCGCGGGAGCAGCCGAGGGCGGGGCCACTTCCGGTTCGGCGCGGCGCGCGGCCTTCGCTCGCCGCCGCTGCCCCCCCCCCGCCCCCGAGGAGCCGCCGGGGTCTGTACGTGCGGGGGGGGGGGGGGTCGGGGGGGGCTTTGGGGGGTCTGAAGGGGACTTTGGGGGGCTGGGGGGGTCAGGGGGGGCTTTGGAGGGGCTTAGAGGGGTCTGAAGGGGAGTTTGGGGGGCTGGGAGGGCTTTGGGGGGGCTTAGAGGGGTCTGAAGGGGAGTTTGGGGGGCTGGGAGGGCTTTGGGGGGCTTAGAGGGGTCTGAAGGGGAGTTTGGGGGGCTGGGGGGTTCAGGGGGCTTTGAGGGGGGAAAGTGGGGCTTGGAAGGGCCTGAAGGGGACTTTGGGGGGCTGGGGGGGGTCAGGGGGGGCTTTGGAGGGGCTTAGAGGGGTCTGAAGGGGAGTTTGGGGGGCTGGGGGGGGGGGGATTTGGGGGGGAGGAGGTTTCTGGGGGTCCTGAGGGTGGGTTGGGGGGCTTTGAGGGGGAAAGTGGGGTTTGGGGGGGCCTGAAGGGGAGTTTGGGGGGCTGGGGGGGGATAATTGGGGGGAGGAGGTTTCTGGGGGTCCTGAGGGGGGGCTTGGGGGGCTTTGAGGGGGGAAAGTGGGGTTCGGGGGGCTTAGAGGGGCCTGAAGGGGAGTTTGGGGGCTGGGAGGGCTTTGGGGGGCTTAGAGGGGTCTGAAGGGGACTTTGGGGGCTGGGGGGATAATGGGGAGGAGGTTTCTGGGGGTCCTGAGGGGGGAAAGTGGGTTTGGGGGGCTTAGAGGGGTCTGAAGGGGAGTTTGGGGTCAGGGGGCTTTGGAGGGGCTTAGAGGGGCTGAAGGGGAGTTGGGGGCTGGGGGGGGGGGCTTTGGAGTGGCTTGGGGTCTGAAGGGGTTTGGGGCTGGGGGGAGATTTGGGGGAAGAGGTTTCTGGGGGTCTGAGGGGGGCTTGGGGGGCTTTGAGGGGGAAAGTGGGGTTTGGGGGGCTTAGAGGGGTCTGAAGGGGAGTTTGGGGGCTGGGGGGCTTTGGGGGGCTTAGAGGGGTCTGAAGGGGACTTTGGGGGCTGGGGGGAAATTTGGGGGCAGGAGGTTTCTGGGGGTCCTGAGGGGGGAAAGTGGGGTTTGGGGGCTTAGAGGGTCTGAAGGGGAGTTTGGGGGCAGGGGGTTCAGGGGCTTTGAGGGGAAAGTGGGGCTTGGAAGGGCCTGAGGGGACTTTGGGGGCTGGGGGGTCAGGGGGGCTTTGGAGGGGCTTAGAGGGGTCTGAAGGGGAGTTTGGGGGGCTGGGGGGGGGGGGATTTGGGGGGAGGAGGTTTCTGGGGGTCCTGAGGGTGGGTTGGGGGGCTTTGAGGGGGAAAGTGGGGTTTGGGGGGGCCTGAAGGGGAGTTTGGGGGGCTGGGGGGAGATAATTGGGGGGAGGAGGTTTCTGGGGGTCCTGAGGGGGGCTTGGGGGGCTTTGAGGGGGGAAAGTGGGGTTTGGGGGCGCTTAGAGGGACCTGAAGGGGAGTTTGGGGGGCTGGGGGGGGAGATTTGGGGGGAAGAGGTTTCTGGGGGTCCTGAGGGGGGGCTTGGGGGGCTTTGAGGGGGGAAAGTGGGGTTTGGGGGGGCTTGGAGGGGCCTGAAGGGGAGTTTGGGGGGCTCAGAGGGGGTTCGGGGGGGTTAGAGGGGTCTGAAGGGGAGTTTGGGGGGGCAAATGTTTCTGGGGGTCCTGAGGGGGGCTTGGGGGGCTTTGAGGGGGGAAAGTGGGGTTCAGGGGGGGCTTGGAGGGGCCTGAAGGGGAGTTTGGGGGGCTGGGGGCTACAACAGGAGGGGGGTGTTCATGTGTGTCTCTTCCCCCCTTTCTGCCCCTCACCCCCCTCCTCCCCCCTTCCCTCCCCCCAACCTCCCCTTCTTCCCCCCCAACCCCCTCTTCGCCCCCCTTCCCCCCCAAACCCCCCTTCCCCCCCAAACTCCCCTCTTACCCCCCTTTCCCCCCCACCCCCTCTCTTCACCCCCTTTCCCCCCACCCCCTCTCTTCACCCCCCTCTTCCCCCCCCAAACCCCCCTCTTCCCCCCCAAACCCCCCTAACCTCCCCCTTCCCCCCCCCAAACCCCCTCTTTCCTCCCCCACCCCCTCTCCCCCCCAACCCCCCTGCTTTCCCCCTCTTCACCCCCCCAAACCCCCCCCAAACCCCCTCTTTTCCCCCCTTCCCCCCCCAAACCTCCCCTTCCCCCCCATTCCCCCCAACCCCCTCACCCCCTTTTCCCCCCTTTATTCCCCCTAACCCCCCTTCCCCTCCCCCCAACCCCCCTCTCCCCCCAACCCCCCCCAACCCCCTCTTCCCCCCATTCCACCCCTAACCCCCCTCTTCACCCCCCTTCCCCCCCAAACCCCCTCTTTTCCCCCCAACTCCCCCCATTCCCCCCCCACCCCCCTTTTCCCCCCTTCCCCCCAAACCCCCCTTCTCCCCCACCCCCTCTCCCCCCAACTCCCCTCTTACCCCCCAACCCCCCCATTCCCCACCACCACCCCCGCTCTTCACCCCCTTCACCCCCTCTTCACCCCCCAACCCCCCTCTTCACCCCCTCCATTCCCCCTCCCCCCCCCCCCTCCCCCCCCCCCCCCACCCCCCCCCTCACCCCCTTTTCCCCCCCACCCCCCTTTTCCCCCCTAACCTCCCCTTTCCCCCCCCAACCCCCCTCTTTCCCCCCCAAACCCCCCTTCCCCCCTCACCCCCCTATTCCCCCTCTTCCCCCCCACTCACGCCCCTTTTCCCCCCCTTCCCCCCTCAACCCCCCTCTTCATCCCCCTTCCCCCCCAAACCCCCTCTATTCCCCCCTCAACCCTTTTCCCCCACTAACCTCCCCCTTCCCCCCCCCCAAACTCCCCTCTTCCCACCCCTTCCCCCCTTTTCCCCCCTAACCTCCCCCTTCCCCCCTTCCCCCCCAACCCTTCTTTCCCCCCATTCCCCCCAAACCCCCCTAACCTCCCCTTCCCCCCCTCCCCCCAACCCCCCTCTTACCCCCCAACCTCCCCATTCCCCCCCACAACCCCCCTCTTTACCCCCACCCCTTCTCCCCCCAACCCCCTCTTTTCCCCCTTCCCCCTCACCCCCCTTTCCCCCCCAACCCCCTCTTTCCCCCCTTCCCCCCTCACCCCCCTTTTCCCCCCCAACCCCCATTCCAACCCAAACCCCCTCTATTCCCCCTCTCCCCTCTTTTCCCCCCAAACCCCCTTCCCCCCAACCCCCTTTCCCCCCCCAACCCCCCCATTCCCCCCCAACCCCCTCTTTTCCCCTCTTCCCCCCAAACCCTCCCTCCCCCCTTCCCCCCCAACCCCTCCCATTTCCCCAATCCCCCTCACCCCCTTTCCCCCCAAACTCCCCCATTCCCCCCCAACCCCCCTTTTCCCCCCTAACCTCCCCCTTCCCCCCCCAAACTCCCCTCTTTCCCACCCCTTCCTCCCCAAACCCCCCTCTTTCCCACCCTAACCCCCCCATTCCCCCCCAACCCCCTCTTCCCCCCCCCCAACCCCCCTTTCACCCCCTTTTCCCCCCTTCCCCCCCCCCCAGGCGCAGCCATGTCCACCCCCACCCCCGTGGGGATCCTCCGCCTTCCCCGATGTCCCGACAGCATCAACACCGAAAGCTTCCACCCCCCTCCCCCGGGGCCCAAACCCTTTTAGGGGACCCCAACCCCCCTTTAAACACCCCAAACACCCCCAATACCCCCACCCCCACCTCTACCCCCCCAAACAACCCCCCAAACACCCCCCTCCAGATGACCCGGGCGGCGTTACGACGCCGTTACCTCCGCGGGCTCGGCGCCGCCCTGGGTCGCCCCGTTCTCCTCTCTTTCCTTTCGGGGGTCCAAATCCAAGGGGTTTTCGCCGCTGCTGACGTCATCAATGACGTCACCATCCAAGTAGACTCTCTCCAGACCCCATTGGGCACCCAAAGGGCGGCGCTGCTGCGCTGCAGCGACCTCTTGGCTTATTCTTTTCTCCTCCATTAAAAAATGATACCAAAAAGCTCCTTTTTTTCCTCAAAAATCAGGATTTTGGGGGGTTTTATTCCAATTTGGGGAGGGGGAGGGGGGCGGGGGAGAGGGTTTTGGGGTGGGGGTGAGGTTTGGGGAGTGGGGGAGGGGGTTTTGGGGTGGGTGGATGGGGTTTATGGGGTGGGGAGTGGGGGGTTGGGGTGTTGGGGGAGGTTTGGGGTGGGGGGTGGGGGGGGGGGTGGGGGGTGGGGGGAGGGGGTTTGGGGGGGTTTGGGGGTGAGGGGGGGTCCTCTGAGGGGTGGTGGCTTCGTTAGTGGCGGTAGTGGGGACTCCTGGAGCGGGAACGGGAGCGTCTGGGGGAAGAGGATGGGGGGGGGGTTATTTGGGGGGGGGGGGGGCAAGAGCCTAAATCATCCCCCCCACCTCCTCTTCCTCACCCCCTCCCCAAAACCCCCTCCCCAAAACCCCCTCCCCATCCCCTCCCCACAACCCCCCTCCCCGCCCCCTCCTCAAAACCTTCTCCACAACCCCCCTCCCCAAAACCCCCTCCCCACACCCCTTCCCCAAAACCCCCCTCCCCACAACCCCCCTCCCTGCCCCCTCCCCAAACCCCCCTCCCCAAAACCCCCCTCCCCAAACCCCCCTCCCCAAAACCCCCTCCCCAAAACCCCCTCCCCAAAACCTCCCCCCACGCCCCCTCCCCAAACCCCCTCCCCAAAACCCCCCTCCCCAAAGCCTCTCCCCAAACCCCCCTCCCCACCCCCTCCTCACAACCCTCCCCCGCCCCCTCCTCAACCCCCCCCCAACAACCCGCCCACACCCCCTCCCCACAACCCCCCTCCCCACAACCCCCTCCCCATCCCCTCCTCAAAACCCCCTCCACCCCCCCCAAACCCCCTCCCCAATTTCTGACTGACAGGACGGGGGGGGGCACAGACAGACAGACAGACCCACCGACCTGCGGGATGAGCTGTATTCCCGACCTGCAAAGACAGAAGGGATACAAATAAGGGGACAACCTCTTTCCCCCCCAAAAATCAGAGGGGGGTGTTATTTAAGGGGGGGGTCACCCCCAATTCCCCCCCCCCCCCATAAAGGGCTGTACTCACTGTAGCGTGGGGATGGGGACCGGCTCTGCCGGCTGTACTGGCGTTCCCACTCTTCCCTCTCCTTCTCCCTCCTCTCCCTCTCCCTGGGAGGGGTGAGAAATTAAAGGGGGGGGGTCTTAGAGATTGGGGGGGGGTCCCCAGAAATTGGGGAGGGGGTGTCCATCCTAAACCCCCCCCCCATTAGCTTTGGGGAGGGAGGGGAATGGGGGTTACTTCATGCGGATCTTCCTGGCCATGGCTCGGAGCTCGTCCTCCCTCTCCTGTAAGAAGGGGGGGGGGGTAAAAAGAGCCCCCTCCCTAATTAAATAGACCCCCCTAATTAAGCAGACCCTCCCCTAATTAAGCAGACCCCCCCTAATTAGATAGACCCCCCTCTCAACTAAACAGACCCCCCTAATTAAATAGATCCCCCTCTCAATTAAATAGACCCCCTAATTAAATAGACTCCCCCAATTAAACAGACCCCCCTAATTAAATAGACTCCCCCAATTAAACAGACCCCCTAATTAAATAGACCTCCCCCCAATTAAACAGACCCCCCTAATTAAATAGACCCCCCTCTCAATTAAACAGAACCCCCCAATTAAACAGACTCCCTCCCCAATTAAAGACCCCCCTCAATTAAATAGACCCCCCAATTAAACAGACTCCCCCAATTAAATAGACCCCCCCAATTAAATAGACCCCCCCTCAATTAACCAGACCCCCCTCAATTAACCAGACCCCCCTCAATTAACCAGACCCCCTCTCAATTAACCACACCCCCTAATTAACCAGCCCCCCAATTAACCCCACCACCTCCCAATTAACCAGACCCCCCCCATTAACCAGACCCCCCCTCAATTAACCAGCCCCCCCAATTAACCAGACCGCCCCCTAATTAACCCCACCACCTCCCAATTAACCACACCCCCCTAATTAACCAGACCCCCAATTAACCAGACCCCCCAATTAACCAGACCCCCCTAATTAACCCCACCCCCACCACCTCCCAATTAACCAGACCCCCAATTAACCATACCCCCTCTCAATTAACCAGACCCCCCTAATTAACCAGACCCCCCCAATTAACCCCACCACCTCCCAATTAACCACACCCCCCTAATTAACCAGACCCCCAATTAACCAGACCCCCCCAATTAACCAGACCCCCCTAATTAACCCCACCCCCACCACCTCCCAATTAACCAGACCCCCAATTAACCATACTCCCTCTCAATTAACCAGACCCCCCCTAATTAACCAGACCCCCCCAATTAACCCCACCACCTCCCAATTAACCACACCCCCCTAATTAACCAGACCCCCAATTAACCAGACCCCCCAATTAACCAGACCCCCCTAATTAACCCCACCCCCACCACCTCCCAATTAACCAGACCCCCAATTAACCAGACCCCCCTCTCAATTAACCAGACCCCCTCTCAATTAACCAGACCCCCCAATTAACCAATACCCCCTCTCAATTAACCATACCCCTCTCAATTAACCAGGCCCCCCCTAATTAACCAGCCCCCCTAATTAACCAGCCCCCCCCCCCCATACCTGTCTCTCATGTTCCTGCTGCAGCATTTTCTCCTGTGCTGCCTTTTTATCAGCTTTAACTACACAATTAAACGAATTAATTAGAATTAATTAGAATTAATTAATTGGGGGGGTTAAAGGAGGGGGTTCAGGTGTGGGGGGGCTGTTTTTTGGGGGGAGGGGGTGTCCCTTACACTGCCTGTTCAGGGCTTTCTGCATGCGGAGCTTCAGCTTCTCTTGGGGGGTCAGTTTGGGCTGCAAAGGGAAGAGGAGCCACATGTGGGGGGAAGAGGGGGGGGGACAGACATTGGGGACCCCCCCCCCCCCCACCCCCCCCTTTTTTCCCTTCTTCAAGCAGCCCCCCCTTTTTTTTGGGAGGGGGTGAAAAGATACACACACCCCCCCCCCCCAATAGGTGATGGGATGTCCCATAGTGGGACACACAGAGAGAGCACTGGGGAAATTTGGGGGGGGGGCTCAGCCTTTTTAGACCCCCCTTAATTTTTGGGGGGGGGGTGTGTTCCTTAAACCCCCCTCCCCTCTCTCCCAGTATCACCATTATCCCCCCCGACCCTTGACTTTCCCAGTTCAGCTCCAAGGTGGGAGTGGGGGGAATTGGGGTGAGAAGGGGGGTAAGGGGGGGCACCCCCAGGTTGGGGGGGGGGGGCACCCAGCACCTCACCCCCCTCAGATCTTTGGGGGGGTTCCCCACACCTCCCTCTCTCCCAGTATCACCATTATCCCTCCCTTGACTTCCCCAGTTCAGCTCCAAGGTGGGAAGAGGGAACCAGTGCCCAGCTGAGGGGTGAGGAGGGGGTAAAGGGGGGTTTAGGGGGACACCCAGGTCGGGGGGGCACCCAGTGCCCTATACCCCCTCAGAATTTTGGGGGGGGGTTCCCCACACCCCCTCTCTCCCAGTATCACCATTATCCCTCCCTTGACTTCCCCAGTTCAGCTCCAAGGTGGGAAGAGGGAACCAGTGCCCAGCTGAGGGGTGAGGAGGGGGTAAAGAGGAATGGGGGTGAGAAGGGGGGTCAGGGAAGGGTTTTGGGGGGACACCCCCATTTCAGGGGTGGGGGGGCACCCAGTACCTGTGCCCCCCACCCAGTTCTCCCCCCCACTGTGTCCCTGAGCCTGAGGTGCAGCGATGCCTTAGAGAGCTGAGCTGAAATTCTTACTGACTTTGGCAGCTCCTGTCTCTTTACCCGCAGCTGTGTCGGCCCTGGAATTCCAGAATCCGGGAATAAACACATGGAAAACCATCAGGAAAGGGGGGTTCTGACACCCCCCCCCAAAAAACAAGGAGCCCCCCACCCCTTCTACTTTTGAACCCCCCAAAAGCCTTTGAAAAGCTCTGTAAACCTTCCTCAAAATCCTTTAAACATCCCCAAAAATCCCTCTGAATCTTCCCAAAAATCCTGGAACACCCCCAAAATCCTTGAACCCCCCCAAAATCCTGGATCACCCCCCAAAATCCTGGAGCCCCCCAAAATCCTGGAGCCCCCCCAAAATCCTTGAAACCCCCCCAAAATCCTGGAACCCCCCCCCAAAATCCTGGAACCTCCCCCAAAATCCTTGAACCCCCCCCAAAATCCTGGATCACCCCCCCAAAATCCTGGAGCCCCCCCAAATCCCTTTGAACCCCGCCAAATCCCTTTGAATCCCCCCAAAATCCTTGAACCCCCCAAAATCCTGGATCACCCCCCAAAATCCTGGAGCCCCCCAAAATCCTGGAGCCCCCCCCAAAAATCCTGGAAACCCCCCCAAAATCCTGGAACCCCCCCCCCAAAATCCTGGAACACCCCCAAAATCCTTGAACCCCCCCAAAATCCTGGATCACCCCCCCAAAATCCTGGAGCCCCCCAAAATCCTGGAAACCCCCCCAAAATCCTGGAAACCCCCCCAAAATCCTGGAGCCCCCCCAAAATCCTGGAACCCCCCCCCAAAATCCTGGAGCCCCCCAAAATCCTGGAGCCCCCCCAAAATCCTGGAAACCCCCCCAAAATCCTGGACCCCCCCCCAAAATCCTGGAACACCCCCCCAAAATCCTGGATCACCCCCCCAAAATCCTGGAGCCCTCCCAAAATCCTGGAGCCCCCCCAAAATCCTTGAAACCCCCCCAAAATCCTGGAACCCCCCCCCAAAATCCTGGAACCTCCCCCAAAATCCTGGAGCCCCCCAAATCCCTTTGAACCCCGCCAAATCCCTTTGAATCCCCCCAAAATCCTTGAACCCCCCAAAATCCTGGAACCCCCCCAAAATCCTGGAGCCCCCCCAAAATCCTGGAGCCCCCCCCAAAATCCTTGAAACCCCCCCAAAATCCTGGAAACCCCCCAAAATCCTGGACCCCCCCCCAAAATCCTGGATCACCCCCCAAAATCCTGGAACACCCCCCAAAATCCTGGAGCCCCCCAAAATCCTTGAACCCCCCAAAATCCTTGACCCCCCCAAAATCTTTTGAAACCCCCCAAAATCCTGGAGCCCCCCCAAAATCCTTGAACCCCCCAAATCCCTTTGAAGCCCCCCCAAATCCCTGATCCCCCAAAATCCTTGAACCCCCCAAATCCCTTTGAACCCCCCAAAATCCTTTGAAACCCCCCAAATCCCTTTGAAGCCCCCCAAATCCTTTAAACACCCCTTAAATCCCTTTGAACCCCCCCAAATCCTTTGAAACCCCCCAAAATCCTTTGAAACCCCCCAAATCCGTTAAACACCCCTTAAATCCCTTTGAACCCCCCAAATCCCTTTGAACCCTGCCAAAAATCCTTGAACCCCCCAAATCCTTTGAAACCCCCCAAAATCCCTTTGAAACCCCCCCAAATCCCTTTGAAACCCCCCAAAATCCTTTGAACCCCCCAAATCCCTTCGAAACCCCCCAAAATCCTTTGAAACCCCCAAAATCCCTTTGAAACCCCCCAAAATCCTTTGAAACCCCCCAACTCCTTTTGAAACCCCCTCAAATCCTTTAAACACCCCTTAAATCCCTTGGAAACCCCCCAAATCCCTTTGAAACCCCCCAAATCCTTTGAACCCCCCCAAATCCCTTTGAAACCCCCCAAAATCCTTTAAACACCCCTTAAACCCCTTTGAAACCCCCCAAAATCCTTTGAAACCCCCCAAATCCCTTCGAAACCCCTTAAATCCCTTTGAAACCCCCCAAATCCCTTTGAAACCCCCCAAATCCTTTGAAACCCCCCAAATCCCTTCAAAACCCCCCAAAATCCTTTGAAACCCCCCAAATCCCTTTGAAACCCCCCAAAATCCTTTGAAACCCCCCAACTCCTTTTGAAACCCTCTCAAATCCTTTTGAAACCCCTCAAATCCTTTAAACACCCCTTAAATCCCTTTGAAACCCCCCCAAATCCCTTTGAAACCCCCCAAATCCTTTGAAACCCCCCAAATCCCTTTGAAACCCCCTCAAATCCTTTGAAACCCCCCAAAATCCCTTTGAAACCCCCCCAAATCCTTTGAAACCCCCCAAAATCCTTTGAAACCCCCCAAAATCCCTTTGAAACCCCCCCAAATCCCTTTGAAACCCCCCAAATCCTTTGAAACCCCCCCAAATCCCTTCGAAACCCCCCAAAATCCTTTGAAACCCCCCAAAATCCCTTTGAAACCCCCCAAAATCCTTTGAAACCCCCCAAATCCTTTCCCCCCCCCCCTTACTTTTTCAGCTTCTCCCCCACGGCGGGTGATGCTGCTGGTCTGGGCGCTTTGTCTCTGATGGGAGATGGGGATCGGCTCCGGCTCCGCGACTCACTGGGGCTCCGGCTGCTCCGGCTGCTGCTCCAGTGGCGGCTGGATCGGCCCCCCCGGCGGGAGCATCGCTCACCCCCCGACCTGGAACGGCTCCTGGGGGGGGGGGGAGAAAGGATTTTGGGGGGTTTCAAGGGATTTTGGGGGTTTCAAGGGATTTGGGGGGTTCAAAGAGATTTGGGGGGTTTCAAGGGATTTGGGGGGTTCAAGGATTTTGAGGGGGGTTTCAAAGGGATTTGGAGGGGTTTCAAGGGGATTTGGGGGGGTCAAAGGATTTGGAGGAGGTCAAAGGGATTTGGGGGGCTTCAAAGGGATTTGGGGGTGTTTAAAGGATGTTGGGGGGATTTCAAGGATTTTGAGGGGGTTTCAAATGGATTTGGGATGGTTTCAAAGATTTTGGGGGGTTCAAGGGATTTTGGGGGGTTCAAAGGGATTTGGAGGGGGTCAAAGGGATTTTGGGGGGTTCCAAAGGGATTATGGGGGGGTTCAAAGGGATTTGGGGGGTTCAAGGGATTTGGGGGGTTTCAAGGGGATTTGGGGGGTTTCAAAGGGTTTCGGGGGGGTTTC
Organism: Hypotaenidia okinawae; assembly: GCA_027925045.1. NCBI lineage: Eukaryota > Metazoa > Chordata > Aves > Gruiformes > Rallidae > Hypotaenidia > Hypotaenidia okinawae. Next base: position 747,125 of record BSDF01000031.1, on the reverse strand, counting down.
AAAGGGATTTGGGGGGTTCAAGGAGTTTTGAGGGGGGTTTCAAATGGATTTGGGATGGTTTCAAAGATTTTGGGGGGTTCAAGGGATTTTGGGGGGTTCAAAGGGATTTGGAGGGGGTCAAAGGGATTTTGGGGGGTTCCAAAGGGATTTGAGGGGAGTTTCAAGGGATTCTGGGGGGTTTCAAAGGGATTTGGAGAGTTTCAAAGATTTTGGGGGGTTTCAAAGGGATTTTGGGGGTTTCAAAGGGATTTGGGGGGTTCAAAGGGATTTGGAGGGGGTTCAAAGGGATTTTGGGGGGTTTCAAAGGGATTTGGAGGGGGTTCAAAGGGATTTTGGGGGGTTTCAAAGGGATTTGGGGGCGTTTCAAGGGATTTGCGGGGGTTTCAAAGGGTTTTTGGGGGTTCAAAGGGATTTGGGGGGTTTCAAATGGATTTGGGAGGGTTTCAAAGATTTTGGGGGGTTCAAGGGATTTTGGGGGGTTCAAAGGGATTTGGGGGGTGCAAAGAATTTTGGGGGGTTTAAAGGATTTGGGAGGGTTCAAGGATTTTAAGGGGGGTTTCAAGGATTTTTGGGGGGGTTTCAAGGATTTTTGGGGAGGTTTCAAAAGGATTTGGGGGGTTTAAATGATTTTGGGGGAGTTAAAGGATTTGGGGGGGTTCAAGGGATTTTGGGGGGTTTCCAAAGGATTTGGGAGGGTTCAAAGGATTCTGGGGGGGGTTCTGATGGTTCAGAAGCGAGTGGGGGAGTTTGTGGTGTCCCACAGCTCCCCACATTGGAATGCTGTGTTGTTCTGGGAATGCCAATGGGATGGGTGTTGGGATACTGGGATAAGAGGCGGGTTCCCAGTAACAAACTGGGAGCAGTGTGGGAGCTGGGTTGTCCCTGAGGCATGGAGGGGAGGGGGGGTTGTTTTCCAACTGGAAAAGGTGCCTTGAGGTTACAGAGCTTTTGGCTCTGGGAAGAACCCGCCGGTGTCAACTCACCTCCCAGTAAAGAACTGGGAGGAAACTGGGATGAAACCGGTACAAACTGGGTTGAGAACTCACCTGGAACGACGGCGGGAGCCGTACCGGTATCCCCGGTCTGGGGAATAGGATCGGGAACGCCGGCGACTATCCCGAGAGCCCCCTCCGGAATACCGTCGGCTTCGGCTCCGGGAACGGGAATACCGGCGGCTGTGGGAACGGCAGTACCGGCCCGACCGGTGATAACCACCCCCCGGTGAGACCGGGAGCTGGACCGGGAGCTGGATGAGGAGGAGGAGGACAGGGAGGTGGAGGAAGATGAAGAGCGGCGCCTGGAAACGGGATTAGGGAAGGAAAACAAAACCAACCCTGGGATCAAACAGAGGGCAAAGAACCATGGTGGATTCCACCCATTCCTTACCGGAACATTCCGGAAGGCGGCGGATATTGAGAGCGGGAAGCGCTTCAAGTCACAAACAACCCCCCCAAAAAATCCCACCCTGTTTCTGGAAAATTCTACTCATCCCATAATCCAGAGGAGCCAAAGATTCAGCTCCAGCTCTTAAATCCCACCCCCTCCTCCCAAATTCCGGAATCATCTCCGTAACCGCGCGGGTTTAGAAAGGGAAAGGGAAGAGTTACCGACCGGGATGAGGCGCTATGACCTGGGCCGGAGTTTCCCGCTTGGCTTGAACCGGTTGATCGTTGTTTCCCAAAGGATCCGGTTTTCCCGGGAATGCCGCCGCCGCTTTGAGCCGAGGCAGCCGCCGCCGCCGCAGCCGCCGCCGCTTCTTCGTCGCTGCCGCCGAAGCTGGTGATGAAGGTGATCTTCTCTTCCTGGCCCGGTGATGGGGTACGGGAACGGGAACGAGATTCCGAAGTGGATTCCGATGGGGAGCTGAGAAGGGAGATTTTGTTGCTTCCCCCAACCCCCAAAACAGCCTTTAAGCTTCCCCCCCCCAGGCCTTGACCCAGCTCCAGGCCCTCATCCTGTTCCAGGCCCGTCCCAGGCCTTGACCCAGCTCCAGGCCCTGATCCTGTTCCAGGCCCATCCCAGACCCTGACACAGCTCCAGGCCCTGACCCTGCTCCAGGCCCGTCCCAGGCCCTGACCCAGCTCCAGGCCCTGACCCAGCTCCCGGCCCTGATCCTGTTCCAGGCCCATCCTAGGCCCTGACCCAGCTCCAGGCCCTGACCCTGCCCCAGGCCTGTCCTAGGCCCTGACCCAGCTCCAGGCCCTGATCCTGTTCCAGGCCCATCCCAGGCCCTGACCCTGCTCCAGGCCCATCCCAGGCCCTGACCTAGCTCCAGGCCCTGACCCTGCTCCACGTCCTGCTCCAGGGCCTGACCCTGTTCTAGGCCTTGACCCTGTTCTAAGCCCCGACCCAGCTCCAGGCCCCGACCCAGCTCCAGGCCCTGACCCTGCTCCAGGCCCTGATCCTGTTCCAGGCCCATCCTAGGCCCTGACCCAGCTCCAGGCCCTGACCCTGCCCCAGGCCTGTCCTAGGCCCCGACCCAGCTCCAGGGCCTGATCCTGTTTCGGGCCCATCCCAGGCCCTGACCCTGCTCCAGGCCCATCCCAGGCCCTGACCTAGCTCCAGGCCCATCCCAGGCCCTGACCTAGCTCCAGGCCCTGACCCTGCTCCACGTCCTGCTCCAGGGCCTGACCCTGTTCTAGGCCTTGACCCTGTTCTAAGCCCCGACCCAGCTCCAGGCCCCGACCCTGCTCCAGGCCCTGATCCTGTTCCAGGCCCATCCCTGACCCTGACCCTGCTCCAGGCCCATCCTAGGCCCTGACCCAGCTCCAGGCCCTGACCCTGCTCCAGGCCCATCCCAGGCCCCGACACTGCTCCAGGCCCTGATCCTGTTTCAGGCCCATCCCAGACCCTGACCCAGCTCCAGGCCCTGACCCTGCTCCAGGCCCGTCCCAGGCCCCGACCCTGCTCCAGGCCCCGCTCTAGGCCCTGCCTCTGCTCCAGGCCCTGCTCCAGGCCCTGACCCTGTTCTAGGCCCATCCTAGGCCCCGACCCATCTCCAGGCCCCGACCCTGCACCCAACACCCCCAAGTCCTTCTCTGGCTGTCCCCCTCCCCTCCCCAAAAGCTTCATCCGACATGGAGGCCGCTCACCGTTTGTAGGGGTCGTAGGTGGGGCTGTCCCGCCGGGCGTAGCTGAGAGGAATCCGGAGGGAAAAAGAGATCATCCCCAAGTATTTGGGATAGAGGAACCCCTCCCCCAAAATTTTGGGGGGCTGAGGGGGTGGGAGGGGACAGGAATTACCTCGGGGGCTGATTTTCCTCCCCTTCAATCGCTTCTCTCTGAACTCTCTGCGCTGACGGCGAGAGCGACGGCCCTGGGGGAGGTGGTAAGACGGGGCCAAATCAGGGTGGGGGGTGGGGTGGGTGGGTGAGGGGGGCAAAGACACCCCCACACCCCCCCGTGAGCATTTTTGGGGGTCGTGGGGAGGCACTGAGTTCTCCTTACTGAATACATCGCCTTCTCCTCTTCCAGGGCCTTGGCGTTTTTAATGGCTTCTGCTTCCTCCTTATCCTTCCTCAACATCCTAGCGCCACCCCCCCAAAAAAGAGAGACCCTCAGTGCCCCCCCAAAAAGAGACAGACCCTCAGTGCCCCCCAAAAAGACACCCGCAGTGCCACCCCCAAAAAGAGACCTTCAGTGCCCCCCCCCCAAAAAGAGACCCTCAGTGCCCCCCCAAAAAGAAGTGTGAAGGGGAAACTGAGGCACAGCGAGACTGGGGGAGGGTTTGGGGGTTGTTGTGGGGGGAGGGGGCAGCTTGAGGTGGGGGGTTTAGGAGGGTGTTCTAGGGGCTGCTGGGGGGGAATTTTGGGTGCCCCCCCACCCCCAAAACAACACTGTCCAAAGGATTCGGCCCCTGGTGTAAAGGGGAAACTGAGGCACGCTGAGACTGGGGGGGTTGTTTGGGGGAGGTTTTGGGGGGGGTGGAGTGGGGGGTTTAGGGGGTGTTCAGGGGGGTCCTGGGGGGCGGATTTTGGGGTCATACCGAACGAAATCCCCCTCAGCCATGCCGTAGGTGGTCGCCTGTTTGTTCAGATCAGCCACTTGCTCCTGGTTCAACTCATCCACATCCACCTCCACGTCTGTGGGAAGAGCAGATCCAGACCCCCTTCCCAAAATCCCACCTTCCCCCGCCCCCCAACTTTGGAAAACTCCATTACCAATGTCAGGAATGACTTCATCTTCATCAGTGTTGCTGTCTTCCTCGGAGTCTTCCTCCTCTCCCCTCTTCTCCAGGGAATTCTCCAGCTCGGCCACCGTGCTGTCCTCGTAGGTGTAACCGATGGATGCCTTCTTCTCCGCCAGCCTGCGTGGGGACACGCCTGGAATTCCATGGGATGAACCCCACCAATCCTTCTGGATGAACCCCATTCCCTCTGGCATCCCTTGGGATGAACCCCTCAATCCTTTGGGATAAACCCCATTCCCTCTGGAATCCCTTGGGAGAAACCCCAGTCCCTCTGGATAAACCCCATTCCCTCTGGAATCCCTTGGGATAAACCCCAATCCCTCTGGATAAACCCCATTCCCTCTGGAATCCCTTGGGATAAACCCCAATCCCTCTGGAATTCCTTGGGATCAACCCCTCAATCCCTTTGGATGAAGCCCATTCCCTCTGGAATCCCTTGGGATAAACCCCTCAACCCCTTATGAACCCCGTTCCCTCTGGAATTCCTTGGAATCAACCCCTCAATCCCTCTGGATAAACCCCATTCCCTCTGGAATCCCTTGGGATAAACCCCAATCCCTCTGGAATTCCTTGGGATAAACCCCATTCCCTCTGGAATCCCTTGTGATCAACCCCTCAATCCCTTTGGATGAAGCCCATTCCCTCTGGAATCCCTTGGGATAAACCCAAATCCCTCTGGAATTCCTTGGAATCAACCCCTCAATCCCTCTGTATAAACCCCATTCCCTCTGGAATCCCTTGGGATAAACCCAAATCCCTCTGGAATCCCTTGGGATCAACCTCATTCCCTCTGGAATTCCTTGGAATCAACCCCTCAATCCCTTTAGATAAACCCAAATCCCTCTGGAATTCCTTGGAATCAACCCCTCAATCCCTCTGGATAAACCCCATTCCCTCTGGAATCCCTTGGGATAAACCCAAATCCCTCTGGAATCCCTTGGGATCAACCTCATTCCCTCTGGAATCCCTTGGAATCAACCCCTCAACCCCTTTAGATAAACCCAAATCCCTCTGGAATTCCTTGGAATCAACCCCTCAATCCCTCTGGATAAACCCCATTCCCTCTGGAATTCCTTGGGATAAACCCCATTCCCTCTGGAATCCCTTGGGATAAACCCCAATCCCTCTGGAATTCATTCAGATAAACCCAAATCCCTCTGGAATTCCTTGGAATCAACCCCTCAATCCCTCTGTATAAACCCCATTCCCTCTGGAATCCCTTGGGAGAAACAGCTCCGAATTTGAGAATTCCCTAACAAAATTCCCAAGGAAAACCAGGATCTAACAACCCCAAATCCCACCACCCCACCACCCCCTTTTACTTCTTCTTCTCCTCCTCGTTGGGTTTCTGGAGGCCCCCGTAGAGTTCATCCATGTAGATCTGGTAGAGACACTGCTCCTCCGAGACTGGAAACACCCAAGGATAAAACCAACACCCTCCATGAATTCCATGAAATCCATGAAAAATTTGACCTTCTTCCCAAAGATCTGAGGTTCTTCTTCCCATAATTTTTTTTTCCCAATCCCAAATTAACTCCCTGACCCCCCCTGACCCCCCCAAATCCATCCATCCCTTTCTTCTTCCCAATCCACTCACTGCCAGCGAAATCGTTCTGCACCAAACCCCGGTACCGCTCGTAGTTGCATTTCCTCTCGTCGGATTCTTGCTCTGGAGAACTGGGAAAAAGCAGGAAGGAGCCTGGAAACTGGGAGAACTGGGAGAATTCCCACCCTTTTGAAGGATTTGGGGAATGTTGGATGTCCTCGTGGTGGCTCCAAAGGGAGGGTAGCTCGTCCCTTGTGTTGGTAGAAGGTTCTACGTGGTGTTTCCCCTCAAGGAGTGGCTCTGTGTCCTCATGGTGTTCCCAGGGTGTTCCCAAGGGTGGTCCTGTCCTCATGGTGTCCCCAGGGGTGGCCCTGTCCTCATGGTGTCCCCCGGGGTGGCCCTGTCCCCATGGTGTCCCCAAGGGGAGGGTAGCTCGTCCCTTGTGTTGGTAGATGGTTCTACGTGGTGTTTCCCCTCAAGGAGTGGCTCTGTGTCCTCACGGTGTTCCCAGGGTGTTCCCAAGGGTGGCCCTGTCCCCATGGTGTCCCCAGGGGTGACACTGGTGTCCCCATGGTGTCCCCAAGGGGAGGGTAGCCCATCCCTTGTGTTGGTAGATGGTTCTACGTGGTGTTTCCCCTCAAGGAGTGGCTCTGTGTCCTCAGGGTGTTCCCAGGGTGTTCCCAAGGGTGGCCATGTCCCCATGGTGTTCCCATGGTGGCCCTGTCCCCATGGTGTCCCCAGGGGTGGCCCTGTCCCCATGGTGTCCCCATGGTGTCCCCAGGGGTGACACTGGTGTCCCCATGGTGTCCCCAAGGAGAGGGCAGCTCGTCCCTGCGCTGGCAGATGGCCCTGTCCCCATGGTGTCCCCTGTCCCCACGGTGTCCCCATGGTGTCCCCAGGGGTGACACTGGTGTCCCCATGGTGTCCCCATGGTGTCCCCTGTCCCCATGGTGTCCCCATGGTGTCCCCAGGGGGAGGGCATCTCGTCCCTTTGCTGACAGATGACCCTGTCCCCATGGTGTCCCCAGGGGTGGCCCTGTCCCCATGGTGTCCCCATGGTGTCCCCAGGGGTGACACTGGTGTCCCCATGGTGTCCCCAAGGAGAGGGCAGCTCCTCCCTGCACTGGCAGAACCATGGTGTCCCCTGTCCCCATGGTGTCCCCAGGGGTGACACTGGTGTCCCCATGGTGTCCCCAGGGTGTCCCCAGGGGGAGGACAGCTCGTCCCTTTGCTGACAGATGACCCTGTCCCCATGGTGTCCCCTGTCCCCATGGTGTCCCCAGGGGTGACACTGGTGTCCCTATGGTGTCCCCAAGGAGAGGGCAGCTCGTCCCTTTGTTGGCAGATGACCCTGTCCCCATGGTGTCCCCTGTCCCCATGGTGTCCCCAGGGGTGACACTGGTGTCCCCATGGTGTCCCCAAGGAGAGGGCAGCTCATCCCTGCGCTGGCAGATGACCCTGTCCCCATGGTGTCCCCTGTCCCCATGGTGTCCCCATGGTGTCCCCAGGGTGTCCCCAGGGTGTCCCCAGGGTGTCCCCAGGGGGAGGACAGCTCGTCCCTTTGCTGACAGATGACCCTGTCCCCATGGTGTCCCCTGTCCCCATGGTGTCCCCAGGGGTGACACTGGTGTCCCCATGGTGTCCCCAAGGAGAGGGCAGCTCATCCCTGCGCTGGCAGATGACCCTGTCCCCGTGGTCTCCCCTGTCCCCATGGTGTCCCCTGTCCCCACGGTGTCCCCATGGTGTCCCCAGGGGGAGGGCAGCTCATCCCTGCACTGGCAGATGACCCTGTCCCCATGGTGTCCCCTGTCCCCATGATGTTCCCATGGTGTCCCCTGTCCCCATGGTGTCCCCATGGTGTCCCCAGGGTGTCCCCAGGGTGTCCCCAGGGTGTCCCCAGGGTGTCCCCAGGGTGTCGTCCCCCCGGGTGCTTACATGGGGTTGAGCAGGGGGGGTGTACATGGGGATGTAATCCAGATGCGCCCGCACGTCGAAGCGATCGATCATGTTGTTGGTGTCTCCCTGCCAGGGCATCCTGGAAAAAAAGAGGGAATCATCAGGATCCAGGGATTGGGAATAGGATGGGGAGACACCCCCTCTCACCCCCACACCCCCCCCCCCCCGAGAAAAGGGCACCCCAAAACCTGCCCCTCAATATCCTGAGGGGGGGGGGATTAAGAGAGGAAGGAAAATGGAAGAGCTCAGGAGCTTTTAGCTGGGGCTTGTCCCAGGTTTATCCCATTTTATCCCAGTTTTATCCTTATCCCAGTTTAATCCTAGTTTTAACGTGGGTTTATCCCAGTTTTATCCTGGGTTTATCCCATTTTATCCTGGTTTTATCCCATTTTATGCCGCTTTTATCCCAGTTTTATCCTTACCCTAGTTTAATCCTAGTTTTAACGTGGGTTTATCCCATTTTATGCTGGTTTTATCCCATTTTATCCTGGTTTTATCCCATTTTATGCCACTTTTATCCCAGTTTTATCCTTATCCCAGTTTAATCCTAGTTTTAACATGGGTTTATCCCATTTTATCCTGGTTTTATCCCATTTTATCCTGGTTTTATCCCATTTTATCCCAGTTTTATCCTTATCCCAGTTTAATCCTAGTTTTAACACGGGTTTATCCCAGTTTTATCCTGGTTTTATCCCATTTTATCCTGGTTTTATCCCATTTTATGCCGCTTTTATCCCAGTTTTATCCTTATCCCAGTTTAATCCTAGTTTTTACATGGGTTTATCCCAGTTTTATTCTGGTTTTATCCCATTTTATCCTGGTTTTATCCCATTTTATGCCGCTTTTATCCCGGTTTTATCCTTATGCCGGTTTAATCCTAGTTTTAACACGGGTTTATCCCAGTTTTATCCTGGTTTTATCCCATTTTATCCTGGTTTTATCCCATTTTATCCCATTTTATCCCAGTTTTATCCTTATCCCAGTTTAATCCTAGTTTTAACATGGGTTTATCCCAGTTTTATCCTGGGTTTATCCCATTTTATCCTGGTTTTATCCCATTTTATGCCGCTTTTATCCCAGTTTTATCCTTATCCCAGTTTAATCCTAGTTTTAACGTGGGTTTATCCCATTTTATCCTGGTTTTATCCCAGTTTATGCCACTTTTATCCCAGTTTTATCCTTATCCCAGTTTAATCCTAGTTTTAACGTGGGTTTATCCCAGTTTTATCCTGGTTTTATCCCATTTTATCCTGGTTTTATCCTAGTTTTATCCCATTTTATCCCAGTTTTATCCTTATCCCACTTGTATCCCAGTTTTATCCCAGTTTTATCCTGGGTTTATCCCAGTTTACCCTGGTTTTAACCTGTTTTATGCCAGTTTTATCCTTATCCCAGTTTTATCCTGGTTTTATCTCAGTTTTACCCCATTTTATCCCAGTTTCACCCCAGTTTCACCCTGGATTTATCCCAGTTTTATCCTTATCCCATTTTATCCTGGTTTTATCCCAGTTTTATCCCATTTTATCCAGTGGAATACCGGTTTAACTGGGGGGAATACCGGTCTAACTGGGGGTGGAGGGGATACCAGTCTAACAGGGGGGATACTGGTCTAACCAGGGGGATACCAGTCTAACCGGGGGGATACCGGTCTAACCGGGGGGATACTGGTCTAACTGGCGGGATACTGGTCTAACTGGGGGGAATACCAGTCTAACCAGGGGGGATACCGGTCTAACTGGGGGGAATACCAGTCTAACTGGGGGGGATATTGGTCTAACCAGGGGGATACCGGTCTGACTGGGGGGAATACTGGTCTCACTGGGGGGATACTGGTCTAACTGGGGGGATACTGGTCTGACTCACATGTTGACAGGGCTCTCTGCAGCCAGGGCCACGGCCGAGTCCAGATGCACCTTGCAGGCCCGGCCGTGGACCTGCAGGAACTGGGCCGGGTCCTTCTTCTGGGAGGGGGCAGGGAGGAAAAGGGGGGTGAGGGGGGGTCTGGGGGGGTTGGGGGGGGTCTGGGGGGGTGAGGGGGGGTCTCGTGGGGGTTTGGAGGAGTCGGGGAGGGGTGGAGGGGGGCTGGGGGGGTTGGGGGGGTGTGGGAGGGTCTGGGGGGATTTGGAGGAGTCGGGGAGGGGTGGAGGGGGGCTGGGGGGGTTGGGGGGGTCTGGGGGGGTTTGGAGGAGTCGGGGAGGGGTTGGGGGGGTCTGGGGGGGTGAGGGGGGGTCTGGGGGGGTTGGGGAAGGGTCTGGGGGGGTTGGAGGAGTCGGGGGAGGGGTTGAGGGGGGTCTGGGGGGGGTTGGGAGGGGTTTGGGAGGGTCTGGGGGGGTTGGGTGGGTTGGGGAAGGTTGGGGGGGTCTGGGAAGGTTTTGGGAGGGTCTGGGGGTGTAGGTGGGGTCTGGGGGGGCTTTGGGAGGGTCTGGGAGGGGTTGGGGGGTCAGAGAGAGTTGGTGGGAATCGGTGAAGCTTGGAGGGGTCTGGGAGGGTTTTGGGGGGGTCTGGGGGGGTTGGGGGGTCAGAGAGGGTTGGGGGGTGTCTAGGAGGGGTTTGGGGGGTCTGGGGGGTTGGTGGGGTCAAGGAAGGTTGGGGGGCTCTGGGAAGGTTTTGGGAGTGTCTGGGGGGGTTGGGAGGGTCTGGGGGGTTGGGTGGGTTGGAGAAGATTGGGGGGGTCTGGGAGGGGTTTGGGGGGTCTAGGAGGGGTTTGGGAGGGTCTGAGGGGGTTGGGGGGTCTGAGGGGGTTAGTGGGGTCTGGGGTGGGGTTGGGAGGGTCTGGGAGGGTCTGGGGGGGTTGGGTGGGTCAGAGAGGGTTGGGGGGAGGGTCTAGGAGGGGTTTGGGAGGGTCTGGGAGGGGTTGGGGGGTCTGGGGGGGTTGGTGGGGTCAAGGAAGGTTGGGGGGTCTGGGAAGGTTTTGGGAGGGTCTGGGAGGGGTTGGGGGGGTCAGAGAGAGTTGGTGGGAATCGGTGAAGCTTGGAGGGGTCTGGGAGGGCTTTGGGGGGGTCTGGGAGGGTTGGGGGGGTCGGGGAAGCTTGGGGGGGGGTCTGGGAGGGGTTGGGGGTGTCTGTGGGGGTTGATTTTGGGGGTGCTGGGGGGTGTTTTCCCTCACGATCTTCTCGTAGTACTCCCTGCGGCGCTCGGCCCGCTTCTTGTAGTCCACCATCATCCCCCTCAGCTTGCGCTCGTGCTTGCGGGCCTCGTGCCACATGGTGGGGACCCCCCACCCCCCCAAACCTTGCCACCCCCCTTTTCCCAGGCCCAGGAAGAGGGGGGACACACAGAGCAGGGAGAAGGGAGGTAGAGGAAGGAGGGGGATGGGGTTTTTTTTGGGGGGGGGGGAAGCGGCGGTTGGACTTCGCTGGGCGCTGGAGGAGGGAGAATGGAGGTGTTAGAGGGGGGGAAGGGGTATTGGGGACCCCCCCCCTGGGTATCTGGGGGGGGGACTGGGGAGGGGGGCTCCTACAGGGGTATGGGGGGGGGGTGTCCCCCTCTTGGGCTTGGGAATTGGGAGGGGGGTAACAGGGACCATACACCCCCCCACCCTGGGTCTCTGGGGGGGGAATTGGGAAGGGGGTGCTCCCACAGGGGTATGGGGGGGTCCCCCTATTGGGCTTGGGGTTGGGAACTGGGATGGGGGGGTAACAGGGACCATACACCCCCCACCCTGGGTCTCTGGGGGGGGAACTGGGAAGGGGGGCTCCTACAAGGGTATGAGGGGAGTACTGGGGACCCTATTGGGCTTGGGGTGGGGAACTGGGAAGGGGGGCTCCCACAGGGGTATGGGGGGGGGGCCCCTATTGGGCTTGGGGTGGGGAACTGGGAAGGGGGGGGCTTCCACCAGGGCAGGGAACTGGGAAGGGGGGCTCCCACTGGGATGCGGGGTGGTAATGGGGACCCTCTTGGGCCTGGAGTGGGGAACTGGGAAGGGGGGCTCCCACAGGGGTGGGGTGGGGGGGGTAATGGGGACCCTCTTTGGCCTGGGGGGGAACCGGGGCTCCCACCGGGGTAAAGGGGGGAACCGGGGGACCCCTCGGACCTGGGGTGGGGAACCGGGAAGGGGGGGCTCCCACCGGGGCTGGGGGGAGGGAAAGGGGGGACCGGGGACCCCCACGGGCCTGGGGTGGAGAACCGGGAAGGGGGGCTCCTACCAGGGCGGGGGGGGGAGGAAAGGGGGGACCGGGGACCCCCACGGGCCTGGGGGGGGAACCGGGAAGGGGGGTCCCCACCGGGGCTGGGGGGAGGGAAAGGGGGGACCGGGGACCCCCACGGGCCTGGGGTGGAGAACCGGGAAGGGGGGCTCCTACCAGGGCTGGGGGGGAGGGAAAGGGGGGACCGGGGACCCCCACGGGCCTGGGGTGGAGAACCGGGAAGGGGGGCTCCCACCGGGGCTGGGGGGAGGGAAAGGGGGGACCGGGGACCCCCACGGGCCTGGGGTGGAGAACCGGGAAGGGGGGCTCCTACCAGGGCGGGGGGGAGGAAAGGGGGGTACCGGGGACCCCTCGGGCCTGGGGCGGGGAACCGGGAAGGGGGGTCTCCCACCGGGGGGGGGGGGGAGGGAAAGGGGGTACCGGGGACCCCCACGGGCCTGGGGCGGGGAACCGGGAAGGGGGAAGGGGAGGGACTCCCACCGGGGCGGGGCGGGGGGGAGGTGGGGGGAAGGGGGGTCCCGGGGACCCCCACGGGCCTGGGGGGGGGTGGGGGCGGCGGGGGTTAGGCCGCGGTAGGCCCCGGTGAGGCCTAGCGGGGTGGGAGGGGGCCGGGAGCGGGGTCCCGGTGTTCGGAGGGGTCCTGGGGTGTATTGGGGGGGGGTCCTGAGGTGGGGGGGGGGGTCCTGGGGGGTTGGGGGGAGGGGGAGGGGGGAACACACGCACCGGGGGGAGCGGCCGGGCCGCCGGTGGGAGCTGAGGGGGCGCTGGGCCCGGGGGTAACGGGAGACCCGGAAGCGGAAGTGAGGGTGGAGGGGGAGCGACCAATGGGAGGGGAGGAAAGGCGGGGCTAAGGGGCGGGGCCTGGGGATGGGTGGGACTGGGAGGGACTGGGACGGGGCGGGATTGGGCCAGGCTGGGCCCAGGCCAGGGGGGATACTGGGCCCGACTGGTCCTGGTGCTGGGCGATACTGGGCCGGACTGGTCCCAGTCCAGGGGTGGTACTGGACTGAACTGGTCCCAGTCTGGGTGACTGGGATGGACTGGGACTGCGATGGACTGGGACTGGGATGGATTGGGCTAGGCTGGGCCCAGGCCAGGGGGGATACTGGGCCTGACTGGTCCTGGTGCTGGGCAATACTGGGCCGGACTGGTCCCAGTCCAGGGGTGGTACTGGACTGAACTGGTGCCAGTCCCATACTGGTCCAAACTGGTCCCAGTCTGGGTGACTGGGACTGGGACTGGGATGGATTGGGCCAGACTGGTCCCAGTCCAGGGGTGGTACTGGACTGAACTGGTCCCAGTCCCATCCAAACTGGTCCCAGTCTGGGTGACTGGGATGGACTGGGACTGCGATGGACTGGGACTGGGATGGATTGGGCCAGGCTGGGCCCAGGCCAGGGGGGATACTGGGCCTGACTGGTCCTGGTGCTGGGCAATACTGGGCCGGACTGGTCCCAGTCCAGGGGTGGTACTGGACTGAACTGGTGCCAGTCCCATACTGGTCCAAACTGGTCCCAGTCTGGGTGACTGGGACTGGGACTGGGATGGATTGGGCCAGACTGGTCCCAGTCCAGGGGTGGTACTGGACTGAACTGGTCCCAGTCCCATACTGGTCCAAACTGGTCCCAGTCTGGGTGACTGAGATGGACTGGGACTGGGCCCAGGGCTGGGCCAGACTGGTCCCAGTCCAGGGGTGGTACTGGACTGAACTGGTGCCAGTCCCATACTGGTCCCAGTCTGGGTGACTGGGATGGACTGGGACTGCGATGGACTGGGACTGGGATGGATTGGGCTAGGCTGGGCCCAGGCCAGGGGGGATACTGGGCCCGACTGGTCCTGGTGCTGGGCGATACTGGGCCAGACTGGTCCCAGTCCAGGGGTGGTACTGGACTGAACTGGTCCCAGTCCCATACTGGTCCAAACTGGACCCAGTCTGGGTGACTGGGACTGGGACTGGGATGGATTGGGCTAGGCTGGTCCCAGGCCAGGGGGGATACTGGGCCCGACTGGGCCTGGTGCTGGGCAATACTGGGCTGGACTGGTCCCAGTCCAGGGGTGATACTGGACTGACCTGGTCCCAGTCTGGGTGACTGGGATGGACTGGGACTGGGATGGACTGGGACTGGGATGGATTGGGCTAGGCTGGTCCCAGGCCAGGGGTTATATTGGGCCGGACTGGTCCTGGTGCTGGGCGATACTGGGCCAGACTGGTCCCAGTCCAGGGGTGGTACTGGACTGAACTGGTGCCAGTCCCATACTGGTCCAAACTGGTCCCAGTCTGGGTGACTGGGATGGACTGGGACTGGGATGGACTGGGACTGGGATGGATTGGGCTAGGCTGGTCCCAGGCCAGGGGGGATACTGGGCCCGACTGGTCCTGGTGCTGGGCGATACTGGGCCAGACTGGTCCCAGTCCAGGGGTGGTACTGGACTGAACTGGTCCCAGTCCCATACTGGTCCAAACTGGTCCCAGTCTGGGTGACTGGGATGGACTGGGACTGCGATGGACTGGGACTGGGATGGATTGGGCTAGGCTGGTCCCAGGCCAGGGGGAATACTGGGCCTGACTGGTCCTGGTGCTGGGCAATACTGGGCTGGACTGGTCCCAGTCCCATACTGGTCCAAACTGGACCCAGTCTGGGTGACTGGGACTGGGCCCAGGGCTAGGCCAGGCTGGTCTCAGTCCAGGGGTGATACTGGACTGACCTGGTCCCAGTCTGGGTGACTGGGATGGACTGGGACTGCGATGGACTGGGACTGGGATGGATTGGGCTAGGCTGGTCCCAGGCCAGGGGTTATATTGGGCCGGACTGGTCCTGGTGCTGGGCGATACTGGGCCAGACTGGTCCCAGTCCAGGGGTGGTACTGGACTGAACTGGTGCCAGTCCCATACTGGTCCAAACTGGTCCCAGTCTGGGTGACTGGGATGGACTGGGACTGCGATGGACTGGGACTGGGATGGATTGGGCCAGGCTGGGCCCAGGCCAGGGGTTATATTGGGCCGGACTGGGCCTGGTGCTGGGCAATACTGGGCCGGACTGGTCCCAGTCCAGGGGTGGTGAACTGGTCCCAGTCCCATACTGGTCCAAACTGGTCCCAGTCTGGGTGACTGGGACTGGGCCCAGGGCTGGGCCAGGCTGGTCCCAGTCCAGGGGTGATACTGGACTGAACAGGTCCCAGTCTGGGTGACTGGGATGGACTGGGACTGCGATGGACTGGGACTGGGATGGATTGGGCTAGGCTGGTCCTGGGCCAGGGGGGATACTGGGCCCGACTGGTCCTGGTGCTGGGCGATACTGGGCTGGACTGAACTGGTCCCAGTCCCATACTGGTCCAAACCGGTCCCAGTCTGGGTGATTGCGATGGACTGGGCCTGGGCCCAGGGCTGGGCCGGACTGGTCCCAGTCCAGGGGTGGTACTGGACTGAACTGGTCCCAGTCTGGGTGACTGGGATGGACTGGGACTGCGATGGACTGGGACTGGGATGGATTGGGCTAGGCTGGTCCTGGGCCAGGGGGGATACTGGGCCCGACTGGTCCTGGTGCTGGGCGATACTGGGCTGGACTGAACTGGTCCCAGTCCCATACTGGTCCAAACTGGTCCCAGTCTGGGTGATTGCAATGGACTGGGCCTGGGCCCAGGGCTGGGCCGGACTGGTCCCAGTCCAGGGGTGGTACTGGACTGAACTGGTCCCAGTCTGGGTGACTGGGATGGACTGGGACTGCGATGGACTGGGACTGGGATGGATTGGACTAGGCTGGTCCCAGTCCAGGGGTGATACTGGGTCCGACTGGTCCTGGTGCTGGGCAATACTGGGCCGGACTGGTCCCAGTCCAGGGGTGGTAATGGACTGAACTGGTCCCAGTCTGAGTGACTGGGATGGACCGGTCCCGGTGCTGGTCCCAGTCATGGTGTTGGTCCCAGACCCGTGTGTTACTGGGTGAGACTGGACACAGTCCAGGGATGGTACTGGGCTGGACTGGTCCCAGTCCTGGGAAATACTGGGCCAGACTGGTCCCAGCCAAGGAGAATACTGGACTAAACTGGTCTCAGTGCTGGGTGATACTGGGCCCAAGGCTGATACCAGGTGCATGAGGAGGTTTCCTCCAGGGTCAGAGGGGCAGCCATTGTTGGGGGCCGGAGGGACCTTCCAGTGTGAACAGGGGGAACGTCCAGCAAGAGCTCCCAAACCAAAGCAGCCAGCACCGAAAGACATACATGGCCTGAAACCGCCCCATGGCACCTACAAGCAGCCCCTCTGACCCTGGGGCTCAGGGCTTTGTTCCGACCCGTTTTAGGGTCGGACCTACCCCGGAACCAATGTCCGGCTCACTGGATCTGGGGGACTGATTTAAGGGTCGGACCTACCCCGGAACCAAAGTTCCGGCTCACTAGTTCCGGGGGACCGATTTAAGGGTCGGACCCAGCCCGGAACCAAAGTTCTGGCTCACTAGTTCCGGGGGACGGATTTAAGGGTCGGACCCAGCCCGGAACCAAAGTTCTGGCTCACTAGTTCCGGGGGACTAATTTAAGGGTCGGACCTACCCCGGAACTAAAGTTCTGGCTCACTCGTTCCGGGGGACCCGTTTGAGGAGCGGACCTACCCCGGAACCAAAGTTCCGGCTCACTAGTTCCGGGGGACACGTTTTAGGGTCGGACCTACCCCAGAACCAAAGTTCCGGCTCTGGGTGACTGGGATGGACTGGGGCTGGGCCCAGATCTGGACCAGGCTGGTCCCAGTCCAGGGGTGGTACTGGACTGAACTGGTCCCAGTCCCATACTGGTCCAAACTGGTCCCAGTCTGGGTGACTGGGATGGACTGGGACTGGGATGGATTGGGCCAGGCTGGGCCCAGGCCAGGGGGGATACTGGGCCCGACTGGTCCTGGTGCTGGGCGATACTGGGCCAGACTGGTCCCAGTCCAGGGGTGGTACTGGACTGAACTGGTGCCAGTCCCATACTGGTCCATACTGGGTGACTGGGACCAGCCCGGCCCAGCCCTGGGCTCATCCGACCCTTAAATCAGTCCCCCGGAACTAGTGAGCCGGAACTTTGGTTCCGGGGTAGGTCCCACCCTTAAATCAGTCCCCCGGAACTAGTGAGCAGGAACTTTGGTTCAAGGTTAGGTCAGACCCTAAAACGAGTCCCCCGGAACTAGTGAGCCGGAACTTTGGTTCCGGGGCAGGGTCTGCCGCTAAAAAAGGTCCCCCTGAATTACTGAGTCAGAACCGGGATGGGGACACCCACTCCTGTCCCGCTGCACACCAGGGACACCCCCCCATACCCTCCCACACACACCTCGTCCCACAGCACAAGGCGGTAGAACCCTGGGGCTCAGGGCTTTGTTCCCCCATAGCATCCTCCCCCCCAGGTTTAGTGGGTGATGGGGTTGAGGGAGTGTGGAGGGGGTGTGGTTTCCCCCATAGCATCCTCCCCCTCAGGTTTAGTTGGGGGGATGACAGGGTTGGCAGGGGCTGTGGGTGTGGGTGGCTCCGCCCCCCCACACAGCATCCTACCCTCCCCCTCCACGTTTAGGGGTGGGTTGTGTGGAGGAGGGTAAGGGGGGGGGGGGGCACCCTTCCCCCAACAAGCCATAGGTGCATGGAGAAAAGGGTGGGGGCGTCAGGACATGATTTGGGGTGGGGGGGCCCAAAAACACCACCCCCCCCCTCCGCTCCCCCCATCCCGGGCCATGCAGCTCCCTCCCCACCCCTCCCCCCGACTGGGTGTAATTAATGATGTTAAAATAAAATCATTATTGTGGGGGGGGGGCTCGGTGCGTGCAGAGGGGGCTGGGGGGGGGGGGGGAGGGGCGCCATGGCGACCACTGGCTGTGAGGCTGGGCCGTTCCCATAGCAACCAGCTGTTACCACCGTGCTGCCTCCCGCTGTCGTCATGGTGATGGGGTAGGAGAAGGGGGTGGGAGCTGCCTCGTTGCTATGGCGACCTGGGCTCGGCTCCCTGAATGGAGGCTGGGAGGGGGCGTGGCTTTGGCTGTCACGAGGCTTACGGGGGTCACGCCCCCTTTCGGCGTTGGGCTCTGGTGCATTGCAGTTGCCTCAGCAGCCACTCAGAGCGGCGCTCTCATCCCACCGACCTGCTCCAGCCAATCACAGAGGGGAGCGCAAAGGGAGAGGAGCTGGATCCTTCCGCCCTGCTTGGGAAGGTGGGAGGGAAGGGGGGTGTGGTTTAACGGAGGGGGCGTGGCTTGAAGTGAAGGGGCGGAGCCAGAGGAGGGATCCGAGGCCGTAGCAGCCACCGGAGAGTCATGGTTGGGGGCGGCACCGGCGTTGCCATGGCAACGGGGGGGCGCGCTATGGGGCGGTGGGGGGGTAGTGTTTGGGTGGGCTGGGGCTGCTGTGGGGTCCGTGGAGGGGGGTGGGAGTGGGGCAGGCTGGGTTGCTATGGCAACGGGTCATTGATGGATGAGGGCTATGGGGGCCGGAGGGGGGGAAGGGGGGGTGTTGGGTGCTGGACCTTTGGGGCTTGAGGGGGGTTGGAGGTGTGTTGGGGTGTTGGGGGGCTGTGGATGCAGGGGGGTGGGGGTTGTTGGGTGCTGGAGGTCCCATGGGTGCCCTCTCACCTCTGTCTTCCTCTCACCCCACCCCACCCCCCATCCCAGGCTGACCAGCTCACAGAGGAGCAGATTGCAGGTGGGGGGACATGGCGGGAGGGGGGGTGACAGCAGGGGGGCGGAGGGGGAAGACTTGGTGAGGGGGGGCACTGGGGTGCAGACAGGAGGCGGGGGGCGTGTGTCTGTCGGGTTGGGGTGGAACGACACTGGGGTGGGGGTTGGGGGGCACTGGGACAGCCAGGAAGGGACTGTGAGGGGTTGGGGTGAAGGCGGGACACTCAGGGAGAATGTTGGGGTGACAGTGGAACACCCAGCGGGTATACTGGGGACATGGGGGTGACAGCGGGACAGCTGGCAGGGACTTTGGGGTGACAGCGGGACACCCAGGAGGTGACACTGAGGACACTGGGGTGACAGTGGGACACCCAGGAGGTGACACTGGGGTGCTGGGGTGACAGTGGGACACCCAGGAGGTGACACTGAGGACACTGGGGTGACAGTGGGACACCCAGGAGGTGACACTGGGGTGCTGGGGTGACAGTGGGACACCCAGGAGGTGACACTGGCGTGACAGTGGGACACCCGGGGGGATGTTGGGGGGACAGCAGGACACTCAGGAAGGACCCCCAGCCTGTCCAGGGCCATCAGGGTGCCTTGAGGTGAACGGCTGGGGCCACCCTGGGCTGTCCCCGGTCCCCCTGCCGGTGCCAGCGCCTGTCCCCTGTCCCCAGAGTTCAAGGAGGCCTTCTCCCTCTTCGACAAGGACGGTGACGGCACCATCACCACCAAGGAGCTGGGCACCGTCATGCGCTCGCTGGGCCAGAACCCCACCGAGGCCGAGCTCCAGGACATGATCAACGAGGTGGACGCCGACGGTGAGCATCCCCTGTCCCCCCCTTGGGTGTCCCCCCCGTGTGTGTCCCCAACCGCCCCCCCCTCCTTGTCCCCCTCCCAGGCAACGGCACCATCGACTTCCCCGAGTTCCTCACCATGATGGCGAGGAAGATGAAGGACACAGACAGCGAGGAGGAGATCCGCGAGGCCTTCCGCGTCTTCGACAAGGTGGAGGGGGGTGTTTGGGGACATGGGGACAAGCGAGATGGCCGGTGCCACCGCTGTGTGTGTCCCTCCTCCCCCAGGATGGGAACGGGTACATCAGTGCGGCGGAGCTGCGACACGTCATGACCAACCTGGGGGAGAAGCTGACGGATGAGGAGGTGGACGAGATGATCCGTGAGGCCGACATCGACGGCGACGGGCAGGTCAACTACGAGGGTGGGTGTCATTGTCACCTCAGGGGGTCACCTGCTGTCACCTCACTGCTCCTCGGGGGCAGGCGCAGGGCCCTGATGGGCCCCACCCTGGTGTTACCCATCCCTGTTGGGTTTGGACACCACCATGTCCCCTGTCACCCTCCTGAGATGCCACCATGTCCCATTGTCACCCTCTTGAGGTGCCACCGTGTCCCGTTGTCACCCTCTTGAGATGCCACCGTGTCCCCTCATAACCCTCCTGAGATGCCACCATGTGCCCTGTCACCTCCTCCGTGGGGACAAGGACGGGATGGGGATGGCATCCACATCTCACCACGAATTTGGGATCCCACCACGTCCCCCCATCTCCATGGGGGCTACACCCCCTCCGTGTCCCCTCTTTTTGGGGACCCCCTCCATGTTCCCATCCCCCTTCTTGTCACCAACATGTCCCTGTCCCTGCTGACCCACCCCCTCTCTCCTGGCAGAGTTCGTCCAGATGATGACGGCCAAGTGAGGGGTCACAAGACACTGGGGATCCCCCCAACCCCATCTGCTGCCACCACCTGTCCCTGTCACCAAGAGGTCCCTGGGCCACCCTCCCTGCACCCCAGAAACCACCATCTGGGGTCCCCAATGGAGGAGTCTGGCTTGGGACACACACGCACACACAGACAGACACCACCAGGACAGACAGACCCCCAGTGCTCCATAGGGACTTGGCGGGGGGTTAGGCAGGGGTGGGGGGTACAGGGGGTACCCCATTTCCCTCTAGGGAGTTTGGGGGGGGGAGTCCAAGGCAGATTTGGGGTGTCCCCCAACTGTCCCCCAGTGGGATTTCGGGGGGGGTCTCAGGAGGGTTGGGGATCCCATGGACTGGGAGGGGATGGACACGACACATCTGGGACCAGGACCTGGTTTTGGAGGGATTTGAGGGGGGTGGTGTGTATTTTTGGGGGGCTGGGGCCAAGCCCTGTTTGCTTGGGGTATTTTTTGGGGGGGGGGTGTAAGTGGGGACCCCTCCACCCCCTGTTCTTGGGTGGCTGAAGCTGTGAAATAAACCACCAGTTTTGCAGGTCCCGTGGCTTACCAAGGGGGCTGATGGGGGGTGGGGGTGTTGGGGAAGGTGTGAGGGTGGGTTTGGGAGTGCTGGGGCAGAGGGGGCATGGGGGGGGCTGGGCAGGTTTTGGGGGTGTTGGTTCACTGCAGGGTGTAGTCAGAGGACGGGAGTGGGTTGTGGGTGGGTGGTGTGCTGGTGGGTGTTCTCAGGGTGCTGCTGGGGTGTGTGGGTGTAGTTGGGGTGTAGTTGGGAGACTCAGGTGGTGTCGGGATGTAGTTGGGGAAGGGGGGAGGTGTCGCGTGGCTGGGGTGCTCTGGGGTCTTCTCAACAGGGTGCTGTTGGGGTGTAGTTGGTGGACTGGGATGGGGTTGGGGTGCAGTTGGGGACGGGGGCGTCAGATGTCTGGGGTGCTTGGGGGCCCTTTATCCTTCGGACTCAGCCACAGCTACACAACAGAGATGAGGTGGTGGAACCCCATCATCTCCCACACAACAGCCAACGTCTTACTCTCCTAGACAGCTTCAGTCCTTGGAGATCAACAAAGTCAGCGATTTCAGACATCTGGCTGTGTCCATCCAATAAATTAGATCTTCATAACATCCAATCATGGGGGTTTTTTGCCCCTGATGGGAAGGACAAGGTCATGGGTGCAATATCCCATGGTCAGGCAGTGGAAGAGGACGATGAGGGTCTCCTCCATACCAGCCTTTGCCTTGGGCAAGAGGAAGAGGAGCTGCAGTAGAGTAAGGTTTGGATCCCAGCTGGAGTAAAATGGGAGAGGAACCGCATGGGCAATGGGGTGGGCGGGTGGGATTCTGCATGAGGCTTCTCCTGGTCAGTGTGAAGAAGACAAAACCTTGAGGTGACCCCAAACCCCCCTTTGGACTTCCATTGAACCTGAGCATTTAGCGTTGTCGAGGTGGAGAGATGAGGTTCTCTGAAAGGAAAGGGACATCCTTGGGGGGTTACACTGGGTTGTGTGATTGTGGGGTCCCCACCCACCCAACCCCCCAGCCCATCCTGGCCCCAGCTCTCCCCATTTGTCCTCAACTGGGCAGCTCTGAAGGTTGCCTGAGTGTGGTGATGCTGGGCAGCAGCTCCATGGATCTTCTGGGGTTGGAGACTGGCGTGGGTTGGGGGTTTCCTTGAGGTTGGGGAGGGGGTCCTTGAGTTTGGGATGGGGGAGGGTACCTTGACCTGTCTCCATGGAACAGAGACCCTGAGGTGACACCACTAGGACCACAGCTCATGGTAGGTGCCATAGACCAACACGGCCACACCACAGGGCTGTACAAGATAACCCCACCATGACAACCCAAAGCCTGTTGTGAAGAAAGGTGTTCCTCCACCAAACCCCAGTTTTCTGGTTCCAAGGGGGAGGGAGCTCCCACAAAGGTGGACAACTGGAGGACAAGACCGGACTTACAGACAAACTACCACGCTGACTCCGCCCGTGGTCCAAGGGCCAACAGAAGGTGGAGGTGGGCTGGTGTGATAACCTATGTGAGGCCTGTGCAGCGCTACAGGGTGTCAAAATACAGTATCTACAGCTACACCCCACCCTCACCCCAGACCCCACACAGCACCCCCGGTTATTTCCATCCCAAATTAAAGGGCACAAGAGGAATTGCTACTGGGAGGAGGTGGTGAGATACCACCCCTGAGAAGATTTAATGCAGGGATGGATTGAGCCGCTGGCGGTCACTCATCACGATCCGGCGGCGGTAAGTAGGGAAATGGGGTTGAAATTAGGGAAAATTAGGTTGGGGTGTGATGCTGGAGAGCAGGGTGGATCCCCTCTCCAGAAAGAGGTTGTGAAGTCAACGGGTTGGGCGTGGTTGAACCTCAGGAGCATCAGTCCTGGACACGCTTCATCTCCACACGATCAAACAGCTCTCGGTCTGTCGGCCGCGTATCCCAGTGGGAGAAATATTCCCAGTCCATCCAAAGGGGCAAATCTTAGCACCACTGAGAGGAATAAAAGTGATTTCCCACCCCTCTCACCCCAAGTCATGGCCTTGGGAGGCCCCCAAGCTTGCGAGTCCTCACGTGGTGATCACTTT
This sequence comes from Hypotaenidia okinawae, assembly GCA_027925045.1. Classification (NCBI taxonomy): domain Eukaryota; kingdom Metazoa; phylum Chordata; class Aves; order Gruiformes; family Rallidae; genus Hypotaenidia; species Hypotaenidia okinawae. Next base: position 724,339 of record BSDF01000031.1, on the reverse strand, counting down.
CACGCCCTGTTTCCTCAAGTTTAACAAATAAAAGGTAGTCTTCTTCCTCTTTTCTCTTTCAAATCCACACTAAAAATAGAGGGTAAAATAAATCACCAACCAAAGAGGATGCTGAAGGGGACGTCGTTAAGTTGAGATCACTTAAATCCATGCTGGCTCTGTTAAAAGGGTTGTTCCCAAACCTAAACTTTGGGTGTTGTCTCCATCCCTTGAAGAAAAATGAACATGAAAACGACTCAACCAGGTGTTCATTAATCCATCAGCTGCTGATTTTACACTTCATGTGGTGTTAGAGAGAGAAGAGATTGGTATAGAACCCAACAAAACCAAAAGTAACCCATCTGAAGACTAGGCGGCGCAGCGAGATGGTGCCTCAAATCAATAGATGGTGCCTCAAATCAATAGATGGTGCCTCAAATCAATAAATTTAGCAATAGAAAGGGGGAAAAAAAGAATTATTTTTTTAAATAATTATATATATATATAAATAAATGCCCTTCCAGAGAAGGGGAGACCATGGTTTTCAGCCTAGTAAAAAAAAAAAGTACAAACACACCCAATTTTCAACAAATCTGTGAAGTTTTAGGTTTGTTTTTTTTTTTACAATTTAGAAAAACCCCAGGTTTTCTCCCTGCCCAAAGGTTAAATCTACCCAAGAACATGGTTTTCTCAAAGGCACAGTTCTCAAAGGATAATGGCTGTTAACGGAGCAAACGCTATGAGTTTGTCTTGCTGTGCCACGGAATAACTGCAAGGATATGCTGAAGTAATTAAATTTAAATTTATTTATTCTTTTTTTTAAAGAGGTTTGGGTTTGTTTAGGGTGGGGTTTTTTTTCCTTTTTTTTTTTTTTTTTCTTGTGGGGAACCTCAGATTTTCGCTCCTTTTTTTGTGAGCAGCATTTATACAACGTGCCTGTGGCCCAAAAAAAAACCAAAAACAACTCAGCGTCGAGAAGCTAACAACCTTGTAACTCAAGTTTTGAGGTGCTGTAAGAAAGGGAGCCTGAGGATTCTGAGAGTACAAGCCTGCTGCTGGTCGGTAACCAAATAAATATATTTTTAAATGCCATTTTTGTCACCAAAAAAGACAAAACCCAGCAGAATTATTGAGCTGCTCCCTCAGTAACCCCCGGAGGTGTTAGAAAAGAACCAGTTAAAATAAAAAAATCATCTTGTAAATCACACACTTATATTTAATATATCGAAACAAAATAGTTAAGAATGCAAGAACTGTATACAGATTAAAAAAATATCTTTTTTTTTTAAACCATCTGATCTTAAAAATAGACAATAGTAGTGAAGCTTAAAATACAACCACTCGCAGTAAAATGGTTCAAGCGGCGCCACCCCGGCGCGTCCTTCTCCATCAAATCGGCCATTCAAGATGGCGCCTCGGTGGTTAAAAAGGTTGTGTTGGTCGGAGTCACTTTCTCACAATCCAAATCTAGGACAGTTTTGCCTTTGATGGAAGAGCCCGAGCATTCCTGGTGCAAGCTGTCCCTCCGCTCTGAAAGTTTGGAGGTGGAGCGAGCCATCGAGCCGCTCTGGCTCCCATTGGTTTGGGAGCAGACGTTGTTCACTTTAGCGGCCTTGTTTTTGTGGTGGTTGTTGTAGACTTTGTATTTCATGAGGAGGATGAAGATGAAGACCAGGACCGATGCCACGATGATGCCCCCGATAATGATGATCATGGTTCCTCCCAGAAACTGCGCATGAAGGGACCGGCACTGCTTGTACTCCTCCTGGGTTGTGAACCCTACGCACCCAATCACCCTGGTTGCAGTCAAAGATGTTGGCCCATCATCGTAAACAGCGAGGACACAGAGGTCATACTCACGTCCTGCAACCAGATCAGTCAAGAAGAAGGATTTACTAGCAGCTGGGATCATCCTGGAAGAGAAAGATGGAGACAGTAAGCACCCAGGTTGAGGGAGCCTGAAGAAGAGAGCTTTTCCAACTATCAACACTGCCGTGGGGAAGCTAAGAGAACATGGCAACCAAACTGAGCACCAACAACATCCTCACACACCCTGTGCAACTCATCAGGGGTGGAGGACACAGACTTCTTTGGCAATGACCTTCTCTACCTTGGCCTTCTCAAACAAACACTTGTTCCCCACAGCTGGGGAAGTTGCCTTCTACCTATTGTTTTGAACCCTAAAAGGGCACAACGCACCCCATGCAGAATTGGGGTACAGTCAACAAGACACACAACCACCCATAAAGGAACCGAAGCAACAGGCTTGAGGACTGAAGAGGCAGAAGAGGGTAAAATTAAACACTTTAAATGGGATTTTAGTGACTTTATGTCCCCAGGAAGCACATCAAAGGGGGGGAAAAGAGTCAAATTCAAACCTTTGGTCCACAGATTAACCTTGTCTAGATCATGGCTGGAGGTTGGTGTCCCTGCCTGTGGTAGGGGGGTTGGAGCTCTATGATTCTTGGGGTCCCTTCCAAGCAAAACCAGCCCATGATTTTATGATGGTCATTAAGACACATTTTATATATATATATATATATAAAATATATATATTTTTTATATATATATTATATATACATTTGATTTTTAGATTCTTAATTGATGATGAAGCTGCCCATAGGCAGCAACTTCAATTTGGACAAGAGTTGATACAAGCAGCAGCTTCCTAATCATAGAATCCCAGGCTGGTCTGGGTTGGAAGGGACCCCAAAGATCACAGAGCTCCAACCTCCAGGCCTGGAGCTACACAAGGTTGCCCAAGGCCCCAGCCAACCTGGCCTTGAACACCCCCAGGGATGGGGCACCCACCCCTTCTCTGGGCAGCCTGTCCCAGCCCCTCACCACCCTCTCTGTTAAAAACTTCCCCCAATATACAATCTAAACCTCCCCCTCCTTTAGGTTTAGCCCATTCCCCTTGTCCTGCCATTATCTACCCTCTTAAAAAGCTGATTCCCCTCATGTTTCTCTGCTCCCTTCAGGGACAGGAAGGCTGCAATGAGGTCCCCCCACAGCCTAGCCTTCTCGTCTCTTCTCTTCTCCAGACTGAACCAGCCCAGCTCCCTCAGCTTCTCTCCGTAGGGGAGCTGCTCCAGCCCTCTGATCATCTCCCTGTCCCTCCTCTGACCCCTCTCCAACAGTCCCCCATCTTTCTTGCTTTTGGGCCCCAGCTCTGGACACAGGACTCCAGCTGGGGCAGAGCAGAGAGGGACAATCCCCTCCCTGTCCCTGCTGCCACCCCTCTCCTGATGGAGCCCAGGATCCCATCGCCCTTCCCAGCTGCAAGAGCCACTGCTGCTCATGGGAAGTTCCTCATCCCCCATGACACCCAGGTCCTTCTCCTCAGGGCTGCTCTCCAGGAGCTCTTCTCCCAGTCTGTAAATACATCTGGGATTCCTCCAGCCCTAGTGCCACACCTGACCCAGTGTTGAACCTCATCAGGTTCACCCAGGCCCACCTTTCCAGCCTGTCAAGAGACGTCCCCGAGATGTTCTACCCCAAAGGACGATGACACAACACACACAAGTTCTGGCATTTCTGTGGATTAATTCAGCGCAGTGAAAGAGCTCCCTCAAAACCCAGCATGGTCCTGAAGCTGCACTGGACTAATTTAAGAATCTTGGAGCAGACGTAGCGTGGCTGATCCCAACTGCTTTTCACGCCACAGATGCGATCTGTGCTATATTGATCTGGCAATATACCACCTCTTTCCCCAAGAGTGACAGCTCTGCCCTTTAAGCAGCCGTACGTGGTACTTCCACGTTAAAAGTGGCCTGCCTTGCTCCTCTTGCCAGGTGCTTCACTTCAATGTGATTATTTCCCGTTCTCCATAATTAATGCCTCACCTTTAATTTGGCTGACCCCTCTCACAGGTATTTCACAGAGAGAGGAGGTAAGAAACTCACCTGAAACAATGGCACCTGGCAGAGCCAGAAGGTGATTCACAGAATCACTGAGGCACCAGGTTGGAAAAGACCTTTGAGATCATCAAGTCCAACCATTCCCATCCTGTGCTAAACCAGATACCTGAGCACCTCATCTACCCGTCTGTTAAACACACCCAGGGATTGTAACTCAACCCCCTCTTCTCCTTCTCTTCTCCTTCTCTTCTCCTCTCCTCTCTAGGCTGAACAAGCCCAGCTCCCCCAGCCTCTCTTTGTAGGGGAGCTGCTCCAGCCCTCTAATCATCTTCATGGCTCCTCTGAACCCTCTCCAACAGTCCCACATCTTTCTTGTATTTGGGGCCCCAACTCTGGACACAGGACTCCAGATCATCTATCTACACCATCGTTTACCAGCAGATCCATTCCATTGACACGGATGTTTGTAGGTATCACCAGAAACATAGGGTCTGAGAGGGATCTTGATCCCACAAAGGGTCAATGAATGACTCCAGGGGTGCTCGTTTCTCCATCGCGCACGAACACGCACAACTTAATACCCTCCAAGGTTTAAAGTACAACTCAGAGTAGTGGTTGCTGGGTGTCACCGCAAAGGTGGAATCACCACCCAAATTAACATTCCCCCACCCAAATTAACATTCCCCATGGCTTCAGTGCAAAAATTCCTCCAAGGATCTATGTTTGGTGGTTACCTGCTGTAGGAACTGAAGGAGAACACAGGGATTTTCACCTGTGAGAAGCTCATTACACTACAGGCCTGTTAGGCCGTGGGATTTGAAATCGCTGCTCTGTGATTTGAAGCATCAAGTTGGGGTTTGGTTTTTTTTTTTTACAGGGGCTTGGGGTGTTTCTTGTTGTTTTGTGTTGCCAACCTGAACCTCTCTGTTAAAAGGAATCTGGGTTGGGAAAGGGGCATGGAAATGTAGAGCCTATTTGGGATGCTTGAAACTCATTGAGGATGAATCGCTAAGGCGGCTGCCAAGTCAGTTGACCAGCAGTAATGGCAAAGGATGAGAAAAAAAGCAAACACTGAAGACCTTTCTTTTACTACTGGTTGTGCCTGTGATGCACCCACCAGCCTGAGCTGCTTCTTGCTACACTTTATAGCAAGAGAATTGAATAAAACAAAATCAAAAATCCCTTTGGAAACCCTGGTCAGAGCTAGCAGGGTGTCTCTACTTCACATTTCCCTCCATTTCACAACTTCACGGTGTCTTTCAAGCAGCGGTGTCACAAATGTTCTCACAGATGACGATTAAACAAGGCTTCATCTTCCAGCCAGCTCCTTGCCATCCCTGTCAGATATCAGCAAGACACCTCCTGCCCCCTCTTACAAGACCCTTGCTTACCCTCCATTTTCCTTATCGCCTTGTAGCAGTGACAATGGGAGGAGGGATGGCATCCTTCCTCAATGAGACTATGGGGATGGGCTTTAAGGTCACATCCCCAAGTGACCTTAAAGTGAAACGCCTGTTCCAAGGACTTTATGCCATTTCATATGCGATTCTGTGGTGGGTTTGGGGTGTTTTTTGCAAGAATTCGCTTGCAATGGAAGGTATTTGAAAGAGATACCCCAGCGGAACAATGCTCCTACATTCCTTCCCTCAGGGAACATTGTTTGAACCCAAATTCCAGATTTCTGAAGCTATTAGGTATAATTCTCCTTTGGCTTACTCCAACCTTCAGTGCAACTGGCGGCATCGCATTAGGAAAAATCGTTACCACTCAGTTAAGAGAAAATTACCATCCTTAATTGGTGAACCAATCAATGCAAATTGAATTCTGATTTCTATGTTGACTTTAAAGTCCTTCTACCCTTCCTTACTCCTTCCACTCCCAGTTAATCCCAGACAAAAGAGACCCCAAAACCCTATAAACAGAAAAGCAGATGGCCAGAAACTCAACTGCACAATGTCCGCTGACCCTTAACCTCAAATACTTATTCCCAAGTAGATTTTTACTAAATAAACTCCAGTGGATAAACATGTAACCCCCCAGAAAATACATAAACTAAGCCTTCCTGTGCTGTGTCCAATCCACACCAGTGAATTTTTGTCCCCGTGACACCACACAACTGGTATGGGTTGAAGGTTGGGCATAGCATGGTAGAGCCGTATCCATATAGGCTTTGGGCATCCTACAAGTTTGGGTATCTTGAATTATTTTTCTCTTTCTTTCCCCAACTTTAAAGTAAAATAATCACACTTAATCAGCATAAAAGGCAATTAAAATCTCTGTCTCGATTTCCTTAAGTTTTAACAACTAAGATATTGCTCATCAGCTTCACTCGGCCAGTTAAACTGGACTATGAAGCTTAATTAGGCCTGTAAAGAGTTTAGAAATCCTCAAGAGGCAGCGGGGAAGCAGATGTATTATCAGCTTTAACCACAAAACTCTTCAACAACGGGACTTTTAACAAGGAATCCCCTTGTTCAACAGCTACAGCTTGTAAATTAGCTTGCATCAACCAGAATATCTCACTTCCCAGCAGCATGAGGAGGTTTACCTGTACACCAGTATGTCATCAGCAGAGCTGTTATACTGGATCTGGTACATTCGAATCCCGGGGAGGTGATGCTGAGAAGGCCACTGGATGAGCGCAGAGGACGACGTCAGCTCAGCGACCACAACTGCCTTCTCCTGCTGAGCCTTGGTTTCATTTGGGAAGCTTGACTTGGCTGATATGAGGATGTCTGAAGGGCCGGACTCCCCCTCTTTATCGCAGTTGGTGCTGTTGGCAAGGTTGGGGTACGGGGTAACGAGGAGTTCGACAGACGCCGTCGACTCTCCCGCAGCATTTGATGCTATGCAGGTGAACTTCCCTTTGTCAGTCAAGGAAGTAACCAAAATATCTAGAGTACCATTCTTGTAAGAAATCGTCCTAGACGTGTTGGAGACCAGCTTCCCATCAGGTGAGATCCAGCGAACATAGGGATCCGGGTCACCAACAGCTTTACACTTTAAAGAGACGCTTTGGCCTTCCGTCGCCACGAGTTTTGGGGTTCGGTGCGTTATCATTGGGGGTTCGCAGACAAATTCCTCCTCTTTAATGGACCAGAAGTATTTGCCCATCAGTTCTGGGGGAGAGGCGCAGGTTTCGAGGTCGTCTTCTCGAGTGAGGCGCCTCAGCCACACAAGCTCGCAGTTGCAGTGCAAAGGGTTCCCCCCAAAGCTGAGCACCAGGGACGACAGCGGAGACCCTTTGGACTTGGCGTACACGGGTATTCTGGAAAACAAAGGGTCAGGGGGGATCTTTTTCAACTTGTTGGAGGTCATGTCCAGGCGGGCAAGTTTGTGGAGGTTGGAGAAGATTCCCTCTGGCACGAATTCGATGAGGTTATGATCCAAACTGACCGTGTTGACGTTAGACAGTTTGGCAATGGTTTCCCAAGGAACATTAACAAGGTTGTTGTAGGACAGATCCAGGTCTTCAATTGTTTCAATAAAGTCATCCAACGACCCAGGAGAGATATAGTTTAATTGATTGTTACTGAGTATTAAATGCCGAAGGTTAATTAAACCTTTGAAATGGTCTTCATTGATGTAGGTCAGTCTGTTACTATCCAAGTGTAAGGCGTGGAGGCCTTTCAGATCAAAAAATGCGTAAGGCATGATTTGACTTATTGTATTCCTCGACAGCGTCAAATGGATCAGATTAGTCATGTTTGCAAAGTCTTTTCTCCTCAGGGTAGTGATAAAGTTATCCATCAACCTCAGTTCCGCTGTCCTCCTGTCAATACTGGGGGGCACAAAGAGGAGCCCCGTCTTTGTACAGAGAATTGTGAAGGAAGGAGACAGGTTTTGACACATGCATCTTTTGGGACACATCATGGCCTTCACAGCTGTGCTAATAACCAGTAGATAGAGAACCAGCCTTTCCATCGTAAGAAAAAGAACAGACCTAAAAGGATTGGGGGGGGGAGGGGAGATAAAAGGAGGAAAAAACCCAAAAGGAATCCATGTAAATATATTTTAATTGGGCATTAGAAATAGGTTTACACTGAAGCAAGGAGAAACACCTCCTGAGACAGTAACGAAATGAACCACCAATATTAACTTGGATGGCACTGGGTAACCTTGTGTAGATCCAGGCCTGGTGTTGGAACTCTGTGATCACAGAATCCCAGCCTGGTCTGGGTTGGAAGGGACCACAAGGATCACAGAGTTCCAACCCCCTGCTACAGGCAGGGACACCAACCTCCAGGCCTGGAGCTACACAAGGTTGCCCAGGGCCCCAGCCAACCCCGTCTTGAACACCCCCAGGGACGGGGCACCCAACCCCTCTCTGGGCAGCCTGTTCCAGCCCCTCACCACTCTCTGTGTCCCTTCCAACCCAGACCATTCTATGATCTAGTTTGTGCTAGTTTAGCTTTGCTCTCTGCCCGGCAACAAGGTTTTGGGTTGGTTACGAGGCAACAGCCCATCACCGCTGCAGCTCTGGGATGTGCTAATGGGGTTATCGACCTACCAGCAGCTCTCTGCAATCAACAGTGTTGACAATTTAAAGGGTGGAACAAAGCAAGGTGCAAAGCCAAGGGGGAAAAGCAAATACATGACATGTTTTTGGGTAAAAAGTACTGTCTACAGGACTTCTTCTATTCAGATCTGAATGTTTACTTGGGCCAGAACCTCATTTCAACCTTTGCTACTTGGTGATCATTCTGGGCTCAACCTGGGCCCATCCTGGGACCGACCTGTCCTAGGGACCCTGCTTGGGCAGGGGGGTTGGACTCGATGAGCTCTGGAGGTCTCTTCCAACCCCCATCGTTCTGTGATCCTGTCTCTCCAAAAGAAACCTCAGCATTGATGCCCAGAGCCTGACAAATAGATCCCAGGCGTGAGGAACAGCTATTTCACACCATATTTTCTCACACCCTCATCACACAAGAAACACAGCCCAAGATATTTCATCCAAAGGATGCTTTTTTTTCTTTTTTTTTTTTTTCCTTTTCCAAACAAGAAAATCAAATCTGGTATGGGAGGCTACCGGCCGCGGAGCCCGGCTGAGATGAACAGACTGTGCTCCTACATAAACCCAGCGCAGAGTTTGATTGTCACACCGCCATGACAACCTGTTTGTTGCACAAGACAGGCGCTCACCATCTGCAGCAGTAGAGAAGACATACACAAAAAAGGAAGAAATAAAAAAAAAATCATCAAAGCAGCTTTTTCTTGAGGGAGGCTTCATTATTCAACCCTTTTCTGATCCAGAATGAGTTGTCACATTGGGGAAACAAAGTCAAAAACTGTCTTTAATTTACTAAAAATAAATAATAAAGAGGGGGAAAAGGGGTTGGGAAAAAAGGGTGGGGAAGGGGGGAGGGGCAGGGGGGGAAGGAAGGCGAAAGAGGGGGGCGGGGGGGGAAGGAAGGCGAAAGAGGGGGGCGGGGGGGGAAGGGAAGGCGAAAGAGGGGGGTAGGGGGGGAAGGAAGGCGAAAGAGGGGGGAAGGGGGGGAAGGAAGGCGAAAGGGGGGAAGGGGGGGGAAGGAAGGGGAAAGAGGGGGGAAGGGGGGAAGGGAAGGGGAAAGAGGGGGAAAGGGGGGGAAGGAAGGCGAAAGAGGGGGGAAGGTGGGGAAGGAAGGCGAAAGAGGGGGGAAGGTGGGGAAGGAAGGTGAAAGAGGGGGGAAGGGGGGAAGGAAGGCGAAAGAGGGGGGAAGGTGGGGAAGGAAGGCGAAAGAGGGGGGAAGGTGGGGAAGGAAGGCGAAAGAGGGGGGAAGGGGAGGGAGGGAGGGAAAGGGGGGAAATGGGAAAAGGGGGAAAAAGGTGGGAAGGGGAGAAAGGGCGGGGGTGGGGGGTTGAAAACACAGACTTGCATGTCTATGTAAAACCCCCAAATGAAGCTTTGTTAACACACCTACTGTTAACACAGGGACAGGGGGTGTGGAGAACGGGTGTCCAAAGCCCCGCCAGTCTCTGTGTAGAAGCCAGGAACCTAAAGCTCCAGCACTAAAAATAGGAAGAAGGGGTGAGTTAGGGATGGCACGCTGCCGAAGCACTGGGAGCTGCGGCATCCCCACGAGCACACCTGCGAGACGCAGCGCATCTCCCTGCTGGCTTCAGAGCCAGATTACTGCTGCTTTCCATAAAAAAAGATGAGGCAACAGGGTTTCAGATTTCCACCAAAGCACAGCTGGCTTGGCAGCTGGGTGAAGAGGAGCTAACTCAACATCATGGCAGCACTCACAACAGAGCTTTTGGGAGAAAACTCTTGTTTCCTGCTTAGGATGTTGAGTAGAGGTGAGAGCTGCTTTCTTCCATCCCAAGGCAGCGGTCAAGAGGGGTGTGAAACCAAACCTACATCAAATCATAGAATCATAGACTGGTCAGGGTTGGAAGGGACCCCAAGGATCACACAGCTCCAACCCCCCTGCCACAGGCAGGGACACCAACCTCCAGGCCTGGAGCTACACAAGGTTGCCCAGGGCCCCAGCCAACCTGGCCTTCAACACCCCCAGACACGGGGCACCCACCCCCTCTCTGGGCAGCCCCTGCCAGCCCCTCCCCACTCTCTCTGCAAAGAACTTCCTCCTAAGATCTCATCTAATCCTTCCCTCCTTCAGCTTCACTCCAGCCCCTTGTCCTGCCAGTGTCTGCAAACGACTCAGAAAGGCCAGTTTAATTGCACTTTTAAGGCCAGTTTCATATAAGTTACTATTCCCTTCCAGCAATTTTGTCAGCCTCTGGGGGTGAGGCCCTCATTGTTGGTAACGGGCAGGAGAAACAGACAACATGGCCCCTTCCACAATGCCTCTGGAGCCCTTATTAATTATACAATATTCATTATGTAATTAACATCTAAAAATTAAACAAGTAATATAAATAATTATAATTAATATATAATTAAGTCTTAATTATGTATCCATATATGCTAGTTAATTACTTTTAAGAATCAACATTAACTAATATATTTCTTAATATATTAGTTAATCTAGTAGTTATTAGTTATTAATCTATTATTATAGATTATTAGTTATAATAACTACCTAATAAATATGTATTAATATCTGATTACACACTGATATGATATTAAGTATATAGCCAATATATTACATTAACTATATTATTAACTGTATATAATATTTAATATTTGATGTACATTAATATATTCTTTATAATCTTACATATGAAATATATAATTATGTATCGTTATACATTATGTAAAATATATTTTGAATATCTTTAAATATATTTTATTAACTATTTCATATATTATATTATGTTTCATTAACTGTTATATATGTAATATGTTATATGAACTATATTGTTAATATATATTAATTATCTATAATTGACTATATATTATATATTAACAATATTAATATATGTTATATTAGCTATATTGTTAATATATATTAATTATCTATAATTGACTATATATTATATATTAACAATATGTATTTAATATTGAACTAATATAAATATTATATTTGTATTAACAATAAGTTTATATTATAAATAGAAATATAATTGTTTCTATTAGACTTTCATATTGCAGACAACGTCACATTGCTGAAATGCAAACCAAACAAAGACCGCCCCAGCAATCTCTCCTCTTCTTTCTGAAACCCACTTCTATGGAGTTTTTCCTTTAAATCATCATTATGGGCCATTAATTCACACTAACGAGGCTGCGGTCGTTATGTGACTTGATATTATTTAGGAGTTATTCAGCTGTGATGTTGATAGCAAACCACAAGGAGCGGCCTTTAGATGATCGACGCCCCGAGCCATACCTACTATGACACACCAAGCGGAGAGCACAAAAACCCCCTGACCTTACTTGCGGTCTCCTTCTGTAGCCTTAAAAATCCCAGAGGGTCACAGACTAAATCGGAAAAGACCTTTCAGATTGAGCCCACCCGTAAATCTACTGCTGCCAAGTCCATCACTAAACCACCTCCCTGAACACCACTCACGTGTTGCATCGCAGATACTACAAACTGCTAAAGAGAAGAACATCTACTCCCCTCCCCCAGTACCATCCTCTGCCCCTACTCAGGAAGCATTCCTCCCTTAAAATGTCAGCACGGCGCCTGCCCCACATGAAATACAACCTCAAACCCAAAGGTGCTGTCGGGAGGCCAAGAACCCACCGAGATGAACATAAGGTCTGGCTGTAGGAGACGCTGACAATGACTCGGGTTGGAGCGCTCTCCGCTTTGAGTCACCATGGAATCAACGTCAGATTGTGATACCAGGTGTCACAGCGCTGCCGCCTTAAAAATAACTCGATGTGCATCAGCTCTTTCCCCTTGAATGGCTGAAAGAGGGGGGAAAAGTGGGATTTTTATGAAGTAACACCAAGTAATGAAGTGATTGTCCCCCTGTACTGGGCACTGGTGAGGCTGCAGCTCAAGTGCTGGGTCCAGTTCTGGGCTCCTCATCATCAGAAGGACATGGAGGTCTTGGAGCGAGTCCAGAGAAGGGCAACCAGGCTGGGGAAGGGGCTGGAGGGCAAATCCTCTGAGGAGCAGCTGAGGGAGCTGGGGGTGTCCAGCCTGGAGAAGAGGAGGCTGAGGGGAGACCTTCTCCCCACCTCCCCTGCCCTGACAGGAGGGTGCAGAGAGGTGGGCGCTGGTCTCTTCAGCCAGGGGACAGGAGATGGGGTGAGGGGGAATGGGCTCAAGCTGCCCCAGGGCAGGGTCAGAGCAGATGGGAGGGGAAAGTTCTTCCCTGGCAGAGTTGTGGGGCTGTGGAACAAGGGCCTGGAGCAGGGTCAGGGCCTGGAGCAGGGTGCCCAGGGAGGGGGCTGAGTCACCCCCTGGGTGTGTTTAAAAAAATGGGTCGATGAGGTGCTCAGGGATCTGGTTTAGCATAGGACAGGAACAGTTGGACTTGATCATCTTAAAGGCCTTTTCCAACCTTGTGATTCTGTAAAGCATCCACCTACTACTATTAGGCATTTGCTATGAGATGTTCAACACAGTGCTACAGACTCTACTGTTTCCACTCCTTAACCAGCCCAAAATGTTTTACAATCGATGACAGCTAATGACACTCATAACAAGGCTGGCAGACAATAATTTCATTACAAATCCCATGCCACCACCGCTCCCACCATTCAGAGTCTAACAGGCATAAAATTGCACACTCAGTGTGCATGCAGGCAGGTATGTCATTACCCTGACAAAGAAATGATAGCGTTCATAGACAGCATGTTAACAAAAGAATAATATTCAGATGAAAAATCACCTTTGGTTCAATACGAGGAACTGGGGTTGAGTAGGGAAATACATCCCTCTTTCCATGGAAATGTTTCATTCTTCCCCAAACATCCCTCCTTCCCCATAGTTGTGGTTAGCACATAGAAGACGAGTCGCTGAGCAATGGATTTCAGTGCAACCCTTGTGAAGCTAATAGCACTTCTCCTTTCCAACTCCCTGCTAGGGAGCAGAGCTCAACAAAACATCGAGATATATTTATATGTTCTTACACTTTTCTTACTCCCCCCACCCCCTTAATATAATCCCTCTCATCTTTACACACTGCAAAATAAACCAAGTTACCCCCTCCACTAAAACACCCAAAATTTAAACCTGAAGAACACAGAGGATGCTTCAAACCTGTTTTAAGCAAGGCTTTGAACAAATATCTCTGCTTGAAAAGGAAAGTAGAGCACTATCTACGCTCAAACTCAAGCCCTGCTCATTTGCACTTGAGGCATTAACAGGAATGCTTAGATTGGTTTAGTTTTAATGCTTTTGGATGACTCGTTGCTGGTGCTGACAGCTGGAAAGCTAGACAGAGAGAAACCAAATGAGGTTCAACAAAAGCAAGTGGAGAGTCTTGCACCTGGGAAGGAATAACCCCATGGATCAGGGGGTGACCTGCTGGAGAGGAGCTGGGGGTCCTGGTGGGTGACAGGGTGGCCATGAGCCAGCAGTGTGCCCAAGGAGGCCAAGGGGATCCTGGGGGTTATCTAGAGGAGTGTGGCCAGCAGGTCAAAGGAGGTGACCCTCCCCCTTTACTCTGCCCAGGTCAGGCCTCACCTGGAGTGTTGTGTCCAGTTCTGGGCACCCTGGGATAAAAGAGACAGGGATCTCCTGGAGAGCAGAGACTAAAGAGGTGATTAAAGGCCTGGAGCATCTCCCCTGTGAGGAAAGGCTGAGGGAGCTGGGGCTGTTCAGCCTGGAGAAAAGCAGCCTGAGAGGGGATCTGATCACTGGGGATCAATAGCTGAAGGGTGGGACACAGAGGAAATGGCCAGCCTCTTCTCAGTGGCTGTGGGGACAGGACAAGGGGCGATGGCTGCAAGTTGGAGCCCAGGGAGTTCCCCCGCAATGTGGGGAAGAACTTCTTCCCAGTGAGGGAGCCCTGGGACAGGCTGCCCAGGGGGGTGTGGAGTCTCTTTCTCTGGAGATATTCCAGCCCCATCTGGACGCCAACCTGTGTGACCTGTGCTAGGGACCCTGCTTTGGCAGGGGGGTTGGACTCAATGGGCTCTGGAGGTCCCTTCCGACCCCTACAATTCTGTGATCTTGCTTTGGGACCAGCTTTAGGCGTGGCCAGCGTAGAAACAAAGATCTTGACTACAAGCAGATGACCTCTCCATTTCTACCACACAACACCCTTTCTCTTCTCTTTAAGGAGAGCCACCTCGTTTCTCTATTAAATTCCATCTTATTTTGGAAAAGCTTACAGAAAGGCACAGGTTCCAAGAAATCAGGAGTTTGTAAGGAAAACACCCAAACCCAACCCTCCCTCCCTGAGGGCAATGGCCAGGGGATGCCATATCCATCAGCCTAACGATAAGAAACAAGCCCAATGTAAACCATGCGTGTGTATATATATAGCAGTTGTAAAGACTGGCACTTCACCAAGCCCTACCCAAAATCACACCTTAAAAAGTGCAAAGTACTCCAGGTCCTTTGGGATAATTGCCAACTCATCTATTAAAAAGTGCAAGGTACCTCCCCATCCTTTGGGACAATCGCCAGCTCATCCCCTCTCTCCTTGAAGGCCAAATGATTTAGCTTCACAACCCAAAAATGAAGAGTTTTCTTGGGATTTCCATGACACAACCTCTCTGTTTCTCCCACAACCCAACAGTCTCACTCTTCCTTTCACCTCAGACCAGCCCAACATCCACCGGCCCTTTGAGATCACTGGATTTAAGCACATCTTGCCATATAACTGTGTTGTGCAAGGAAGTGACGGAACATTCCTCGTTCATATAAAGCTATAGGAGGCGGCTCGTAATCCAGAGTGCCTCTAATTAATCAATCTGCTCTAAACAGGGAGCCTACTCAACAGGCTCTGTCATCATTCCTAATTTGCCTTAATCACTGGGATGATGTTCAAGCAGCACATTCTTGCCGCAGACACAAAATTCTCGTCGGAAGGCAAAGATGGGTGGAGAAGCAATGGGATCCAGCTGGAGATTGCTGGGTGTATGTTCTAAAGATGATGTAATAGTTCACAAAAGTCAAGGAAGGCAATTAACAGAGGCCTCAGACCCCCAACACACACACACAAATATCTTCAAAAAGGGAGTTAATGTACCACCACATCGCTGTGTGTGTGAGCTTTACCTGGCTTACGCTGCTTTTATCGCTGGTGGGAACACATTGAGGAGCTGGTATGCTGCCTTTGAAGGACAAAAAGGATGCCAAAAGTTAATCTAGACTGACAGGGGGTTGGGTTTCTTTGTTATTCAAAGCACAAAACACGCAGGGAAATGAAAGAAACTCCCGTGTTCGGTGTCACTTTGACCTCTGTAGATAAAAGATTCAGAAGCATTTGAGGGAGGGGGTGTGGAATGAGTAAATAAATCACACTCTTCAAAGATTGTAGAAAATTCAGCATCAAAAGTTACCACCAGGAGCAAACATTCAATATTTAATTAAACAATAAGCTATAGATAATTGTCTAATTAAATATTGAAAAGCCAGATAATATTTAAAAGGCTCCTCTCCCCCTCCCCCCATGCGAGTGATCCCCTCCCCAAAATACAAGAGATGAGACTACTGTCTCACAATTAATTCCTGACCACTTAGTGTTCCTCAGATCAACTGCAAAGCCAAAATCAGCATCGTAAGAGCAGAATTAAGAGGGTTTGGGGAGGGGAGGGGAGGGTTTGGCGGTCTTCCTACACGGGAAGACTCGCGTGCTCTGGCAAGACAGATGGATGGACATTTGGCGAGATGCTCTGCCTTCAACAGAGAGGGAACAAGTCTCTATAATCCTACAAGCATCTGCTGTACAAGGGACAAAACTCAACACCAGCTAGAAAAATCAACTCGCTCTTGGCCCTTAGAGAGCACCTCATTTGCCAACGGCTCCTTGTTAAATGCTCCTAATTTGTGAGATGCCCCTGATCCTCAAAAAAGGGAATGGAGAGTAACACACACAAGCGTTGGGACTGACAGACAGCGAGTTCATTTGCACCCTGAGAATAGGATAAAACCAAGACTGAGTCCTACAACATCTTCCAAAAAAAAAAAAATTGGGGAAAAATTAATCATTTTACAAAATTCTCGGATTCAAAATTTACTCCAGAGCAACCAAAATAAAAGGCTGATAAAATACTAAATTTGACTTTATTCTGCAAAATAATGAAAATTATAGGAAAAACATCTAGAAAAATATAGGAAAAACATCTAGAAAAATATAGGAAAAACATCTAGAAAAATATAGGAAAAACATCTAGAAAAATATAGGAAAAACATCTAGAAAAATATAGGAAAAACATCTAGAAAAATATAGGAAAAACATCTAGAAAAATATAGGAAAAACATCTAGAAAAATATAGGAAAAACATCTAGAAAAATATAGGAAAAACATCTATAAATGTTGTCTAAGGAGACAAACCAACCAAGAGCATCTCTGAGCCTCTGGAGCTTTGCTTGCTAGAATTAAAAATTCCAAGGGGAGAGGGAGAAAAGTAATAATAAGAAGAAAAAGGTTGTGTTTTAGTTGTGCTGGTTGAACCAGGACATTAGGTTTTCGTTGTTGGTTTTGGTGGGTTTTTTTCCTTAAAAACTGTTTCAAATTGTCTTATAAAGCTATATTCTGCCTTCATGCTGCCCTTATGCATAATTCACACCACAGGAGCTGTCGCAACCAAGACAGGCTATTAACGAGGGCAAATTAGCTCTGGTTTTGGAGCTTATCTTGATTTCTGCAGCCACTTCACGATGACCTGAGCAACAATAACCAAATAAATAAATAAATAAGGCTTCAATTCCTCAACAAGGCCAAGAAATACCAACAAAAGATGCCATGTAACGCAGTGATCTCAACCCTGGCCAAGAGCACGGGGCGGATTGGACCAGTTAGTTAATCACCCACCATCTACAGTGGTTTCTTTTGCAGAGCTCTGGTGCAGCCAAAAGGCATTTTATTGTACTTTAATTTTTAAAAATATTTTTACTTACTTATTTTACTTATTTTACTTATTTTACTTATTTTACTTATTTTACTTATTTTACTTATTTTACTTATTTTACTTATTTTACTTATTTTACTTATTTTACTTATTTTACTTATTTTACTTATTTTACTTATTTTACTTATTTTGATTTTATATTTGATTATATTTTTGTTTATTTTTAAGTTTATTCTTCTGTTTTTTGGTTTGGTTTGGTTTTTTTTTGTTTCTTCCCTGCTGGAGAAATTCCTTAAATGACAGTGCTTGGAGACAAAATATTTTTAGAAATGAAAAGCACACTGCTGAGCATCTCCCGTGAATGTTTAATCAGTGCTCAGCGAGCCTGCCTGAATACGGTTTACAAATGTTTGCATCCAAATATGGGCTTCTTTTTATAATTTTAATTTTTTTTAAAAAAGCATCATACTGATCACACTGCTCCACTCACTCTGAGGTCAAACCTAGAAGACCTCAGTCTAGATGAAGGGCCACGAAGATGCTCAAAGGGCTGGAGCAGCTCCCCTACAAAGAGAGGCTGGGGGAGCTGGGCTGGTTCAGCCTGGAGAAGAGAAGGCTGTGGGGGGACCTCATTGCAGCCTGCCAGTCCCTGAAGGGAGCAGAGGAACAGGAGGGGAATTGGCTTTTTAAGAGGGTGGACAATGGCAGGACAAAGGGAATGGATTAAAGCTAAAGGAGGGGAGGTTTAAATTAGATATTAGGGGGAAGGTTTTTTACAGAGAGAGTGGTGAGGGGCTGGAACAGGCTGCCCAGAGAGGGGGTGGGTGCCCCATCCCTGGAGGTTGGTAGTCCTGCTTGTGGCAGGGGGGTTGGAGCTCTGTGATCCTTGGGGTCTTCCATGGTTGGGTGAGATACATCAACACATTGGTCCTTAGTGTTTTCTTGGGGAGGAGGTGTCCAGACAACCAAAACAGAGATGAAAAGAGGAAAACTCTATCCTAAAAAACAAGTGATGCCAACACCTCTTGCAAAGCTTTAGCATGGGGGGTAGGGGGAGGGCAGTTCTTGCCCTTCATCTCTTGTGTCGCCTTAGAGTTTTATGAACACTGGAAGGTTAATTAGTGTCAAGATGCCTCTGCCAGGGATTGTTACCAGAGATTGTTGTAGTTTTGAGAGGCTGGGTTCTAGTGGAAAAGGGAGGGGCTGCAGGGCTGGGGGGCTGCAGGAAGCAGCAGCCAGAAGCTCTCTGCAGGCCCAAGAGAGTACCAAGAGGTCTCTGTGTGTGTGTATATATATATATTTTTATATATATATTTATATATATATATTATACACATATATAAATACTTTAAATAAATACACTAAAGTATATTTATATATTATACATTATATGTAAAAATGAAAAATATGTAAATATATATAAACAAATATATATTTAGTTGCAGTGTAACTTTACCATGTCACCATTAAGCAGATGCAGAAAGGGTTATCACAAGTCAAAAGCTAGGTGGCAACATAATCCACAGGAGAGTTAAAAAAATGGTTGAGGTATTTCAAAGCAGCTTTAAAAAAAAAAAAGGCCAAACAAACCCAAAAACAACACTGTTGATCTCAAAATTCCTGACAAATCTGAAGAGGGGTGAAATTTTAACTGAGGCCTTTTGTCAGATTGACAGCTTAATTGCCTTGCTGAGGAAGACAATAACTGCAGTGGGTGGACTGAGCTGGAAACAACTGAGCTGTAGGATTTAAAGTCCAAGATGCTGCATGATAAACAACACAGAAGAGGATGCCTTGAGCAGATCAACTCAAGGATGAGGGTGCTGGAGCATCACCGTGTCCATCACACCTCAACAGCTCTTGGAGTATTGCACCACAGCTGAGCTCACCGAAACTTCACCTTACTCCCCCAGAAAACTGTATTTGTTCATCATTTTCAAACAGAGCCTGCAATAAATCACCTTTGGCTTCACCGTTTGAACAATGCAGCTCATTAAGTCAGCAGGAAAAGGTGCAGTGGGCAGCATTTCCCAACCTGGTTGGGAACAAGCTAAGCTAACGCAAAGATCATAGAATCCCAGCCTGGTCTGGGTTGGAAGGGACCCTTTCTGGGCAGCCTGTTCCAGCCCCTCACCACTCTCTCTGCAAAGAACTTCCCCCCAATCTCTCCTCTCACCCTTCCCTCCTCCAGCTTCACTCCAGCCCCCTTGTCCTGCTGTTGTCTACCCTCTTAAAAAAGCTGATCCTCCTCCAGTTCCTCTGCTCCCTTCAGGGACTGGCAGGCTGCAATGAGGTCCCCCCACAGCCTCCTCTTCTCCAGGCTGACCCAGCCCAGCTCCCCCAGCCTCTCTCGGTAGGGGAGCTGCTCCAGCCCTCTGATCATCTCCCTGTCCCTCCTCTGACCCCTCTCCAACAGCCCCACATCTTTCTGGCATTGAGGCCCCAGCTCTGGACACAGGACTCCAGCTGGGGCAGAGCAGAGAGGGACAATCCCCTCCCTGTCCCTGCTGCCACCCCTCTGCTGATGGAGCCCAGGATCCCATCTCCCTTCCCAGCTGCAAGAGCCACTGCTGGCTCATGGGAAGTTCCTCATCCCCCATGACACCCAGGTCCTTCTCCTCAGGGCTGCTCTCCAGGAGCTCTTCTCCCAGTCTGTAAATACATCTGGGATTCCTCCAGCCCTAGTGCCACACCTGACACTTGGCAGTGTTGAACCTCATCAGGTTCACCCAGGCCCAAAGATGCCAAGTCCCCTTCTAGAAAGTGACAGTTATCTTTCAGATCATGTTTGGGATGAGTTATCCTCTGATCAACAGTTTATCCTTAAGAGACTGCAGGCAACTCATCTGCATGTCTGTGCTGCTTTTTGAAAGCTACGTTTCATTTTGGCTGGTTAATATTTGATCTATTCTACGCCCTCCTGAAATCTCTTTAAGTGGGATTCAGGAGGTGCATGGCTTCTAAACGCTGACATGCAGCTTGTAACAGCTCCAGAACTCCAAAGGACCCATAATTCCATCAGAGGGATTAAAACCCAGCAAGAAAAACATTAAAACCTCACCCACACACACAAAAAAAAATACCTTCTGACTGACAGCAAGAGAAGTGAAGTGTTTCAGAAAGGGAGTTTGCAAGAGCTTGAGCAAAATATATAAGGTTTGAGGTCCAGGGAGAGACAGGATTAGGGAGGAATTAAGTATCTCCAAAGGTGATTTCCATTTCCAAAAGTCATACTCAGGTCCAAAAATACTTTGTGCTAACACATCATCCTTTGTGAGCACCATAAAAGGTTTAAGGCAAGTCCAAGTAAACCACTTAGAATTTGGGAGCTTTTGAGCTAAAATAACAGTTCCCTTCCAAAAACCTTTCTCTCAGAGACACAGCAGCCCAAGTGCACGAAGAGAAGCCAGAAACTGGGGAGAAAGGCTGAAATAGCATCAGTGGTCAGGGCCTAGCAAAGCTTCCCCTAAATATTCCCCCCTAACGCTCCTTGGGTGCATAATCTTCAGACCTACAGACCTTCATCTGTTAAAGACATCCTGAAACATTTCTCAAAGCCAACTGATTATGTGCCCTTTGCTGCCTTCTACTTTGGCAAGAAATAGTTCCTTCAAGTTTTAAAACTCAGAGAGAAACCTCTACCTGTCAAACTAGAGGACCCTGAAAAGCAAGAAGAAAATTAGTGGGCAGCTACAGAAATAGGAACCCTAATATTCAAGACTAGGTCAGCACATCAAAGGAGGTGATCCTCCCCCTCTGCTCTGCCCTGGTCAGGCCTCACCTGGAGTGTTGTGTCCAGTGCTGGGCTCCCTGGGATAAAACAGCCAGGGATCTCCTGGAGAGAGTCCAGAGGAGGCTATGGAGATGCTGAAGGGCCTGGAGCATCTCCCCTGTGAGGAAAGGCTGAGGGAGCTGGGGCTGTTCAGCCTGGAGAGAAGCAGCCTGAGAGGGGATCTGATCACTGGGGATCAAGAGCTGAAGGGTGGGACACAGGGGACATGGGCAGCCCCTTCTCAGTGTCTGTGGGGACAGGACAAGGGGCAATGGCCTCAAGTTGGAGCACAGGGAGTTCCCCCCAGTCTTGGGAAGAACTTTTCCCCAGTGAGGGTGAGGGAGCCCTGGGCCAGGCTGCCCAGGGGGTGTGGAGTCTCCTTCTCTGGAGAGATTCCAGCCCCGTCTGGACACCGCCTTGTGTGCCCTGTCCTAGGGACCCTGCTTTGGCAGGGGGTTGGACTGGGTGATCTCTGGAGGTCCCTTCCAACTCTTACCATTCTGTGAATCTAAGTCTTTCGAAGCTGGAAGGTTTCTTGAGGATCTCTCAACATTTCCTGGCTGTGACCTATAGACACTTGCATTGTGGTTAACGAGACGTAGCGCTCTGACTGCAGGACCACTCGGGTTCTCGTGGCTGGCACGTAGCTCAGATATTTATTTCCCTTCCTTGCTCAGATGGAAAAATGCCCAGGTTAATCTTCTGTGCTGCAATAACCTCCTTTTTATCTCCAGTGCCTGTCTCTTTTGTGCAGACACAAGCAGAACCTCGCGGCGCTATCAAAATAAGTAATAATAGCGGCGCTCGTTAAGGGAGCGAGTTGTACTAAATTAGTCTGAAGGCTCGTGTCTCAACCAGGGAAAATAAAATCGCTGCAATTTTCAGATCAAGCAAGACCAGACCTTTTCATCACATCTTTATACTCTCAAAAAAAAAACCCACCAAAAGAAACCCAGGGGCTGTTTTACCAAATACTCTGTCTTAAGGGGGAAAAACCCCACCCTTCATTGGAGGCTTTCATGGGTTTGATGGGTGAGAAACTTAACATGAGCCAGCAGCGGCTCCTGCAGCTGGGAAGGGTGGTGGGATCCTGGGCTCCATCAGCAGAGGGGTGGCAGCAGGGACAGGGAGGGGATTGTCCCTCTCTGCTCTGCCCCAGCTGGAGTCCTGTGTCCAGAGCTGGGGCCTCAATGCCAGAAAGATGTGGGGCTGTTGGAGAGGGGTCAGAGGAGGGACAGGGAGATGATCAGAGGGCTGGAGCAGCTCCCCTACCGAGAGAGGCTGAGGGAGCTGGGCTGGTTCAGTCTGGAGAAGAGAAGGCTGGGGGGGGACCTCATTTCAGCCTTCCAGTCCCTGAAGGGAGCAGAGGAACTGGAGGGGAATGGGCTTTTTAAGAGGGTAGACAATGGCAGGACAAGGGGAATGGAGTGAAGCTGAAGGAGGGAAGGATTAGATGAGATTTTAGGAGGAAGTTCTGTGCAGAGAGAGTGGTGAGGGGCTGGCAGGGGCTGCCCAGAGAGGGGGTGGGTGCCCCGTCCCTGGGGGTGTTCAAGGCCAGGTTGGCTGGGGCCCTGGGCAACCTTGTGTAGCTCCAGGCCTGGAGGTTGGTGGCCCTGCCTGTGTCAGGGGGTTGGAGCTCTGTGATCCTTGGGGTCCCTTCCAACCCAGACCATTCTATGATTCTATGATCTTCTGAATTGTTTCTGTCAGAGAACCCATTCCCAGTCTTAAGCCCAGTACAAACAGAACAACAGACCAGCAAAATCCCAACAGGAATTGAAGGATCTGCACACTTAGACTTGACTAACGGTTGCACTACACCAGTAAATCCAGGTTATTGCTGTGGTTCTAATTGCAGTGAGTATCTCCCAAACATCCTTTATCTTCTAACAGTGTCCTTCACAAAAAGAAAAACCCAACCAAAAGAGAGAGCAACGCACATGGCACCATGATAATAAGAACAACTTGCTGAGGTTAGGTCAGATAAGATGTCAAGTCAGGCCTAACAAACTAAGCTAAGCTCTGCAAGATACAGGTGTTTGAAAAAAGCCTGGGAAGGAGCGTTCATCTCAAATGGAAACGACCATCTAAGTGCCTGAAGTCTTTGCAGAAGCAAGAGGAGTTGCTCCTCCTTCTAGACCCTTCACCACCTTCATTGCCCTTCTCCAGACGTGCTCCAAGGAGATGGTTCTTTTGGGAGCGGAGAACAGATTGCTATCAAGCTTCAGAAAAGAGATCCCAGCATAGCTTTGCTCCTGTCAGGTAGGGTTTTACTCGGAGCACAGAGCCAAAGATGGATCTTAACGCCATGCAAGCCACGTCTTCTCCTCACAGTGACATCCTTCTGTTGAGCAACACTTACACATCCTCAGCTCCGAGAGGGTCAGATATTAAATATCACACTGCCGAGGGCGAGATGAATTATCTAAACGCTGTAATGGATTAATGATCCTGGAAGCAGAGGGTAGGTCAAGGGCCAGAGCGGGACAGACAGACACTACCTCATCTGGTGTTTAGAGAAGCACGCGAGTCACACCTTTGACCACGGCAGAGAGAATGTGCACCGAGCGGAGGGGGGACGATTGGCAATTTGTGGTGTGTAATTACTGCAGATGAAGAGGGCGAGGATAACGAGCACACCAAGGGAGCGAAGCTGCAATCCTGGAGCACAGGGAGGGTGCTAGAGCTGAAGGATGCTCATTAAACAGGGAGAGAAGAGGCACAGTGCTGTAAGGGTAGCAAAACCCACACCCGACCGCTCAGCACATAACCCAAGCCCACGCCACGGGCTGGAAAACCCCAGGGCTATTTTTCTGTAGAGCAAAATGACCTCTCAGCTCACAGCCAGGCGCTAATTCGGGGGGCCAGGAGTGCTACTTTAACACATGAAAAGCAGCATCCAGGCTGCAATCCTATGAAATTACAGTGGAGAGGACTCATTAAGAGTCCTTTA
Source organism: Hypotaenidia okinawae (assembly GCA_027925045.1). Classification (NCBI taxonomy): domain Eukaryota; kingdom Metazoa; phylum Chordata; class Aves; order Gruiformes; family Rallidae; genus Hypotaenidia; species Hypotaenidia okinawae. The sequence continues at coordinate 700,406 of BSDF01000031.1, read as the reverse complement.
GCAAGTTTGCCTGCCTCTCACTTAAATGATTATATCACCTGGAGAAGTGTTAATGAAACCCTTGAAGTAAAATTCGTCTCTGTGCCCAGGCAGGGAGAACGGTGCTTCAGGTGAAGCTAAATCCTTCCTCTTAATAATTTAAGGACATGCCAGTTTACCAGACAACCTGTCATAAGAATGAAAGATGGCAAATTAAGCTCTTGACCATCAACTCTCGCTCTAGTGAATCTTGCACTAGGATGCCAAGGTAAACCCGAGGTCTCCTCCAAGCCCACATGCTTGTGACAAGCACTACCCACCGGGGTTGTCTCAAAATGGGGATGTTTTGATCAACATCCATCAGTCTTGCAAGCTTCCTCTGAACAAACACGATGACAGACCAGTGCATCATCTGGCTGCCTTTCAACACACACTGATGTGGAGCATCATGGTTTATCTCCTTGTTCTGCAAGCTTCCCCCACCCAAAAAAAAACCCCACCCAAACCCCCTGAAGTGGTTTAAAACCAGCACATCCTCAGCAGAAAATGGACCAGAAGACAATTTGGGGGCTGCCAAGTCTACTAGATGTGCACCAAGGCAAAATCTGGGTTCTTTACATACATGTTGGCATCAGCAACTGCCTCATCCCTCCACATGAAGTGGAGGTGGAGGTGTTCTGGGGCACAGAAAAAGCCACCAAATTAGAAGAGGAAAGAAATCTATTTTAAGGGGGAAAAAAAAAAAAAGAGAGAGAGAAGAGATTCCCATGAAAGTAAACACCTCATGACATTCCTTCTAGAGGTATACCTAGGAGGTATCATTTCAGCCAGGACCATGTAAGAAGGTCCTTTCCTCATCTGAATTCCAAGCAAACCCATTGAAGGCATCATCTTCTACAAATCTGTCCCCATTCAGCCCCAAAATATTTCCTCATCTTACTTCCCTATCTGCTTGGGCAAATGATGTCCCATTATTGAATAATAATGCAGTTTCTAGCACACAGAACTTCAATATAAACATAATGTATTTAATATAATATTTATTTCTGGTTTATTTATTTCCCCCCAACCAACCAAGGCTGGACTTTAGATTATTTAACATGCTGTAATATTTTCTTCATAACTCTCACATTTTTATGTTGTAGGGAGATGGGGAACATGAAATAAAACCCTGTCACAAAACCCAATCCAAAAGGAAAGTGAAAAAATGTAAAAAAAATACAAAAGACAAAAAGCTGCTGGGGAACAAATGCTCCATTTTTAAATTTACAGGGATGGTTTCCTTTTCATTCTGGAATAGAAAAGGGAAGAGGGAAGAGTGCGCCACAAAGAGGCGGCATAATCCAAAACCACACTGCCTCTACATGAGCACAAACTACTTAATCTGAATTACATTCCCAGCAGATTATTTAAAGTGTGCTTAATCCTCGTGGGACCACTTTTAATCCCAATTTAAACAGCTGCAAATCGGGATTAGCTGACTCCACTCATCTCCAGTGACTCAAGTGCGCTGTTGTCGGCCCAAACAAAATCATCCCCTCAGGGATTTGTTTTGCTTTAGCTCCCTCAAAGTTAAAGCCAATTAGTTAATGCCACAAAGCTGTTGGTTTAAGAAGGTATAAATACATATATATGAGACCAAGAAGATATAAATATCTTAAGAAGATATATATGTATGCAATACCTATAATTTATATATCTTAAGATATATGTATATCATATATATCTTAAGAAGATATATATATATATATGACCAAGTAAAACAGCTAACCTCTATAGAAACTGCTGTGTTTTCTCTCTCTGTGAGAGCAGATGTTGTAAAACAGGAGAAGCTTGCACCAAGAGAAGCACCTCCGATTTGCATACACCACTTGTGGTGAAGCTACAGAGGGATTCCAAATCCCTGGAAAATTAACTCAGTTGAGGCCTTTACTCACATCTACCCCATTAAATGCCCAAACATTTCCCCATTCTCACATCCATGCGTGCCCATCAACTGAACTCAGTCATTCCCAAACTATTGGATAATTGTGGAAAATCGTGTCATGTTTTGAGCATCTCTAGAGAAAATCCCATGAAGAGCTAAGAAATGACATGTCTGAAGCCAGTCACACTCGGTAGCATCATCATTTATCCCAAGCATCAGCATTTATTCCAAGAGCAAGGAAGATTAGGAGGAGAAACGTGCTGTGGAGACCACACAACCTCTGACTTGGACAGGGGAGGGTCCCTGTGTTGGATGGCTCTTCTGACAAGCCAGGACAGCAGCAGGACAAGCATTGGGACAGCAGCCAGGTAAGCAGCCAGGAAAGCTGTCTCAGACATTTATGGAGATGAAAGCTGACCTCTTGCTCAACTGAAGACCAAGAAGAGGGGGACAATCCCAAACTCTTGACCAGACTCATGGAGAGCCCACCAGTCCCACTGCACACATTCCAGCTCTGCCTTCCCCACAGCACTTTGGGAAGTCCTTAGGCATCCTTTATTTTAAAACCTCTCCTATGAGGGCATACTGCGAGGGTTGGACTGGAGAAGACTCCAATGAGACCTTACCATGGTCACTTAAAGAGGGGATTATGAGAGTGATGAGGACAGACTTTTTAGATGGGCCTGTAGCGACAGGACAAGGGGTCATGGCTTTCAACTGCAAGAGAGATTTGGATTAAATACAAGGAAGAAATTTTTTATGCTGAGGATGACAATGCTTTGGCACAGATCGCCCTGAGATGTGGCCATGCCCCATCCCTGGAAGCGCTCAAGGTTGGGTCGGACAGGGCTCTGAGCAATCCAGTGTAGTCAAAGACATCCCTGGATCATCACAGGGGTGGGTTGGACTGAGATGACCTTTAAGGACCTCTTCCCAAACCAACTACTCTACGATTCTATACAAATCTCTCTCCCCAGGCTAGTTTTTTTGCATGATCAAGATGCAAAGTCACCCTCTGAGCCACACCTTATTGGGCAACATCCTCTTCTGGGAGCTGACAAGTACCACATCCCTTGCTACCCGGGTGAGCTGAGAGGTATCAGGCTCATCACCAACTACCACAACTGTTCCCTTTCTTTTTTCCAGGGAGTCTAAGACATGCTTTTACTCTACACTTACCACAGTAACATCTCAAACACTTGCAAGAAGCACATTTCGCTCTACCGCTGAACAGCATCACGTTTTGTTCTCTCTCCTACAAAGGGAAAGAAGCAGGCTTGTGAACAAAATCCAGCTTCGTTAGTCTCTGCAATTAATGAGAGTCTCTTTGGGTCCCGGCTAGCGATTGATTTTCCCAACCCAGCATCTTAGAATTCATCTTGCTTCAAAGGTTAATAAACACCTTGAGAGAAGAACCCCAGCGCCAGGGTTTTGTTCAGCAGCAAAAGCCACAGAAATATTAGAAAATATACTGGGAAGAGGGCAGGGGGGAAAGAGAGGGTGGAATTTAAGTGGGAAAACAGGAAGGAAAGATATTTTATCCGTTGAATTCCCTCGCATATTTTACCTCACACATTTAACTGAATTTAAGTGGAGAAAATCTGAAAGAAGGATATTTTATCCCTTGAATTTCCTTATATATTTTACTGATTTTAAGTGGGGAAAATAAGAAAAAAAAGAGGTTTTATCCCTCGAATTCCTTCACACATCCTACCAAGGGATGCAGATGCTGACTAGAACCACCCAGTATAAACATATATCCTGCTAGCTTTTCATATTAATACAATAAACACGTAAAAAAAACCCTGCTTTGACAGCCTCTTTTTTCAGGAGGATTTGATAAATTGGTGTTTTATAGGCTCAATTTTAAAAGGTTCATTTTTAACACCATCTAAAAGGCAGCAACTATTGTATTTACATGGCTGCGACGGGTGAATCAGCTTTTGTAAAAAACCTTTGCAAACAGCTGAAAAGGAGGAAAATGAGATAGAGAAATAATGACTATTATACAGGGAGAAAGCAACTTTGAAAGATACAGTGAATATATATATATATATACACCTATCTCAGGGAAAGGCATTCCCATCCTCTTGTTAAATTCAAATGTGCTTTGAGATGCAGGAAAGTCTCTTTTTTTTGGTGGTCTTTGGTTTTTTTCCCCCTCTTTCTGAAAGCACCCAGACAAAGGCAAATAGCTCCTGATAGCACCTACACCACGGAGAAGATGTAAATGGGAAAAGCAGACCTGAAAGTCTAGGCATGGATCTTCTCTCTCCTGGAGCATTTCCAGGATTATATTCCAGGGAGGAAAAAGGGAGGGTTATATTCCAGGGAGTAACGAAGAGCATGAACACTGAGGTTTTACCCTACTAGAGCAGAAGCTGCTCGATATCCCAGGGTTGCCATGTCTCACAATTAGCTACGTTTTGGCATCCAGAATCCTCCTGAACTGACCTTATTTGCAAAGCAACAATCCTCCCCCAGACTGTAGCTGGGAAGTCTTGTACCAATTCCCCACTCTGCCCCAAAAAATGATGCCACTCCTCTACTGGGTAGAGATTCCTGTGTGGAAAGCTTTGTAGGGCTGCATGGCAAGGCAACATGGTCCCCACCATGGACCAGGCAAAGAGAAGGCATCTCCAAGCCAACACCTCCACTATTACTCCTCCCAAATGGCTGGTTGGCTCCAAAGAGCCGTGGATGAGCTTCTACATGAGTTTTGCCAACAAAGACAATCAACCCCAGAGAGAAAACCCAATTTCTGCATAATTAATAGACCCTGTAACCCATCACTCATGGTGCCTATGGGCTGTCTAAATTCTGGGGATGCAGAACGACCTGCACACAACTCCTCCAATACCACAGCTGGAGGCTGAGAACATTTAAGTGCCTTTTAATAAACAATCAGGGAACAGGACCGAGCATTTCTGGGCTTAATAGTGTTACCACCTTAATAGGGTTTGGATTTATTTCCCAGAGTCAGAAGGCCTGGGAAGAGATGTTCATCAGCATCTTGCAACCTAACAGTCTGGATAAGCCTCTCCTGCTCCTTCTCCGTGCCTCCCCTTCCAAATGTGGATACCTTTTGAAGCCCTGCTACATAGGATTGACACCCAGAGCTTTCCAGGCAAAGGGGTACATTCCTTCTGAAAGTGTATTCCCACTGGAAACACCCTTGGAGACTTCAGGGACCTGAAGTTTCCCACTAAACATGCACAAAACCATCTGTTTGGTAAAGCAAACACCAGTGAGGAGACCACAGGTCTCATCAGGAATACATATATTCATATAAAGCAAATTATTTTCCCAGCTACATACTGTGCAGCCACAGGAAAAGCCACTTTAAACTATCCACATCTCCATCTGCCCTTCTCCACACCACCCACATGAGCTATTTGTATATTTATTGCATATTTATATAGCACACCTCAGTGGGATGCTCCATATGCCACCGACGTGCGTGTCCTTTCAATCTCCCAGGTCTACACCTCCCTTGTGTGCGACACCAGACGCACACACACACACGAAAAACCCCTCAACAAAGAGGAAACCAGCCCTCCAAAAGAGGGGGGCGGAAACTGGCCCATCTCATTGTAAACTGACCACATCTACTGCTGCCCATTATTTCCTTCCGTGGCACACTGTTCAGGTCACGCATCATGCTAACAGTCTATTTAATTTGGTCTCTGGCTGCGAGGTCCAAGAGCTGCTTACCTTTCAATCCCTAATTTTGCTGAGGAAACAGAGCATCATGATGCTTCAAGCCCTAATTTTGCTGAGGACGTTTCCTCTGCTACAGCCATTTCCATGGGCAGCAAAAATAAACGGGCAAAATTGTTTAAAGATCTCACTCTGCTTCCATCCAATGGCAGGAAGGCAGCAACTAGAACCTTCCCTGGGAATCTAGCATCATCCCCTTTATTTAACCTCATGGCAGCAGAGGTCAGTCCCAGCACTCAAAGAGCGTGGCCATCAAACATCCCCATGCAGCATCACTTCTGGCTTGACCAGCGCCATTGCCCTTGGTACATCCCTGAACCACGTCAGGCAGGAGCAATATAGATGCCCTGAGGTTTCCAGATGAATGAGCAAAGACCCACTTTGATGCTCTGTGTGTGATAAGATGTTCTTCTAGCGTCACAGCAAGTGCAGAAGCCACCCAGGACCCAAACAAGTTTGCTTTCAGCTGGATATAGAAGATCTTGCAAGCTCACATAGCTCAAGGAACATCTCACCCAAGGACTTCAACACCTTTCCCCCTCTCCTTCTACCATCAAAGGATCAACAAGCTAAAGAATTCCCATATGGCCAGCACTTGCCAGAGCAGAGAGGCTTTCCAAAGGATGCAGCAACATCCAAGAGCCATTAGTTCCTCACAAATTCGGCACGGAGATGTCTGAGTGGAAACACGACCTTCCGAAAGACCTCTTGTTACCAACAGCAGGCAATGATTCTTCATCAGACCAGCACCCCCAGAAGCATCCAGCTGACCAGAGGCTTAGAGAAGCCCAGAACAGTCTCCAAGTAAGCTGGAAAAGATCTACTTCAGGCACAGAGCTGCTCTGGCTGTAACTCACCAGGATGCAGCTGCGTTAGCACAGCTCTGCACCCGAGGTTAATTATCTTTGGCTGATTCACCTCCAGCAGTGTGCTGACACAGCTGAACCCAGCCTCAGAAATAACCCTGAGGTGTCTGCAGCAGCACTGCGTTTACACAGCAGAACCCTACCTGGAGTGGCTTTGGTAGTTTTAGGGAGTGTGTGAACTGTTAAAAGCCAAACTTAGGTCATTCCTCCTTAAAAAAAAAGGATATATAACTGGACATCAGCAGCTTCCAGGCCCCTTGGTGAAAGATGCAGCCTACCCTCTGGTTGCCAGAGCAGCAAAGTTAAATGGCTTATGTAGGACAGCTGCAGATATAGCAAATAAAAAACCCAAAAAACCCAAACAAAACTCAGAAAATTCCCCCCAAAATTCCCCAAACAAAACAAAATGTACCCAAAAAAAAATCCCACACACAACATCAAAACACAGCCCACACACCACCACGTCCTCACAAAGGGAGGGAGGAAAGGGAGGGAGGCATATCTCCCACCACCCAAAAAACCATCCAACCCACAAAAAAAACCCAACAAACCCGAAACAAAAAGAAGCCCCAAACTAGTGAATCAGAAGCAGGACAAGGACCATCATCCTCACTCTTCACAGACAGGATTGATCTACATTATAAAGCAAAAACTTCATGCAGACCAACCCACCAATCCCTGCAGATATTCGCAACAGGCTCTTTTCCTCCTGTACCCAGCTCCAATTATTCCCATCCTTGACTATCTGGATGCTGCTTCCTCATCATCCCTAGCTCATTTTTAGGGATGGAGTGAAGCTGAAGGAGGGAAGGGTTAGATGAGATATTAGGGGCTGCCCAGAGAGGGGGTGGGTGCCCCATCCTTGGGGGTGTTGAAGGCCAGGTTGGCTGGGGCCCTGGGCAACCTTGTGTAGCTCCAGGCCTGGAGGTTGGTGGCCCTGCCTGTGGCAGGGGGTTGGAGCTCTGTGATCCTTGGGGTCCCTCCCAACCCAGATCAGTCTGGGATTCTATGATTCTACGATGTTTTTTCATCCTGTTGCAAGGCAATAACCAAGATGGACTGCTACACAGCGTGTAACATACCAGCAGAGAACGGTACCACTTATGTGGCGCATACATAAGCAACATCTATAACATGAAAGGACCCCTTCTTCCCCCAAAAAGCCATTTGAACAATTCACAGTCCCTCCATTTTCCACATCCTCCACTTTTCCCACCCATCTAAGCCAAACACCCACCCGAAACCCACGAGTTTGCCAAAGAACTCCCAGCCAGCGCTCACAGTGGTGCTAATTAGCAAGGTGTGGGTGCTAAATTGGAAGTTCGGGGTGGGGGGAGGTTGGGGGGAGGGAGGAAGGAATGATGAAATTAGCCAAGAGGAATGAGTTCAGAAACCACAGAAAACCCAGAGCTATTATAAAAATATTCCTAGAAGAGGCATTTTATTTCAGAAGGGAAGAAGGAAGCGAGAGAAGCGTCGATTTGGGGTTACATTAACGCAGGAAAAAGCACCCAGTCTTGTTTGGTTTTCCCCCATTCTGGCTCCTTTAATAGCACTACTGATTTCCTCTGCCTGGGTATGATTAGTCAGGGGTTGGGGAACCCCCTCTTTCTCTCTGCTGGAACATGATTTGCAATTCAGATCTTAGTTGCGACTGGAGGAAGAACATTTTCATTTAAAAAGGAAAAAAAAAAAGAGCAGAATTGGAGGAAAAAAACCCAAATTTAAGGCTTCAAAATGAGAATTAATTAAACATCCATCAGAGGCACAATCTGCAGTTTGAGGAGACCCATCAGGTACCTTGAAATGAGAGCGGCGTCATGAAGAACCAAAGACTTGCCAAGATTTCTTCCCCTTTTCTTGATGCATATATATATGTGTGTATGTATATAATTTTTCTCCTTAATACAAGTAATTTCTGGGCAACACATCCAAGCCCAGCATCCCTCTGACCTGGGGATTCAACAAATCACACACTGCTGAAGTATCAGCCATCCTAAAAAGACAACCAAATTATTTCAGGGGTGAAACATGACCTAAAAAAAACTCAGACCTGCGCTAGGTAACATGAGCATTGGGATGAAAATTGATGAAGCATTAAAAAAAAAAAAAAAAAAGAGTATTTTTGGAGCAGACCCTGAGAAGGTCCCAATATTTACATCTGGTAGGACAGCGCTGCTGTACCATGCTCTGCTCATGGCCATCCAAGAAAACAGGTGGGTTTTGAAGGCCTCCTTCCAAAGGGTAAAAGGAAGCAAAAGCTGAAAGGTAAGGATGCTGCAAGAAAAGGCAGCAAGCACCTTTCCCAGCATTACACAGCAGGCATGGACAGGGCCCCTCTCCTACATGTCCCAGCCAACCATGGGTCAAGACCATGGTCGAATGGTTTCTTTCAGCCAGGATCTCCTCTTTCTCTGCATTAATTCTACAAATAAAGCAAACATCTTGGCACAAGAATCCAGACACGCACAAAAAAATGCTGTACTGGTACTCATTCTCATGCAAATATCCCTTGGAAATACAAAACCAGGGTGGGGGTGAGCCCCTGTAAATGAGCATCCAAGCCCTAGGGCATTCCTGCTAGTCAAAGTAGTCCAAGGAATTCAAAGGATTAAGGGGTCGTGTTTTAGAAGGGAGCACCAGCCCTTTAAGAAAAAAATGAAAATCAAAGATATCTTACCATTTAGTTGCTCATTAGTGCTCTGGAAAAATCAGGCTGACAAGAAAATACCCACAAATTCAACCTCTATATCCATCACCCCAAAATCCACATTTTTTGGGGTGGCAGGTTAATTCAGCCACCCCTCAATCACACCTTTGATTGGAAAAAAAAGGAAAGGAATAAAATAATATGAAACTAAGAAGAACACACCCTTTGGGCTTAAAATACTACAGAAAACCAGCACTCAGCAGGCAGAGATAGACAACTTAATGCTCATGACCTGATTTAGCGCTGCTTATGCATATTGCATTTCACAGAGGGAAAAAAAGGGGGAAAAGATAAAAAAAAGGGAAAGGAAAAAGTGTGTCATGGCAGCAGAATCCGTAGCTCTGCACTAATCATCTCAGAGTGCAGTGTGATAACACTGTCCTAGGATTCCTCTCCGGCTGCTGGCAACGTAAGTGATACTGGGGAATTCAGCAAGAGGAATCTGCTCTCAGGTGAGTTGAGGAGTCTGTAATTTCAGAAGCAGAAATGGCTCCTAATTACAGCAAGGGAAGGAAGAGCCATAAAAATAATAAGACCAAGAAAAAAAGCTAAATAATTTGGTTTCTTTTGTAAGCACCAAGAGGCCCTGTTCACATAGAATCAGAGAGTGGTCTGGGTTGGGAGGGACCCCAAGGATCACAGAGCTCCAACCCCCTGACACAGGCAGGGCCACCAACCTCTAGGCCTGGAGCTACACAAGGTTGCCCAAGGCCCCAGCCAACCTGGCCTTGAACACAACGAGACACAGGGCACCCACCCCCTCTCTGGGCAGCCTGTTCCAGCCCCTCACCACTCTCTCTGCAAAGAACTTCCCCCCAATCTCTCCTCTTCCCCTTCCCTCCTCCAGCTTCACTCCATGCCCCTTGTCCTGCCAGGCTCTGCCCTTGAACAAGCTGATTCCCCTCCTGTTCCTCTGCTCCCTTCAGGGACTGGCAGGCTGCAATGAGGTCCCCCCACAGCCTTCTCTTCTCCAGGCTGACCCAGCCCAGCTCCCCCAGCCTCTCTCTGTAGGGGAGCTGCTCCAACCCTCTGACCCCTCTCCAACAGTTCCACATCTTTCTTGTATTGGTGCCCCAGCTTTGGACACAGGACTCCAGTTGGGAGCAGAGCAGAGAGGGACAATCCCCTCCCTGTCCCTGCCACCCCTCTGCTGATGGAAGAAGATCTGAAGGCAGTCATGTGCCTGGTTCAGATTGAAAGGACAAAATCCCAACATGTCCAACTTAACCCTTTGTACGCTTGAAACCTCTCTCATTGGGAAGGAGGAGCAGGGTCTGTTCCTCCACGCAGACCCAGTGACTTCACTCAAAAGATCTTAAAGCCCAAGAACATTTGTAACCCACTTTACACAAAGAACTCGTGAATCTTGTTGTGTTTCACATGGACATCACCCCCCAGGCAAGTTCCTATCAGCACCAACCTCCTTCCCCTCCCACCCTTTCCCAAAATATAATCAACTTCCTCTCAATTTCCAGTGCTGGTTTAATGAATCCTTAGAACCTACAAAAATAATCCACCCCCAGGAGATGGAACAGCCTTCCTCAAGTCAGCGTTACCCCAAATCCCTTTGATGGGTAGCGTGGAGCTCTACATGCCACCGTTCATCCTCTCCACCTCCCTTTTGCTCCGAGAACCCCCCAAAAAAAACACCAACTCAACTGTCAATGCCAAGGAGATATGGAGGGAACCAGAACCACTCAGGAGAGCCCTTGCTAGGGAGGGGGAAAGGGAGGGGGAAAGGGAGGGGGAAAGGGAGGGGGAAAGGGAGGGGGAAAGGGAGGGGGAAAGGGAGGGGGAAAGGGAGGGGGAAAGGGAGGGGGAAAGGGAGGGGGAAAGGGAGGGGGAAAGGGAGGGGGAAAGGGAGGGGGAAAGGGAGGGGGAAAGGGAGGGGGAAAGGGAGGGGGAAAGGGAGGGGGAAAGGGAGGGGGAAAGGGAGGGGGAAAGGGAGGGGGAAAGGGAGGGGGAAAGGGAGGGGGAAAGGGAGGGGGAAAGGGAGGGGGAAAGGGAGGGGGAAAGGGAGGGGGAAAGGGAGGGGGAAAGGGAGGGGGAAAGGGAGGGGGAAAGGAAAAACCTCGACCCGTGAGCCCTCAATGGAGGGGGCCTGCTGCCCTTTCGCTGCTGAACTTTGCAGCTCCCAAAAAGATGCTCAGCTGCTTTGCAACCATCTTGTAGACCTTTCCTTGCAGGGTCTTCTCCTAGAGAACAACCTTTGTTGCTTCCAGGCACAACAGGGCAGCAGATCTGAGGCTGGATCAGTTGTTTGAGGTTCCCCGCCCCAAAAAAAACAAACCACAGGGTAGGCCCCACACATGCCTCCACACAGGATTTTGTAGGCAAATCAGGGCTCAAGCTCCCTGTGTTAAACATCTACAGGACACGAACCAGCTTCCCAGCAGGAACAACCAGCTGTGGTGGATGCAGAACTAACCCCAGCCAGCGCCATGCTTGGGGATGGCATTTGTGACACCAGGTTGTGTTGACGGTCATGTAGTTACAACGACCTCCTGTCCACACTTGGCTTGTGACCAGCAGAGACAGGCAGGATCAGCATTTCCCATCATTATTTATCAGGCAGAAACAGAAGAGCCTCACACAGAGCACACTGGGAGAACGGCACTGTTGTAACAGCTGTCACACACACCACCAATCCACGGACAGATTTAGGTTGGGATGGGACCATCGAGTCACAACCCCCAAATTCTACTTCTCCCTGGGTTCCATCACGGCCTAGCAAGCTAAGTCCAAACTTTTCAAGAGGCAGGAAGATGAGAGAGAAGCCCTTTCTGAACATTAATTACTTTGCCTTGGTGACCTTTAAGCAAGCCAACACCACAGAAAGAGAGATTTCAGCATGAACATGGAAGTTCTTCCAATACACGAGCCAGGCTGCACCTTCTTCCAGCTCTACCATGCATAAATATGGAGGCAAAGCAGAAGGGACCTTGACAGGCTGGAAAGGTGGGCCTGGGTGAACCTAATGAGGTTCAACACTGCCAAGTGTCAGGTGTGGCACTAGGGCTGGAGGAATCCCAGATGTGTTTACAGACTGGGAGAAGAGCTCCTGGAGAGCAGCCCTGAGGAGGAGGACCTGGGTGTCATGGGAGATGAGGAACTTCCCATGAGCCAGCAGTGGCTCTTGCAGCTGGGAAGAGTGATGGGATCCTGGGCTCCATCAGCAGAGGGGTGGCAGCAGGGACAGGGAGGGGATTGTCCCTCTCTGCTCTGCCCCAGCTGGAGTCCTGCGTCCAGAGCTGGGGCCTCAATGCCAGAAAGATGTGGGGCTGTTGGAGAGGGGTCAGAGGAGGGACAGGGAGATGCTCAGAGGGCTGGAGCATCTCCCCTACCGAGAGAGGCTGGGGGAGCTGGGCTGGTTCAGCCTGGAGAAGAGAAGGCTGTGGGGGGACCTCATTGCAGCCTGCCAGTCCCTGAAGGGAGCAGAGGAACAGGAGGAGAATCAGCTTTTTAAAAGGGTAGACAACAGCAGGACAAGGGGGCTGGAGTGAAGCTGGAGGAGGGAAGGGTTAAATGAGATATTGGGAGGTAGATCTTTGCAGAGAGAGTGGTGAGGGGCTGGAACAGGCTGCCCAGAGAGGGGGTGGGTGCCCCGTGTCTGGGGGTGTTCAAGGCCAGGTTGAATGGGGCTCTAGGCCTGGAGGTTGGTGTCCCTGCCTGTGGTAGGGGGTTGGAGCTCTGTGATCCTTGGGGTCCCTTCCAACCCAGACCAGGCTGGGATTCTATGATTTGACTGGGATACACAGAAGATGTTTTCTCCAGATAGGAATTCCCACAGAAACCTCCCTGCTCAGCACATTTGGAGACACGTGTCACTGCACCAACACCACACATCTCATTTACCATTTGCCCACCACACTGAGGGGATTGGCCTGTGCTTGAGACCAAATTGCTGACTCCTCTAAACCAGATCCCAGAAGACATTTTTTCCAATCAATAAATGTTATTTTCATCCCAGCCAGGGCTCTGAGAAAACAGACAGGCAAATATACCTCCAAAATACAAAGCATCTCTGTCTAAGAGTTGATTATACCTCACGTTAGACACCAAAAAAACTCCTCGTCAGCAACGTGGGCGTGAGCCATTAACTCTTTTAGTATAGCAATTTAAAAGCTTTTTTATTTTATTTAATAAGGTGCCTGTCTGCCTCCCTCCCACCTCCTATCACTTCCACTGCTCCCCACAACTCCAGAACTTCCCAACTCGTGGAGTTCAAATGCAAGCAGAGGTCAACGTTACACGCACTCCTCAATATCAACCTTGTGATGTGCACCAGTACTACAACCATATATATATATATATTATTTTCTTGTGAGTACTAAGGAATAGTCACAAAAATCTACAATTTTTGATAAAGAATCCTACAAAGGTACCACCAAAAAAAATTTTAAATCTTGATTTTAGTTGGGATGACTGAAGTTTAACCAAACCTTCCCATTTTCACATGACAAAAGCCTGGTTGAAACCAGTTCGACATGGCAGAGAATCTGTAAGGATACAGAATAAATTCATCTTTGTATAAGAAAAAGCAAGAGCACAGACAGCAGCAGCAGGAGGAGATAGTTGGTCTTTGTAGGATCGCACTCCATGCATGCGGCAGGGCTCAGGGCAGGTTCAGTGACCCTTGAAATTTGTCTGGAAGTGTGATTGTTACTGATTAGAACAGAATACTCATGTATTTCAAAGAGACTGCTCTACAGTGAGCTCCTGTCACTGTGGGGCCAAGCCTCACCCATTTTCCCAGACTAATTATTCCTCTAGGAAAGGATGTGAAGATGAGTGTCGGGTCAGAGAAGTGGGGGATTCTCTTTGTTATTAATAAAAAAACCCCAAACAAACAAGAAAATGGCAGTCAACATGGGGGGGGGGGGGAATAAAACTTAAAAATCCCAATTTTGGATCTTATCTGTGACCCCCAAGGAGACACGTTTGCCTTGGGATGATCTACCAGAAGATCTTTATCCCTTCTGAGGGATAACCAGCACCCAAACCTTTCCCAGGACATTGGTCAACCACAAAGAGCAACAAGTGGGAGTCCAGTTGCAACCAAGTGAAGTTCAAACAGCCAAATAAAAATATCACTTGGCCCATGCCATGAGGGTCACCTTCATTTCAGCCATGGCCATGACTACCTAAAACTCTTCTGCAACGGGGGTCAGTTGGGGCACACACATAGTCTCATGTGTGCAGGAAGCATCTGGCATTCTTGGTTCATCCAAAGACCCTGAGCAAAAAAGGAGATCCCCTGGAAGTCCACCTGCATCACCCTCATCCGAGTGCTCAGTGTCTCCTTGCAGTATCCCAACCAGGGGTGCCACAGAAAGCACTGGGAAGGGAAAGAGTATCTGCATCCAATAATTTAATGCTTAATTAAATCCAAGCATATTATACGTGTGGATGGTTGGTTTTTCATTTGGTTTTGGGGTTGTTGGTGGGTCTGAGATTTGTTTTTGGTGGTTTGTTTTTTTTTTTAAGAGAAGGGAGTAACATGAGCAGCTTGATCATCCTGATGGGCCAAGAAGCTGTCACCATGGTATTTCATTGACAGTCTGTAGGAAAACCCACTCCAAACGCCCACCAGCAGAACTGGTGAGTAGAGCTGGTTGAAAAGGATGGGAAAAGCTTGACGTTCCCTACCTGTTTGGTTGGGGTTTTTTTAATCTTCTAACAACAAAAAAAAAGCTTCTTCAAGAAAGAAAAACAAAACCCATGAATTAAGACAGGGAGATTTCCAGTAAATCCAGTATTTTTTTTTAAATAAAGAATAACAGAAGTCTGAAATTTCTTCCCTCCACCCATCCCACGAGCTTCAGATATGAAGGCCTTTTTTTTGTCAGAGGAGGTGGTGATGGGCTGATGCAGTCCAGAGGGAGGTTTGTTCCAAATCTTCCCTCCAAAGTGGGATAGGGGACAGTGTGTGGACACAATTAATCCCTTTTCAAAGCTCTATTTCAGACATCTGAAGAGGAACATCTGTTTTGGAGAGAAAGCAAAGCCTTCCATCCCCAAAAGGGCCAAGGCACGTGGAGACATGGCCATGAGAATGACCCACATGTCTCACGTGCCCACCCCATACACATCACCACCAGGAACAGCAAGAACCTGCTCTACCCAACCATCACTTGAGGCCAATGAGAGGGTTGACCACGCTGCTTCTGCCTTGCCTGCCAGGAGCACCTCTGGAGACCTTCGTCTTGCAGGTGTCCAGGCCCATTGTTAGGGCTACAGGAGGATCTGGGCGCTGAAGGATGCACTGGAAACTCTCCCTTGTTCCACAACCTTGGCTTGCAGAGCTCCTTCCTAAGGACAAGTCCTCCCCACCTCATCTCAGCAACAAGCTTGACACAAGAATGGTTTGGTGGAGCTTTCAAGGTGATTGTAATAGTCCTTTACCCAACCCAACGGCTTCTCCCCACAACCCCCACGACGATCTCACCTCATCAAACACCTCATTTGGAGCAAGAACTCCAGCCACAGCTTGGTACAACCACCAGCTCCAACCTGCTCCAATCTGGAAGCACAAAACATTGGAAGACAACCTGCCAACATCCCCGCAGCTCACCAGCATCCCAACGGTGCCCCGCAGCTCGCCGGCATCCCCACACCCACCAACTCCAAGTCGGATGCTACCTCCCACAACAACAAGGAGCATCCTAAATGCACCACTCATTTCCAACTGAAGGTTTTTTTGGATGAAAGCACGGCCAACACCCAACCAAGACCGTAGGACATCTTCCACCGATCCCTTGCTCCACTACAATGACAAAATGCGACCCCCTTCCAAAAACAGCTCTACCAGCCTTAGGACCATGGATATTTTTTTTCACCCCCACACTCCATTTTCCTGGGAAAGAACGAGCCTGGTGTGCAGGATCCCCGTCCCCACGTGCACATCACCACAACCAAGCATGGAATGGGCCCTCTCGCGGTAAGCACAGCGAGCAAGCACTGTGCCAGAGGGGGAGGAACAAAAAACATCCCTCTGTGTCCACAGCATCAGACGAGCTGGTAAGGTAACAGGGAGGGGGAAAAAAAAAAATCCTTGCTGTGCTGTCTGCAGCGAAATCTCAGAGTCGCCTGGGTTACCAACCTGGAAAACCAGGCAGAAGGTTAAGAATAGAATATTAATTTATCCCTAAATTATGGGGGGGGGGGGGAAAAAGGGAAAAGTGGTGGTGGGGAAAAAATAATGACTGGTTTGCTGTGAATTGTGAACACCCAGGAACATTAATTAAAGAATTGAGTATTAATTGCAATCCCACTCCACTGCTGCTTGCTTCTTCTTATTTTTTTTTTTACATTTTTAAAGACTACAGAAGGTATTTTTAAGGTTTAAAAAATATTAAATACATTAAGTAGCCTACGTGGTTCACAACAAGGAGTTTTTCACTCGTGTACATCAGGTTGAATGCAAAAAAAAAATATATAATGAAATTAAAGATATTCAGCTGTGAGAGGAGATTTTTGGGGGGTCTTTTAGAGCAAAGCCTCCCTTTTCTAAGCCACAACCCCTTTTTCCCAAGTGGTTTGCTAGGTAATGAGCTCTCACACATACACACCCCCCGCAATTCCTACCCTGCTCTGCTCCCCAGCATGCCATCAGAGGAGGTTTCCTTCTCCTTGAGCAAACTCAGCCTGGCTCCATGGTCTATGCAGTCGTTTGATTGCGGAGAATTGCTGTAGCCTCAATGACAATGCTGTCACCCCTCCACACCCCACCCCACACACACACACACTATGCAGTCCCCCCACCCTGGTAACTGTAGGGCCAGTTGCTCCATGCAAGGGAGCAAAGGAGACCAAAGGTTTGAATCGCTCTGATTTAACGCTGTTTGCGACCAAGAGCTCACCGTGGCCTTTCATGCCCCTCTGCAACACAGCATCCCTCCCTCCCTCCATCCATCCCTCCCTCCATCCTCAGGCAGTACCAAGCTCAACACCCAGTGGAAAAAAAAAAAATCGAGGTGCAAACCTTGCCACCTGGATCCCTCTTCCAGAAGGCAAATAAAAAGGAGGAAAATAATTAAAATGAAGATGAAAGAAATCAGTAGCCATCACTCTAATGACACCATAGGGCGCCTTAGGGTCCCTCCCGCCCTGTCAAAACCTGCTTCAGCCATCCACTCTCCAAATTCAGCATCTGAAGCTGCATCCTCACTGCTCGACGCGTGCCCGCAATGGTAAGGGAGGGGGTACCCTACCTCTTTTGGGGGTGAAGCATTAAAACCGAGCCCCAGCAGCGGGCTGGCAGGGCTGGCAATGACACTGCAGTTTATCAGGAACTATTGGGGGAATGGGAAAGGAGAGGGGGGGAGTAAAGGTAAGGGGGGTTTGGGGGGCGTTGCAAGGAGAAAAAGGGAATAAACCACAAAACCACCGCTCCGAGCTGGCCCTTTCTGCACGATTCTTACCCTACGTGATGCTGGGAGCGCTCAAAGCCAGAGAGTCCGGAGAGCAAACACTGGGGGGGGGTGATAGAAGGGGGGGGGGGGGTAGAAGGGCGGCGGAGCGGGAGGTGTTCTGCCAGCGATGCTCAGATGCGGCGGTTGGTACAGGATGCGGTAGGGTGGGGGACCCCCTTCCCCCCGCCCCGGAATCATGTATCCCCCCCGCCCCCCCCCCCCAAAAAAAAAGCCTCACCTCTCCCACGGCGAGCCTAGAGGGGCGGCGAGCCCCGCATCGCTCCGGCCCTTTCCCCGCCGTCCATGGCCGGCTGAGCTCCAGCTCCGCCGGGGAACGGCGGAGCAACCCGCACCGGCGGAGCCGGGCAGCGCCGCTGCCGCAGGGGCCGCCCCGCCCCGGCTCCGCGCAGCGGAGGAGGAGGAGGTTGGTGAGGAGGAGGAGGAGGAGGAGGAGGAGGAGGAAGAGGAGCGCCCCGCCCTACGGCCACAGCCCCGGTGCAGACACCGGAGAGGGGAGGGAGATGCGGCGTCCAGTACCCAGCGATACCCCCAGAGCATCCTCCGGGGCTCTGGAGAGCATTCAGCATCTCCCAACACCGCCCCGAGGACGGGCAACAGGGCAGAGCAGCTGAGCAATTAGGGCTGCTTGTTAATTACATAGCACTGGCTTTTAAGGGCAGGCAGGTGTGGGAGAAGGTTAAGCCCCTTTGTTTGGTGCCAGTGGGAGTCAGCCCCTTGTCCCCAGTGATAGGCTGTAAGGTGAGCAGCCTCTGGTTGTGCTAGGAGAGATTTAGTTGGGATTTTAGGAACATTTTCTCTTCCCTAAAAGGGATGTAAAGCATTGGAACAGGCTGCCCAGGGAAGCAGTTGAGTCACCAGCCCTGGAGGGATTTAAAAGGCATGTAGCAGTGGCACTTGGGGACATGGTTTAGCGGTGGCCTTGGCAGTATCAGGTTTATGGTTGGACTTGGTGACCTTTTCCAACCCCGATTCCATGATCCTATTCTGGTCCAGAGCTGCAGAGCATCTCAGGGGGGCTTCAAGGGGCGAGGCTGGTTCTGGGCTTGGACCCCCACCTTCTGTTGGGTCAGGTTGGGCTTGGTGAAGCATCTTGGTTTGTATTCTACATCACTTGAAGAGCACGCAAAGGCAGAGCAGGGATGTTGTTGGCCTGTCTGTACGGCTGGTTGTGTGAGCGGTGGGGGTGCTGAGCAGTGAGGGTGCTGAGCAGTGCATGGAAGTCACCACAGCTCAGCACCCCACTGCTCAGCATCCCCCCCACATAGTGCATGGGGGTCACCATGGCTTTTGCTCAGCTGCTTTTCGTAGTTATGAACTGCCCCCTCCCCCCCCCTTCTCATGGGTGCAAAACTGTAGAAGTGGGAAGCAAAATCTGTGGGGATAAAAAAAAACCCAACCAAAAACCAACCCCCTCTGAAATCCTCCCCCTCCAAAATCCCCCCTTGCTTTGCCAGAGGAATCTTGAGTCAAAGCAACTGCTAAACTCTCCACATCCTTCCCTCACCCCATAGGGTTTTTAAGTTTAATGGATGTAAGGATTGAGTTTTGAGGGGTTTCCTTTGTTTTAAGACAATACCTCGCCTGTTGATACAGATAATGGCTTAACCACCAAGCAGACTCCTCTGCTGAATAACTTCATTAGAGGAATACTGAGCGGATTGCAGCCTGCCCTGTGGATGGGTTGGGGAATGAGAACTGTTGCCGTATTGCTACTCTCCCATGACTCATGCCTCAATAATACCCAGCACACAACACACACACACACAAAATCATATCTGGAGATGTGATTCATGCTCCCAAGGAGGCCAGGACAGGGCAGACTATAATATTTACAGCGAGTAGCATCTCCCCCCCACTCCTCTGTGATGAGCGGTAGCCGCGTGCCCGCATCAACGTTCTCCACGTAGAGATGCTAATGACTCTAATCTGTGTGTGCACGATGCTAATAACTGCACGGGGAATGCAGCTCCGGGCTGGGGGGAGAAGTCCCCAGGCACGTGGAGAAGAAAATCGCATCTGAGGCTTCTTCCGTACGGAGAATACTCATCACACCTGATTAAATTGTGGGTGGAAGATGTTTTCTAGGCTCCCCCTTGAATATTTCTGGATGCACAGCAGGCTCGTGCTTTCATCTCCCTATTTCTGCAGGGATCTTCCATGGATCCACCTCCACCCTGTTGTCTTACAGTGGGTTTTAAGCCCTGGCGAGGACTGGGATGTGTGTCAGCATCATGGCCAAGAATAAGGAGAAACACAAGAGAGGCAATGAACCATCATGTTAGGATGGTAATGGATCCAGTTGCTGTTATTCCAGCCCACGGGAAATTATTTCTGTCCAGAAAAATAACCATTTCTGCTCACTCCTGAGGTGCTGATGGTGGAGCCATGGAAAGCTGCTGAGACATGTCACCAAATTGCCCTGGGACCAACCAATATGTCCCAATGAGGGATGTGATCAGCACGTTCAAGGTGAGCCTGTCTCACGCTGCTCTAGAGGGACCCCGGAGCTTGGCATGGTCCTTGCGTAGAGCTCATCTCTAAATCTGGGGTGCAGGACCCTGATTGTAGCTTCAAAGTCACGTCCAGGCTGGTGCTCAGACAAGTAGTTTCTATCTGCCAGGAATCTGTCATAAACCATCTATAGCTCCGTTTTGAAGGCAAACAGCATGACTACCCACCTCTGGGTACCTGCAAATGCCTTGGAGAACGTGGTTTATGGGACACATTTGGGGTTTGGCCTCTTTAGTGAGAGTGCAGCAAGTTCCCTCCCTGTGCAGGGTCTCAGGTCCTCTTGATTCAGGGAGTTAATCTTCAAGTGAGGATGTTTCTGGGGCAATGTATTATATGGCAAGAAAGGGGCATCCACTAATCTGTATTCCTGGAATAACATGGGAAGGTGTTGTGTTATTACCACGAGATGCTCACGACAGCCTTTACCAGCCTGCCAACTCCTCACTGGGAACGTCATCAGTGATCGCTCTTTGGGGTCGCGGCACAACCGCCTGAATTCGGAGATGAAAGAGAGCACGTGTCACATCCAGGGCCTTGGCAGCAGGCAGCACGAGCATCTGTGTGATAAGCCTCCAGGTAGGAAGAATGCCAAGGGAAGCAAACAGAAGCAACTCCTAGACACAATGGAGCGTGGATGTAAAAATATGGCTTATGAATTGCACAGACAAATTGCTCTCCAAGTATGGCTTATAGCTCCTGGCTTGGGGATTTTTTTAATATAGTTGGGGTTTTTTTAAAATTTAATTTTATTTTTAGAAATCTGAGGTTACTACAGGCTGAGAATTGGTTTAGAAATCTTTGGTTACTACAGGTCAGGATTTGTTTTTACTGGATGTTGTCTGGTGGCAGCACCACCACCAGCTATTTCCCTCTCCAGTTGCATGTTGCCCTCAAACAGGACCAAGAAAACATGTACCCGCCAGCGTCTGTAGGCTGGAGGCATTTGAAACTGGTGGAGAACTGTTCTTCTTAGAGACGCAATCTGAATTTATTTGCATCACTGATCACTTCAAAATTAGAAGCGGTTATTGGCGTCTGGCTTTCTGAAGGAGAGCAGAGGCTGCAGAATTCCCGTGGCGGTTCCTGGGTGATGGATTCGGGGCTCACTCTTTGGGGATAAGGTGGGGTGAGGAAGGCGGTGCAAGGTTTTAATTTGTTCAGTCCCAAATACTCTGTTGGCTTTGGAAAGGTATCCAGTGTAAACCTTACAAACACTTGTCAGCTTGCTCCTTGCCCGTCGGAAACTGCAAATTAGGACCGTTGGTTTAATAAACAAACAAATCCTTTGATGGGGGAACAACCTGGGAAGGTATTCTCACTGCAGCACTCCAAGCAAAATAGACACCCTGCTGTAGTGAGCCGTGGAGGTAAAAGCAGATCACTGTTCTCACTCTGAAAGGGAGATTTCTACAGTCCAGAATATCTGCAGTGGGGAGGGGGGAAAAGGGAAGAAAAAAAAAAAAAAAAAGGAAAAGAAAGAAAGAAAAAGGAAAAGAAAGAAAGAAAAAGGAAAAGAAAGAAAGAAAAAGGAAAAGAAAGAAAGAAAAAGGAAAAGAAAGAAAGAAAAAGGAAAAGAAAGAAAGAAAAAGGAAAAGAAGAAGGAAAAAAAAAAAAAAAAAAAGGGAAAAAAGGAAAAAAGAAAGGGAATTGAAAAGAAAAAATAAAAAATAAAATAAAAAAATTTTAAAGGGTTTTTTTTCTGTATGTTGTGGGTGGTTTTTTCCCCTTGTTTGTTTTCTTTCTCCTTCTTTCAAGGCTTTTGAGTGGGTGTAAGTGGCTTCCACTTCTCAGATGTCTCGTTTCAATACCTGGTTGCCTCTGACCCTCAGAACACAGCTCTGAGGTACAGCAGTGGAAGCGCCTCAGTGCCTTCAGCCCTCAGGGCCGGACGTGAACCAGCTTCAACTCCGTTCCACCTCTGTAAAATAAAGCAAGAGAGACTTGGGTGGCCTTTTTTGGGGGGGACACACACAATATGCCTTCCCCTCCTGCGTGAGGGGGATGTGAGCTTTCAAGGCTGAGCAAATGAAGGACCATAGGCATCTTGCTGCTGCTTCTGACGGCTGTCTAGACCGAACAGCCAGGTCTGAATAGCAGGTATAACTCATCCCCTCGGCGCCCACTCTCCATCAAGCATGAACTGTCGCTGTGATAACCAATTGTCTGGTAACTCTCTGAAGCTGGGGGAAAAGAAGAGTTAGCGAGTCTTTTCAGCGAAACGCTGAATTTCAGCACTTGTTGCCATGCCTTCGGGGCTGTCTCCTTGAGCTAATAACAGGCTGAGAGTGGCTTTTTGGAAATGCATTGTGACACCTCCTTCTAGAGATGGCTGGATATCATATCTGTGCTCCTGCGCACTATGAATCATCGCAGATCAGAGCACTGTTCTCTGCTTGGGCTCTGGCAGCCTTTAAATGTTATGGGGTTGCGTGCCAGAGCGAGAAGCTGAGGGCTTTTCTAAAGCCCAAGCCCGCATCCTAATCTTGTCACCTGGCCCTTATCTTGGTTTCCTTTGTTCCTGTTTCATCCCATCCTACCTTGAGTCCAAAGATGTACCATATATCCTTACGCTGTATTACCGAGACAGAACGATGGAGGGATTGGTTGCTGAGCATTCCCTGCTCCTCTTCTTCCCTTGCTGGCTCTTTATGAGGTCAAGAAACACCACTAGGTCCTCTTGAGTGTCTCTTTCCAACCACATCCATGCCTGCTGTCCCTGGGAAAGCCTCTCTGCCTTCAGATAAGGGGATGTCTCTGCTGACCCCAAAGTTTAATTTCGTCCTGGGAGGAAGCAGGGGTTGTCTTGGGGCTGGTTTAAGGTGCCACTTCTAGGCTAAGCTAAGTGAGGGATGTCTCCACTCTCAGAAATGCTGGCTGTTTTTATCTCAGCCTAATATTTGACTTTCTTTGAAGGGAAGAGACCTTGAGGAGCCTCTTCTCCAGCCAGTGATTTTCCTTCGTTGAGATTTTCCAAGAAGATGTAGAAAACACCCTCTCAGTATCAGAAGAAATAACCAGGAGGCCACTAAAACAATCACAAAAAAACCAATATCGTACCTTTCTGTGGAGGATCTCTGGTTGTTTTGCAATGGATGGATGAAGCCTTGCTGCTTTGAGAAGTCAATGCTCGCAGAGAATGCCTGGCTGTGGAGACAGGGCAAGGGGCAATGGCTGCAAGTTGGAGCATAGGAAGTTCCGCACCAACATGCAGAAGAACTTTTCCCCAGTGAGGGTGAGGGAGCCCTGGGACAGGCTGCCCAGGGGGTGTGGAGTCTCCATCTCTGGAGAGATTCAAGACCCATCTGGATGCTGACCTGTGCAATATGAGCTAGGAAGCCTGCTTTGGCAGGGGGGTTGGACCCGATGATGTCTCAAGGTCCCTTCCAAACCCTATGATTCTGTCATTCTGAGATTCTTTTGGGTCAAACATAGTGTTTTCTATCGTGGCGGTTCACGTTTTGGAAGGAAAATATGAGAAGTCATCTCAGACTTTTGATTTTTATTTTTAAATAAATAAATAAACGAATTTTCAACTTTGGAGACGTTACAAGTTAAAGCTGCCCTGCTGTACCCAGCCTCTGCTCGGAGCGTGGGGGCTGCATTGCGGACTCCAGCATCTATTTGCCTCAATAGGGGCTGTCCCTTTGTGAAGTGCCACACGTATGCCACATTGCAGTTGGTTACCATGTCAACCTCTGAATGATCCTCTTTTTTTTTTTTTATTATTATTATTATTGAAAGGAGAGAAGGTAGGTACATGGAGACCATTGATCTCACTTGCCACCACTCTTTTATTGCACTGAACCTGCTTCTTCCTGGGGATGCTCAGATGTTAATGGAGGGCTGCTTCTAAATCCAACCTTTGAGTTTTATTTCTTCTCTGCTGTGCTTCTTCGTAGGGAACTGCGGCATTCACCAGAAGGGAAAGCAATGTTGTTTGAAGACCAAATTGGTGAAATCTCCATGTGCACGTGTGATCCCTTTTTTTTCTGTCTGTGCCTCTTCTAGAGAACCTGTTGCCGGTAGTGCTGTAGGAAAATCTGATTTAGTATGGAGCTAAGGCTTTGAAAACAATCTAATGTGGATTAGATGAGGCTTGGACTGGTTTGCCAGGGGGTTATGTAGAGCTGCTAGTGACAGTGGAGTCTCCAGAGAAGGCCAAGTGCTTTCATGCTCAGGTTGTCTTGTTGGGATGCTTAGGTTTTCTTCTGGAAGCTTCTGAATGATGTGCCAGCAGTTCTGCAGATTTTATTTTATTTTTATTTTTGCTAGATCTTGGGTGGTTTCTCTTCACTCTTTGGGTATTGTTGGGATGGTGGGGGAAAAGATTAGATTTTGGATTGGTTCCAGAAATCAAATTAGGTCTCTTAGACTTACCTGGGTGATGAGTACCACCGACAGCCACGCACCAAGCGTTCCGTGGACGATGTCTTCCTATCAAAACTCATTTTTAAGGTCTGGTTTGTTTGCCCACCTCACTTGATGACAAAGGCTTTTAACGCATTGTCACCACCAAGGTAACGGTAGAGAGGCTGAGGAGACAGGAGGAGCAGGAAGCGCCTGGCTTTGTTAGCACTGTTGGGTTCAACTGAATTAATCATACAATCCCAGCCTGGTCTGGGTTGGAAGAGACCCCAAGGATCACAGAGCTCCAACCCCCTGCCACAGGCAGGGCCACCAACCTCCAGAACTGAGTGAATTTTTCCCTATTAAACTCCAAAAGTGCCCAACCCAGCCACTTGTGCCTTCCATGAGATGGCATCAAGATCAATCTTGGGTCATTGCTCACGGCCTGGCGTACTGCGGTGAGGTTTGTACGTGATTAATAACGCTCCTCGGTGCAATGGGACAAAGTGCTCCGACCTTCTCTTATTGAAAGGCAATAACAAGTTGTGGGTTGATCCTGGCCAACAAACTAAGGTTTTTTGGGACTTTTTTTTTTTCATCAAGTTGAGCTTTTCAATTCCCTTGCAAGCCAGCTGGGCTGTTTTCCTGCTTGCTCTGGTTGGCTTGATGAACGACTCCCCTGAACTCCATAAGACCTATCCTTCATGATAAAGTCATACCTGGTAACTCAGGTTCTCTTTAACAGGAACTGAGTCGTTACAGGACTGTGCTGTTTGTGGTTCTTTGCTAACAGCTGTTCCTTAATGTTCATCCAGGCTGTTGCTGACTATGAGTACTCTCTGAAATACCTGAGTTGTACCCCTATTAAGGGGTTTATTTTCCCCAGGCTGTAATAAAGTGAGGCAGCAATATGTTTACTAGCAGCATTTAAGTCCCTAACATTAATATTTGAATTTTCTACCTCCATTTAAGTCCTTCTCCAAACTGAAACATGTATTGGATGTGACTTTGGAAAGGTGTTCGACATGGTAAGCCATGAAAATGCCTGACATCCCTCCACGCTGCGGCGGCCTCGGAGGACAAAAGTTAGTGCATCGTGGCTGCCAGCAAGGTTTTTATTTCAAAGGGAGCAGGGGAAGTAGCAGACACAATGTTTGGGAGTTCTGCTCTGCCACAGTGAAATATCTGAGACGTGGAAACTCATCTCGCCCTTCTCCCTGGAGAAAGGGCAAGGCAGGTGGTTGAGGCTAAGTCTTGAAGCATCAGGTTCTGCCGTGGATGTACAAAAAACAAAATGGGGATTTTGGTAAATACACGGGGTCTTCTTGTCTCTGTCACCTCTACAGAGAGCCTTATTGCAAATTATATTGCGCAAGGTAGGAGCATCCTCTTCCCCTGCCCACCCGAGTCACTGTTTCAAAGCTGGGAGAAGAAACAGTGTGGGTTCCTGCATAGAGCAGTGCAGTTTCTGCTGACTCTAGAACTGTTGGAGAGGGTCCAAAGGAGGGCCATGAAGATGATTAGAGGGCAGGAGCACCTTCCTTATGAAGAGAGGCTGAGGGAGCTGGGCTGGTTCAGCCTGGAGGAGAGGAGAGGAGAGGGGAGGAGAGGGGAGGAGAGGAGAGGGGAGGGGAGGAGGAGAGAAGGCTGTGGGGGGACCTCATTGCAGCCTTCCCATCCCTGAAGGGAGCAGAGGAACAGGAGGGGAATCAGCTTGTTAAAAAGGTAGATAATGGCAGGACGAAGGGGAATGGATTAAAGCTAAAGGAAGGAAGGTTTAAATTAGATATTAGCAGGAAGTGTTTATAGACAGAGTGGTGAGGGGCTGGCAGGGGCTGCCCAGAGAGGGGGTGGATGCCCCATCCCTGGGGGTGTTCAAGGCCAGGTTGGCTGGGGCCCTGGGCAACCTTGTGTAGCTCCAGGCCTGGAGGTTGGTGTCCCTGCCTGTAGCAGGGGGGTTGGAGCTCTGTGGTCCTTGGGGTCCCTTCCAACCCAGACCAGTCTGGGGTTCTATGATTCTCATGGGCTTTATTTGCCATATCATGGAGTTTGTCTTGATTATCAGATGTGCTGCTCAAAACAAATTCAGTTGTGCACTGGAATTTTTTCTCTTAACGCTGCCCTGAAGCAGTCAGGAAGGATTTACAGGCTCATGCGTCAACCCTAGAGCAGATGAAATTGTCTTTAAATGGGATTTGGAAGCAATAATCTCCCCTCTCAATGGAAGCTGTTTTAATTTCTCTTTCAGGGAGCCAGGTTGGGGGCCTGGCGGTGGCATATTGTGGCTTCAGTATTTAAGTAAAGCTCAGGGAAAGCAATTGCAAGCGCGGCTTGCGCCAGCAATTCCAATCAAGTAAGTTAAAGGCATTAAACTGCCGCTCGTGTTGAGCTGCTGTTTGCGTTCTTAAGAGTGATATGCCTGAATAATTGGAGAAAAAGGTTAATTCTGTCCCTGGGTGTTATTATTTCCTTTGAACAAGGCGGGGAACTCACTCGAGGGATGGGTTGCTGCCGAGCGGACCGACGTACTGCAGAGCAGACAGACGTACTGCTGTAAGCAGCCAGATACTTCTGAGAGCAATCTCCTGCGATCAGGAGATGGGGGACAGTCCCTGGAGGAGAAGTGAAAAAGAAAAGAAGAAATAATAAATCCTGAAGCGACGAATTCTGCACAGAACTGAAAAGCTGGGGTGAGGTAGGCTTGCAATTTTTGCCTTATGAGGGATTGGGGCTGGAAGAGAACCTGGGTGTAGTGATAAACAATTGTTCTCAGGAAAAGGTGCTGAACTACTGTTCCAAACAGAATTTTTTTTTTTTTTTTTTTTGGTTGTTTTTTCAAAGATCAGGTTGTTTTCCTTACAAGTTGCACCGAGTGAAACCGTGGGGCCGATTGCTAAGCTTGTTTTGCCTTTTATTTTCCTCCCTACTAAACCCATAATTCCACTCTCTTCCTTTCCTGGGTGATTCCCTTTTTTTATGCTAGTTTATTTTGTTGTCACTCAGTTGTATCTTGTCTCTTCCCCACTCTCCTGGCTGCCTCAGTCGCCACCTTCAAATCTCAGGTTTAACAAAGCACTGGGGAGAAACTACTTGAATTATTAAAACAGCTCAAAAACCCAACCCGAACGGAAACGACAGGCGGGTGGATACTTAGGAGGGGTTGAGATAACGTTCAGCTGGCTCGATTTCAGGATGCTGTAGCACAATATCATTGAATAATATCCATCTGCAGAGGGGTGGCAGCAGGGACAGAGAGGGGATTGTCCTTCTTTACTCAGCCCCTGCTGGTTTGAGTCCTGTGTCCAGAGCTGGGGCACCAATACAAGAAAGATGTGGGACTGTTGGAGAGGGGTCAGAGGAGGCCACAAAGATGCTCAGAGGGCTGGAGCAGCTCCCCTACAAAGAGACGCTAGGGGAGCTGGGCTGGTTCAGCCTGAAGAAGAGAAGGCTGTGGGGGGACCTCACTGCAGCCTTCCCGTACCTGAAGGGAGCAGAGAGCACTGGAAGGAGAAATATTGACAGTCCCATTCCTGTTCTGTTTAACCTCTCACCGGTGGTATGGAAGTGAGAAGAAGAGTTTCATGTTACTGATAAAATCAAGATTTTTCCGGGAGATTTTTCAGGTGGCTTGTGCATAAAATGCTGCCAAGAGGAAAGTCCTGAGAAACTGGGAGAGGAGTAATTTCCTGGAGGAAATGGTGTGTTTTCCTGGAGTACCTGGTGAGCATGGGGACTCTGGATACACAGATGAGTTTGTGTTACTCTCACTTTTGAAACAAGTAACGCTCAATGATTCAGTCACTTTTTACGCTGCTGGAGTGATACAGAAGGGGCAAAACTAACCCACATTGGGCATCTTGCTCCTCTCCTGCCTTGGGTTTGCTCAGCAGCACGGTCCTTAATTGAAGAAGGGGCAGGCTTACGTAAAGGTATGCCCAACTTGACCTCAAAGAGCCTTTACTCACCGCTTTTCAGTTGATTACCCTCTAAGTATGGTTAACTCAAGGACTAGTAATGGGTGACTCGTTTCCTAGAGGAGGCTGTTTGTTGTAGTTTGACTCTGAAAGTAACTTGATTAATGGAATTGTTTAATGGGGGAGAGAGAGAGAGAGGAGAGAGAGAGGGAAATGCCGAGCAAAAAGACTTTCCCCCTTTTTACTTAATTACGAGCATTAGTTGAAGGAGCAATGGAAAATAGAGTTGTAAAGCTCTCCTTTCATGCGACTGCCTGATGCCCTAGAGATATTTTCCTTGCTCTTTTATCATTATAGCTAGGATCATCTTGTATTTTTAGTCTAATAGCTGCAGCTTAAGTAATTTGTATAATAGTTGGTAATAGCAGCTTATGCAAAGCAGGGAGCGTATACCTTGGGAAGGAAGAAGGTACTGCCCATCCTCGTGAAGGCAAAATTAAATGAACCCATCAGAAAATAACCTGGGTAAAAGGGGATCCAGACAGCTAGATGGTTTGTGGTGTGACTGCAGATCTACGGTATTCCTGTTCCTTTTGGGAAGAAGGGAAAGGCTTGCTTGGTGGTGGAAGAGGTTTCCTGCTCAAGTCTTCAAGGGGTGAATGCTTCTATGGTGAGGATGACTCATGGTGAAGACACAGTTGAGTCCCCAGGTGCAAAAATCCCCTTCTCTGGGCTGGGTCAGCCTGGAGAAGAGAAGGCTGTGGGGGGACCTCATTGCAGCCTTCCAGTACCTGAAGGGAGCTGAGAAACAGGAGGGGAATCAGCTCGTTAAAAGGGTAGATAATGGCAGGACAAAGGGGATGGAGTGAAGCTGAAGGAGGGAAGGTTTAGATGAGATATCAGGATGCCTCATCTCAAGGCCAGGTTGGCTGGGGCCCTGGGCAACCTTGTGTAGCTCCAAGCCTGGAGGCTGGTGGCCCTGCCTGTGGCAGGGGGGTTGGAGCTCTGTGATCACTGGGGTCCCTTCCAGCCCAGCCCAGTCTGTGATTCTATGAAAAAATGTTATTGCTGTATTAAGAAACTCTTGAGTTATGGCAACGGTGGCATCTGCTATCACAGGACCATCACTAAACGTATTCACAGCATTCCACTGTGGATGCTCATGGAGATTGGCTCACCCTGGGCTTTGAGTGACAAGACACGTGCTCCAATGTCCTGCAAAGTAAGTTCTGTATGTCACTGGCCTCAAGCACAAGAGTCATGGCTTTGAGCAAAGCATTTGGCTAACACATTTGGCTCTCAAGTGTCCTCCTGGCACCAAGTGTTATAGGATTGCTCTGAGAAAGCATCGAAGTAGTATGGAGTTGTCCAGGGATTTCAGGGGTGCTTGTTGACATGTGTTCTTGAGGATGGCTTTCCCAAGCTTATATCCCCATGAAGTTGTCAGAAGGGGGAGAATATCCACATCAATGCCCCCACACTCATTTTATTTTCTTTTTTCTTGAAGTAGAGAGTAACATCAGTACATTTTTCTGGACCGCAGAACATCTCATTGGTATGTCAGTCCCATGGCTGGATTATATCCGGGCTACAAGGTCCTTTCTTTGATGTTAATGAAGGAGAAAACCCAGGGAAGGGGGTGGGGGTTGGAAATGCCTTCTGCAGCAATGAAAAAAAATAACTTATTTCTCTCTCTAAGCACACAAAACAGAGGGTGCATCAACTCTGGTATCAGATGTTGACCTTTGGACCTGAAGATGCAGAAGAAATTTGCTTTTAAGGCGGGGGGGGGGGAGGAAATAAAATAAATTAAAATACAGATAATCAGAGCGCTGTTCATGATGTTGGTCCTTGAAATTTAGGCGGTGAGAACCTGCAGAGCTGCAGATGTTTGCATTAATTCCATGGCAGGGATCTTCATTTAAAGTCCGCGAGCAGCGGCGCACATGTGCAGTCTGGAGGTAGGATGTAAAAGCCATCAATCAAAGGAGAAGGAAAGAAAAAATAATAAATAATCCAACAGTAAGCTCAGGATGGAAAGGGATTTATTCCCTGCTCTTTTCCTGCCTCATTCTTATACCATTTTTGGGGGGAAACTGGTAAAATAAAAAGATCACTTGCTGACCTGTGGAATTGCGGGGATGGAAATTTAATCACAGTTAATTGAGTGTGTCTGCATGCAAAGCTCAAACTGGCATCCTAATGAAACCTGAGGTTTAAAATAAGGTTGGTTTTTTTTTAAAACAGGGCGTATTTAAAGTAGGATTTATTTTTTTTTAAATAAGATTTATTGCAAATAAAAAGTACAATGAGCCTATGAGATGACCCCGTGCACGGATGCTGTCCTTGGTTTGAATCACATTCGGTGTGGTCTTGGGTTTTAAATACTTTTGCTGACGTAGCCGTGTCTGCTGGGCACCATAATAATAAAAAATAATGATCTGCGTGGTATCAGGATGGCTAAAAATAATTATAATAATAACAATAATTAGCAGATGGGATTTGTTTCTCATTTTTAAGACGTTAAAAGTGAAGGTTCCCCTCTAAAGGCAATGAGTCTAAAAAGAAAACACACGGCCCCAGCTTTAGGGAGAGATTCCTGGTAAATGAAGTACACACACACGAAGCTTTTTTTTTTTTAATCTGTCTCTTCTGACTCGATTTGTATGCAGGAGGCGCTTGCTCTGATGCTGAAGGTTATTCTATTTTTAACACCCTGCTGCTGCACTTACTTTCTTCTTCTTTTTTTTTTTTTTATAAGGAGAGGTAAATTCCCTACACCACAAAATACTTTCTTTCAAATATCAATTAAAAGAAAAGCTTTTTAAAAAAAATAAATATATATATATCTATAAAAATAGCTAAACCCAAACAACCTTATAGGAGCGGTACGTATCCTGGACCAGGCTCTATTTCTCTACATATGCTATTTTGATGTCACTTACAGCCCTTTTTGGAATCCTCACACCTATTTCCAAAGAAGCTGGATACTTGTAGGAGTTTTATTTAGGACTTCCACCTTATTGTTTGATAATTCACCCCCTAGTAACTACAAGTGAGGAGGAGGAACACAGCTCTCGCTGGGAGCAGCCACCGCCCTTTGCATCGGGCGTTCTCTGGTGATGCGAGCTATAACACTGCTCCTGCCACGATGCTCTGCCTGGAGAGGATGGAGGAAAAGGGGTTTACAGAGAAGTAAGTCGGTGCTGAAACCCTTTTCATGTTGTTCACAGCCACAGAACGTAAAAGGGAATGAAAACTAGGGCAAGCACAGCGAGCGCATAGAGCGCATATCCCATCTCTCACGAGGGTGCTCGCTGAAGGAAGAAAAAACCCACGGCGTTGGCTTCTGAGCAGCTTTGAGGCACTGGGATGAGTGTGTTTGAGTGGAATCTGGATTATCCTGGTCTTTCTGGTGGTTGGGTTTTTTTCTTTCCCTCTGTGTATCACAGAGATTGGATGGTCTCATCTAGTTTGGGAAGAGATGCTACTGGCGGGCTGGATCTTAACCTTACTTGGTGGTAAAGCACAAAGAAGTAAAGTGGTCAATCCTTATGTAAAACTCCTGACAATAATCAGGAAAAAAAAATATTTTTGTTGTAATTTTGCACTGTTTCTGTCAAAAAAAAAGATGAAAGCAACATCGAGGATCCCAAACCTCCTTCCCACAACACCCACCTCCTTCCATGGAGCATCTTTATTTCAGTAGAGCACAGCGGGGCGGGGGTTGGTTTGCTGAGCATCGCTTGGATCTTATGATCTGTGAAAATGGCCTGTCCTGAAATCAGGGAGGGATCAAGAAAAGAGGAGGCTGAGGGGAGACCTTCTCCCCACCTCCCCTGCCCTGCCAGGAGGGTGCAGAGAGGTGGGCGCTGGTCTCTTCAGCCAGGGGACAGGAGCTGGGATGAGGGGCAATGGGCTCAAGCTGCCCCAGGGCAGGGTCAGAGCAGATGGGAGGGGAAAGTTCTTCCCAGGAAAAGTTGTGGGGCTGTGGAACAGGGGCCTGGAACAGGGTCAGGGCCTGGGACGGGCCTGGAGCAGGGTCGGGGGCTGGAACAGTCTGCCCACAGAGAGGGCTGAGTCACCGTCCCTGAGAGTGTTTAAAAAAAGGGGTCGATGAGGTGCTCAGGGATCTGGTTTAGCATAGGACAGGAACAGTTGAACTCGATGACCTCAGAGCTCTTCCAACCTTGTGATTTTGTGATTCCATTATATTTTTGTGGGCACTTCAAGGCACAGAGGGAAGCAGATGGAGAAGTAAAACCAATAAAGATGTCGCCTTCCTCGTCCTCCTCAGCACTTGAGGACCCTGGATGAAGTCACACTAGGGGTTGGAGCCTCTTCTGTTCTTTAAGGTATTCTCTATACATTATTTTATGGGTGGTGTGTTGACTTCTAATGCGACAACGAAACATATGGTAGAACATGGGTTCTCAGCCTAACCTCTTTAAAGGAAATCATCATTCCTCTTTGGTGTGACTTCATGTTGCCTCAGATATCATTCCGAGTGCAGCTCGTGTTTAATTGCCTTGAAGATGACGGCTTATTGCGATGGTATTTCAGGCTGCCCTATAAATGTTGCACGTTGACGAGCTGCTTCCTTATTAAACCCTCATCTCCCCATCCAGAACTGGGGAGTTTTCTACATTCAAGGAGGGAGCTGTAATGCTTGGCAAGACATGGGATGTATTTGCAGCTCCCTTAACCTAATCCCACCCCCAATGGCAGCTCCAGGATTTATGGCTGGTAGACCTCTACTGCTTGTGGCTTGCTCCAGCACATAATGTGCGCTTGCAGTTTCTCTTCTTCCTTCAAGGAGGGCACAGACCTTTCAGTTCTAAGCTTTTCCCCATGCTTTAGGTAGAGCTGTGATTGAATTCCAGGTGTAAAACTCAACACCTCTTTGGAAAGCCCACAGTGCCAATGATGCTGGGCTGGTAGGGTGCTGTGAGCTTGTGATGCAAGACAAAAGCATCTTCACAAAGCAAAAAAATCCCCAAATCCCAGCAACCCAGACACAGATTTGGTGGGTTTGTTTTCTCCCACCTTCCATGGACATACCTGTGTTTGGCTGAGGTCAGGAGGGTGCACCAGCCTTGGGACAATATACCAGGAGCCGCTTCCTGCTCTGATGTGGATTTGGCGTGGATTTGGGTCTATGAGCACCCCTGCTACAGGGCACTGATTTTTTCCTGTTCTTTGGCTTTGTCAAACTGGCAAGGAAAATAAAATCTCCTGGAGAGCAATATAAAACCAAACCCTTTGTGTGGGGTGTGCAGACCCATCATCTCAGTGACCTGGTGGCGGGTCCTCCCTTTGAATCCAAGCACTCTGAGGCATGAGGTGATGTTTACCAGCCCCACTGCAGAGCCTTTTCTCTGCCTTCCCACTGCAGCACTGCTTCTGCCAGATCACAGGCAATGTTGAGGCTCCTCTCCCCTGGGATAGCTCGAGGTGGAGGCTGGTTTCATGTTTGTTCTTGGCACGCAAGCTCCTCTCAGCGAAGGCTCGGCTCTCACGCTCTCAGGGGGTACGCGCCGCTAACCTCAAACTCATTCGAATGCGCCTGACGCCTTCCCATCCCAGCTCCTTTCTCTTTGATCTCAGAGCAATTAATTTCGTCCTTCAGCATCTCATCCTCCCAACTGAACTTCTTCCAAGTGGGCTAATTGTATGCCCTCTTTGCTAGGGTTCTGGCAGTATCCTAGGGAGCATGAGCTTTCTGGCCCCATCGCCACCACGTCCCACAACTAAGCCACCCACCTGCTGCCCCCCTGTTCCTACCAGCCAGAAGAGTTGTGAAGACGTGGGTGCTGATGCCACGCTAACATCAGACCTTCAGGATGGAGGTCACAAAGACATAGAACCTGGCGAGGTGCCCCCCAAGGATGGGGGCAGCAGGTGGACAAGGGCAAGGACCCACCATCTTTGGGCAAAGACCCACTGGTTTTGGGCAGCAGACTACTTTGGGCAGCAGAACCTGCAAGGTGCCCCCAAGGATGGGGGCAGCAGGTGGTCAAGGGCAAGGACACACCATCTTTGGGCCAGGACCCACTGGTTTTGGGCAGAAAACTACTTGCTGCTGTAAATTTCAAGCAGCAGCCATATTGCCACAGACACAAATTGGAGAGATGTAGTAGAGGTACCTTTGCCATGACAAGAGCTGCTTCTGCAGCAGCAGGCTCATCACTTGGCCCTTGTGGTCCAGTTTTATGGTTGAGTTGGGCAAGTGTGATAAATCAGAGGGGTCATGGGTTTGTGGCCTAGTGCAGGAGAGAGGGTCCTTGGAGATGAAGCTGCAACACTTTTCCAGCGTGGAAGCGAAGGTCCTTCAAGATGAAACCACACCAGAAGACATGCTCCTCAGTGCTGATGGATGTCAACTCCAAGGACCTAACTGGGATGGGAGCAGCATGAAATAAACCACGTAGCAAGAGGACCTCTTGCTCTACTAAAGGAAGGAAGGTTTACATTAGATATTAGGGGGAAGTTTTTTACAGAGAGAGTGGTGAGGGGCTGGAACGGGCTGCCCAGAGAGGGGGTGGGTGCCCCGTCCTTGGGGGTGTTCAAGGCCAGGTTGGCTGGGGCCCTGGGCAACCCTGTGTAGCTCCAGGCCTGGAGGTTGGTGTCCCTGCCTGTGGCAGGGGGTTGGAGCTCTGTGATCCTTGAGGCCCCTTCCAACCCAGACCATTCCATGGTTCTATGATTCTCTACAGACTCGCTCCTGTGGGCCTGCATCCCTCGCTGCGTAGATGCCATGTGCCATCCCGTGGGCTTGGGAGGGGAAGGGCCTTCATTTGACTTTGAAGTGGGCCCGGTTGACAGTGCCCAAGCAGTCAACTGAATTAGCCACCTCTGCAGGGCTGCAATTTAGAAGCACTCGCTGCCGTATCACGATGCCACAGGGTGGAGAGGTTCCCTGCCCAGTCAACCCAACGGGGGCACTGAGAATCACTTCGGTGTACTCAGCCTCTTTGTCCCGTTGGCCTATTTTAGCTGGCAAGATGCATCCGAGGAGGCATTTTGTCGCTTCCTCTTCTGATTAGATTAACGAGACGCCGCGTATGTGGCTCTCGTGCAATAAAGCCCCCACTAGCTGCCGTTTCATCTGCAAATTGCTGGC
Organism: Hypotaenidia okinawae; assembly: GCA_027925045.1. Lineage (NCBI taxonomy): Eukaryota > Metazoa > Chordata > Aves > Gruiformes > Rallidae > Hypotaenidia > Hypotaenidia okinawae. Next base: position 664,874 of record BSDF01000031.1, on the reverse strand, counting down.
AGAGGAGGACAAAATAAACATGTCTGCGAGCTGTAAATGATGTCAAAAAAACCCTGCTTGGTTTCCTCCCCTTTCAGTGACCCACAGGTCACATCTGGTGCTATCGGAGCGGTATCCAAGCGACTTTCATTTCCAGCCTTTGCTAAAGGATGATTTTAATTGGAAGAGGTGTCTTGCCTTCCTTGTAAATCCTATTGCCTTTGGCTAAACCGCGCAGCGAGTTAATAGAAAGTGTCTATAGACATTTGTAAGTAATTAAGCAGTAACATACAACCATGTTCCTGATGTGCATGGAGGTAGAGAGAGCATTTGAAATTGCACCAATTTCTACCAAAACCAGCTTCTCTTTTGTTTTCTAGGCTGGCTTTCTTCTTCCTCCTGTAGTGGATTAGTAATACCCCTCCAATGATGAGCGCCTGGTATAGGCAGGAGTGCCCAAGAAGAAGGAGATGCTTTTACAGCCTGGGAACTGGATGGATTTGGCTCTCATAAGTGGTGGAGTTTTTTTTTAGAAGGCCACTGAAAAAAAACCTTGGAAGCAATGCAAGGAAGAAACACCAGCGTGACAGGGTAGCTTACAGGAATGGCTGGAGAGAGATGGACTGGGAAAACGCCATCTGTTTAATCAACAGAGAGACACACGCACACACAAAAAAAAACCCCACCCCAAACCAACTAGAATGGCTTGAAGTTGAGTGGAAAAATATTGTGTTAAAAGAAAACCCACCCTTGACCCACTGGAGTAAAGCACAGCAGGACCTGACAATTCGGGAGGTAACTCAAGATGAACTTGGAGTTGAGGATGCCTAAAGGGTCATCCAAGCTGGCTTGGAAAGCTCAGGAGCTCAAGAGATGAAATAGAGCATCTTCTAGAAGTTGCCTGAGTGCTTGCTGTTGGGCATGGTGCTGAGCAAAGGGAAAAATTCATCAAATTAATTAATCTAATAGCTGCAGCTCTACGAGGAGTTGAGGTGTAAGGCTGCATCTTGTATCGATGCTGGATGCAGCTTGGTGAGCATCAAGTCTCCAAGCCCAACATGGGGACTCATTGCCCCATCGCTACAGACATGGGAGGTGAAGCACTGAGCCTCCCTGAGCCACTCGGTCCTCTCCCCATCCTCCAAAACCTCAGTACCCCAGCACAAAAGCTCACAGGTTGGCCTACAAGGTCTTCGTGGTGTGGCCCAACACTCAGTGTAGGACACGGCTCGGTGTAGGACAGCAACACTGTGTGCGTCAGGTTGTCTTGGCATCTGTTAAAAGCTGTCACTGAGCTTCCCAACCCTTTCTGGGGTGGGGTTTGTTTTTAGATGACCCCTTCTGCAGCACCTCTACCTCTTCCATAACACAAGAAGAAACCCTTTACTCTTCTCAATAACCACAGAACCCGCAAACACCTGCCCAAAAAGCTGGAAATTCTCCTTTTTTCCCTGAATTTAACTAGTAATTTTAAAAATTCTTATTATTTTTTAATCACTTTTGCAGTTGAACAGCACCTACAGGCCTGTGCCGTTGCAGAATACTTTGATGATGTTATTTAAAGAGGGGGGTTTACCTCCCTTGGAGTCAAGGGGAGGAAAAACGGGCTGGTTGAGCCCTCGTCGCGTAGTCACTGAAGGGTTTGTGCTGTTTACATAGCGCCTAGCTGCAGATATTTTTCAAAGTTAAGGACTAATTAATTCCAGCTCTTGAATATAAGAGTAAACACAAAAGGGAGCGCGTATTTAATGCATTATTCCACAGCTGTAATTAAATTAAATTAAAGCAATTTTCCATCAGCTCAGGTTACAGAAAAAAAAAGGGGGGGTGGGGGGGAGGAAAAAAAATCCTTGGCTGGATTGCTGTGGCAATTATTCTAAGAAATTAAAACCCTTTTAGTGAAATAATGAAATGTTATTTTTTTTTGTATTGGGGGAAAAAAAAAACCAATTGAAATAAAAAATCCAGGATTTGGTCCTGAAACTGGCAGGTTATTATGGATTCGAGGGTTGGCCTTGCAAGGAGAAACAGGAGCTATAATTTCAGTTTCACTAACATTTAACAAAGCACCCCAGCAATTAACAAGCCTGCTGTATACAAGCGTGCTCTCCGCCTGGAAGCAGGGGCTGGGCGATGCTTAAAGCTGTGATAAGGAGGGATGGTGGTCTAGGAGATGCTGTAGGCATCTTCAGGGGAAGGTCTACGGCTTAAAACCGGTGTCCTTTGGGTCACCTTGAGCTGTTAGGCAGGTTCAGAGAGGACTGGGATGCTTGCAGGTGTGGCACAAAATGAGGACAGAAGGGACTTTTTCATGGAAAAAATCTATTGTTATCACCCTGAAAGAACTGTGCTGGAGAAGACTTCTCTTTTTAGGGCAAGGGCTGGGTCAGGATCCTGGGCAGAGGCTTTGCCTCTTGATGTTTCTGCTCTTCCTCCCACCCTTTCTGTGTTCCAGGCCACCTCTGGCTCCAGCAAGGGGGAAGTTCTTTGCAGAGAGAGTGGTGAGAGGCTGGAACAGGCTGCCCAGAGAGGGGGTGGGTGCCCCGTCCCTGGGGGTGTTCAAGGCCAGGTTGGCTGGGGCCTTGGGCAACCTTGTGTAGCTCCAGGCCTGGAGGTTGGTGTCCCTGCCTGTGGCAGGGGGTTGGAGCTCTGTGATCCCTGGGGTCCCTCCCAACCCAGACTATTCCATTATTTTCCTCTTCCCCATGTGCAAGGAGGGAATTAAATCCTAAATTGAAAACTTAAATGGAAGTAATGCCCTGTGAATTTTCCCATTCCCTTGGTGAGCTGGCTCGTTTCTGCTCTATTTGTGTTCCTTTTTCAGGGTGCAAGTGAGTAATAATTCATCCTTCTTCGTTAGGTGGACCCTCCTTGCTGATGTATGGGATTTTGGGAAACACCTCTTGTTTAGGTGGAAGCAGATCCCTCACCCTCCTTGCAGGACCTCTACCAGTGACACTGCGCCCCACAAGAAGTACCCACCAGATCCAAGGTCCTGAAGCCCTGGCTGGGCTGAGGAATTGTGTTTTCCAAAGCAATTTGGCTTCAGTTGTATTTGGGTTGGCAGGCATCTTGCCGATCTAGGAGCAGGGGGAGTGAGGTGGAGGGGGGTGGGGGGGATAGCGATGCTGGATGTGCAAGCAAAACCCAGTTTAGTCCCCAGGGGGTGTGCAGATGGGAGCAGGGAGGTGGCTCAGCTGATGTAAATCAGCATCATGGTATTAACATGGCCAAAAACCATCTGGCAGCGGGGAGGGAAGGATGCTGGATGGTGCTGAAGAGCTGGCACTTGGTTGGAGTGTTTTTTCCCTCTCCTCCCTTGCTGGAAGCCTTCCTCTTCGCCTGCCAGTTAATCCTCGCTGCTGGTTTAGACTCCAGCAGGTTTGTCCTGTCTGGAGGAGGTGACAGGAGCTGTGAGAGGAGTACAGGAGATCCAAATCCCTGCAGATAAACAGCCTTGGCTCAGTCAGTGGCAGCCCTCAGCTCTTCAGGAGAAAAGAATCAAACGATAGAATTTTAGCCCAAAGAGTTTTTGAATTTTGGGTTAAAATCCTGGTGTTGCACTTGACTTTTTGCATCCTGCACCACCCTGGGGCTTCAGGTGTTTTCACCCAGCTTGTTGCCTCTCCAAGCTGGATCTCCCAGCTGGTTGGACATCCAGCACGGGGTTTTTTTGATGGAGATCCTAGTCCCTGCTGCTATTTCCTGTTCAGTGCTGGGGAGAGATTTAATGGATGCTTGGAAAAAGATGGAAGACCCATCATCTGCCTGACTTACAGCATCCAAGAGTGGCCAATCAAGGACCTCAGAGGTGGATGCCATGCCGAGCGCATCTGCCATTGAGATGCTTCCCATCTTGGAGCCTTGTAAAGGCAGCAGGGGGATAACTACGAGCACGGGAAGGAAGGAACCCAAAGCCCTTTAAATTCCCAGCAGCATCCACGCATGAGGAGCACCAGGACTCTCAATTTTTGGAGGTGGCACCAGTGCTGAGGGTGACCACAGGCCTGTGCCCTCGCATTGGCTCTCCACTCACCGAAACCAAGGTTTTTTTGGGAAAACCAGCTTCCAGCCGCACTGTGGTTGTGCTTTTAGGCTATGGAAGGGTGAGGCAGCACATGTTCTCCCCGCTTCTTGGTCCTTTCCCCAGTCACCATCTCGCCCCTGGATGGTAGGGTCTTTAAATACCCGTGCAGGAGTGTGTTTATAAAGGAGGAGGGATTGGAAGGCAAATCCTGCTGACCTCTGCTGCTAAATTTACTCTGCCTGCTAGCCTCTTTCCCTGTTACCAGCAAAGTAAGAGGAGCATCCACACGTTTTTCCCAGTGTGAAGCTCCTGGAGGGCCAAAAAAAAAAAGAAAAAGAGAAGGAAAATGCTGAGCAAGCAGAAATTCAGCCACGGTCCAGGTGGTTTTCCCTCCTCTCTTTCTCTTTAGTCCTTCAGAAATAAGAGTTCAGCAATTTGAGGAGCTTCTCGGCGCACCGAGCGAACGGTGGGCGGAAGCATCACCTCACCCATCCTGCGTTCACGCACGTGGCACGTGGAAAAAGGAAATCTTTGGTGAGAAATGGGGGAAAATCCCTGGATTTCTGGGCTGGGAGGTGTTACCTCTTTTCCTACCGAGTGTGCTGGGAAACTGGGTCACCGTTTTGGTTATAAAGGTGCTGTGCAGTGCTCGTGGGTAGAAACACAGCTGAGAATTTAAACAAGAAGGGGGAAAAGGGGGGGGGAAGGGGGTGGAGGGGAGTAATGTTCTTCTTAAAGTCACATCTCTTTGGCTTTAAGCTGCTCCTGAGCTCCTTCCCACGACTCAGCCAGCGGTAGGATGCAGTGAGCCGCAGGATATTCGCTCCTGTGTTGCCTCCCCCACGGGTGATGGTGGGGGTTTCTCTCACCACTTTAATATATTATGCTTTTTTATTCATTATGATTATTATTATTATTTTCTCATTTCCTTCTGCTGGAGCAGAAAGCACTGAGATTTTCAGCCCAAAGGTGGGCGTTTGGATGATGCTGGAAAACCCAGCCCCCGGGGGCCGTTCTGCTTTGACAAGGGGTGGGAGCAGCATCTTTTTGCCACGGCCCCTCGTATCCACGGCCCCATTGGATGTTTTGTAGCATCATTCCCATTCCAGAGCCTGGAATAAACCTTCTTTTTGAAGACTAGCAGGATAATCCAACGCCGAAGGATGCTGCCAATCCCCCACGGGCATCTCTCCGGAGAGGCAGCCTCCAAGCTTGTGGACTGTACCTGGAAACAGATACTATTCTGGGAACTCAAGAGCTAAACATAGCCCAGCTCCCTGCATTAAACAAGCTGCCAGCTCCTTGATTTATGGGAGCAGTAGCTCTTGCTTAATGAGCACGGTTTGGGCGGCTGCCAGACCGCAGCATATGTGGAAGCGGTTCCTTTTGGGAAGGGAAGGGGGGAAATGGAAGATGGGGGGGATGCTGAGGGCTTGCAAGGGAGAGTTGACACTCTCAGGTTTTCCCAGCCCCCCTCTGTCCTATAAAAACTGCTCTGTCTGCAGTGCTGTGGCTCAGCAAACCTCCTGCATGCCTCCAGCAAGACGATGGATGAGCAGGAGTAGATGGGGATGGGGAAAGCGGTTTGGATTCCCCAGGGGATGCTCCTACTCTTCCACGTGCAGAGAAGCAGTACAGCCACTCATGTCCCCCATGGATTTGCTCCCCCACTCCCCCCATCCTAGTTAAACCAGGACTTAATGCCTTCAAGATGCTCTTAGCCACGTCAAAGCCAGAGGGAACCACATCCCTGCTCCCCCGTGAGACCAGCAGCACGGATGGGAATTCATTTCCACCCCTTTATCCCAGATCCTAATTGATTTCCAAGCTGTGCTTCCCATAGAGTGGTGGTGGAGATGGTGGAGGTGGGGTGAGAGGTATCACAACCTCTTCCAGCCTTTGCACCACCCTAACGAATGACGTTAGGAGAGGAGCTTGACTCTTGACCGCGGCGTTAACGTTCCCAAATCGCCCCCATTCCAATTATTGCAGATACCCCAGGAGCAAGTAAAAGATGCTCCTTCACCCTGAGGAATTTGGCTGAACAATGATCTTCATTGTGGCTCTGGCTTATTATAAACTGTAACTAATGACGTATAATGAACAATAATCCATGGGGTGCAGGAAGCTCTGGTAAATACAGGAATTAATGGGGATGAGGTGGATGCTTTGGATGAGTAATGGGATCCAAGCACTGCAGGCAGCATCCAGACAAAGCTCCTTCCTCTATAGATTTCTATTCAAGGACGTATTTACTCTGTGTAGGCCCAGGGCTACATGTGGCTGTCAAGAGGAGCAGGGAATGGATTCACGTCTTTGTAACGCGTTCCCGTTTTTGGTGGGTTTAGGGGGGTTTCCTGTCTCCAGACTGGTCTGTGTGCTCCACTCATCCAAGGTGAAGTTCTTAGGGCCAGGATATGAACTTGTAGTAGTGTTGACGTAGAGCCCGACACAACAGAGCGTTGAGAGACCTGCGCTGCCGGTGCCCCTGCTGTGAGCGGCAGGTTGTAGGGGCACCCCCAAACCTCTCTACCAGCCTAAATTGTTGCTTGATACCATGATTTCCTCTCTTTTTGTGGTTACTTTTTGGGAAGATTTATCTTGAAGGCCAGCCTAGCATCCCCTAGAAAGGTCTGTAGCTTTGCTCCTGCTTACTTTTCTGCAAAATACCCTTTTTTTTCCCCCAAAACCCAACCATTTTTTCCCCAAAAACCACCTTGGATCAAGTTATAGCTCATGCCTGTGCCAGAATCTAACCACACACCCCTCAAAAAACAACCCAGCCTCGATGGGAAACCCACGAACAAAATACTGTGCTGAGACCAAGGGGATGAGGTTCAACAAGGCCAAGGGCAGAGTGCTGCACGTGGGACACAACAACCCCGAGCAGTGCTACAGCCTGGGGGGAGACTGGCTGGAGAGCTGTCAGGCAGAGAAGGACCTGGGGGTGTTGGGGGACTGACCACGAGCCAGCGGTGTGGCCAGGAAAGCCAAGGGCATCCTGGCTTGTGTCAGACCAGCATGGCCAGTAGGTCTGGGGAGGGGATTGTGCCCCTGCACTGGGCACTGGGGAGGCTGCACCTCGAGTGCTGGGTCCAGTTCTGGGCTCATCAGCATCAGAAGGACATGGAGGGCCTGGAGTGAGTCCAGAGAAGGGCAACCAGGCTGGGGAAGGGGCTGGAGGGCAAATCCTCTGAGGAGCAGCTGAGGGAGCTGGGGGTGTTGAGCCTGGAGAAGAGGAGGCTGAGGGGAGACCTTCTCCCCACCTCCCCTGCCCTGCCAGGAGGGTGCAGAGATGCAGCATTTGCATGTGGCTGTGGTGGGTTTGGGGAGTTTTGGGGTTTTTTTTCCCTTTCCCTTTAATATATATATAATTTTTTTTCCTCTTAAATATATATCTTTTTCTCTTATATATATATTTTTTTATATATATATTTCTCTTTTTATATATTTATATTTTTATATATATATGTGTATATATATATTTCTCTTCCCTGCAGCCATGGCAGCTGCAGAGGAATGTCTGTCTGCTGGAATTAGCGTTAGGAAGGGCAACAGAGGTCATAAATGATGGGGGGGATGGGTGTTTTTTGGAGCATTTCTTAGCCTGGTGGACCTTGGGAAATACAATAAAAGGGGAAAAGCTGTGTAAAGGACATGCAACTGCTAAAGTGGGACAGGAGGTGTCATGTCTCCTCCTTTCTGGGGTCATGTCACGATCATGGCCTTCAGGAAGCTCTAAAAATCCTTCAGATTCCCAATTTGGGGGTTGTCTCAATGCTGAAATGCTAAAGGATGGGGATTGATGAGATTTTTTTTCCCCACAAAACCTTTTTTCCCTCTTCTTCCAGGGGATTTTGGGGTGATATTCCCACCCCATCCCGTCAGCAGGTGACTCCAGCTACACCAGTGCCAGTGAGCGATCGCTGAGCATCCCTAATTAAGCATCCACAGCTTGAACTCCCCGCGGTGCGTGGGGATGACTTGCAAATAAAAACGACAGGGAGAGGAGTTTTCTTTTTCTCTCTCTCTCTCTCTCTCATACCAGCTTCTTTTTTAATTATTATTTTATTTTCCTACCTTAATTATGTGCGAGGCTCTCCTGTCCTTAACGAGGAGTCACAACCTTAGCATTAATTACCTTAAGCCAATGATGCCTGTGGGTTATCCTTCCAAAAATGCTGGAAAAAAAAAAAACACCACCACAAAAAACCCAAACCAAGTAAATTAATCCTGGTTCTTTACAGCCTTATTTAATTTTCTGGTATGTAAACAACCCCACTCTAAGCCTGGTTTTAAATAAACTCAGAGAGGCTTCGCCGTGGCGTTAAAGCCGAGAGCAATATTGGGAGAGGGTTTAACTTGATGATTCCAAACCCTTATTCCTGAGGGCTGCTGGGTTCTTCTTCTTAGGAATATTAATTATGATTAATTCTTCTCTTTTTGTAGCAGAAAGTAAAGCCCAGCTTTTTCTTTTTTATTGGGGGGGGGAGGGGGTGGTGGTGAAAGAGATTTTTAGAGCACCTGAGGCACCTGGAGCCAGATATTTGGCTTCTGGAGGCATCAGCTGGGCTTTAATTCACCCTCTGTCACTCAACCTAATGGGGAGGGGAAAGAATTGGGGCAAGTCGAAAACAGCTCAAACCAAACCCATCAGATGCCTGTTGCCATGGTAGGAGGTTCTCCCATCCTGCCTTGCTGCCATAGCAACAGGGACTTGTTAGGAGCATCATCATCATCTCTCCTGGATGCTAAGTTAGGAGGAAGAAACAGGGTTCTTCCTGCACCCCAAAAGTGGAGTGGGATCATGCTGAGAGAAGGGACAGGAAGGACATTGAGGTCCTGGAGCGAGTCCAGAGAAGGGCAACCAGGCTGGGGAAGGAGCTGGAGGGCAAATCCTCTGAGGAGCAGCTGAGGGAGCTGGGGGGTTCAGCCTGGAGAAGAGAAGGCTGAGGGGAGACCTTCTCCCCACCTCCACTGCCCTGCCAGGAGGGTGCAGAGAGGTGGGCGCTGGTCTCTTCAGCCAGGGGACAGGAGATGGGATGAGGGGGAATGGGCTCAAGCTGCCTCAGGGCAGGGTCAGAGCAGATGGGAGGGGAAAGTTCTTCCCTGGAAGAGTTGTGGGGCTGTGGCACAGGGGCCTGGAGCAGGGTCAGGGCCTGGAGCAGGGTCAAGGCCTGGAGCAGGGTGCCCAGGGAGGGGGCTGAGTCACTGTCCCTGGATGTGTCAAGGCGATGAGGTACTTGGAGATGTGGGTTAGCAGAGGACTCCATCTCAAAGCTCTTTTCTAACCTGGTGCCTCAGTGATGCTGTGAAGGGGGTGGAAGAGGCATCCCAGGTGCTGGAGAGAAAGCTGGAGGCGGGGCTGGTGACCCCATAGGAGACCAGGTTGGAGCAGTCTGGGCCTGAGGGACAGAGAGATATGACTGCACATATATCAGTGACCCACGCTGGGGCAGCTGGGAAGGAGCTGAAGCTCCACGGAGAAGGATTCACGTTGGAGAAGTTCGTGGAGGATTGTCTGCCATGAGTGGGACTGTGTGGTGCAGCAGGGGAAGGGTCTGAGGAATACCCCCCGACACCCCCCCAGCTAAGAAGGAAACCAACTCATGAGGAACTGTCCCAAACCCCCATTCCCCCATTCCCTGCCCCTCCTTGTGCCACGATGGGAGGGGGAAGAAGGGAGTGAAATCATGGATAAAGCTGAGTCTGGAAGAAGGGAGGGCTGGGGGAGGTGCTTTGAGACCTGCTCACGCTTCTCATCACCCAACTCTGGTGTCAGTAGGGGTGTTTGTGTCATAAATGAAGAGTTTTCTTTCCTTTATTCCCTGTTGAGTCTGTTTTGCCTATGATGCTGATTGTGGGATGGTCTCTCCCTGTCCTTATCTCCACTTCTGAGCCTCTCAGCATCCATCTTCTACCCCCACCCAATTGAGGAGCAGGTTTTTACCCCAAAAAGTGCCATGAAGGTGCTTAAACCACCCTTCCTCCTTCTTTCCTTCACCTGGTGAATAAAACCCAATGTGCCCCAGAGCTAAAAATACCCTGGAATTGCTTTAATTAGAATTAATTAGAAGGGAGCACCCCTAATAACCCTGCTTGAGCCAAATGCAGTGCATGGGCTGGTAATTAACGCGTTTCTAACGGCTTTAGGTAGCTGATAAACCCCCCTTGTTGCAGCATTTGCCTCTGTAGGGGGGTGTGTGGGTGCAAACTGCTCTGGATTTGCCTTTTTCCAAAGGTTTTCAGCTCAAAAAGATGATGCTGGAGCCAATGGAGCCAACCAGGACTCATAGGGCAATGTCTCTTGGCAGCATCTTAGGATGGAGCATCATCCAAAGGGATGCTCCAGTGGTTTGGTATCACTATAGGGGAAGTGGGGGGGAGGCTGGGGTGTGGTTTTGGGGCGGTACAGCCCTGGAATGGGTGGTTTTGGGTGTTTCTCCTGTGGGATAGGAGAAGCAAAGGAGAGGATGCTGGTATAGGAGTGCCACACACTGGTCATGCTGCACCAGGCAGCGTCACAGGGAGGAGACATCCCCAAGACCCCCACAAACATCCCTTTGAGTCCTGCAACCCCCTCAAAATCTCCAAAAATCGACTTATTTACACTTTTTTTTACAATGTAATCATAAGAAGGATCAAAATGAGTTTCCCTCCCCAAGGATGACTGAGAGCAGGAGCTGGTAGAGCATCCCAAAACCATGGAAGTCTTTGAGGGATCCAGCCAGACTCACCAGACAGCAATGGAGGTAGTGAAGTAGGTGGTAAGGGGGGTGTTCCCCTCATTACAAGGGTCCCCCACTTCTCCCCCGGGGCTTGGGGGCGGATCCCAGCATGGTGGCGCTCAGCATCATATTCCCAGTTGGTCCCTGGTCAGTGGTGCTGCTTCTTGTGCCGAAGGATCTCCGTGGGGGTGAAGGTGAAATCCTGCTGGCAAATGTCACAGCGGTAGGGCCTGTGCAAGGAGGTGGCTTTGAAAGAGCTTTTGGATTCTTCTTCTGCAGGAGCTGTGGGGAAAAACAGAGATCAGAGGGAAAACGGGCCCACAGGACTCTCTTCCTTCCCCCAAAACGTGGTGGTCTGGTGGCATCTCGAGGGATGAGCTCCGAGAAGCTCGGCTCACTGCAACCCCCTCTTCCTCAGAGCCCATGGAGTGGAGATGCCAGGTGACTCCACATAAAATCATAGAATCACAGATTGGTCTGGGTTGGAAGGGACCCCAAGGATCACAGAGCTCCAACCCCCTGCCACAGGCAGGGACACCAACCTCCAGGCCTGGAGCTACACAAGGTTGCCCAGGGCCCCAGCCAGCCTGGCCTTCAACACCCCCAGGGATGGGGCACCCACCCCCTCTCTGGGCAGCCTGTTCCAGCCCCTCACCACTCTCTCTGCAAAGAACTCAATCTCTCCTCTCCCCCTTCCCTCCTCCAGCTTCACTCCAGCCCCTTGTCCTGCCAGGCTCTGCCCTTGAACAAGCTGATTCCCCTCCTGTTCCTCTGCTCCCTTCAGGGACTGGCAGGCTGCAATGAGGTCCCCCCACAGCCTTCTCTTCTCCAGGCTGAACCAGCCCAGCTCCCCCAGCCTCTCTCTGTAGGGGAGCTGCTCCAGCCCTCTCAGCATCTCCCTGTCCCTCCTCTGACCCCTCTCCAACAGCCCCACATCTTTCTGGCATTGAGGCCCCAGCTCTGGACACAGGACTCCAGCTGGGGCAGAGCAGAGAGGGACAATCCCCTCCCTGTCCCTGCTGCCACCCCTCTGCTGATGGAGCCCAGGACCCCATCACCCTTCCCAGCTGCAAGAGCCACTGCTGGCTCAGAGTAAGTTCCTCATCCACCAATTCCTCATGGATTATCCCTCATCACAGCCCCAGGACGGGGACAAAGGACTCACCCTGGGAAGGCTGACAGGTGTTTTCATGGCACATGCGTTCCAGAGGTGTGAAGGGCATGTGGAGGTCACAGTGGGGACATGTCCAGAAGCTCCGTAGACAGTCGCTGTAGAGATCCGTGTCCGTCTGTCGGGATGCAAAGGGGACATTCAGACTATCCCAGGGACACAGGAGGCAGCACAGGCAGGGCAGGAGGAGGATGAACTCACAGCCAAGCAGTTGTAGGTGAGAAACTCAGTCACCCTGTAGCCACCTTTCACCTCATCCAGCTTCATCTCCATCCCTTGGAAAAGTCCTGGAAGTCCAGGAGCAGCAGCAACAGTTTGGGGACCGATGTAGAGATTCTGTTGCTCCAGCCCGGTGAGCTGGCGCAGGCGATACGGCACCTAGAGAAGGAAGGGGGGTTGTCACAATGTGGGGGGAGGGGGGGTCACACCTGCTCCCCTCAATCCCCCTTTTCCTCAGCTTTCAAGCCCTGGCGTCACCTCCATCCGCAGGAATCCCAGCAGCCCCTGGGTGAGCTGGGAGACGTCCCGGGAACTCGGCCGGCGTTCCGACTCCTCACCGTGACCTTCCAGGAGCTGGTGGAGGAGTTTTTCCCAAGAGGAACGAAGCTGAAGGGCCAAGGAGAGCAGGTGTAGAGCAGAATCCGCATCAGGAATGGTGAGCTCCAACCAACCATCGGCTACCAGCCGGGCACAGTCCGCGCTGGTGTCCAAGGACCGGGAAAAGAGGAGGAGAGCCTGGAAAAGCAAAAAGGAACCAGTTTGGGGTGATGAAGGCTCTTAGAAGGGACAGGGGGGAAAAGGAGGAGAGGGAAGAGCTCACCTGTAAGGCTGGTACCCGGACGCAGTTCACCAGGTAAGGTTTGTTGGTCTCCAGCAAGGAGACAAAGGCGAGGAGCTGGTGGTGGCAGCTCAGCCCCTCCTTGGGGTCTGTGGGGGCAAAAAGGGGGACCCCCAAATAAGCCAGACCCTGAATTTCTCAGGATTTGGCAAATTCTGAAGGTGGAGGCACTTTCATGCAATGAGAGGCCAGGGGGAAAGCCAGGGAGAAGAAGCAGAACTGAGTCCTTTCAGGGGGTTTCTCCTACCTGTGATCCCACCACGTTCTGGTCCCTCCTTGGTGTGGAGCAGCTCTGGGCTGGTTGCGAAGACGGAGGTGGGATGAAGCACGACCCCTTGTTTGGTTTTGGTGTGAAAAATCTAAGGTGAAACAGGAGCAGGATGGGAGGAGGACACACCGGGGCATGTTGGGGTGAGGGATGGAGCCAGGGAAGGACACTGGGGTGAGGGATGGAGCCAGGGAAGGACAACAGACCTGATCAGAGTCTTTGCGGCCACTGTTGAGCGGGTCAGGCACGGCCAGCTGAGGGTACAGACCCCTGCACAGCACCAGCTTGAGCAGGATAAGCTCTGAGGAGGAGAGGGACGAGCTGGATACAGCCTGGAGCTCATCCACGTTGTGGCGGAGCTTGAACTTGACATCCTACAGAGATCAAGGAGGATTCCAGGGGTCTGGATGGCCGGATCCTGCATCCCAGGAGGAGAAGGACAGACCGGGGGTGGGGGTGTGTCACCTGGATATCGATGCCACGTTCTCCCTTCCCACGGGCGTCACCACCTTCCTCTTCCTCACCAGAGGAAGCATCTGCCCCATCCTGAAGCCTCAGCACCTTGCGCTTCCGCCCTTCGGTCTCCGTGTGGCAACGCCACAGGCGGTGTAGCTCCCGGCGTTCCCGGTGTCGGCTCTGCCGGCTGTAGGTGTCACTGGGGAGGCTGGAGGTTTCCTCAAGGAGATGGTGGTCTCGAAGAAGTTCCTGGGGCGTAACGGGATGAGGAAGAGGAGGGGGAGGAAGAGATAGATTCTGAGCCCCCACGGCTGAGAGATGAGTATTTTGGGGGTGCAGGGGGAAAGTCCATCTCTTTTCCAACCCCAAGGATGGTCTTCCTGAGGATGGATCTTCTGTCCCTCACCTGGAACTGTCTCCGGAGGTTGGCGGCTTCGTAAAGCCGATGTTCTTCCAAACCTCGTCGCCGGCACCATTTCCGGGAGCCGCCACTCCGTTCGGATTTCACCTGCTCCAGGACAGCACAGCTCAGTGTGTGTCCCCCCAAAACTACCCAACAGGGGATGGGGTGTCCTTCCCACCCTTCCTTGCACCCCCAAGATCAGTCCCCATCGGCCCCAAACAGCCTCTAACGCCCCCAAGCATGTCTCAGCTCCCGCCTCCCTCCCCAGTTTAGGCCTGGATCTCACCTGGACCCACTGGTTGAAGATGTTGAGCAGGGTCAGGGGGTCACCGTGGGGGTTCTCCAGGGGCCGTCGGGCCGTGGTGCAGTCGGGGTTGGGGTGAACAGCTCGAAGGAAAGGGGACTGAACGCTCAACGCCGCCGCCACCGTCAAGGTGGGCTCAGCCAAACCAAACAAGGTCCCCAGGACCAGCATCTTGCCTGCATGGTGAGGTCAGGGCAGGTAGAGAAGGGAGGGGAGAACCCCCTTAATCCCACCCAAACTGACCCCTTTGATGGGGAGGGGGAGCGATAGCCTGATTTACTCACCAACCACCACGTCCACTGGCAGCTGGGCCAACAAATTCCCAATGGGAGTCAAGTCTTCAGCATCATCCAGGGCTCCTTGATCCTTCAGGTATCGCACGGCCGTCTCCAGGCTGGATGAGGGAGGAGGCTCCAAGAAGGGGAAAGTCCTGGGATCACCCAGCCCCATGCTCTTCAACTGCCACGAGACAAACCTGCCTAGAACCAACCCAAGAGGTCTCCAAACCTCCCAAGATCTTCCCCAAATTCCCACGCATGGGATGGGATGGTGGATTTTTTTACCTGGAGCACCAGAGAATCCAGTGCTACCCGCTGGACCTCTGGCACTGGGTAAGGGGAAAAGGCGTCATAGTCGGATTCGGCGTAGAGCCGGTAACAGACGCCAGGGCCGGTCCTGCCGGCACGGCCCTTCCGCTGCTCAGCGCTTGCCCGGCTGATCCAGAACTCCTGAAGTCGCTGGAGTTTGCCCTGAGGGTCATAACTCATCTCCTTCACCTTTCCTGGAGGGAAGGAAAAGCTCAAGGAATCACAGCATCACAGGGGTGGGAAGGGACCCCCCAGAGCCCATGGGGTCCAACCCCCTGCCAAAGCAGGGTCCCTAGGACAGGGCACACAAGGCGGTGTCCAGACAGGGCTGGAATCTCTCCAGAGAAGGAGACTCCACACCCCCTGGGCAGCCTGGCCCAGGGCTCCCTCACCCTCACTGGGAAGAAGTTCTTCCCCAGATTGGGGGAACTCCCTGTGCTCCAACTTGAGCCCATCGCCCCTTGTCCTGTCCCCACAGACACCGAGCAGAGGCTGCCCATGTCTCCCTGCCCTGCCCTCCAGCCTGTTCAAGCCTCGCTGACTGGTGGCGCAGTGTCCTGAGTGTCACCCACTCCTCCCAGCTGAAAAGTCAAGGAGGGAGAAGTTTTTCCTGCCCATTGGAGAGGGGAAATTTTACCAGAATCCAGGACAAATCGCACCCCGTCGATCGTCACTGAGGTCTCCGCAATGTTGGTGGAGAGGATGCACTTACGGACACCAGGAGGAGGGACATCGAACACCTGAAGAAGGAGAAACAACAGTCCTACGTCGGTGGGTTGTGTCCATCAGCTAAACCCTGAAAAACACCCATCACTGGGCAACCAGGCCAAGCTCTGGGATTCTCCCACTCTGTTAAGGTCAAGAAGGTGTGAAATCCAACAGGGATCTCGAGGATCAAGCTGTCACCCCACCTTATCCTGCTCGGTGACAGAAAGGGTGCTGTGCAGGGGGAGCACAATCCAGCGCTGTGTCCGCGCGGCGTAAGCCTGCGCCGCCTCCAGCACGGTGCCGATTTCGGCCACTCCACTGAGGAACACCAGGAGATCCCCCGTTCCTCAGGAGGGTACTTGTGGTCAATGGCTTGAAGCACCCGGAGGTAGGGGAGGGGATCCAGGCGCTCTGATTTTCCCAGTTTCCCCATTGTGGATGCTTCTTCCTTAGGAATAGGTTGGTAGATGACCTGAGGGAGAAGAAATGGGAATGAAGGTGATAGCTTATGACACTAAACTGGGGGGATCTGCCTGAGGGTGGGGAGGGTCTTCAGAGGGGTCTGGACAGGCTGGATCCGTGGGCTGAGACCAAGGGGATGAGGTTCAACAAGGCCAAGGGCAGAGTGCTGCCCATGGGACACAACAACCCTGAGCAGTGCTACAGCCTGGGGGAGACTGGCTGGAGAGCTGTCAGGCAGAGAAGGACCTGGGGGTGTTGGGGGACTGACCACGAGCCAGCGGTGTGGCCAGGAAAGCCAAGGGCATCCTGGCTTGTGTCAGACCAGCATGGCCAGTAGGTCTGGGGAGGGGATTGTGCCCCTGCACTGGGCACTGGGGAGGCTGCAGCTCGAGTGCTGGGTCCAGTTCTGGGCTCCTCATCATCAGAAGGACATGGAGGTGCTGGAGCGAGTGCAGAGAAGGGCAACCAGGCTGGGGAAGGGGCTGGAGGGCAAATCCTCTGAGGAGCAGCTGAGGGAGCTGGGGGTGTCCAGCCTGGAGAAGAGGAGGCTGAGGGGAGACCTTCTCCCCACCTCCCCTGCCCTGCCAGGAGGGTGCAGAGAGGTGGGCGCTGGTCTCTTCAGCCAGGGGACAGGAGATGGGCCAAGGGGCAATGGGCTCAAGCTGCCTCAGGGCAGGGTCAGAGCAGATGGGAGGGGAAAGTTCTTCCCTGGAAGAGTTGTGGGGCTGTGGAACAGGGGCCTGGAGCAGGGTCAGGGCCTGGCACAGGCTGCCCAGGGAGGGGGCTGAGTCACCCCCTGGGTGTGTTTAAACTCAGGGTAGATGAGGTGCTCAGGGATCTGGTTCAGCAGAGGATGGGAACGGTTGGACTCGATGATCTTAAAGCTCTCTTCCAACCTCATGATGCTGTGACTCCCAGTGAGAGATTCACACTCAGGATTCCATCCCAAACCACCCCCCAGCACCCTCACCGAGATGGGGAAGATCCTTCCTGGTACTTGCAGGACAGGAGCGCCTCCGAAATACCCGGAAAAGAGGCGGATGTTGATCGTTGCCGACATCAACACCAACTTCAGATCAGGGCGAGAGGGAAGGAGCCTCCTGAGGACTCCCAGGAGGAAATCGCTGTGGAGGTGCCGCTCGTGGACCTCGTCGGCGATCAGGACGTGGTACCCAGGTAGGGTGGGTTCCCGTTGGACCTGCCGCAGGAGGAGCCCTTCTGTCAGGAACACGATCTTGGTGGCGGGCGAGCGGGTGCTCTCGAAGCGGATTTGGTAGCCCACCTGGGGAAATAAAGAGGGATAAAGCAGGATGCCATGAAAAACGGGTGCTGAAAGGTCACCAGAAAGGGGCTGGAGAGATCACTGGGTGCTGGTTCACAGGATCACAAGAGCTGTAGGGGTTGGAAGGGACCTCCAAAGATCATCGAGTCCAACCCCCTGCCAGAGCAGGGTCCCTAGGACAGGGCACACAAGGCGGTGTCCAGACAGGGCTGGAATCTCTCCAGAGAAGGAGACTCCACACCCCCCTGGGCAGCCTGGCCCAGGGCTCCCTCACCCTCACTGGGAAGAAGTTCTTCCCCACATTGGGGGGAACTCCCTGGGCTCCAACTTGAGCCCATCACCCCTTGTCCTGTCCCCACAGACACTGAGAAGAGGCTGCCCATGTCCCCTGTGTCCCACCCTTCAGCTATTGATCCCCAGTGATCAGATCCCCTCTCAGTCTCTTCTCTCCAGGCTGAACAGCCCCAGCTCCCTCAGCCTTTCCTCACAGGGGAGATGCTCCAGGCCCTTCAGCATCTCCAGAGCCTCCTCTGGACTCTCTCCAGGAGATCCCTGACTGTTTGATCCCAGGGTGCCCAGCACTGGACACAACACTCCAGGTGGGGCCTGACCAGAGGGGGAGGATCACCTCCTGTGACCTGCTGGCCACACTCCTCTAGATAACCCCCAGGATCCCCTTGGCCTCCTTGGGCACACTGCTGGCTCATGGCCACCATGTCACCCACCAGGACCCCCAGCTCCTCTCCAGCAGGTCACCCCCTGATCCATGGGGTTATTCCTTCCCAGGGACAAGACTCTCCACTTGCTTTTCTTAAACCCCACCTGGTTTCTCCCTGCCCAGCTCTCCAGCCTGTCCAGGCCTCGCTGAATGGCAGCCTAATATCATAGAATCCCAGACTGGTCGGGGTTGGGAGGGACCCCAAGGGTCACAGAGCTCCAACCCCCTGCCACAGGCAGGGACACCAACCTCCAGGCCTGGAGCTACACAAGGTAGCCCAGGGCCCCAGCCAACCTGGCCTTGAACACCCCCAGAGAACACATTAAGCAGAGCACCCACCTGGTTTCCATACTGGTGGAGGCTCTCAAACCCCACGCGCTTGGCGAGCGAGACGCAAGCGATGCGGCGCGGTTGGGTACAAGCCACGTGGTTGTAACCGGCCCCCAGTAAGAACTGGGGGACCTGTGTGGATTTACCACAGCCGGTATCACCGGCGACCACCACCACTTGGTTCTGAGCCACGGCTTGTAGGAGGCGATCCCGGTACTGGGAGATGGGAAGGGCAGCTCGTTCCCGTTGGAGCTTGGCCAGTTTGGAGAAGCTCTGTTTTTGGGTGAAGTCCAGGTAGTGGAGTAAAGCAGAGTGGAATTCCAGGAGCCGCTCCCGGGGCACCCTGAAGGTGTCTCCTCGCCGGCCACGGCTCTTCCCCTGGACGTCGGCGCTCAGCACCGAGAGGTTGATGCGGTACCGGGGGTCGTAGTGGGGCGGGAGGTGGAGGGAGGAGGCGGGAGGATCTGTCTGGGTTGGGGATGGGTCCCGGTTGGTTTTGAGGCTCTGGAAACGCCGGAGACGCTCAAAGAAAGCCCAGAAATTTGAGATCTCTTCGGAGCCGGCTCGGATGTAATCCTGCTGGCCGAAGTACAGCTCCTCCAGGCCGCGGCGGGTGGCGGGACAGTCCCAGTCCCAGCGGGATGGGGAGGGGTCCCGGTCCCGCTCCCGCCGCCGGGAGCGGCTCTCCTCCGGCCGCATCTTCGCAGGGGGCGGGGGGAACCTGAGCCAGGCAGGCAGCCGCTGTGAGGCGGGAGGGGGGTTGGTCTGTACCCCAACCAACCTCCCTGGGCTGCCTGAGCAGCAGGAATCCCCCCCCCACACACACACACACACACACCCCTGTCCGGCCCCATGGACCCCCCCCCCCATGCACCCCAACCCAGCGGGAGGGGGTTGGTCTGTACCCCGACCAACCTCCCTGGGCTGCTTGAGGAGCAGGAATCCCCCCCACACACACACACACACCCCTGTCCGGCCCCATGGACCCCCTCCCCCCATGCACCCCAACCCAGCCCCTGGGACCCCCTCGCACCCTAACCCAGCTCTATGGGACCCCCCCGCACCCCCGTCCTGCTCCTAGGGACCCCCCCGCAATCTGTCCCAGCCCCTAGGGACCTCCCAGGCAGCTCAGTCCAGGCCCCGGAACCCCCCGTAGCCCCGTGCAGCCCCCCGACACCCCCCGCCCCGAGCCCGGGCTCCCCATCGCCTCAGACCCACCAGCCTCAGACTTCCTCCCCGCGCCCCGGTTCCAGAGGCCTCTCGCCGGTTCCGCCGCCTCCCCAGCAGCCACCGCAGCGGCCCAGATCCACCCCCGAGGCCCCGGACCCGCCCCCTCCCGAGGCCCGGTCCCGCCGCCCGGCCCAGGCCCAGGCCCAGGCCCGAACTCACCGGCCAGGCCCCGGTCCCGGTCCCGGGACGTGACACGCGCGGCCGCCAGGGGGCGCCCAAGGGGCGATGCGGGGGGCGTGGCTACGTGGTGGGTGGGTTGGTCAGGGGGCGGGGCTACGGGAAGCACCGCCTCCCGTGGTCCCCAAGCATCGGCCTTGTGCCGGCTGGCCCCGGTACCCTGATACCCCGGTACCTCGATACCCCAGTACCGTGATACCCTGATACCCCAGTACCCCGATACCCTGATATCCCAGTACCCCGATACCCCAGTACCCCGATACCCTGATACCCCAGTACCCCGATACCCCAGTACCCCGATACCCTGATACCCCAGTACCCCGATAGCCCAGTACCCCTATACCCCAGTACCCCTATACCCTGATACCCCAGTACCCCTATACCCCGATAGCCTGATACCCCAGTACCCCGATACCCCAGTACCCCGATACCCCAGTACCCCGATACCCCAACAGCCCAGTACCCCAATACCCTGGTAGCCCCTATATTCTCGGGGTCCCCGCCTGGCCCCGCCATCACTGCCATGCCCCCCTGGTTCTCACTGTGTCCCCCCAGCCCCACTGCGCCCGGCGGTGTCCAACAGTCCCCACCCCTCCCGGCTGTACCCACCGTCTCCATCCAGCCCCAAACCAGCCCCACCATCTTCATCTGGCCCCATCACCTCCAGCCAGCCCTGCTGTCCCCTCCATCCCTGAGTACCCCTCCTGCACCATCCCCCCTCTGCCCCACTGTCCCCCTCTGTCCCTAACCTCATCTGTGGTGGCTTCTGTCCTCCTCACAGTCCCCAAACACCCCCATAATGCCCAGCTGTCCCCAAACATCTTCATGGTGGCCTCTGTCCTCACTGTCCAAATGCCCCCACGGTGCCCGACTGTCCCCAATCATCCCCACCCCTGTCCCCCAGTATGGCAGTGACTAAAACCAGCTGAACCTCAGCCAGGGCCACGAGGAGAAGCAAGACCCCAGGGTGAAGTTCAGCACCCACCACAAAGGACTTTCCGGGGACAGGAGGGGACCTATTGCATCACCCCCCAGCTCCAAATCTGCTGAGCCAGCAGAAATCTTGCTCAATCAACAAGCAAAAAGGAGAAGTGTGGAGCCCAGGTCCTGCTCAAGGCTGGAGAGAAGTTCCATCTTTATTGGTGGAGGTGGACATGCAGCTCTGGAGAAGCTGGTGGGAAGGGTGAAGGACACCCAGGTACCCGTCAGCGGGGTGGAGATGGGTTTCTGGGGTGATGGGAAGGGGGAGGTTTGGGATGGAGGTGGGTTCACTCATGTCTGGGACCTCAGCGGGTGGGTGGCGGAGATGAAGAGGTGGGAGAGCTTCTGTGGGTCAGCTGAGAGTGGGGAGGGGGTGCAAGTAGGGCTGGAGAAGGAAGAAGGATGTGGACCAAGTCCTCTCGCTCCTGGCAGGCCCCTGAGGAAGGCTGGAGGAGATCTCCAGGGGTAGGTGAGCTCCCAAGGCTGCACAGGGAAAGAGGGCGATGGAGACATCTTCTTCCCTCTGCGGGGGCCCATCAGGAGCTCCAGGAGGTTTCCAACCCTGGAGCCACCTGGCTCCTGGTCACACGGTGGTGCTGACGCTCTGGTCATCCACAGTAGACTTGGTCTTCATCCTGCTGTCCCCCATGGTGCAGCTGGTGGGATCATCGCTCAGGACACCCCTCAGGACAGCTCTCCAGGACCGCTGGAACTTGTCCCTGAAGTCCTGCCCCATGATGACGTAGATGATGGGGTTGACACAGCTGTTGATGTAAGCCACGCCGGTCACGATGGGGTCAGCTTCTGAAGCCCCCTTGAACAAGCTGCTCTTGGGATCGGTGGAAGCCAAGATCAACCCCAAGATGTGGTAGGGCAGCCAGCAGACAAAGAAGCTGATGATGACCACCAAGATGAGCTTGACGGCTTTCCGGGAGCGGGAGAAGCCCTTGCTGTGGACACGGACCAAGAGCAAGCTGTAGCAAGCTGTGATGACCACGAAGGGCACCAAGAAGCCACAGATGAAGCGGGTGACGGCCGTCACCAGCTCGGTGAGGCGCTGGTGACGTCCCACAGAGGCGTAGTTGAGGACACAGACAGTCTTCTCAGAGAAGATGTCGTTACGGGTGGTACGGAAGATGAAAGAGGGGAGGGTGAGGAGCATGGCCAAGAACCAGCTGGCCAAACAAACCCCCCTGGCCAAGCCCAGAGTCCGGTGGTTTTGGCACCACACCGGTCTCATCACCAAGGTGCAACGGTCGATGCTGATGGCCATGAGGAGAAGGACGCTGGCGAACATGTTGAGGATGGTGAGGGAAGGGAGGAGCTTGCAGGCGAAGTGACCCAAGGGCCAGTGGTGGTCACGGGCCAAGGGCAAGGCCAGGAAGGGCAAGGCCAAGCAGCAGAGGAGGTCGGCCACGGAGAGGTTGAGGAACCAGACGCCGTTGACCGTGCGTCGCAGCTCAAAGCCAGTCACCCAGATGACGGCCCCGTTGCCCAAGACCCCCAGGAGGAAGATGATGGCGTAAAGCGCCAGGACAAGGCGATAGGTGTGAGGGACCTCGTAGTCATCCAGGTCGTACATGGAGTAGTCACCCAAGGTGGAGTAGTTGAAGGAGTAACTGGGCATGGAGAAGTCCATCCTCTATCGGCTCCCCACCTAGAAACCATGATCATCATCACACGAGGGTTTGGGTTGGAAGGGAGACCCCCAAGATCATCTAGTCCAACCCACATCCCACATCCAGGGACATCTGCCTCTAGATCAAGACACCCACCACGCCGCCTGCAGCACCACTCGACAGTTTGGGCTGGAAGGGACCCCCAAAAATCATCTAGTCCAACCCACATCCCATGGGCATGGACATCTTCCACCAGATCAAGATGCCCACAGCCCCATCCAAGGCACCACACAAGGATCTGGGTTGGAAGGGACCCTCAAAGACCCCCCACATCCAACTCCCTACCTCGGGCACACCTTCCACTAGACTAGGTTGCTTCAAAGCCACGTCCAACCTGGGAACAGGGCATCCCACCACTTCTCCAGGTAACCTGAGCACATCCCACCACCCTGACACATCTCTTCCTTAGGTCCACCACCACCATCATCATCATCCTCATCAATCCCTCCATCCAAAGGACCTCTTTCCCCCCAGGGAGGGGAGAGGACAGCACCCCCAAGAGAAGCTCAGTGAGATGCTCCTCAAGAACAGGTGATGCAAAGACCGCAAGTGGATGGGCTTCATCCATCCCCCTCCTCCTCCTCCTCCTCCTCCCTGGCCCAGGCCACCAAGGAAATGGGCATTTCCCCACTTCCTGGCCCAGCTGCATGGTGCAAGAACTTGGATGAGGAAACACGGATGGGGAGGAAGCTGCAGCTCCAGCAGCTTCTCTGTTGTTTCATCATCTACTGAGTGGACACCCCAAGGAACGACTTTGATTGGTCAAATCCCAGTGGGATGGAGGGGGAAAAGGCCAAGGGGAAAGTTTTGGGGCTCAACTATCCCCAGTACCAAGGGAAGGAAGAGGAGAGGCCCTCAAGGAGGAGGAGGAGGAGAAGCCCTCAAGAAGAGGGAGGGGAGGAGGAGAGACCCCCTAGGAGAAGGTGGTGGGGAGGTGGGAGGAGGAGAGACCCCCAAGGAGAAGGGGGTGGGGGAGGGGAGGAGGAGAGACCCCCAAGGAGAAAGGGGAGGGAGGGGAGGAGAAGAGACCCCCAAGGAGAAAGGGGGGAGGGGAGGAGAGACCCCCAAGGAGAAGGAGGGGGTAGGGGAGGAGGAGAGACCCCCAAGGAGAAGGGGGAGGAAACCATGGAGAAAGTTTGGGATCCTCCAGTTGCCCAACCCCAAGTGTGGGAGGAAGAACTCCGGAGCCTCTAACCACCCACCACTGCCTGAAGAAGACCCAGAACAACCTCCCTGTCCCACATCCATCCCATAATGATGGAGATTCCCCCAAATCCCTGATTTGCCCCCCCCCCCTCCGCCCCCCAAAGGTGTGGGATGAAGTTGAAGGAGATCAAGGGGGAGAAGGTCTCACCCAGGGGTCACTCACCAGGGTCCTCACCGAGCTCCCTGGGCACAAAGAGGAACCCAGGGAGGGAGGAAGCAGGGGGGGTGGTGAGGGGGAGGGAACACCCAAAGGGGGGTCAGAGGGGACCAGCGGGTTTGGGGGGGCCAGAAAGGGCTTGGGGGGGCCTAAGTGGATAAATTGAGGAGGGGGAGTGGGGGGGCAAACACCCCAAGGGGTGGGGTTCAATTCCTCCCCCACTGCACCCCAAAAGTGTCCAACATGAGGTCCCCAAATTTGGGGGGGTGGTTTGGGAACTCCCCCCAAGGTGGAGGGGGAGGGGATTAGGAAGCCCCCCAAGGTAGCACCCACAGGCAGAAGGGATTTGGGGACCCCCCTACCCCCCAAGAAAAGTGGACGAGGGGAGGATTTTGGGGACCCCCCTTCCCCATTTCCCAGCACCTCCTGGGTCATTCCTGGGGCTGAGGGGTCCCAGCTGGAGCCAGGGGGGACCGGAGCGGGATTTGGGGGGGTCCTGTGGGAGAGAAGGAGGGTGAAGGGTGCTGCTGGCTCTGGGAGGGGGGGCTGGGCACACACACACCCCCCAGGGCAGGTGGATTGAGGGGACTTGGGGAGGCTGGAGGGAATTGGGGGGACTGGGGGAGTAGGGATGGGGGGACTGGGGGGGATTTGGGGGGGTAGGAGAGAGGGGAATGAGGGATCTGGAGGGAGCGGGGAGACTGGAGGGGGACTGGGGGGCACTGGAGGGAGGGAGGGGGAGACTGGAGGGGGACTGGGGGGCACTGGAGGGAGAGGACTGGGGGGCTGGAGGGGGAGACTTGGGGTGGACTGGGGGGGCAGGAGGTAGGGGAGTGGGGGGAACTGGGGCGGGAGAGGGGGTATTGGGGAGGCAGGAGGGAGGGGGAGGAGGGGGAGCAGGAAGAAGGGGAGTGGGGGGTACTGGGAGGCAGGAGGGCAGGATTGCAGGGGGACTTGGTTGGGTGGGAGAGGGAGTGGGGAGGAGTGGGGGGACTGGGGGGGGTCTGGAGGGAGGGAGGGGTGGGGCTGAGAGGGACTGGGGGGCCCCCCCGACTCTTGGCCCCCTTCCCTCTTCCCAACCTTCAACCCCAGAAAGAGATCACCCTCCTTCCCAAACCTACCCAACATCCCCCCCAGAGCCCCCCCACCCCAAAACCCCCGCCAACCCCCCCAAGCCTCCCTCCCCCCGCCAACCCCCCCAAGCCTCCCTAACCCCTCCCCCCAGTTGGCAGTTCCAGGGAGAGACGAGTCCCTTGGGGAGGGAAGAGTTTAATCCAGGCTGGACAGACAGACAGACAGACAGAGACACCACAGCCCCCACTCCCCACCCACCCACCCCCCCCAAAAATAACCCCCACCCCCCAAGCATCTGGACCAATCCATAGGTAGAACCAGCTGCAGCATCAAGGAGGAGGAGGAAGGACAGATGGACAGACAGACAAGAGCCCAGAAGGTGATGATGATGATGATGATGGGGGGGTGAGGGGGAGTTGGAGGGGGGAAATCCCCGCCCCCCCCACCCCCCCCCCACCCTAATTAGTTAATTTTTATGGAAACGAACCCTCTGGAAGTCGGCGATTTCCACAGCAACCGGAGCCTCAGCCGGTGTCACCACCAACCCTGGGATGGGAAAACAGGGATGAAGAACCAATCCCAGCCCCAACCTCCCTCTCAACACCCCCTCCCTAAATTTTAGGGGTGTCATGTTGTGACCCCCCCCCCAATTATCCCCCTCACCACCTCCTATCCCGCTCTCCAGTGGGCTTGTCCTGGGGGTTTCTTGTTCTGGGGTGGGATTTGGATCGGTTTCTTCTCCAGGTGGAAGGTTTTGGGGGGGTTGCACCCCTAAATTAGGGGGTTGAACCCCCCATGAGGAGCTGGTGGGATCCACAGAGCTCAATTCTGCATGGGAAAAGGGGGGGCACACAGAAGGATAATTAACACACCCCCCAAAATGATTCCACCCTTTCCCTATGTTGCCCCCCCCAAATCCAAGGGGATCAGAACAGATTTAAGGGGGTACATCACCCACCCACCCCCAGAACACCCCCCCAAACAGTTTTTACCTGAAGTCACTCCGGAATCCCCTTTGGATTTGGGGACAGTGGGACCCAAAGGGGATTGTCCCCCAAAAGGCTGCGGGGAGAGGCCAGGTCCATCTCCTCACCCCAGTCGCAGACTGGTTGGTGACATTCCAAGGGGGACAAGGGGTTCAAGGGGGGTCAACCCCCCACCCTGGGCTGGGTGGCATGGTGGTGGGGACCCCGTGGAGCCTGGGAAGCGTAGCTTGCCCGGTTGTGGGGGGACGTTGAGTTTTGGGGGGACGTTGAGTTTTGGGGGACGCACTGGGAAGAGCATCGGCTTCGGTCAAGGAGCTTTGGGCACCTTCTGCTTCCTCCTCATCCTCCTCCTCATCCTCGCTGAGGTCTTCCCACTGTTCCTCATCTTCCTCGGAGCTGGCGGACAGGAGGGGGGCGAGAGGGGGCCGCTCGGTGCTTCCTCTGCCTGTGGGGGACAGATTTGGGGGGCAGGGGGTGTTAGAAGGGCGTGGAGCAGGTTCCTTCTCAGCCAACGTGGCCGTCAACAGGTCAAGCCTTGGGCTCCGTCACCAGCCAACGTGGTGGTCCAGCCTCAGGCTCCTTGTCCAGGCTGAACACCCCCAGCCCCCAGCTCCCTCAGCTGCTCCTCACAGGATTTGCCCTCAACTCCCCCTCTGGGTGGGGACTCAGCCCCCTCCCTGGGCAGACTGTGCCAGGCCCCAGCCCTGCACCAGGCCCCGACCCTGCGCCAGGCCCATTCCAGGCCCCTGTGCCAGGCCCTGACCCTGCTCCAGGCCCATTCCAGGCCCATTCCAGGCCCCGACCCTGCACCAGGCCCCTGCTCCAGGCCCATTCCAGGCCCCTGTGCCAGGCCCTGACCCTGCTCCAGGCCCATTCCAGGCCCATTCCAGGCCCTGACCCTGCTCCAGGCCCCTGTGCCACAGCCCCACAACTCTTCCAGGGAAGAACTTTCCCCTCCCATCTGCTCTGACCCTGCCCTGAAGCAGCTTGAGCCCATTGCCCCTTGTCCCATCTCCTGTCCCCTGGCTGAAGAGACCAGCGCCCACCTCTCTGCACCCTCCTGGCAGGGCAGGGGAGGTGGGGAGAAGGTCTCCCCTCAGCCTCCTCTTCTCCAGGCTCAACACCCCCAACTCCCTCAGCTGCTCCTCAGAGGATTTGCCCTCCAGCCCCTTCCCCAGCCTGGTTGCCCTTCTCTGCACTCGCTCCAGCACCTCCATGTCCTTCTGATGGTGAGGAGCCCAGAACTGGACCCAGCACTCGAGGTGCGGCCTCCCCAGTGCCCAGCCCAGGGGCACAATCCCCTCCCTGGGCCTCCCAGCCAACCACAGAAGGTGGTCCTGCCATCAAAACCCTCAAATTCAGTCTGGGGGTGGTGGGAGATGCTTCAGCTCTGTGAAGAGACCCTTCCCCTTGGCCAAGGAACGTCCTGAGACCCCTCACTGGGGGAAGGGAACGTCTGGTGGTCACATCCCAGGGCTCCATCACCCTCACTGGGAAGTTCTCCCTCATATCAGTGTGGAACGTCCTGTGCTCCAACTTGAGGCCACCCTCCCCCTTGCCCCATCCCAAACTTGAGGCCACCCCTCCCCTTTGCCCTGTCCCAAACTTGAGGCCACCCCCTCCCCTTTGCCCTGTCCCAAACTTGAGGCCACCTCACCCTGTCCCAAACTTACCTGAGGCCAACCCCCACCTCACCCCATCCCAAACTTGAGGCCACCCCCTCCCCTTCACCCCGTCCCAAACTTGAGGCCAACCCCCCACCTCACCCCGTCCCAAACTTGAGGCCCCCCCGCCCTGTTCCAAACTTGAGGGGGTCTCCCCCAAAAAAGAGGGGCACCCAGGGAGCCCCAAAGAGCCCCCAGGTGTCCCCGAAGAGATCCCACCCAGCACTGGATCCAACACTCCTCTAACCTCACCTCTCTCCCTCACACCACACGGTAACGCCATCTTGAACCTCCACAGTGCTTTTTAATTAATTCTTCTGCCTAATTAGGTTTTAAAAGCCTGTGATGGGAGCGGCTTCTGGCCCCCCTCACCTCCCCCATCACAAATTTCACCTCACGGGCTTGGGACTTCTCTGGCAACGCCTGTGGCTCCTCCTCCCACCGGTTATCGTGCATGCTGGAGGGGGAGAAAGATGATGCTGGTAATTCAGAGCCACCCAGCCCCCCAAGGGGCTCAGAGCACCTCCCCCCCCCCAAAAAAAAATAACTCCATCCCTGTTTGGGACATGGCCCTGCTGACCTGTAGGATTTGGAGGTGGAACTTTGGGTGCGACGTCGGTTTTTCCTCCTCTTTTGGGTGGGTTGAGGGGTGAGGAATTCACCAAAAGTAGGAGGTTTGGGAGGAGGGTGTCTGTGTTCCTCCCCTTCTGAGGTGGGTGCTGCTGTGAAACCATCCTTAAACCTTACAAAAAGAGGGAAGGAGTCACATCAGAGAGGCCAGAAAAACCCCCAAAAATCACAGAGTCACAAGGTTGGAAGAGGCTTTTGAAATCATCGAGTCCAACCGTTGCCATCCTCTGCTGGACAAGAGCCCTGAGCACCTCATCTACCCTGGGTTTGAACACAGCCTCCCCAGTGCCCAGTGCAGGGGCACAATCCCCTCCCCAGACCTACTGGCCATGCTGGTCTGACACAAGCCAGGATGCCCTTGGCTTTCCTGGCCACACCGCTGGCTCGTGGTCAGTCCCCCAACACCCCCAGGTCCTTCTCTGCCTGACAGCTCTCCAGCCAGTCTCCCCCAGGCTGTAGCACTGCTCGGGGTTGTTGTGTCCCATGGGCAGCACTCTGCCCTTGGCCTTGTTGAACCTCATCCCCTTGGTCTCAGCCCACGGATCCAGCCTGTCCAGACCCCTCTGAAGACCCTCCCCACCCTCAGGCAGATCCACACATCCCCCCAGTTTAGTGTCACCCCCAAACCCACTGAGGGAACGCCCAATCCCTTCCTCCAGGTGATGGATCCAGATGAACACACCCCCCCAGCCCCCAGGACGTACATGCTGTCCGACTTCTCGGCGTCCCACTCCCGCCGCCACTGGCCGGTGGGTTTGCGCTGTCGCGCCAGCCGCTCCTGATCGATCTGTTCCCGTTCCTTCTTCCAACGCATGTACTCAGCGCGCTCCCGGCCCGTCATGGAGAGGGTCATGTCCAAAGGTTCCTTGTTTTTGGGGCTGGAACGACGGCCCTGAAGCACAATCATAGAATCCCAGGGGTGGGAAGGGACCCCCAGAGCCCATGGGGTCCAACCCCCTGCCAAAGCAGGGTCCCTAGGACAGGGCACACAAGGCGGTGTCCAGACAGGGCTGGAATCTCTCCAGAGAAGGAGACTCCACACCCCCTGGGCAGCCTGGCCCAGGGCTCCCTCACCCTCACTGGGAAGAAGTTCTTCCCCATGTTGGTGCAGAACTCCCTGTGCTCCAACTTGAGCCCATCACCCCTTGTCCTGTCCCCACAGACACTGAGAAGAGGCTGCCCATGTCCCCCTGTGTCCCACCCTTCAGCTCTTGATCCCCAGTGATCAAATCCCCTCTCAGGCTTCTCCATCTGCACTGTCCCAACACAGAAATCACACCCCCTCCCCCCCCGAAAAAATAAGGGGTGAAGGGTGTAGGGGGACACCCACCGGGGTACGTACGGGGCCTTGAGATGTTTTCTCCCGTTCCATCCCTGCTTTGACCTTGTCAAAATCAGGTCCACCCCAATTTCGGACGTGGCGTCGACTCCCTCTTTACGATCTGTGTCCTGGAAGGAGCCGCTCCGACGTGGGTCATCTAGAAAATTCCTCACTGGGTTCTTCTCATGAAGCCCATCCTGGTTTTTAGGGTGAAAAAGGGGGGATGTTTTACCCCCCATCCTGAGGAAGAGGTGTGGGGACACACACTCACAATAAATCTCCTTTCCACCCCCTCACCCTCTGGTTCTTCTCGTACTCAGCGATTTTCTCCATCTCCTTATTCATCTTCTCAATGTTCTGTCGCCTTCGTTCTTCCCACTCCTGGGGGAAAAAAAAACCCAGCTAGGGGTATTGCAGCACCCCCACCCCAAAAACCTCTCATCTCCTCCCTCAACCTTCCCAAAAACACCTCACCACCAGGTCCCACACCTTAGTTTTTCGGTCAGAGCCAGCATCGGCCATCGCCAAAGCGGTCAACCCACGGCCACGGGCACGTTGTCCCCAACCACCACCACGGTCCCCTGGGGTGACATCATCACCGGTGACCCCCTCCCAAAATAGTTCAATGAGGTAATCTCCCTGAGAGGACCGTCCAGGGGGATGATTCATGGCCAAATTACGGAGAGCAGCACCGCGGCCAAGTCTGGGGACGTTGGGTGGCTTCTTGTCCTTCACCACGCGTTTCTCCTGGAGGGGAGGAGAAAAAAAGGGGGGGGGGGCGGGGGACACACAACACACTCAGCAATGTGGCCCCAAAACTTAAGGCTTCCCCTCTGAACCCTTATTTCCCACCCCACTCACCCCAGGGGAGAGCATGACCTGGACAGTGACGGAGAGATCCTTGTCCACGAATCTCCTCTCGGATTTGGGATCGGGAGGCCGTGCCCGGCGCAGAGCTGTCACCGCCATCCCTTCCTGCTCAGCCTTTTTCCGATCTTCCTCGATCTCCTGAGGATGAGGAGAAAGGATCTGAGCCAGGACAAACTCTCCCAAGGGATTTTAGGGAGGTGAAGGACACAACACCCCCCTTGACGCGGTCGTGTCACCTCATATTACATCAACACACCCCCGCCCAGTGCTAAGCTGCTTCGGGTGGGGGATTAGGGGCTGTAAGCACCTTCCTCCCTCCTCCTTCCTCCCCCTCCCACCTGATAACGTTTGATAAGGGCCTCGTTCTTCTTGTGAAGTGCCTCGATCCGCTTATCCAGCTCTGCATCCTTCTCCTCCTTCGAGCGCAGGTCCAGGGCAGCAGACTGAGGGGAGAGGGAGAAAGGGGATGGAGAAGGGAACCAGCACCTCACGGCACCAGCCTGGCCGGGCCACCACATCCCCCCCCCCAGAGCAGCACCACCTCCTCCGGGCTCCAAACCGGCCTGGTTGTGCCCAGTAAAGCCCCAGACCGGCCCCCGGGAGCTCCAGCTCCCTCAGCCCGGCCCCGAGGATGCCGATCAGACCCTCCATGGGCCCACCCGGCTCTCAGTAAAGCCCAGGCCAGTCCCCGACGAGGCCTAACTCGGCCCTCGGGAGCCCCGGCACCCCAGCCCGGCCCTGGTGAGGCCCAGCCGGGCCCTCCATAGCCCCGACCCAGCCAACCCCCGACCCCGGAGCCCCGGCCCGGTTCTCGGGAGCCCCGGCGAGACCCAGCAGCCCCTCCACAGGCCCACCTGGCCCTCGGGGATGCCGAGCCCGGCACCTGGGGAGCCCCGACCCGGCGCGGACCCAGTGAGGCCCAGCCCGTCCCCTGTAAGCCGGCCCCTCAGGAGCCCCAGCCCGGCCCCCGGGGAACCCCGACACGGCGAGGCCCGGCCCAGACCCCGGTGAGGCCCAGCCCAGCCCTCGGGGACCCCAACCCGGCCCCGGTGAGGCCCAACTGGGTCCTCGGTGAGCCGGCCCCTCAGGAGCCCCAGCCCCGTCTCCAGTAAGGCCCGGCCCGGCCCTCGAGAGCCCCGGCCCGGCTCTGGCCCCGGTGAGGTGCGGCCCGGCCCTGGTGAGGCCCAGCAGCCCCTCCATGGGCCCACATGGTCCCGGTAAGGCCCAGTCCGGGCCCCGGTGAGTCCCGGCCCAGCAGCCCCTCCACGGGCTCACCCGTCCCTCCGCGGCTACCGGCCCAGCCCGGCCGCCCCAGCCAACCCCCTCCCCGGAGCCCCACCGGCCCGTGTCCCGGCTTGGAGCCCCCAGGCCCCGGGCCCGTCTCTCACCATGGCGGCCACAGGTAACGGCCGGTCCCCACGGAGCCCGAGGGGACCAAGCGGCCCCGCCCGCCCGCGTTGGGGGGCGGGAACGGGGCGGGAACGGGGGGGATTAAAAGGGCGATGGCACAACGGGGCGGGAGAGTGGGGCCCACCGGGGGCCGCCCTGGCCGGGGACGTGGCCCCATGTCCCCTTGTCCCCATGTGTCCCCCCGTCCCCCCGTGTCCCCATGGCAGGGTGGCCCCGTGTCCCCCGTGTCCTCCCATGTCTCTCTATCCCCCCGTGTCATTCTGTGCCCCCTGTGTCCCCACATCCCCGTGTCCCCATGGCGGGGTGTCCCCGTGTCCCCTCATGTCCCCATGTCCCTCTGTACCCGTGTCCCCTCGTGTCCCCATGTCCCTCTGTCCCCATGGCGGGGTGTCCCCGTGTCCCCTCGTGTCCCCATGTCCCTCTGTCCCCATGGCGGGGTCCCTCCGTGACCTTCTGTTTCCCCCATGTCTCCCCGTGTCCTCATGTCCCTCCCCTCGTGTCCCCTCATGTCCCCGCATCCCCGAGTCCCCGTGGTGGGGTGTCCCCCTGTCCCCCGTGTCCTTCTGTCTCCCCGTGTCCCCCCTCCGTGTCCCCCTACATCCCCCATCCACGTCTCTCCCGTGTCTGTGTCCCCCCACCCCTCCGTGTCCCCACGTCACCCCATCCCCCCAATCCTCCTGTCCCCCGTCCCCGTGTCCCCTCTGTGTCGGCGTGTGTCCCCTGTGTCCCCCCGTGTCCCCATGGTGGGGTCCCCCTTGTCCCTCTGTCTCCCCAAATCCCCCATCAGTGTGTCCCCCCATGTCCGTGTGTCCCAGTGTCCCCCTGTACCCCCATAGCAGGGTCCCCCGTGTCGTCCCCGTGTCCCTCTGTTCCCCCCCGTGGCCCCCCTTCGTGTCCCCATACCCCCCATGTCGCCCCCGCGGCCCCCCGTGTCCCCCGTCCCCGTGCCGGGGTCTCCCCGTGTCCCGCCATGCCCGTTCCCGCGCTCCCCACCCCCGAAGTGGGCGTGGCTTGTCCGCCCCGCCCCGCCCCGTCCCGTCCTACCCGCGTCAGGCGGGCATAGCGGCGCTGTGGGCGTGGCGCTCTCTCTCGCCCCGCCCCCAGGCTGTCTCCATGGCAGCTGCGGCTCTAGCCGCGGCGGCGCGCAGCGATTGGCTGAGCCGGGCCGAGCGCGCGGCGCCGGGGGGCGGGGCCAGGAGGGCGCTGGGGGAAGCGCTCGGGCTGGGTCCTAAAGCGAGTCCCGCACGGGACCTATGGATGTGCCTATAGCGGGACCTATAGCAGGATCTATGGATGTGCCTATAGCGGGACCTATAGCGGGACCTATAGCAGGACCAATACCTATAGACAGCCCCGTGGTGGTACCTGCAGTCAGATCTATAGCCAGACTTATAGCAGTACCTGTGGAGGTGGCTATAGTGGTACTTATAGCCATACCCATTACCACAACTGAGCCTATACCTACAGCGGAACCTATAGGCCTACCTATAGGTATCTCTAGCAGCCTTATAGGTGTACCTATGAATGGGATGTAACTACACTGTGCCCATTGCCATACCTCTGTACATATGTTTAGGGGTACCTACGGATGTATCCATAGCAGCACCTATAGCGGTACCTATAGCCGGTCCCCACGGCCATTCCTATGGCCAGAACCTATAGGTGGTACTGTGGCCACACCTACAGTGTTACCTATAGCTCTACCTATGGCCAGCATATATAGCCAGTAACCACAGCAGTACCTATAGCTGGTACCTATGGCCAGTACTATATATAGCTGGTACCCACAGCTGGTACCCATAACCGGACTGCATGGTCAGTACCTATGGCCACTCCTTATAGCTAGTCCCTATAGCCAGTATTTATAGCCAGTCCCTATAGCCAATACCTATAGCCAGACCCTATGGCTGGTCTCTATAGCTGGTATCTATAGCCGGACCCTGTGGCCGGTCTGTATGGCCAGTATCTATAGCTGGACTCTATGGCCAGTCCCTATGGCCGGACCCTGTATCTGGTACTTAAGGCTGGTCCCTATGGCCAGTCCCTATGGTGGGTGCCTATAACCAGACCCTATAACCAGTCTCTGTAGCCGGTCCCATAGCTGGTATCTATAGCCGGTCCCTATAGCCAGACCCTATAGCTGGACCCTATGGCCAGTCCCTGTGGCCAGTCCTATAACTTGTATCTATAGCTGTTCCCTATAGCCAGACTCTATGGCCAGTCCCTATGGCCGGTGCCTATGGCTGGTCCCTTATAGCCAGACCCTATAGCCGGTCCCTTATAGCCAGACCCTATGCCCAGATCCCATAACCGGACCCTCGGCCCCGCCGGTACCCGCACGCTCGCGCGCTCCGCTGGATACAGCGCCGCCGCGGGCTCTGATTGGCCGGCACAGCCGTAGCTCCATCCAATGAGAGCTCCGCGGCGGGGCTGGCGGGACGGCGCGCGCGGGGGGGGGGTGTGTGTGGGGTGGGGTGGTGGGAGCCGCGGCCGGAGGGGCCCAACGGGGGGGGGGGTGGGGGGTGGGGGGAAGGGGGCGGAGCCAAAGTGGGGATTGGGGGGGAGCTTGACTGTGGGGTGACCGGCGGGGCAGGAGAAGGGGGGGGCGGCAAAGGTCAGGGGTCAAAGGTCACGCTTAGGGGTAGGGGGGGCGGTTTGGGGAGGGGGGAGGTGATGGGGAGATGGGGGAGGAGGGAGCCCCGGACACACGCGTGGGGATTCGCCGGGGCGGCGGCGGAGGCGCCTGGTTGGCCCCTTCCCGCTGTTACCGGGGAGGCGGCGGCGGCGGCGGCGATACCTTCCCTTGGAAACGGCGGCGGCGGCTGAGTGGCTGCGGCCGCCCCGGGACCCGCCCCGGCCCTGGGAGGGGGGGAGTGGGGAAAGGAGGAAGAGGAGGGGGGAACAGCGTGGCGGGGAGGGGGGGGGCGAGAGCGTCACTCCACCCCACCGGGTGACCCCCCTCCCGTGATCACGGGAGGTCACCCGGTGGGGTGCAAAGTGATGCCCCCCACCCCCCACCCAGCCCCACGGGGCTCACGATGGGGAATTGGGGAGGGGGGAGTTTAAAGGGGTCGCCCCCCTACTCTGGACACGCACCTCACCCCCACCCCCCCAAAAAAACCCACCCGCGGGGGATCCCCCCGGTCGCCGCCGCACAAGCCCCAACTTGTCCGGGGCGGGGCGGTGACGTCACGCTAGGGGGGGCCCCGGAGGCGCCACGGGGTGATTGGGGGGGGGGGGAGAAGAGGAGGGAGGGGGGAGGCGGGGCCGTACCCAGAGCGCTGCCAGACCGAGCCGGTGCCGGTGCCGCGATCGCATCGCTCGTCCCGGACGGTTCATGCAGCTGCTGTGAGTGGGGTGGGTTTGGGGGGGAGGGAAGCACCCACGCGGGGGGATTTGGGGGGGGGGGGGGGCAGATACACACATACACACACGATAGTGGGATGGGGGGGTCCCATTTACCCACCCACCCTCTCATCCAGTTATTGGGGTGCGCGGCGTTGAGGGTGGGATGGGGGGAAAAGAAGGGGGGCGCAGCGTGGGAGTGGGTAGAGGGAGAAGGGGGAGTGGGGGTGTGTTTTGGGGGGGGGGTCCCAGCGTGGGTGGTCATGGAGGAGCTCTTTGGGGTGCTCCCCACCGCCCCCCGTGGGGTGCCCGGCGTGGGAGCTGCGTGGGAGTCTGGGGGGGACGACACACACGACACTCGGACACGACCCCCCCCCCACTTCCCCCCAAAAGGGGGTCCCGGCAGGACATCCCCCTCCCCCTCCCAACCCGTGGGTAGGAAGAGGGGTGCGGGGGGTGGGTTTGGGGGGAGGGTGAGAGGAGGAA
This sequence comes from Hypotaenidia okinawae, assembly GCA_027925045.1. NCBI lineage: Eukaryota > Metazoa > Chordata > Aves > Gruiformes > Rallidae > Hypotaenidia > Hypotaenidia okinawae. The sequence continues at coordinate 629,397 of BSDF01000031.1, read as the reverse complement.
GGGGAGGGGTGGGGGTGGGGAGGTCAGGGCGGGCCCCACGCGTGTCCTTGGGGGGGGGGGTCGGGAGGGGGGGCGGTGTTGCGGTTGGGGGGGGGGGTCCCCGCCGGTTCGGGTCGCTGCCCGGTTTGTTTACAAACACCGCCCGCTCCCGAGGGCGCCCCCTGGCGGGCTCCGGGACACCAGCAGCACTGGGGGGAGGGGGGTGGTGTGATATGGGGAGGGGGGATATCCCACCGTGTGACCCCCCCCCCCCGCACGCTGACACACATCAAACCCCCCCCCCCCTTTAATTCCAGAGCCCCCCGGGTGCGATGGCCAGACCGCTGCGGGAAGGGAGCGTCGCCGAACCTCCAGCCCCCTCCCTGCACATCCTGCCTGCGGGAGGGGAGGGGGGGGGGCCGTTGGTCCTGCCGCCTGCACATCCTGCCTGGAGGGGCGGTGGAGGGGGGGGCTTTGGTTTTACCCCTCCCTGGCCCCCCTCAACGTCGCCATCCCCGTTTAAGTTGCGCTTGTTCAGGGGGGGACCCCCCCCAACTACAGCCACCTTCGTGTTGTATCGCTGCGGGATGAGGGGAACCCCCCGGCTGCTGCACATGGTGAGTCCCAGGGTGGGGGGGGGGTCATCAGTTTGGGTGGGTGGTACTACTCGGGGTTTGGGGGGGGGGGGGCGCGGAGGAGTCCCTGCCTACTCCTCTTCCTGCAGACAGCAAGTCAGGGCATGTCCCCACCCCCACTCGTGGGGGGGGGGGTTTGGGGGGCGCCTTTGTGCACCCCCCCCCAAATATCCCCGCGAATTGATCTGGGCTTCCCTGTTGCTGAGCCCCCCACCCCCCCAATATCCCAGCCTGCTGGTTTGGGGGGGGGTGGGGAATGTCTAACAACATCCCCTCCGCACCTTATTCCAGGTGAGTTTCACCCTATGGAAGATGGGGATCACGAGGGACCCCCCCAAAGCGGGGGGAGCCGGGGGGGGTGTCCCCAACGGTCACCTCCCTGGGGAAACCCCCGGCCCAGAGCAGGAGCTGGGCGCTCGCTTACGCCGCCTGGGTGACGCCTTCCAACAGACCTACGAGCAGCAGGTAAGGGGAGGACCCCAAAATATTTAGGGGGGGGTCCTTAAGGGATACTTTGGGGGGGGGGGGGGCACCTCAATATCCTACATCCATCCCCCTCTCCCCCCATTTCCTGGTGTTATATCCCCTCCCCATCTCAGGTGGGAGGGGGTTTAAGGGAGGAGGGGTGGAATTTGGGGGGGGGGAGGGGGTGGTGAAATTTGGAGGGTTGGAATTTGAGGGGTGGTCAATTAGGGGAAACCCTCCCCCCCCCCCAAAATAGACTGGGAGCCGGCGGGTTGTTGGCCCCTGCGGTGCGAGGCAGCCGCTGACTCACAGCCTATAAATAGCAGCGGGGCTGGAGGCAGCGGCGGCGGGAGGGTGGAGGGGGGGGGACCCCTCTAAACCACCCCCTCATCCCCTTTACTCCCCCTCCTCCCCCCATTAATTAACCCCACGTGTTAATGAAGAAGTTAACGAAGCCCCTTGGCCAACAGCGGGAGCAGAGAGGAGGCGGCGGCGTGTTTTGGGGTCACCTCTACCGCTTGGTCTCGCAGCTGCTGGGAGCTGTCTACAACCTGCAGGCAGCGGCTCTGCCCGCGCGGGAACCCAACTGAGGCCGCGCTACTACTGGGTGTAGCTGCAACTAGGAGGACCTGCTCCTACCCCTACCTGCTCCTACCCCTACTCCTACCTGCTCCTACTCCTACCCCTGCTCCTACCCCTGCTCCTACCCCTACCTGCTCCTACCCCTACTCCTACCTGCTCCTACTCCTACCCCTGCTCCTACCCCTGCTCCTACCCCTACCTGCTCCTACCCCCTGCTCCTACCTGCTCCTACCCCCTACTCCTACCCCTGTTCCTACCTGCTCCTACCCCTGCTCCTATCCCTGCTCCTACCCCTACCTGCTCCTACCCCCTACTCCTACCTGCTCCTACCCCCTGCTCCTACCCCTACTCCTACCCCCTGCTACCTGCTCCTACCCCCTGCTACCTGTTCCTACCCCCTGCTCCTACCCCTACTCCTCCCTGCTCCTACCCCCTGCTCCTACCTCTGCTCCTCCCTGCTCCTACCCCCTGCTCCTACCCCCTGCTACCTGCTCCTACCCCCGCTCCTACCTCTGCTCCTACCCCTACTCCTACCTGCTCCTACCCACACCTACCTACTCGTCCCCCTAACCTACTCCTGCCCCTACTCCTCCCTGGAGGCAGCAGTTTTATCCCCCCCCCCCCCGGCCCCAATTTCTATTTATTTAATTTATTGGTTTTTTGGGGGGAGGGGCGGGGGGGAAGAAAGGGAGGGGAGAGGGGGTGCCCCTCCCAAATGGTGCTTTTTTGGGGTTGTAGACCCTCCCCCTGTACCCCCACCTCCCCCCCCTCCATGTGCACACACCCTGGGTGGGGGTGCAGTGCTCTGTATATACTGTATGTTTAGGGGGCTGTATATAGGGGGTGTATATAGGGGGGTTGTATAGAGGGGTGGGGGGGTATGTGTATATTTTGGGGGTGTATATTTTGGGGTGTACATAGGGGGTGACAGCGGCTGTATATGATCTGGTACCTTTTTTGTACGTTTCTTTTCAATAAAAGGATTTGAAGGAGGGGGAAGTGATTTTGGGGAGGGGCCAGGGGGGCTTAGGGGAGTCCAGGGGGTAGGAGTGGGAGGCTGGGGGGCTATGGGGGTGGGGCACAGGGTTTAGGGGTTCTGGGAGTGTGGGGGCTTGGGAGGGGTACTTAAGGTCTATGGGGGCAGGAGGGAGCCATAGGGTTTGGGGGTCCAGGTGGGAGGTGGGGGTGGGCAGGGGAGTTGGGGGAGGTCTTGAGGGGGCATCTGGGGACCCATAGGAATTGCAGGGGGTCTCCCCAGAGACCCCACCAGGGAACCCCAGCTCGTCCTCCTGGGGGGGCATGGGACCACAGGGACCCCCAGGGACCCCGGAGATGCCCCGACCCCGAGCATCCCTGTGGGACTCCCATAGGACCCCCCCCCCAGGGACCATGAGCATCCCCAGAGACCCCCCTAGGGAACCCCCAGCTCATCCTCCTGGGGGGGTGTGGGGGGGTCAGGGGCACCAGGGCCCACCCCAGGGACCTCCGGAGATGCCCCGACCCCGAGCATCCCTGTAGGACCCCTCCCCCAGGGACCTGTCCCATGGGGCATCCCCAGAGACCCCCTAGGGAACCCCAGCTCGTCCTCCTGGGGGGGCACGGGGGGGTCAGGGGCACCAGGGACCCCCTGGGGCGGCACAGGGTCTGGGGGTTCAGGGAGGGAGAGTGGGGGCCTGGAGGGTTTAGGGGGGTCATTATGGCCTGTGTGGGTGGGGGGAGCCATAGGGTTTAGGGGTTCAGGTTGGGGTGGGGGAGGGTGTCAGGGGGGTTTGGGGGGCAGGGGTGGGAGGCTGGGAGTCTATAAGAATTAGAGGGGGTGCAGGATTTGGGGATTCAGGGAGTTTGGGGGGGGGTCCTTGGGCTTAGGGTGGGTCAATAGGGTTTGGGGGTGCAGGGGTTTTGAGGGGGGCATAAAGGGGTTCATGGAGTTTTGGGGGGTCTGTTGGGGTTCAGGGTCCATGTGGAGTGGATGAGAGGGTGTGTAGAGTTTGGGGGGGCCTGCAGGTCCCGGGGCAGTTGGGGGGGTGCAGGGTTTTTGGGGGTGATGCAGTAATTGGGGTCCAGAGAGTTTGAGACTGGGGGGTACTGGCATTTTTAGGGGGGCTTAGAGGTTGAGGGGGGGCACAGGGATTGAGGAGGGGGAAGAACACAGCACCTCAGCCCCTCTAGCCCCCCAAAACCAAACCCATTTCTAGAAAGAAAGCTTTATTAAAACACCCCACCCCCCCCCCCAAATAAATCCCATACAGAACCACATGGGGAGGGGGACACACAGACACTGCACCCCAAATTGCGGGGGGGGCATCACTGACCCCCCTCCCAGAGCTCAGTCGGGGCCCAGACGCTCCACGATGCCGTTACCTTTGATGCCATCAAAGAAGAAGAAGTTGTTGTGGGGGGGTCCCGCTGGGACAGGGCCTGGGGGGGGGGGGGGAAGCAAAGGGGGGGGCAGAGGGGGGACACACACACAGACAACAAGGATAATTCAGTTAGTGGGAAATTGGGGTTCACCCCAACACTGTGAGAAATCAAAAGGAGGGAGGGGGGGATTTGGGTTCAATTTGGGGAGGAAAAGGGAGTTTGGGAGGGGGGGGGGAAAGGAGGGGAAACACCCCAAATATTGTGATTGACACCCCCCCCCCCCATGGTAAAAACAATGAGGGTTGGTACCTTGACCACCTCCTGGCCCAGGACACCCCCGACCACGGCACAAACCGGAGCCATTTCAGAGAAGCAATCGCTGGAAGGGAAATAAATTCTGGGGTCGTGCCCCCCCCCAAAATACACCCCCCCACCCCCTTCTCAGCTTTGCTAAAACATAAGGATTTTACCCCAAATAAGCTGGGGGGGGGGGGGGAAGTCATAGGGGGGGTGTGTGTCCCTGCTAAAAATAAGCGGTACATTCCCAGCATTCCCAGTGGGCAGCGTGTGGCAACATGTTGGTGGTGAACTGGGAAGGGAGGGGGGCAAAGGGGGACCCTCCCCCCCCAAATCAGCGCTGTTGGGGTTTGGTGGCCCCACCAGTGAGGTGACTATGGAGCTGGGTGGGGTTTTTTGGGGTGAGAACACCAGGATTTGAGGCTGGAGGAAGCTTGGGAGGTGTTAATCCTTCTGGGTGAGGATGACCCAAAGAGACAAGCCAAGGGGTTTTCCATGGGGAAAGGATTAATTAATGGGTTAATTACCTAACGAATTCATCAGGTAAGAGGTCAGAGCTGACTCCTAATCCATTCAGGACGTCCTGACGGATTTGGAGCAGGAGTTTGGAGTCTTCAGAGTAGTTTTGGGGTGAAGGATCCCGACCTTGATCCGTGCGGAACTTCAACAGCACTGGAAGGGGTGTGTGTGGGGGGGGGAATTGGGGGCAGAAAAAAAGAGGTGTCAGGGTGCTGCTGGAAGCTAAATCCCCCCCCAAAAATTAAAAGGGGGAGGGAAAGGGGTAGGGATGTACCTTGGAGGAGGAAGTAGTCAGTGGTGGTGCGTTTGAGAGCTGCTTTGGCTTTGTCCCCGCTCCAGTCGATGGTCAGAGCGTCCTTCAGCGGGCAGAAAACCACACGCTGGGGGGAGGGTGAAATTTGGGGGGGTCACTGCTTGTGAGGGGAGAGAGGAGCCTCTCACATATCCCATTGGGGGGAGGGGGAGGAGGGGTGTCACCCCCCCACCCCCACCCCTCAATTATTTAGCTCAAGGGGATGAGGAGGAGATTTGGGGAGAGGATGGGGGGAAGGAAACAGTGGGGTGGGGGGGTTCATGGGGGGTAGGAGAGCCAGTGGGTTGGGGGTCCATAGGGGGGCAGGGGTGGGAGGCTGGGGGACTATAGGAATTGGGGGGGCGTGTGCAGGGTTTGGGGGTTCAGTGAATTTGGGGGCTTGGGAAGGGCACTTAAGGTCTATGGGGATGGAGGGAGCCATAGGGTTTGGGGGTCCAGGTTGGGTGGGGGGGCATCAGTGGGGTTTGGGGGGCGTGGTGGGATGCTGGGGACCCATAGGGGGCATGGGGTTTCATGGGGGGGGGTTCACAGAGGTTGGGGGGGTTGGGGGCGGGGGCAGCAGGAGAGCTGGTTTTTAGGGAAGGATCCCAGTGGAAAATGGGGTGGGATAAGGTCTCCACAGGGTTTAAATCAAGGGGAAAGCAGCTGGGTGCTGGGGCTGAGAGACCCCCCCCCCAAAAAAGGCCTGCCCTCTCCTCTCCCCCATCCCATCTGGATCTGGTTCAGCAGGACCCCCCACTCACACACCCCTTCCCCCCCTTTCTGGGCACCAGGGGTGTGGCAGCTGAGAAAAGGATCTGGAGGAATTTGGGAGTTGGGAATTGAGGGGGGAGAGGATGGGGGGTGGGACAGCTGGTCCCATCGGCATCTGAGAGGGGGAAGAGGAGGGGGCTGCACCCTCTGCTGAAGAGGAGGAGGAGGGACAGAGGGGACACAAAGGGTGTTAAGCTGCTGGCTCAGCTGGGGGAATCCAGGGGGATTCCCACCGGCCCCTCCAGTCCCATCCCCACCCACCAGCCCCATTCCCAGTCCCACCCCCACTCCTCCCCCAGTCCCACTCCCACCACTCACCTTTTTTACCATGGTGGTTTCAGATAAATCCAGTTTGGCTTTTTTGGAACTGGGTCCATCCTCCCCCCTGGGGGGGTTTGGTCACTTTGGTTTTCTCCCTGGGGAGTAAAATAGACCCCCAAAAAAGATGAGGTGGTTAATGGGAGGAGGGGAAGGGGGTGGTGGGATCTACCTGGGCTTCAGGAAAGCCTTTGATATGGTTTCTCACAGGGTTCAGATGGAGGAACTGGGCAGCACTGGGATGGGCTGGGACACACTCAGCTGGGTTAAAAACTGGGTGGTGGTTGGGGGTGGGGAATGGGGCCAAATCCAAGTGGTGCCCCCCAGGGCTCAGTCCTGGGCCCAGTTCTGTTCAACATCTTTATCAGTGATGAAGGGACTGGATGTTCCCTCAGTGGGTTTGGGGGTGACACTAAACTGGGGGGATGTGTGGATCTGCCTGAGGGTGGGGAGGGTCTTCAGAGGGGTCTGGACAGGCTGGATCCGTGGGCTGAGACCAAGGGGATGAGGTTCAACAAGGCCAAGGGCAGAGTGCTGCCCATGGGACACAACAACCCTGAGCAGTGCTACAGCCTGGGGGGAGACTGGCTGGAGAGCTGTCAGGCAGAGAAGGACCTGGGGGTGTTGGGGGACTGACCACGAGCCAGCGGTGTGGCCAGGAAAGCCAAGGGCATCCTGGCTTGTGTCAGACCAGCATGGCCAGTAGGTCTGGGGAGGGGATTGTGCCCCTGCACTGGGCACTGGGGAGGCTGCAGCTCGAGTGCTGGGTCCAGTTCTGGGCTCCTCAGCATCAGAAGGACATGGAGGTGCTGGAGCGAGTGCAGAGAAGGGCAACCAGGCTGGGGAAGGGGCTGGAGGGCAAATCCTCTGAGGAGCAGCTGAGGGAGCTGGGGGGTTCAGCCTGGAGAAGAGGAGGCTGAGGGGAGACCTTCTCCCCACCTCCCCTGCCCTGCCAGGAGGGTGCAGAGAGGTGGGCGCTGGTCTCTTCAGCCAGGGGACAGGAGATGGGACGAGGGGCAATGGGCTCAAGCTGCCCCAGGGCAGGGTCAGAGCAGATGGGAGGGGAAAGTTCTTCCCTGGAAGAGTTGTGGGGCTGTGGAACAGGGGCCTGGAGCAGGGTCAGGCTCAGGGAGGGGGCTGAGTCACCCCCCTGGATGTGTTTAAACCCAGGGTAGATGCTCAGGGCTCTAGTCCAGCAGAGGATGGGAACGGTAGCACTCAATGATCTCAAAAGTCTCTTCCAACTTTGTGATTGTGTAAAAACCTCCTTTTTCTCCCCACCCCCCAACCCCCCCCCAAAAAAAGCGCCTCTCCCTGAGCAGGGGGAGGTGGTTCCTGTACCCCAAACTCACTCGACGAAGTCGTGCTCGCCCAGGTCAGCGAACATGTACCCGTGGTACCCGAACACGTCGCCGGTGAAGAACTTGATGCTGGTTTTGTGGCAGATCTGGTTGATCCTCAGCGTCACGTCCCGGGGGCAGCAGGTCAAACACACCTGGGGGGGGGACAGGAAGGTTTATCCAGCACTTTCTGGTTTGGAGGGATTTTTTGGGGAAGGTCTCTGGCTTTTTTGGGGGCGGGAGGGGTAAGGGGGACGACCAGATGCCATGAGGCAGCCCACCAGCTCCTGGATAGATGCTCTCAGCATTGAGGTAATTAAGACAGAACAATTAGCAAGGAGAGTACACAAGAAGCCATGGAGTACCTTCTCCTCCCCCCCTCCTAGCACCTACAGCCTGGAACTGGGTGAAGAACTCCTGGGGTTTGTTCTCCACGTTCTCTGGGTCAGCCTTGACGTCCACCATGGGGTTGAGGTTCTGCGCCCGCTCCAGAGAGGCCTCAGCTCTGTTCCTGCCCAGGGATCCCCCTGGGATGAGGAACTGAGCTCTTGTATCCTCCTGGGTAACCTGAAATGGGGGGAAAGAGGCAGATTTGAGTCTCAAACTGGAGGGGAAAAAGCCCCTGGAGAAGGGGGCTGGGTGGTGCCACAGGGAAATTCATCAGGAGGGAACCAGAGGGGGTGAAGAAGCCATCTCGGGTTATTTTGTGGGGTGCTCCAATCCTCCCATGGCTCTGGGGGGTCCCTTCTCCCCGTTCCCGAGCTCACAGCTCCCCCTTGTGCCCGAGGAGACGTTGTGCCGGGGCCCAGAGGCTGCGATCACGCCTGGGATGGGGAATTCAAACCCACCGCGGGGTCTGGTGAGGGGTTTTGGGGGGTCCCACCCCATTCCCAGTAGGGGATTTGAGCCTCACATCTGCTCCACACAGGAGGCTGCCGACCCCTAATATCCACCAAGAAGGCAGAGGGGAGAGGGATGAGTGGAGAGCTGGCAATGCTGAAGCACCCCAGGAATGAGTTGGCTTCCCAAACTGGGGTGCAGCACTCCAAGATACCCAGAAAGGGATGGGGAAGGCTCAGCCCAGCCCACAAACAACCCCAACCCCCAACTCCACACATACCATACTGGCATAATTTCACCCCAAGTGGAATATTTAACCCAAAAAGAAGCAAACTCTCCTCCACTTCCCCATTGTATGGCACTCAGGAGGGTTTAGGAGTTAAGGGAAGCTGTGAGCTCCTCACCTGCTGATGGTCCAGCATGGTCAAGCCTTTAACTCCTGCCAAGATGAGGTTCTTGGCCACTTCTGCTCCCAAACCCTTCATCCCAACCAGCAGCACCCGGGAAGCTCGTAACCTGTGATGGAAACACCAACAAATTCCAGTTTATTCAGCACCAAGTGATAATTTGGGCTGTTAAATGGAGTGATTCCTGCTGAGACACCCCCTCCCAAGCCCCTGCAGACCCTACGTGCTTCTTTGAAGACCCCCAAGCTCCCCTGCAGCAGCTACAGGCACCACCGAAGCCCCTATGGGGCCACCCCACAAGATCCTATAGGGCCCTACGCCCCCCCAGCCCCTATAAGCCCCTCCACAAGGCCCTCCAGGCCTACATAGCCCCTCCATCCTCACATTGCAGGGCCCCTCCAGGACCCTATAGGGATGCTGCAAGTCCATCCAGACCCCTAGAAGACCCCTTCTAGGAACCACTCCAAGGCCTTCCTAGGACTGCAGGGCCTCTCCAGGCTCCCCACAAGCTGCGGGTCCCCCATAAGTCCATCCAGACCCCTAGAAGACACCCCCCTAAGACCATCCCAACGCCTTCCTCACGGTGCAGCCCTCCTCCCGAAAAGCACCCTAGGCCCCCTCCGAGCTCCCAAAACGACCTTCCCGAGCCGCGGGGCCTCCAGAAACCCATCCAGACCCCCCCAGAGCCCCCCAGAAAGCCCCTCTAAGGCCTCGTACGGCCCCCACAAGCTTCAAAGAGGTTCCTCACAGGCCTCAGGGGTCCCCACAAGCCCTCAGCGCCCTCCGTGCCCCCCTCAAAGCCCCCCCCGCCCCGCCCTTCGCTTTCCCCCCGGTTCCACCGACCGTTTCTGGGCCTCGAGCCCCCAGAGCCGAATCTGGCGGTCATACTGGGCCGCCTCCTCCTCGCTGATGCCGCCGGGGCCTCCCTCCTCCTTCTCCACCATCCCCTCTGCCTGTGCCGCCGCCTCAGGGCAGCGCCCCCTGGCGGCCCACGCAAAGGCTGCACAGCCCCGCGTCCAGCGGGAAGGGCGGAAGGGGGGGGGAGGGGGGGGCGTTGCGTGGGTCCGCCCCTCCCGCTGCCCCACGGGAAAGGACACTTGGAGTGGTTTCTTCCGCTGTTTTCGTGTCTGTCCCCCCCCCCACACAGGACGGCGTGACCACGTCACTCGGTTTGGAAAGCTCCCGGTACGCGCTCAGCTTCACAGCTCACTCCCTCTTTCACCCCGCTCCACACACTCCCCCCCCCCCTCAAGGTGGACTCGTCCTCTCGCCTCGCCTCACCTCCTCGGCCATTCCCGCCATCTCCCGTTCACTTTCGGCAACCTCCGGCAGCTTTCGCCAAGGAGCCGGCGGGGGGGGGGCGCTCGTGTGTTTCCGTCATCCTTCGTGTATTTCCGTCATCTTTCGTCTATCTCCGTTACCCCTTCGCGTCTCTCCGTCACCCCTTCGTGTCTCTCCGTCACCCCTTCGTGTTTTTCCGGCCCCGGTCTAGGGCGCTGCCTCGGCGCGGCTGCGTGCCGGCAGGCGCCATTTTGTGTGCCTGCCCGTGGAGAGCGGGGCGGGCGGGCGGTTAAGCCGGGCCGTTCCGAGCCGACACCACCCTCCCCCGGCGCTATACAGTGACTGTGCCCCACCCTCCCCCCACCCCGTTCGCTTCCCCCCACCCCCCCCCCCCCCCCGCCCGCCCCCCCACTTGCCCATGGCCGTGGAGAGTCCGAGTGTCCCCCCCGCCGCCGCCGCTTCCCTCCCCAGCCCGCACTCCACCCCCCTTCTCCGTCCTTCCACCACCACGACAGCGGCAGCTGCAGCCTCTCCCGGCCGCCGCCGCCGCTCCAACACCACCACGGCCCGGACGAAAGGTCCAGTAACCGCCTCTCCCGAGAGCCTCTCTGTCTGTCTGTGTCTGTCTGTCCGGCTCGCCGGACCAGGTTTGGGGGGGGGTGGTGCGGGTGAAAACGCGGGGGGTTGGGGGCGAACGGTGGGGTTTTGGTGCGGGGGGAATGGGGGGGGTGGTGGGGCTGTGGATGTGGATGGGATGAGGGGGGGAATGGCGGGGGGAAAGGGGAGGGGGTGGTGGCCGGGGCGGAGGTGTGTGGGGCTGTGGGTGGGGGGGAGAAGGGGCTGAGGTGAGCGGGGGAGCCAGGGCGCAGGCCTGAGGCGGCGGTGGGGTGGCGGGGGGGGGGGGGGGGATGGTGATTGGGGGGGGGGGGGGGCAGGCCCGGCTTTGGGGAGGGGGGGCTGAAGCGGGGCTCGGAGGGGTGCTTTGAGGAGGAGAAGGAAGCTGGGACACAGAGGTAGAGACAGCGGGGGGGAGTATTTGGGGCGGGGGGGTCGTGGGTTAGAGCAGGAGGCTGTGAGGAGGAGGAGGAGGAAGAGGCCGCGGCCTGGTTAGGGCTGGCCCCGAGGGCAGCGCAGGGCCTGGGGCACCCCGGGGTGGGGGTTTTGGGGGGTATGAGAGGAGTGAGAAGCTGGAGGAGGCTAGCGGGGGGTGGTGTATGCTAGGATTTTGGGGGTGGGGGGATTGTTAGCTCTTCAGGAGGGCTTCTAGGTGCTGGGGGGGGTGCTAGCTTTTAGGGGGAGCTTCGTAGGTTTGGGAGGGGCTCTTAGCTGCTTTATGGGGTCCCTTAGCTGCTTTATGGGGGCCTCTAGCTGCTTTTGGGGTGGGGGGTCCTTAATGAGGTCTGTAATGACGTTTTTTCTCCTGGGCAGCGCTGGCCTCATTAACGTCCCCTTTGTTTTCCTGCTGCTTCTTTAAATATACTAGTTGGCGGAGGGGGGGGGGGGATGTGGGGAGGAAGGCACAAGGGGGTGTTGGGGTGCACAGTCACATAAATTCCCCCTCCCATAATAGCAAAAGGCTCATCTCCAGTGCTCCCAATACAGTTTAACACCTCTATATTTCTCTCCCCCAAGGAACCCCCCTTTTTTTTTCCCCCCTGAGATGTATCTAAAGCACCATTACCCCCCCCATACACAACTTTTAGCACTTCAGGGTGGGTTTTTTTACCTACTTGAAGCCATATAGAGCCAGAAAGGATCAGGAAAAGTAACCAGCTTGAGCGTGTATGTGTGGGGAAGAGGAAAAGATATATATATATATATATATATGTTTTATGTATATATATCTCTCAAAAGAGGGGGGTTTGCCCTAGGAGGGCAGGTGTGCGGTGCAGAGAGCTGCTCTTTAACCGCATTAGCTCCGAGGAGGTTGGGTTGGTAAGTAAGCTCTTTGATTGAATAATTCAATTAGACCTTTTTCCTGCCTTTTTTCCACCCCGCTTCCTCCACCTCTCTCCCCCTCCACTCCCCCCTCCACCAAATAAGTCCCAGGGTGTAAGTTTGGCATAAGCAATGAGGTGATAACCACGTGTATATGTGTGTATGTACAAACCAAGCAGAATTCTTGCCCCCTCCTCTTGGCCCCCCACTTCTTTATATTGTGCACCCTGCTGATGTGAATGTTTAAAAGACAAAAAAAAAAGCAAAAAAAACTGTCAAAAAAAGAAAAAAAACCTGACAAAAAAGAGAAAAAAAATGAAAAAGAGAAAAAAAAAGCAAAAAACTGACAAAAAAAGATGAAAAAGAGGAAAAAAAAGACAAAAAAACCCCAAAATACAAAAAAAAAAAGTCACAAAAGCACACAGTTTACTCCCAAATATGTCTGTTGTGACATTGCCAGGTGCAAATCCCTGGTAAAACTCATCCCACTTGTAAACCAGCTGGTCCTGGGTGTGGGTTTGCCCATAAAGCACCCAAAAAAAACCCCCCAAAAAAAGTGACAAAAAGTTTTGTTAAAACAACTCTGAAGTGTGTAAAGGTGGCAAAAAAAAAAGAAAAAAGCACCCAAAAATCATCACACATTTCCTCCCCCTTTTCACCCCCATTCCCCTGGACAGCCTCACAGTGGTTAATTAATGTGACTGAAGTGGTTCCATACAGTGCAAGCACCCAGTTTGTCCCAAAACTCGATGGTTTTCCTTCTTTTTCCCTTTTTTATTTCTCCTTTTCTTTCTCTTTGCTGAGCAGGTCCTGGCTAAAGGATCCCCCCCCCAATTTCCTCCCTCACTCTATTCCCACACCATGTGTCCCAAGTAAGAACACTCACAGGGTTTTAGGTTATTCCTCCTCACCCACCTCTCCAAATTAATCAGATTTCTCAGCTTAATTGAGCTCTGAGACCCAAAACCACACATTTTTGCCCTTTTTTCCCCTCCTCTTTCTGTTCCCCTCAGGTACCAAACAGCAAAGGAAAACCCCCTCCAAAAAAAAACCCACCCCAAAAACCAATGTTTCCTCTAAGCACGATGATACAGCTGTGGGAAATGGGGGGTGGTTCCCTTCTCTTTGTTCCCCAAAAAAAAACCCCAACCCCAAAAGGCTGTATCCTGTCAAGCACCACAGGCTTTTGTCAGAAGCAAGAGAGCTTTTCATTCCTGATGTTATTCCAACCCCAAAATATGGGGTTTTTTCTCCCTAAATCATACCCACTGATGCCTTTTTAAAGATATTAAAACCATTTACATCACGAGGGGGCTTTTCCTTGTACCTTGCTTCCCCCAACCCATTTTTAATCAGTTGTTTAACCTTTTTTTAACTTTAATTATTTAAAACCAACCCCCCCCCCCCTTCATGCAAACAAATGGCTTTGGAGAAGCCCAGTGACTTCCCACTAATGAAGCTGGAGTATTTTAATTCCTATTACTGGTTTTGGGGTGGTTTTTTTTTTCCTGGGTTGGTTGGGTTTTGTTTCATTCCAGGGTGTTTTTTTTATCTCTTGAAGGATGGAATTGTTCAGCTGAGGCTCCTCGGATTGAGTGAGGCTTTGTTAGTCCGGGCTAAAGGGAAACCTAAAAGCATATCCCAGACTCCAGCTCTTTTCCCTTTCCCTTTCCCTTTCCCTTTCCCTTTCCTTTCCCTTTCCTTTCCTTTCCTTTCCTTTCCCCTTTCCCCTTTCCCCTTTCCCTTTCCCCTTTCCCTTTCCAGTCCCTTCCCCTCCCCTTCTCCCCCTTCTCCTTCCTCTTCCCTTTCCTTTCCCTTTCCCTTTCCCTTTCCCCTTCCCTTTCCCCTTCCCTTCCCTTCCCTTTCCCTTCCCTTCCCTTCCCTTCCCTTCCCTTCCCTTCCCTTCCCTTCCTTCCCTTCCCTTCCCTTCCCTTCCCTTCCCTTCCCTTCCCTTCCCTTCCCTTCCCTTCCCCTTTCCTTTTCCCTTTCCCTTTCCCTTTCCTTTTCCCTTTCCCTTTCCCCTTCCCTTTCCCCTTTCCCTTTCCTGTGGTGGCAGCAAGCCCGTCAGCACTTCACCATTAGGATCTCACTGGGAAGGAGCTCACCTGCAAGCAGAGAGAGAGAGAGAACAGAGGACCCTGAGCCCAGCCTGTCCCCCCCAAGTCATCTCTGAGGTTGTGACCCCAGGGAAATTCCCTTTGGAACCACCCAAAACTAGAAGATTTAAAAAAAACCCACCCAAAACCCTGCTAAATGTTCCTGTTTTGCCTCAGTTTGGGGGTTGAACGGAGCAGCGTGGCCCTGCTGCCTTCCCAGCTCCAGGCCTTTTCCCTTTTCTTTCTTGATTGATGCATTTCCCTGGGTTTCCACTTGGAATAAAACCCATTTAAAGGGCGACTGCTCCATCAGGCTGGAGGGAAACCACCTTTAAACCCGGCTCTGAGAGAGCTGGAGGAGTTTAGCTCCAGTTTAACCGGTTGATTTAGGTTTAATTTCGACTTTTTCCTTGGTTTTACCACACTTAGGATTTTAATTCACTGTATGAGCGTTCTCTTCCCCCAAAAATGGTTAAAAATCAACTTGTTCCTCACTTGAGGCAGCAGCTGCTTCTCTTAAAGGTAAAACTAAAGTGCCCATCCAGTGTTTTGGCTTAAAACACACAGAATCAGGAGCGAGTTTGGCTTAGCATGAGATTAAACCGAGTTTATCCTGAGATTAAACCCCCCTTTGGGAACTCCCAGAGCATTTCCACTTCCATTTTCAACTCCTTCCCAGGTTAAAAATTCCCAAACTCAACCATTTTCATCCTGATTTTCATTCCTTGGAAGTTAAACCCTGGGGTTCCCCCCACCTCTTTTATCCTGCTCCAGCAAAACCAGCTTGAGCACCGACTGGGTGGGCGATTTCACGGTCAGCTGCACCTCTTGTTGTCAGATAAAGGAAAAAAAAGGGGGGTTTAGGGGTGTTTTTCCCCCTCAGTTCTTCATGCAGGGGGAATTTTTTTATAGGGGTGGTTTCTGGAAGCTTCTCTGAGGCATTTATCAATCCCACCTCACCTAGAGCAGGTGGGAGCTCTCAAATCTCACTGGATTTTCTTTAAAACCAGGGCAAAACAGCTTATGTTTCACCAAGGGTGGGAGCTGAGGGTGTTTCCTTTGCACAGGGGGTGGGGGTGTAACCAATGAGTAGCACCAATACCTTGAGCAGCCTCCTAATTACAACCCAGAGTAAATCCACCACTTATGAAAGAGAGGAGGTGGGTGCCCCGTCCCTGGGGGTGTCCAAGGCCAGGTTGGCTGGGGTCAACCTTGTGTAGCTCCAGGCCTGGAGGTTGGTGTCCCTGCCTGTGGCAGGGGGTTGGAGCTCTGTGGTCCTTGGGGTCCCTCCCAACCCCACCCAGGCTGGGATTCTAGGATTCTATGGCTCCTTTATCTAAAACTGCCCTGCAACTAAAGATCTCATTTTAATTCCTCCATCCTTGCTTTTCCAGCGATGGAATAGCCAACCCCCCCCCACCCCAATTTTCTCCTACCACCCCAATTCCAACTGTTTTCCCTATTTCCCCCCCAACCAAGTCATTTGGGCCACGGTAACGATGGGAAAAAGGCCTTTTCCATTTGTCTTTTGTTTCTCCAGGCGTCGCCGCCGCCGTCTTCCATCTTTACCGTGGCGCTGAGGTGCTGAGGTCCCCAAAACGACACCCCAAAACGACTCATTCCTCCAGGATGATGTTTGCAGTGCTGGGGACCATCCCTTATAGATCAGGCTGGCAGGAACGATAGGAAAACCCGGGATGAGCACAGATTTGGGGAAGACTTTTCCCCCCGTCGGTGTTTTCTCCGGGACCGATAGTTGGGTTACAGACATGGCTTCTTCACCACATCCCCGCAGCGACTCTCCACGGTGAGCCGTGTCCCCCCCACCCCACCCCAAAAACGCATGGGTGTAGCTCTTCATTCCATTTCCTTTCCTTCTCTTTACTTCCAACCCAACCTTTAAAACCCATCAGGCATCCTGAGGGATCTGGACAGGGTTCCAAGGTGGGACCTGGGTGAACCTGGTGAGGTTCAACCCTCCCAAGGGTCAGGTCTGGGGCTGGAGGAATCCCAGACGTGGATACAGAGGTCCTGGGGAGCAGCCCTGAGGAGAAGGACCTGGGGGTTGGGGTGGGTGAGGAGCTCAACACGAGCTGGCAGCGGGCAGCTGGGAAGGGCGATGGGATCCTGGGCTCCATCAGCAGAGGGGTGGCAGCAGGGACAGGGAGTCCTGTGTCCAGATCTGGGGCCCCCAATACAAGGAAGATGTGGGACTGTTGGAGAGGGTGGGAAGCTTGTGGGAAGCTGCTCCAGCTGAATCACCCTGTTGGGAAGAGAGGGGGAAAATCAAGGGAGCTGATTGAACTCATTAGGCCTTGAGTGCGTTAACGAGGCTGTAACGAAGTACCTGGGAGTAATTTGGGATTGAATCCGGGTTTGAGGAATGCTCTTGAGGGAGTATTAATGCTGCTGTAACTGGGAAGTGGTGGGTGATTTGGGAGCCAGTAACTGGGAATTGGGTGATTTGGGAGCTGGTAACTGGGAATTGTTGGGTGATTTGGGAGTCAATAACTGGGAATAGGTGGGTGATCTGGGAGCTGGTAACTGGGAATGAGCAGGTGATTTGGGAGCCAAGTGCCCATCTGGCTGATGATAAGGGGATTTAAAACCTGTCCATCTCCTTTCCAGGGAGGATGGAGAACTGGAAGAAGGGGAGCTGGAAGATGATGGAGGGGAGGAAGCTCAGGATCCCTCCGAATCTCAGGAGAGAGGGCGGAAGGAAAAGGGGGAGAAGCATCACAGCGACTCGGATGATGAGAAAGCCCATCGCCGGATGAAGCGCAAGCGTCGGAAAGAGAGAGAGAAAGAGAAGAGGAGATCCAAGAAGAAGAGGAAATCCAAACACAAGGTGAGCTCTGATTTTACCTCCAGGGGATCCCAGCTCTGCTCTGCTTTCCTCTGTCATCAGGCAATTCCTCCTCTTAACCTTACTACAGGTAGTTTGTACCTTCTACTGTGGATAAGCGCAGAGTGGGAGTGATGATGGTGGAGTTGGGAGCACTTGCAGGGTTCTCTTGGGGCTTCAACTCCTCTGAGGACACCAGGGGTTGGATTTAAAACACTCCAGCAATCCAGGAGGGGAAAAAAAAACCCCAAGGTTTTATTTCAGGAATGACTTTGGGAGCATTCCTACGGCAAAAGGGAAAATCAAGACATTCCTTCCTGAAATTGCAGGAATTTTAGGGAAAATAAAGAGATTTTGGTTGGTTTGGGTCAGAGTTTGAGCTGACCTGGACTCAAACTGCCCCCTCCCCTGGGTTTTGCTCTCCCCTCTGCAGCGCCACGCTTCTTCCAGCGATGATTTCTCCGATTACAGCGAGGATTCGGACTTCAGTCCCGCTGAGAAGGGACACAGGAAATACAGGGAATACAGCCCTCCTTACTCATCTGTAAGTACCCACCAGGAGAGGGGAAAGCTGCTCCCCAAAACCTGGTTGCCCCCATCTAGGAGCCAATTTAGCTCCGATCCCTCATCCTGTTTTAATTTCCACTGAACTCGTTATCAAACCATGATGCTAAATCTTCCCCATCCTCCCATCCCTAAACCTCTTCCCTGCCTTCTCCAAAGTCCCACCAGCAGTATCCATCCTCCCACAACCCTCCCATGCCAAAAAAGAGCTACTCCAAACTGGAGAGCAAGAGTTATGGGCCCTACGAGGACTACGAGAACGAAGAGTACGGCCCCTACGAGGGGGAGGAAGAGGAAGATATGGGCAAGGAAGATTATGATGACTTTGCCAAAGAGCTCAACCAGTACAGGCGAGCAAAGGAAGGCTCCCACCGAGGCCGAGGTACTTCTACACCATCCTTTCATTACCTTTTCTAATTAACATCCCTCCAAATGCTCGTTATCTGCTGCTAAGCTGATGATAAGGTGGGAGAACACGTGAAGCCCTCATGAAGATCACAGAATCACCAGGTTGGAAAAGACCTTTAAAGATCATCAAGTCCAACCATTCCCATCCTAAGCTGAACCAGATCCCTGAGCACCTCATCTACCCTGGGTTCAGACACGTCCAGGGGGGTGACTCAGCCCCCTTCCTGGGCCTGACCCTGCTCCAGGCCCCTGTTCCACAGCCCCACAACTCTTCCAGGGAAGAACTTTCCCCTCCCATCTGCTCTGACCCTGCCCTGAGGCAGCTTGAGCCCATTGCCCCTCGTCCCATCTCCTGGCCCCTGGCTGAAGAGACCATCCCCACCTCTCTGCACCCTCCTGTCAGGGCAGGGGAGGTGGGGAGAAGGTCTCCCCTCAGCCTCCTCTTCTCCAGGCTGAACACTCCCAGCTCCCTCAGCTGCTCCTCGGAGGATTTGCCCTCCAGCCCCTTCCCCAGCCTGGTTGCCCTTCTCTGGACTCGCTCCAGGACCTCCATGGCCTTCAGGTTTTGAAGACTCTGTAGCACCATGTGGGTGGTTCTGGTTGCTTTTCCCCATGGTTTATGGTATCCATGAGGTAAAACTCCACGTCCCTTTGGTTTCTGCAGGTGGCCGTGGCCGAGGCAGAGGGTACCGAGGCCGAGGAGGAAGAGGAGGGATGAGAGGAGGCCGAGGGATGGGCCGAGGGAACCGGGGGCGAGGCAGAGGTGACCACCCCGAGGAAGAGGAGGAGATGTATGAAGAAGAGATGGAAGTAAGTGCTGAGCTTCCCTCATTCCTCACAGAACGGGTGAGGAATCAACCAAGCGCAGCCCCCCCATTACGGGCACGGATCTTTCTCGTTAGCAGTACTGCGATAACGAGGAGCCCATGATGGACGACGACTACGATGATTACTCCAAAGAGCTGAACCAGTATCGCAGGAGCAAGGAGAACCGGGGACGGGGTGAGTGGGCTTAACGAGCTGTGCTGGCAAGGGGTCCTCCTTCCTCCTCCATCCCCTCCTCCCACAAGGATTTTAGAGGGGGAGAGGAATGAGACCTGAGGTCATGATGATGTTCCAGGGATGAATCGCGGCCGCGGTCGGGGCCCAAGAGGAAGAGGAAACAAAGGAATGGGAAGAGGAAGAGGCAGAGGAGGAAACAGAAGTGGAATGGGGAAAGGAGGTGGGATGAATGACGATGATGATTACTACGACGATGATATGGGAGTGAGTAGCTCTGCCTGTTCACCATGGTCCTGGATGCACCTCATTCCCCACATCCCCACTCTATAAATCCAGTCAGGCTTCACCACAGCCCCAAATGGGTCTTTTGGGGGATCCAGAAAAGTCATCCAATCCCTGAAACAGCACCAAATGTTCTGGATTTGGATCCACTGAGTGGTTCCTCAAGCCCAACCCTCTCCTCTTCCCTTTCCCATCCCAAATCTCAAGCTGTTTTCCCTCTTGGGAGATGGGAAAAACACACCCACAGCCCAAAACCTTTTGAATTTCTCCCTGTTTCTTGCTTTCTTTATCCTCCTAACATAACATGCTTCCCTTAGGATGGAGGAGGTGGAAACTACCGCCGCAACGACCACGACAAACCCCACCAGCAGTCAGATAAGAAAGGCAAAGTCATCTGCAAATACTTTGTGGAAGGCCGATGCACCTGGGTGAGGGAATAATCAGATAATAATCCCCAAATATCCCTCTTTAGCTCTTTTATATCATGTGGAACTATCTCCAGAGCCTAAATTCCTGGGGTTTATAGATTCCCAGGAGGGATTCACCTCTGAGATGAGTGTTTTATATCCAGGGATCTTGACAGGTTGGAAAGGTAGGTGAACCTGATGAGGTTCAACACTGCCAAGTGTCAGGTGTGGCACTAGGGCTGGAGGAATCCCAGATGTGTTTACAGACTGGGAGAAGAGCTCCTGGAGAGCAGCCCTGAGGAGAAGGACCTGGGTGTCATGGGGGATGAGGAACTTCCCCTGAGCCAGCAGTGGCTCTTGCAGCTGGGAAGGGCCATGGGATCCTGGGCTCCATCAGCAGAGGGGTGGCAGCAGGGACAGGGAGGGGATTGACCCTCTCTGCTCTGCCCCAGCTGGAGTCCTGTGTCCAGAGCTGGGGCCTCAATGCCAGAAAGATGTGGGGCTGTTGGAGAGGGGTCAGAGGAGCCACAGGGAGATGCTCAGAGGGCTGGAGCAGCTCCCCTACGGAGAGAGGCTGGGGGAGCTGGGCTGGTTCAGCCTGGAGAAGAGAAGGCTGTGGGGGGACCTCATTGCAGCCTGCCAGTCCCTGAAGGGAGCAGAGGAACAGGAGGGGAATCAGCTTGTTCAAAGGCAGAGCCTGGCAGGACAAGGGGGCTGGAGTGAAGCTGGAGGAGGGAAGGGGGAGAGGAGAGATTGGAGGGAAGTTCTTTGCAGAGAGAGTGGTGAGGGGCTGGAACAGGCTGCCCAGAGAGGGGGTGGGTGCCCCCTCCCTGGGGGTGTCCAAGGCCAGGTTGGCTGGGGCCCTGGGCAACCTTGTGTAGCTTCAGGCCTGGAGGTTGGTGTCCCTGCCTGTGGCAGGGGGTTGGAGCTCTGTGACCCTTGGGGTCCCTTCCAACCCCACCCAGTCTGGAATTCTAGGATTCTATGAAGAATTAACTCCTCTCCCTGGCCATCCTTGCTGTATCCATGGGGTTTTTTCCAGCTAACACGTTGTTTCCCATCAGGGTGACCACTGCAACTTCAGCCACGACATCGAATTACCAAAGAAAAGGGAACTCTGCAAGTTCTACATCACTGGTTACTGTGCCAGGGCTGAAAACTGCCCCTACATGCACGATATCCTTTGGGAATTTCACTGGGAATTCCATTATTCCAGCCTCAAATCGTTCTATTTTAAGGGGGAGGTGGGAGGGGAAAAGCCATTCCTGAGTAACCCATCCTCTAGCTGACACCCCAAATGAGCTGGGCTGCTGCTGACCCTCCTGATTCCTTCTTAATCTGAGTTTTCCCATTGGAAAAATTCAATTTTAGGGATATTTTGGATTCAATTTTAGGCATATTATAGATGGAAAGGAAACCACGCCAGTTCTGGCCGCTGCGGTTGACTTTCAGTGTTGTGACCATGAATATTCCCCATTAAGAAGTGAAAAGGATCTTTCCCTTCTCTGGCTGGAGGGAAAAAATTCCTCCTGGATTAAATTCCCATGGGATTTATTCTCCTTAATAACTGATTACGTGACTTCCCTTGCAAGCTCTACCACACCACAGGCAATTGCATCAATGGGGATGACTGCATGTTCTCCCACGATCCGCTCACTGAAGAGACCAGGGAACTTCTGGATAAGGTAGAGGGGAAGGAGTTAAAGTGCTTTCAACCTCCTGGGTTTCTTCCCATGGAAGTAGATCCCAGGATTTTTCTGGAGCAGGGCAGCTCTGTGGTGGTTCTTCCTAACTCCTCCTTCTTCTATCACCATCTTAGATGCTGGCAGATGATGCAGAAGCAGGTGCTGAGGATGAAAAAGAAGTTGAAGAGCTAAAAAAACAAGGAATTAACCCTCTTCCCAAACCACCTCCTGGGGTTGGGTTGCTCCCAACACCTCCTCGGCCTCCTGGACCTCCTGCTCCAACATCTCCCAATGGAAGACCAATGCCTGGAGGTCCTCCTCCTCCTCCTCCTCTTCCACCTCCGGGACCGCAGATGCCTCCTCCGATGCATGAACCTCTGTCTCCTCAGCAGTTACAACAACAGCAAGACATGTACAAGAAGATTCCTTCCCTCTTTGAGATCGTTGTCCGACCCACTGGACAACTGGCAGAGAAGTTGGGAGTGAGGTGAGCATCAACCACCCTCAGGGAATGGGAAGAGGGATGGGGATGACACCGCCTTCCGTGCAAGCAGGAGCTCCAACACAGAATGCTGAGCACAAAGAGGTTCCTCCTGGGGTTTTTAAGGTCCAGGCACAGGTGGTGCTGCTCAGAGAACCTTCTGGAAGCAGAGAATTGCTTTTGAAAGTGGATTTTCTTGGATTTTTCTCTCTTCCAGGCACCCAGGTCCACCTCCTCCCAGGTTTCCCGGGCCAGGAGGACCCCCAGGACCAATGCCAGGACCCATGCACCCCGACATGCACCCCGACATGCACCCCGACATGCACCCCGACATGCACCCCGACATGCACCCCGACATGCACCCCGATATGCACCCCGACATGCACGCCGACATGCCAATGGGCCCAGGGATGAATCCTGGTCCTCCCATGGGTCCTGGGCCTCCTATGATGCCGTATGGTCCAGATGATTCCCCTCACTCTGGCATGATGCCGCCCGTCCCTCCTGCTCCCGGCTTCTACGATAACTTCTACCAACAACAAGAAGGTTTGGAGATGGATCATGGAATGATGGGAGACCCAGGTACGTCCCCAGGCTCTTCTGGGATCAACTCTTAGATTCTCCACCTCAGAGATGAGTTGTTCCCATCATTCCCAGTCCAAGATCAGAGAAAAATTAAGCCATTTTCCACCAAATTTGACATTTCTCTTTTAATATCTGTATTTTTTTTCCCCCTGCAGAGGATTATGGTGGTTATGAGGATATGGAAGGTCCTCCTGGAGAGCACATGTTCCCTGATCCATCCATGGATCACGACACCTTGTGTGAAGGAGTTCCTCCTGGATTAGCAAAACCTCCTCCAGGCAGCATTCCTGATTTCATGCCATCAGCTCAGAGGGCTCTTTACCTGAGGATCCAGCAGAAGCAGCAGGAGGAAGAGGAGAGAGCTCGGAGACTCGCTGAGAGCAACAAGCAGGACAGGGAGAATGAGGAAGGTGAGTGGAGAAATCCCCATGTGGGATGGGGGGTGACTGGGATCTGCTTTGGTTTTATACTGGGGAAAAGAAAAGGGGGGAGGGCTGTTGGAAAAATGGGGGTGTCAGGGGGGGATTTGGTAGGAGTCCTGGGTCTGCTGAAAGAAAATGGGAAGGGCTGGGCAGAAGGTGAGTGAGATAAGGTTGTGGTGGAACCAGTGGGCTGTAGATGGGAGGAAGAGGAAGAGACTCTCCAGTGCAAAATAAGAGCTGGGAGGCTGAAGCTGGTTGGGGTTGGGAGGGACCCCAAGGATCACAGAGCTCCAACCCCCCTGCCACAGGCTGGGACACCAACCTCCAGGCCTGGAGATACACAAGGTTGCCCAGGGTCCCAGCCAACCTGGCCTTGGACACCCCCAGACACAGGGCACCCACCCCCTCTGTGGGCAGCCTGTTCCAGCCCCTCACCACGCTTTCCATGGAGAACTTCTCCCTGATATCCCACCTAACCCTTCCCTCCTCCAGCTTCACTGCATCCCCTTGTCCTGCCGTTATCTACCCTTTTAAAAAGCTGGTTCCCCTCCTGTTCCTCTGCTCCCTACAGGGACAATCCCCTCCCTGTCCCTGCTGCCACCCCTCTGCTGATGGAGCCCAGGATCCCATCGCCCTTCCCAGCTGCCCGCTGCCAGCTCGTGTTGAGATCCTCACCCACCCCAACCCCCAGGTCCTTCTCCTCAGGGCTGCTCCCCAGGACCTCTGTATCCACGTCTGGGATTCCTCCAGCCCCAGACCTGACCCTTGGGAGGGTTGAACCTCACCAGGTTCACCCAGGTCCCACCTTGGAACCCTGTCCAGATCCCTCGGGATGGCTTCTCCTCCTCCTATCCCATCAATCCCACCGCTCAGCTTGGTGTCACCCACAAGCATGCTGAGGGACCATCATCATCATCATCATGGATAACGATGCTGAAGAGCGCTGGTCCCGAGCCAGAATCCTGAGGGACCTGGACACGGATCCCAGCATGGATTTTGGGGGACCTTTGACCCTTCCTTTCCTTGCCTTCACCAGCTCTTTGTCTTCTCTTCCCAGGGGACACTGGGAATTGGTACTCCAGCGATGAAGATGACGGCGGAAGCAGCGTCACCTCTATCTTAAAAACTTTAAGGCAGCAAAGCTCTGGTAGATCCCACATCCAACCTTCCCATGGAGAGATGGGACCACCCTCTGGAGTGAGCGACCCCCGCCTGCAGAAACCCCAGCCTGGGGTCACCGGCCGACCTGCTGATCCGCGGTTACGGGATCCCCGGCTCTCCCGCAACGCGGATCTTTCCGGAATCACGTCTCTTCCTGGAGATTCAGGACCCACCGATCCCCGTCTGGCTCGTCACATTCCCTCCTCGGTTCCCAAACCTGAGATCCCTCATCCTGGTGGGGGGCAGAAACCCACCCTTCCTCCTGAGGAAGAGGAGGGAGAAAGAATTCTCCGGGATAAACCTGTTAACATCCCCATGGATGCTCTCCCGGGTCATTCCCTGAGGGATCCACGTTCCCAACTCCAACAGTTCAGCCACATCAAGAAGGACGTTGTCCTCAACAAGCCCAACTTTGCCCGGATGATTTTATGGAGCCCTGAGGACCTGATCCCTTTCCCCATCCCCAAACAAGAGTTTATTCCTGTTCCAGCAGCCCTTCAATCCATGTCCACCTTGGATCCACGGCTCAACAGACCTCAGGCTGGTCTTTCTGATCCCAGAAGACCTGGAATGACACAAGGAGACTCCAGCTCTTCTTCTTCCAGCTCCAACCTTCCCGATTTCGAGCTTTTATCCAGGATACTAAAGACTGTGAATGCAGCTGGGAGCCCGGCGTCTTCCAACCAGAGCGACAAACCCAGCGATCCCCGGATGAGGAAACCCCCAACAGATCCCAGATTACAAAAACCCACCGAATCTGGAACTTCCAGACTTCCCAAACCACCAGATCCCTCAGCCGTGGGCGATACTCCAGCCATCGCTCCCTACGATCCCCGGATATTAAACAAAGGGAGCGGCCAGAGCAGCGTCCTCAGCGCCATCAGTTTGTATGATCCCAGGACTCCAAGTTCAGGGAGCAAAGCTGATTCCCCATCCGAAGGGAATTCCAATTCCAAACCCCCAGGGAAAACAAAGGAACCACTTTTCACCCGTCGATCCGCTTTAGATCAACCAGATCCCGAGAAACCCACCCCGGAATCCGCTACGGACAGGTACAATAGTTACAACAGACCCAGACCTAAAGCTTCTGGGGTTCCCCCTAATCAAGAAACAACCCCACAGCCTGGAATCCACAACCTTCCAGTACCTTCTGTCTATGGGATGGTTAAATCCAGTTCCAAATCCGGATCGGGAAGTCCCTTTGCTGGGAACAGTCCGGCTCAGGATAACGACCAACAAGACTCCGCTTCCCTTAAAGAGGTTTTTAAGGGATTCGATCCCACAGCTTCTCCTTTCTGTCAGTAAAACCCTGGATTAAGTTCCACCCCCACCCCAAAATTCCATCCAGATCCACAAAAAAATGCCCAAAATTCTCAGATTCCCAGATTTGATTTATTGGGGGGGGGGGGATGAGTTTAAACCCCCCTTAACACCCACGTCGACCCCACAACTCCCCAAATCCCCCATCCCAACCAGCAGCTTCATCATTTCCCTGTTCTAATCCCCCCCAAAAAAAGGATCAAAATCCCCCAAAACACACTTAAATCCTCCAATTTCCAGATTTGATTAATTGGGGGGGAGGGAGGGGGTTAAACCCCCCTTAACACCCACTTCTACTCCCCAAAATCCCCCAAACACCCCAAATTCCCTGATCCCAACCAGCAGCTTGATCATTTCCCTGCTTAAATCCCAAAAAAAGGATCAACACCCCCCCCCCAAACACTTAAATCCTCCAATTTCTTTAATTAATTGAGGGGGGGGGTGTTTAAACCCCCCTTAACACCCCCTCCCACCACACAACTCCCCAAATTCCCCATCCCAACCAGCAGCTTGATCATTTCCCTGCTTTAACCCCCCCAAAAATGGGATCAACTCCCCCCAAAACCCACTAAAATTCTCCAATTTTTATTAAATCCAATTTTTTCCCAATCCTCTTAATTTTTTTGGGGGGGGGGGGGCATCAAAATATCCCCATTTCCCCTTTATTTAACCCCCCCAACCTCATTTTACACCAAAAAAAATTGGAAATTCTTGGAATTTAGAGTGACTTTTGGGGAAAAGCTGTGAAAAAATACCCCTCCCTGCCCCCCCCCCCCAAAATACCCTCTCCACACCCCCCCAAAACTAACCCCCCCACATTGATCGACCTCCCCCCTCCATTTCCAAGCAAAACCTCCTCACACCAGAGATTTTTCAGGTTGGATTCATAAAACCCAATGGAATATTGACAGTGCCCCCCCCAATTAAAAAAGGGGTGTAGGGGGAGCAAATTACACCCCTAAATAATCCCCCCCCCCAAAATTAGATTATTTTCCCCAAGATTAAATTCCCAGTGGAAAAAAATCACCCAAAGGGATGAAAAAACCCATTAAACCCCCTTAAGCCCCCCTCAAATCACAAAATATTGGGGGGGGGGGCACATAATTATCCCCCCCCCCCAAAATCCCTATTTTTTTCCTGCTAATTCCATATATTTTCTGCTTTTGCTGCATTTTTTGGCCTCCTCTGTGAAATAATTCCCACCCCCTCCCCACCAAAGCTTCAAAGGGGGGGGGGGAGTTGGCTAAAAATAGGGGGGGGGGGGCAATATTAACACACACACACCCCCCCCCCCCAAAATGTTTTTGGGGGAGATGATTTATTGTTATTATTAATTATTTTATTTTCTAGGGATTTCCAAAAAATACAGAAAAGCCACAAAAATAATGGGGGGGGGGGGTAGGGGTTGATTTTTGGGGTGCCCCCCCCTCCTTACTCCCTCCCTCCCCCCCCAAGTTTGGGGGGTGAAAGGATTGTAATAAAAGTGTAAATAATTGTTTGGGAGCTGGAAAGTGATGGATTTTGGGGGGGAAAAGGGGGTTTTTGGGGTGACTGGGGAAGGGGGTTGCGCCAGTTTTCTTTGGGGGGGGGGGAAGGTAAATTTTGAGGGGGTTGGGAGTTTGGGGGGGGGGGGTTGGGGGAGTCTGGGGTGGTTGGGGTGGGTTTGGAGGGGTTTCTGGGGGTGGGTCTGGGGAGTTGTTGGGGATGCATCAGGTTCTGGGGGGGATGTTGGGGGAGGGGAGCAGAGTTGGGGGTGTTTTGGGGGGGCATTGGGGTACTTCTGGAGGGGTTTGAGGTGCCCCCCCACAATGGGGTGCACATAGGGGGAGTTACACATTGTTCCCCTGCCCCAAGGGCCCCCCCCATCCCACTGGACATCCCAACCCCCTGATTGTTGGGGAGCCCTCCCCCCCTTACATCCCACCCAGCCATTTTTGGGGTGCCCAGGGGTGGGGGGGCATCACCCCAACATCTCCCCCCCCCAGAGGAGGATGCTCAGGGTGCACAGCCCCTCCTCCACCAAGTGCCCCCCCCAATCTTTAGGGGTACAAACCATGACCCCCCCCACCCCCCCAATTTGTCCCTGCGATTTTTGGGGGTCCAAACATGAAGTTTGGGGGGTGGGGGGAGGGGCAGCACCCCATTTTTTACGGGGGGGAGGTCGGTCAGAATTCCTCCTCTCCCCTCCCCCCATGGGAACGGGGTGAGGGGGGGGGGGGGGCCACTTCCTGCCCAGATGTTCCCAACATCTGGACTGTTCCATAAACAGCTGGCGGGGGGGTTGGGGCGTGTCATTGCCCCCCCCCCCGCCCCCACTCCCCCCCCCCCAGCACGCATGTGCCCCCCCCAGGGCGGGGGTGATGCTCTGCTCATGCCTAAACATGGAGCTGGCAGAGGGAGGCTGGGAGTTTGGGGGGGGATGTTGGGGGGGGGTTCGTGGAGGTTTTTGCGGGGGGTCCCCTATTTTGGGGGGGCTCCCACATTTTTAAGGGGGTCCCACTTTTCGGGGGGGGGCACCACTTCTTATTTGGGGGGCCCACTTTTTTTTTGGGGGGGGTCACCACTGTCACACGCAGCGAGGTTTTATTGGGGGAGGGGGGAAAAGGATTTGGGGGGGTTAAATACTGTACAGCGGGTGCTGGGGAGGGGGGGCACACATGAGACCCCCTTATGGGTGCTGAAAGTGGGTGACACCCCCCCCCAAACCACAGTCACGCGTTGGGGGGGGTCACGGGGGGTTGGGTTGGGGTCCTCTGGGCTGGGTCTCTGGAGGACTTGTTGCTTCGGTAATCCCTGGAGCTGGGTGAGGAGCTCCTGGATGAAACCCTGGGGGGGGGGGTAAATAAACGGGGGGGGGGGGTAAGTAAAGGGAGGGGGTTAGGAACACACCTCCCCCTCCTAAATTACCCCCCCCAGCTGCTGCTGGTGATAAGCGGGGAGGAAAAGGCCCCCCCCCCCGGGGGAAACCCGAGCTGAATAGTTTTGCCTTTTAAAGCCTGGCTGGAGAAACAGGAGCCTTGGAGGGGGGAGAATAGGGGGGTGGGGGGAGCAGCGTGTCCCCCCCCACTCGTGTCAACACCCCCGTGGATTTTTCTTAACCACCCCCCCCAAATTATCCATCCCCCCCACCACATCACACCCCCCTCCGTACCTCGGTGTCGGCGGTGCAGGACTTGAGGATGCCCTGGAAGGATGGATGGGGGGAGCGTGAAGTGAGGGGGGGGGTGTCAAACGTGTGGGCCCCCCCCTTAAAACACGCGTGGGATGCGCCCCCCCGCCCCCCCCCCGCCCCCCCACCTGGAGTTTTTGGGCTCGTTCCTCATCCGTCTCCAGCTCCAGGAGCTCATCGATGTTCAGCTCATCCGGCATCTCCCCCTCCTGCCGGGGGGGGGGGGACACGACACACGACACCCACCCCTGGGTGCACCCCCCCAACCCACGCGTGGGGGGTGCCCCCAACTCCTTCCCGTGTGGGATCTGGGTGTCCTGGAGTGGCCCCTCCACCCCCAACTCACCCCTTCATCCCCCCCGGGCCCCCCCCCCCATGTCCCGTCCCCCCCCCCCGTGTTGTGTTCCCCCCCCAAAGCACCCTGCATGTCCCCACCCCCTCATACCCCCAGTCGCCCCCCCCCCCACGCGTGTCCTGTACCCCCCCCCCCGCCGTGTCCCCCCGGTAACGGGACATCTGCCGCCTCCCATCTGTCCGCCCTCCCTCCCCCACCCCCGAGTCCCTCCGTGTCGTTCCCACGGGGGACCGGGACAGGCACGGGGAGGGGGGGACACACACGACACCCGAATCTCAACACCCCCCCCTCGAGCATCCCACCCGGTACCGGGGCCAGCCCTGGGTCCTACCCCCTCGGTACTGGGACCGGTACCACCCCCCGTGTCCTACTTCCCCCCGAGACCGGGACCAACCCTGGGTCCCACCCCCGGTACCGGGTCCCGAGTATCCCACCCAGCCCCGGTCCCGATACCACCCCCTGGATCCTACCCCCGGTACCGGGGCCAGCCCCGTGATCCCCGACCCGGTCCCGAGCATCCCACTCGGTACCAACACCACTCCCCGGGTACCGGATCCCGAGCGTCCCACCCGGTACCGAGACCGCCCCCCGGGTCCTACCCCATGGGACCGGGGCCAGCCCTGGGTCCTACCCCCCCCCACCCCGCTCCCTGTCCCGAGCATCCCGTGCGCACCGTATAACGGGTCCCCTCTCCCCTCGCTCCCGTTATCCCCGAGCATCCCCGTTCCCGGTGCTCTCGTCCCTACCCGCCCCCGGTAAAGCTCCTCCAGCCGCCCGTCGATCCACTGCTCGGTGTCCAGCCGCCGCTGCAGCTCCCGCCGGTTGTACTTCACCGTCACCCTGGCCGGGCGCCGCTGGAGCCCCGGGCTACGGGCCGGGGGCTGGAGCCTCCGGGGAGCGGGGGAGCGGCCCGGGGATCCCGGCCCCGTCCCCCCGCGCCCCCCGCCCCTGCCGCCGCCCCACGCGGTTCGCCGCCATCGCTCGGGACGCGGCACCGGGGGGAGCAGCCGGCTATAGGGGGCGGGGGGAGGGGAGGGGCGGGGCTGATGGGGGAGGGGCTGGGGAAAGAGGGGGGCTCCCCTCCGCCCCCCTATAGAGGGACCCATCGAGCCCATAGCTCCTGTAGCCCTATAGCGCCCTGTAGAGCCCTGCAGCGCCCTATAACGCCTATAGCGCCCTCAGCGCCCATAGCCCTGTAGCGCCTATAGGGCCCTATAGCGCCGACAGCCCCCGTAGCACTACAGCGCCCACAGCCGCTGGGAACCCTATGGGTCCTATAGCGCCCTATAGCGGCCATAGCTCCCTATATTTCCTTAGAGCGCCCTATAGCTCCCCTATAGCCCTCAATAGCCCCCTATAGCCCTTATAGCCCCTATAGCTCCGCATAGCTCCCTATAGCCCCCTATAGCCTCCTATAGGACCCCATAGCTCCCTATAGCCCCCTACAGCCTCCCATAGCCCCCCATAGCTCCCTATAGCCCCCTACAGCCTCCCATAGCCCCCCATAGCTCCCTATAGCCCCCTACAGTCTCCCATAGCCCCCCATAGCTCCCTATAGCCCCCTACAGCCTCCCATAGCCCCCCATAGCTCCCTATAGCCCCCTACAGCCTCCCATAGCCCCCCATAGCTCCCTATAGCCCCCCACAGCTCCGATAAAGCGCTTTTCCCGCGCCGCATGCAAACGAAGGGGCGGAGCTTTCTTGGCGGCCGCGCCCCGACCGGAGGCGGGGTCTGACTCGAGGAGGGCGTGGTTTTTTGTGGTAGGCGTGGCTTACACAGAGGGGCGCGGCCAATCGGGCGCGGCTTGTGTCCGGGGCGCTGCCTGTGGGCGAGGCTTTGCTCGGTGGGCGTGGTTTGTGGCGGGGCGCGGCCTGTGATTGGGCGCGGCTTGGGGGCGTGGCCATACGCACCTGTGCACGGTGGGAGGTTGAGGGGGCGTTTCTTTGTCGGAGGGGGCGTGTCGCACCTGTGTGACGCAGGCGGCGGCGGCGGCGATGGCGGCCGGGCGGTTCCTCCTCCCGCTCCCGCTCCTGCTCCTGGCGGCCCTGCCCGTGGCCGCCGCTATCGGCGCCCGGCCCGGCCCCGACCGGCTGCACCCGCTCGGTAACGGCCCCGACAGCGGCCTCGGGGGGAACCGGCGGGGAACCGGCGGGGCGCGGCCTGCTTGGGGGGGGGGGCGCGGTCTGTCAGCGGGCCCGGCCCTGGGGAGGGGCCCTGAGCCTTTGAGGGGGGCCCTGGGGGAGTTTGGGGGGGTGCTGGAGGCTCCCGGGGCCTTTGAGGGTACCTGAGGGGGCCTTGCGGGGGTGCCCTGGGGGACTGGAGGTTCCCGCGGGGAGGGGCTTTGTGGGGGGCTCTGAGGTTTGGGGGGCCGGTTGAGGGGGTCCCTGCTTTGATGGGAGGGGGCTGAAGGCTCCCGGGGGGGGGGGTATTGGGGGCCTCTGAGGGGGCCTTGAAGTTTGGGGGTAGGGTTCGGGAGTTTGGGGGGTGGTCCCTGCTTTGAGGGGAGGGGGCTGAAGGCTCCCGGGGGGAGGGGGGAAGGTTTGGGGGCCTCTAGGAGGGTCATGGCTTTAGGGGGAGGCAGCACGGCGGGGTCACAGTATGGGGAGGCGTGTGGGGGGGGGGCGGCTCTGGGGACATGGTGGGTCTGAGCAGGGTCACGGCCTCAGGGAACACTGGAGGGGGGTCGGGGGGGATGCAGCGAAGAGGGCTCCCCCGCCCCCCAACCCCACCACGCCCTCGCTCCCTCCGCTCCCAACTTCCTCCTCGCCTTGGGGAACGCTTCCCCCTCCTCCCCCCACCCCAAGGGTGGTTTGAGGGGGATTCAAAGCACCCCCATCTTTAGGGGGGGGGTGTACACCCCCTCTCCCATCCCCTTTTCCCTTTCCAAATCCCCGTTATCCCAACAGACCCCGGAAAACCTGGAGGGAACTCGTTCCCCCCTCCCCCAAAAAAAAACCTCCTCTGGAAATGAACCAACTTTCACTTTTAACTGAGCTCGTTAACTTAACGAGGACGGAATCAGGGCTCTTCCAGACCTCCAATCCCACTGGGAATTTCTATTCCCCATCCCAAAATTGCTCCTTTTTAGGGGGAGGGGGTTATTTAACACACACACCCCCCTGAAATTTTATCTCTTTCACCCCAAATCAAGCTGCAGGCAGACGGTTTCCCAGCCCCGTTGGGTAAATCCACCCCCCAAAACTCATCAGCACCCCAAGAAATGGATTAATTAGGGATGGGGAGGGGGTGTATGGCAATTAGACCCCTGAAAAATACCTCACAGGGGTCCAACTACCACCCCACAATGCTGTTTTGGGGGTCCCCAGCACCTCTTCTGGTGATACATCCCTTTGGGGGTGTAAATCCCTTTCCAAATCCCCTCCCTTCCAAATTTGGGGTTATCCATTCCCAAAGGAGTTTCCCTCTCCCCTCCCCCTAAATTTTGGGGTAATTTGAGGGGGTTTTTCCCCCTATTAATGTGGGTTTTTTTACTGTTCCCAGCAGAGCTTTGCCAGCTGCCAAAGGTGGTGGGACGCTGCCGGGCTTCCATCCTACGCTGGTGGTTCAACGGCAGCGCTGGGGCCTGTCAGAGCTTCATCTTCGGGGGCTGCGAGGGGAATTCCAACAACTTCCCTACGGAGCTGGAATGCCGGGAGAGCTGCAGCTCCAGAGGGGGTGAGTGAACCTCAAATTGGGGGGGGTTTGGGGGTGAACCTCAAATTGGGGGGTTTGGGGGGGAAAACTTCCCCCTGGGAATCGTTTCGGGGGGTGGGGAGGGTGTTTATTGGAGGGTTTGGTGAGAAATAAGATGGGAAGAGTTGAGTTTGGGGCAAAAAATGACCCCCCCACCCCCCAAACCCCCCTTAATTTCTTCCCCCCACCCCAGCTCTGAAGAAACCCGACCATCGCTCCAATCAACCCGCTTCGGACTCCACCTATGCTGGTAAAACCACAGCATCCCCACACCTTACCCCCTTAATTTTAAGAAGGGGGAGGGCTCTACACTCACTGTATCCCCTGTTTTAACCTCATGACACCCCCCTCCCTAGAATCCTGCACCACCCCCTTCATCACCGGCCCGTGCCGCGCTTCCTTCCCCCGTTGGTATCACAACGCTACAACCAGAACCTGCCAACAGTTCATCTACGGCGGTTGTCGGGGGAATAAGAACAATTACCTTAACGAAGAGGAGTGTTTGGACCGCTGCCTCGTCGAAGCGGGTAAGAACGGGGCTGCCGTGATGTCATCGTGACGTCACAACGACGTCACGCCCCCCCCCACCCCATCATCTCACAACACCCTTCCTCCTCCCCGCAGCACACCCCGGTGAGGATTTCTTCCCGACTAAAGGTAAAGTCCCCCCACCACCACCACCCCCCCACCCCCCCAGTGCCCCAGGGTGTCGGTGACATCATCGATGACATCATCACTCCTTGTTGGGGGGGGGTGGGTTTTACCTCACAGGGTTGGTGTTTGGGGCTCTCCTGGTTATCCTGGCGGTTATCCTCATCGTTTACGTCACCTACGTCACCATCAAGACGTGCCGGAGGAAACCGGAGATAGCGGGACTGGGAATGGGCTGGAGCCCTGGAGACGACAAGGAGTATCTCATGAGCAACGCCTACACCCTCTGAAAGAGGGGTGGGGGGCAAACCGCACCCCCCCCTTATTTTTGGGGCACTGCCCCCCCTCCCAAAAATGACTCTTCTGGTGCATTTTGGGCACCTCGTGTTGTCGTTCTACTTCTGGCTCCTCTTTTTTGGCGTGATTTATTGCCCTTTCTACACAAAAGGGGGGGTGTGTTAAATTTCACACCCTCCTCCAAAATTGGGGGGGGTAGTGGGAGAGGCGGGTCTCTAATCTTCCCCCCACGTACATCCAAGGTTTTGGGTGGGGGGTGTTTCTTCCCCTTTCCCAGTTCTTCCTACTCAGGCTGGGTCCAATCATTTGGGGGGGTTGGGGGGTGTCACAGTGATTTTAGAGGTCACCCCTTGTTGGTTTTTTTTTGGGGGGGGGCACATGGGTGGGGGGATATGTGTGTGTGATATATCCAATCAATCAGATTTAAGATTTAATTGGGGGGTCGGGGGGGGCTTCTATGTTAGAAGGATTAATTATTATTAATTGTTTTTCCTTAATAAAGGGAGATTGAACCACACTGGGGGGGCTCAGGATTCTTGGGGGGGGCAGCCCAAAAACACCGCAGGTGGGACCCCAAAAACACCGTGGAGGGGGTGTTGGAGACTCAAATATGAGGGGCAGGGGTTCAATGGACCTCCACAGAGCTTTTGGGGTGAGGGCACCTCAAAATTGGGTGTTGGGGGGGTAGTGGTAGCCCCCCTTGGGTGTTGTTGCTCCCCCCAGCACCCAAAAAAGCACTGGGTGGGAGTTGAGATGTGTTGGGGGGGGGGGAGTGGGGTGGCCCCTCTCAGTCCCCCCAAAAAACCTCCTGGGGAAAAGTGGCGGTGGGGAAAACTCTTAGTGTCCCCCCCCCACCTGGGAATACACCCCAAATTACTCACATCCTGCCCCCCACACCCCAAGAGGCACCACCCAGGGCAAAGTCCCCCCCCACCCCAATAAAACCCGGAGGGGGGCCCTGGCCAGCGCCACAGTCAGCTCCAACCTCCACCATGGACAAGCAGCACAAGGAACCGGGCAAGAAGCACAAGGTGAGGGGCTGGGGGGAACCTCAAAACCCTGGGAACCCCTAAACTCAATGGGAGGGGGGCACCCCAAATTCCCCCCCCCCAGCTTCTTGTCCCCCCCAACTTATTTTACCTCCCAAAAAACTTCTTTCTCCCCCGCCCCCCTCCCCAGGATGGCCACTCGTCCGATTCCTCCAGTTCCAGCTCCAGCTCTGAGGATGAGGGGAAGGTAAGACACCCCCCCATATCCCCTGCACCCCAAAACCTCTGACGCTGGGGAGAGGGGGATACACACAGAACCCCCCCCTTCCTTTTAACGCACACACCCCCCCCCCAGCACCACCCTGGCCACGAGCACAAGAAGGAGAAACTGCCCAAGAAACACAAAGAGAAGAAGAAGGAGAAGAAAAGTCACTGAGGGGAGAGGGGACAGGAGGTGACAGGAGGGTGACAACACCCACACACACCCACCGTGGGGAGGGGGGTGGTGACAACACACCCCTCCCCGCCCTGGGATGTCACCTGTGCCCCCCCCCCTTTCCTGGTAATAAATTGCTCAGAGGCAGCAGCGGAGTAAAGTCCATGGGTGGCGGGGTTGGGGACATGGGGAGGGGTGGGAAATGGCGGGCGGGGGGTGAGGGAAATGGCGGGCGGGGGGTGAGGGAAATGGCGGGCGGGGGTGAGGGAAATGGCGGGGCGGCCCTGGGAAGGAGACGCCGTTGTGCTTGTTGGAGGGAAGCTGGGAGAGAGAGAGAGAGAAAAAGGAGGAAAGAGGGTCGGGTAGAGATGTAAATTTGTTTGTCCCTTAGCGGGGAGGTGGCTTTGTCATGGTAAGGAAGGTGCAGACAGACGGACACCTGCACAGCGGGAGCCTCCCCCAGGGAGGGGCCGCCTTTTGTATAGGAATGTTGCGGTTCCGGTGTTAAGATAAAGTCCTGCAACCGGACTGCGGGCTGCTGGCAGCCATCAGAGGGGGGAAGTGTTTGCTCAGCTGATATTAAAGCTGTCTTCGATCCACCGCGATGGGGATTGCCCAAAGCGGGGTCGTTAACGGACATGACAGGAACGGCAGCCGCTGCTTTTGGCGGGAAAGAGCCCGCCTCAGGGAGCCCGCCTCAGGGAGCCCGCCTCAGGGAGCCCGCCTCAGGGAGCCCGCCTCAGGGAGCCCGCCTCAGGGAGCCCGCCTCAGGGAGCCCGCCTCAGGGAGCCCGCCTCAGGGAGCCCGCCTCAGGGAGCCCGCCTCAGGGAGCCCGCCTCAGGGAGCCCGCCTCAGGGAGCCCGCCTCAGGGAGCCCGCCTCAGGGAGCCGCAGCCACCCCGGCAAAGCACACCCCAGGAAAGACTCTGAACTCCAAAATCTTTAGGGGTAGAGACC
This sequence comes from Hypotaenidia okinawae, assembly GCA_027925045.1. NCBI lineage: Eukaryota > Metazoa > Chordata > Aves > Gruiformes > Rallidae > Hypotaenidia > Hypotaenidia okinawae. The sequence goes on along the minus strand of BSDF01000031.1, from coordinate 593,564 downwards.
CCCCTCAACCCTGCTGGGTGCCCCTGCCCCTGGCTACCACTTGTTCTATCTCCCTAACCCACCCATGATGGTGAAGAGGCTGGGGGGAAGGGGGGATGTCCCAGCTATCATGCCCCCCCCCCCCAAAAAGCAAGGAGACCCCTCCCAAAAAGCAAGGAGACCCCTCCCAAAAAGTGGAGTGCTCCCCTAAAAATGAAGACGCAGGCACCAAGCTTCCCAGGCAGCGTTTATTGAAGCAGCCAAGGACAAAGGGAGGTTTGGAGTGGGGTTGGGGGGTAAATATGGGGTTCAGGGGGTAAATATGGGGTTCAGGGGGGTCCTCCCTCACCGGAGGAGGTGATAGGTGAGCCAGTACATGAAGAGGGGCTGCACAGCGGCGATGGCCATGGTCAAATACATCCGGAGCTGGTTCTTGGCCCCACGCACCAGCACCCCCTCGGCTGCCGCCTCTGAGAGCAGCTTCAGCCTCAATGTCCTGATCTGTGGAAGGGGGGGAAACACCCCAATAAAAAGGGTGTGACAGCCCAAAAATACACACCCCCACCCCTTCTTTCACCCCCTCCTCTTTACCATGAAGATGAAGATGCTGAGGCAACACCAACCCAACACCATATAGTAACCGGTGCGGCCAAAGACGAGCCCAGAGATGAGGCTGAAAATCATCCTGCCAATGGAAGGGGGGATTATAGGGGTGTAACCCCCCAAAAAATTTGGAGGGGGGGTTAATAAGCCTCTTACCCCACGTATTTGTAGCCAGCGAAGGCGAGGAGGTCGATGGTGGTGAGGTCGGTGGTGACAGTGACGAGGTAGAGGCTGAGGAGGATGGCCAGCACCTCCAAGACAAGCCAGGCCAGTGCTGAGCTTGCCTGCAAGCCCAGGCTGTCGGGGGAGAATCTGGGGGGAAGTGGGTTAAATTTGCAGGGGGGTGTGTGCTCTAGGGTGACCCTGCACCCCCTTTTGTTTTAAAGGGGGATTATGGGGGTGAGGGGTGGTGTCACCTGTTTTGGGTGCCCAGCGCTAAGCCGGCGACGAGGATGTAGGTGATGAAGGCCATGGCTGGAGGGGGGTAGGGGAAAAGGGGGTAGAGGTGTTATGGGGGGTGTCCCCGAAGGTTTGGGGGTCCCTGGTCAGGGGGTGTCATGGGGATTGAGGGGGGGAGCGGGGGCAGGTCCTGGTATAGTCCCAGGGGTTGGGGGTCCCAGGGGTTAAGGGGGGTCTCCCAGGAAAGCCCGGGGATTGAGGGGGGTCTCTGGGGTTCCCAGGGATTAGGTTGTCCCAGGAGGAGGGGTTCCCCAGGGCTCAGAGGGGTCTCCAGAGGGGTCCTGGGGATTAGGGCTGTCCCAGGGGGAGGGGTCCCTAGGGTTCATGGGGTGTCCTGGAAATTGGGTGGGGGGTTGAGGGGGGTGTCCCAGCACGGTTCCTGGGGGTCAAGAACTGTCCTGGGATTAGGGAGGTCTCCAGGGGGTGTCCCAAGGGGAAGGGTCCCCAGTGGTCAGGGTGGTCTCCAGGGTTTGGGGTCCCAGGGATCAGATCTGGAGGGGGTCCCAGTGGTCGAGGGGGGTCCTGGAGATTAGGGGGTGCCCCTGGGGGAAGGGTCCCCAGGAACTGGAGGAGGAGGGGGTCCCACACCTACCCGGGATGTAAAGATCAGGAGCGTTGACATCAAAACGGGGGGCGACCGGGGCATCCTGCTGGTACCTCACCTGCCAGTCCTGGGGTGGGGGGTGACACAGATGCACCCTGTTTTAGGACACCCCCCGGCTGCTCCAGTAACACCACCGGTCCCAGGACTGAGACACACACCCCCATCAGGGGATTAGAACCTCCCCCCATAGGATTAGGGCCTCCCCCAAGGACTGGGTGGGACCCCCCCATGAGAATAGGACCCCCCTCCATGGGACTAGGACACCCACCTCAGTACTGGGACCCCCCTTAGTACCGGGAGCCCCCTCATGGGATTAGAACCCCCCCCACCCACCCCCGACCTGATGCATGAAGGGGAAGACGAGCAGCCCCAGCTTCCTCCCCACGTAGGCCGTGTCCACAGCGAAGTAATACTTCAGCCTCCCCACCGGCAGGAACCGGTCGAGCTACGGGACAAGAAGCAGCCGTTAACAAGCCGCGAGGGTCCCCGGTAACGCACACCCCCTCCCCCGCCCCTCCCTCTCTCCCTCCCTCCCCCTTCCCGGTGCCGCTTACGTTCCGATCCACGATATCCCGGCCCTGACTGGCCAAGGTGCTGCCGTAGGCCGCGGCCAGGCTGGATACCGGCTCGCTGAGGAAGGAAGCGGGAGGTGGGTACGGAGAGGAGGAGGAAGCAGCCGGTGCACCGGCCCCGTAGCCCCGGCCCGGGTGGGCTCCGCCGCCGCCTCCCGCCACGGCCGCGCTGGTATCATCGAAGAGCGGGTGAGGATCCGCCATGCGCGGCCCCGCCGCCGGGACGCGGCGCTTGGGAGCTGCGGGGAGAGGAGGGGTGAGGCCGGGGGTGGGGGTGATGGGGGGGTGAAGGCCCCGGCGCTCCCCCCGCCGCGCTCACGGTGCCGCGCCGCCTCCATTGTGGCTCCGTCGCCGTCTTTACTTCCGGTTTGGGCACGTGACGCGCCGCGACCCGCTGCGATTGGTCGCGCTGTGCCGGAAGATGTTGGCATACGGAAGGGGGAGGTGTTCCGGTTCCTGGGAAGCCGCGCCAGGTTTTAAGATGGCGGCGTTGTTGCTATGGGAACGGGGGAGGAATGGGGAGTTCCGGTTATGGGGGACCTTGGGGGCCGGGGCTAATTCCATGGGGGGGCTCCCAGTACTAAGAGGGGGTCCCAGTACTGAGGGGGGTGTCCTAGTCCCATGGAGGGGGGCCCAATCCTAAAGGGGGGTCCAAGTCCTTTTGGGGGGTCCTAATCCTGTGGGGGGGTCCCAGTCCTTGTGGGGGGGTCCCAAACCTAAGGGGGGTACACCCAACCCCACAGCATCGCAGCACCCAAATATCCCCCCCCGCCAAGAGGCTCCCACCTCCCAAAAATAGAGGGGGGGGGGAAGTACCGGCCCTCAGACACCGTCATTTTATAGAAACCCTTTATTCTGTAAAAACGGGGGGGGGTCCCCCAAAATATTTCCCCTCCCCCCATCCCCTTGCCCCGGCTGGGGGGGGCTCTGGGGGAGGGGTGTGTGTGTGTGGTTTGGGGGGGCTGGGGGGCTGCGTGTGCCCCCCCCCCCCCAGCGCTATACAGCTCGATGTACATATATATACAGACAATAAATATGGGGAGGGGGTGTCAGGCGCGGGGGGGGGCGGGCAGGCAGCGGGGGGGCGCAGCGCCGGCGCGTGCCCGGGGGGCAGAGGCAGCGGAACGAGCCGGGGGTGTTGAGGCAGCGGCCGGGGTGGCAGGGGGAGGCCCGAAGGCACTCGTCTATGTCTGGGGAGGGGCAAAGGGGGGGTCAGGAGGGGCTTTGGGGAGTCAAGGGGGGCAAAGGGGGGATTGAGGAGGGGTCAGGAGGAGCAAAGGAGGGGTTTGGAGGGGTAAAGGGGGGGTTCATGGGGGGTAAAGGGGGGCTTGAGGGTGTTGGGGGGCAAAAGAAGGGTTTGGGGGGCTAAAGAGGGAGTTTGGGGGGCTCAGGGGGGGCAAAGGGGGCGTTTGGGGGGGGTAAAGGGGGGTTTTGAGGTTGCTGGGGGGGCAAAGGGGTGGTTTGGGAGGGCAAAAGGGTGGTTTGGGGGGGTAAAGAGGGGGTTTGGGGGGGTCAGGAGGGGCAGAGGGGTTTGGGGGGCTCAGGGGTGCTGGGGGGTGGGTCTGGGTGCAGGGGTGTCAGTGTGACAGGGGATGTTCGGGGTGTATTAGGGTGCGGGGGGTGTTGGGTGGTGGGATAAGGGGGGGGGGGGGTATTTTGGGGGGGGTCTCACCGAGGCAGGCCAGGCTTGCGGGGTCCAGCCGGTACCCCAGGTGACAGCGGCAGGTGAAGCCCTCGGGGACCCTCACGCAGCGCCCGTTGTGGCACCCACTCAGCACCCCGCACTCCTCCGGACCCCCCACGCCTTTTTGGGGGGGGAGGGCACAGGGGGGTCACCGCCGGCACCCCACAACCCCCCCAACCACCCCCCCAACGCCCTTCACACCAGGACTCTCCCCCAGACCACACAACCCCCTCCAAACACCCCTCCCCCCTAGAGTCCCCTAAAGTGTGGGGGGGTCCTAACCCCATGGAGGGGTCCCCTAATCCCATGGGGGGGTCCCAGATTTGGGGGGGGTGTGTCTTAATCCCTTTGGAGGGGGATCCCAGTCGTTTGGGGGGGGGGTCCCAGTCCTTGGGGGGTGTCTACCCCCTACCCCCGCCCCCTTCACCCCCAAAACTCACCGTCATCCCCCTCCTCTTCCTCCTCCTCCTCTTCCTCGGGCTCCTCCTCGCTGAACGCCCCCCCCCGGTACCGTGGGGTTGGTAGGACCAGGGGGGCCAGGTTGGGGGTCAGGGGGTTCATACCGGGGTCCCCGGGGTCGGTGGATAAAGGGGTGTCGGGGGTCCTCGAAACCCCCCCTCATAATGGGGGGGGCGTAAAGAGCATCCCCCCGGGGGGGTTCATAACCCACACCACCCCCCCAAAGCTGTAGGGGTCGTAATCAGGGCGAAGAGCCGGGGGGGGCACTCGGGGCCCCCCAAAAATCTCCGGGCCATAAGGGAGCCCATATGGGGGGGCAAAATCGGGGGTGTATTCATAAGGGGGGGGCGTGGGGAGGGCCGTAGCTGGGGGGGCGCAGCACGTTGCACAGGAACTCAAAGTCATCTGGGGGGGGAGAAAGTGATTTTGGGGGACCCCTCCTCTTCCCTCTCCCCCCATGTACCCAGGGGGAGGGTGTGATGGGGGGTTGCCCCCACCCCCCTTATTTGGGCGGGGGCTGTGGGGATGCAAAGGGGGAGGGGGCTATCAGGGGGACCCCCAATCGTTGGGGGGAGGGTTCAGGGGCTCCCCAAAACGTTAGGGGGTGTCAGGGGGGTGCAGGGAGGGGGTCACTGTTATGGGGGTCCCCACATTTCTGGGGGGGTATTGGGAGGTCCCCACGTTGTGGCAGGGGGTCAGTGGGGGTGCAGGGGGTATTGAGGAGGGGGTCCTGGGGGAGTCAGGGAGAGGGTGCTGGTGGGGGGGTTGGGGATGGGGGTCCTGGGGGAGTCAGGGAGAGGGGTGCCGAGGCTTGGGGGGGTGTGGAGGGAGGTCCTGGGGGGTTTTGGGGACGGGGTGCCTGGGAGGTGTTAGGGGGAGGGGGTACCAGGGGGTTTGGGGAGTGGGTGTCGGGGGGATGTTGGGGATGGGAGTCTTGGGGGGGTCAGGGACAGGGTACCGGGGGGGGCTGGAGATGGGGGGGTTCCTGAGGGGATTTGGGATGGGGGGTCTTGGGGGGGTCAGGGACTGGATGCTGGGGGGTGGGATGGGATGGGGGTCCCGAGGGGATTTGGGATGGGGGTCTTGGAGGGGTCAGGGACCGGGTACCGGGGGGCTGGGGATGGGGGGGTTCCTGAGGGGATTTGGGATGGGGGTCTTGGGGGGGTCAGGGACCGGGTACCGGGGGGGCTGGGGATGGGGGTCCCGAGGGGATTTGGGATGGGGGTCTTGGGGGGATCAGGGACCGGGTACCGGGGGGCTGGGGATGGGGGGTTCCTGAGGGGATTTGGGATGGGGGGTCTTGGGGGGATCAGGGACCGGGTGCTGGGGGGTGGGTTGGGATGGGGGTCCTGAGGGGATTTGGGATGGGGGGTCTTGGGGGGGTCAGGGACCGGGTACCGGGGGGGCTGGGGATGGGGGGGTTCCTGAGGGGATTTGGGATGGGGGTCTTGGGGGGGTCAGGGACCGGGTACCGGGGGGGCTGGGGATGGGGGTCCCGAGGGGATTTGGGATGGGGGTCTTGGGGGGATCAGGGACCGGGTGCTGGGGGGTGGGTTGGGATGGGGGTCCTGAGGGGATTTGGGATGGGGGGTCTTGGGGGGATCAGGGACCGGGTGCTGGGGGGTGGGTTGGGATGGGGGTCCTGAGGGGATTTGGGATGGGGGGTCTTGGGGGGGTCAGGGACCGGGTACCGGGGGGGCTGGGGATGGGGGGGTTCCTGAGGGGATTTGGGATGGGGGTCTTGGGGGGGTCAGGGACCGGGTACCGGGGGGGCTGGGGATGGGGGTCCCGAGGGGATTTGGGATGGGGGTCTTGGGGGGATCAGGGACCGGGTGCTGGGGGGTGGGTTGGGATGGGGGTCCTGAGGGGATTTGGGATGGGGGGTCTTGGGGGGGTCAGGGACCGGGTGCCGGAGGGGGCGGGTGGGGGCAGGACTGCGGGGGGTCAGTGTGGTCTGGGGGGGGGTCGCGGGGCCCCCACCTGAGGGCGGCGCGGGGCAGAGCGCGCAGCCCATGCCCCAGGCCTGCCCGTGGCGGCAGCAGCACTCCCGGTAGGTGACCGGCGGGGCCCGGCGCGGCCGAGCGCACACCAGGTCCGGGCCCAGCTCCTGCCAGCACACGGCCTGCGCGTCGTCTGGGGGGGGCACGGCAGTCAGACCCCCCAGGGACCCCACACCAAGGGGCTGCCCCCCACGTCCCACCCCCTGCCAGCACACGGCCTGCGCGTCGTCTGAGGGGGGGCACGGCAGTCAGACCCCCCCAGGGACCCCACACCAAGGGGCTGCCCCCCCACATCCCACCCCCTGCCAGCACACGGCCTGCGCGTCGTCTGGGGGGGGCACGGCAGTCAGACCCCCCCAGAGACCCCACACCAAGGGGCTGCCCCCCCACATCCCACCCCCTGCCAGCACACGGCCTGCGCGTCGTCTGGGGGGGGCACGGCAGTCAGACCCCCCCCAGAGACCCCACACCAAGGGGCTGCCCCCCCACATCCCACCCCCTGCCAGCACACGGCCTGCGCGTCGTCTGGGGGGGGGCACGGCAGGGGGAACACATCAGCTATACCCCCCTTAGGGACACCCCCCCGCAGCCCCCCCAGGTCCGGGCCCAGCTCATGGCCTGGGCGTCTCTACTGGGGGAGGGGGCATGAGGGGGGGGCATGGGGAGTGTATGGGGAGGGTAATGGGGGGGACACACCTCAGCTAAATCCCCGCCCCCCCCCCTAGGGTACCACCTATTTGAGGGGGGAGGGATGCTGGGGGGGTGTCCCTCACCCAGGTGGGTGTCATTGGGGGGGGGGGGTCACATCACCCCTTAGGACACCCCCTCCTCACCATTGGGGGGCGGCCCAGAGGGGACATAGTGGGGGAAGGAATGGGGGGGGGGGTCCATCAGCTAAATCCGCCCCCCCAGGGGACCACCTATTTCGGGGGGGGATGATGGGGGTCACATCACCCCATAGGGCCCCCCGTCCTCACCCCCTCCCCACCATGGGGGAGGGGAGCCCAGAAGGCACATGGGGGGGGGGGGGAAGGAATAGAGGGGGTGCTGGGGGGGGGGTGTCCCTCACCCAGGTGGGTGTCGTTGGTGACGCAGCGGCGCTGGTCCCCGTCCAGCACCAGCGGGGGGGCAGGAGCAGTAGTAGGAGCCCAGGGTGTTGACACAGCGACCCCCCAGGCACGGCTCCGCCTCCTCGGCCGCGCACTCGTCGTTATCTGGGGGGGGGGGGGGGGAGAAAAGGGGGGTGGGTTGGGGGGGCTGGGGGGCAGCGGGGGGCGCTGGAGGAGAAGGGGGAGGGGCATGGGGGGGGGCGGGCAGGGTGTGGGGTTGGGGGTCGGGATGCAGGCAGGGATGGGGATGTTGGGGGGTAGGAAGGTTTTGGGGGGCAGTTTGGGGGCTCAGGGGATTTGGGGGCTCAGGGATTTGGGGGCTCAGGGGTTTGGGGTGCATGGGTATGGGGTGCGGGGATTTAGGGTGCAGGGGTTTGGGGTGCAGGGATTTGGGGGTGCAGAGGTTTGGGGGCTCAGGGATTTGGGGGCTCAGAGGTTTGGGGTGCATGGGTATGGGCTGCAGGGATTTAGGGTGCAGGGGTTTGGGGGCTCAGGGATTTGGGGGTGCAGGGGTTTGGGGTGCAGGGGTTTGGGGGCTCAGGGATTTGGGGGTGCAGGGGTTTGGGGTGCAGGGGTTTGGGGGCTCAGGGATTTGGGGGTGCAGGGGTTTGGGGTGCAGGGGTTTGGGGGTGCAGGGGTTTGGCAGCTCAGGGGTTTGGGGTGCATGGGTATGGGGTGCAGGGATTTAGGGTGCAGGGATTTGGGGGTGCAGGGGTCGGGGGTGCAGGGGTTTAGGGTGCAGGGGTTTGGGGGTGCAGGGGTTTGGGGTGCATGGGTATGGGGTGCGGGGATTTAGGGTGCAGGAGTTTGGGGGTGCAGGGATTTGGGGGTGCAGGGGTCTGGGGTGCAGGGGTTTAGGGTGCAGGGGTTTGGGGGCTCAGGGATTTGGGGGTGCAGGGGTATGGGGTGCGGGGATTTAGGGTGCAGGGATTTGGGGGTGCAGGGGTTTGGGGTGCAGGGGTTGGGGGCTCAGGGATTTGGGGGTGCAGGGGTCTGGGGTGCAGGGGTTTGGGGACTCAGGGATTTGGGGGCTCAGGGATTTGGGGTTCAGGGATTTGGGGGTGCAGGGGTTTGGGGGCTCAGGGATTTGGGGGTGCAGGGGTTTGGGTGCCCTACCCACGCACTGCAGCAGCTCCGGCTCGTAGTACCAGCCGCTGGGACAGTAACAGCTGAAGCCGGGGGCGGCGTTGAGACAGACCCCCCCCGGCACAGCCGGCCCCCGAACAGCCCGCACTCGTCCACGTCTGGGGAGGGGGGCAACGGCCAGAGTCAAGGGGGGCCCCCTAAAAAATGGGGGTGGGTTTAGAGGGGGGAGGGGGGGCGATGGGACAGGACTCACCGGCCGGTGAAGCCTCGGGGCTGGGGGCAGCTCGGCCCTGCCCGTGGGGGCAGGTGGAGAGGTGGTCGTCTGGGGGGGGGGGGCATGGGGGGGGTCACCCCCTCCCTTCACACCCCCTCTTGTCCTGGCTGTGCCCCCCCCATCCCCTGCCTGCACCCCCCAATATATGCCCCCCCATCCCCTGTCTGTGTCCCCCCATCTGCCCCCCCATCCCCTGTCTGTGCCCCCCCAGCCCCTACCCCCCCATCCCCTGTCTGTGCCCCCCCAGCCCCTCCCCACATCCCCCTTCCCCTGCCCCCTCCCCCCGGCCCATCCCCCCACACTTCCCTGCCCGAACCCCCCTTCCACATCCCTTACCCCCCCTTCCCTGCCCGAACCCCTTCCCCTGCCCCCTCCCCCCCCGGCCCGTACCCCCCCTTCCCTGCCCGAACCCCCTTCCACATCCCTTACCCCACCCCCCTCAGCAGGATGCACCCCCAGGGTGGAGTTTGGGGGGGGGAGGGGGAGGAGAAGAACAACACAAGCCCCCTCCCCCCCATGGGAACTGGGGGTGCCTTCTGTGGGAATTGGGGAGGTTGCCCCCTTTGTGTGACTTGGGGGGGGGCTCAGTGGGAATTTGGGGGTGTCCTATGATGGGGGGGGGTGGGGGGGGTGTCTCCTACCGGTGCCGATGTCGGGGCAGAGCAGGGCAGGACACTGGGACCCCCAAGCCCAGCCCAGGGTGCAGCAGCACTGCTGGCGGGTGACGTTGGGTGCCAGCACCCCACAACCTCGGCTGTAACAAGAAGCCAGGAGGGGCAAACTTGGGGGGTCGGGAGGGGGTGGAGCAGGATTTTGGGGGGGGCCACAGCGCCCCGTGACGGGGTCGAACTCGTCCTGGCTGTGGGGGCAGAGGCAGAGGAAGGAGCCCTCGACGTTCTCGCACCGCTCGGCCCCGCACACCCCGGGGAGGCTCTGGCACTCGTCCACGTCTGTGGGGAGGGGGAGTGAGGATGGGGGGGAAGGGGATTTGGGGGGGGGCAGGGGTTGGGGGTGCAGGGATTTGGGGGTGCAAGGGTTTGGGATGCTGGGGTTTGGGATGCTGGGGTTTGGGGGCACAGGGGTTTGGGGGTGCAGGAGTTTGGGGGTGTAGGGGTTTGGGGGTGATGGGTTTGGGGGTGCAAGGGTTTGGGGGTGCAGGGGTTTGGGGGTGCAGGAGTTTGGGGGTGTAGGGGTTTTGGGGTGATGGGTTTGGGGGTGCAAGGGTTTGGGGGTGCTGGGTTTGGGGGTGCAGGAGTTTGGGGGTGTAGGGGTTTGGGGGTGATGGGTTTGGGGGTGCAGGGTTTTGGGGGTACCCTGGCAGTGGTGCCCCTGGGGGGGGGTCTCGTAGCCGGGGTCGCAGGCGCACTGGAAGGAGCCCGGGAGGTTGTGGCAGGTGGCGTGGGGGCCACACAGGGTCCCGTTGGAGCATTCGTCAATGTCTGGGGGGGAAGGGACGAGGGGGGTGTGAGGGGGTGGGGCGCTTGGGAGGTAAAAGGGGGTACACATAGGACCCCCCCCAAAGCTGCCCTCCAGCACATCCCCATCCCATCCCAGTCCCTTCTCCGTCCCAGTCAATCAACCCATCCCAGCTCCTTCCCCACTCCGGCCTCTTCACCGTTCCCATCCCCTTCCCCATCCCATCCCCATCCCATCCCAATCCCCATCCCCTTCCCCATCCCATCCCCATCCCATCCCATCCCCATCCCATCCCCATCCCATCCCCACCCCATCCCATCCCATCCCCATCCCCATCCCCATCCCATCCCCATCCCATCCCATCCCCATCCTCATCCCATCCCATCCCATCCCATGCCCATCCCCATCCCCATCCCCATCCCATCCCCATCCCATCCCAATCCCCATCCCATCCCCATCCCCATCCCCATCCCACCCCCATCCCATCCCCATCCCATCCCAATCCCCATCCCATCCCCATCCCCATCCCCATCCCACCCCCATCCCACCCCCATCCCCATCCCATCCCCATCCTCATCCCATCCTCATCCCATCCCCATCCCCATCCCATCCCATCCCATCCCCATCCTCATCCCATCCCCATCCCCATCCCATCCCATCCCCATCCCCATCCCCATCCCATCCCATCCCGTCCCATCCCCACCCCCCCCCCCACCCCACCCCACCCCCACCCCAGCCCAGCCCAGCCCCTCACCCTGGCACTCCCCGGTGCCCCCATCCCGGTAGCCGGGCTGGCACTGGCTGAGGCAGCGGTAGGAGCCGGGGATGTTGTGGCAGCGCTGGGCCCCGCACAGGCTGGCGCCGTACTCCTGGCACTCGTCTACGTCTGGGGGGGACAGGGGGGACCTCGGGATGGGGAGGGGCTCCAGGAATCCCATCCCCATCCCATCCCATCCCATCCCCACCCCATCCCATCCCCATCCCATCCCATCCCCATCCCCATCCCCATCCCCATCCCATCCCCATCCCCATCCTTCCCCATCCCATCCCATCCCATCCCATCCCATCCCATCCCATCCCATCCCATCCCCTCCCCATCCCATCCTCATCCCATCCCATCCCCATCCCATCCCATCCCCATCCCCATCCCCATCCCCATCCCCATCCCATCCCCATCCCCATCCCCATCCCCATCCCCTCCCATCCCATCCCATCCCCATCCCCATCCCCATCCCCATCCCATCCCATCCCCACCCCATCCCATCCCCATCCCATCCCATCCCCATCCCCATCCCCATCCCCATCCCATCCCCATCCCCATCCCATCCCCATCCCCATCCCCATCCCCATCCCCTCCCATCCCATCCCATCCCCATCCCCATCCCCATCCCCATCCCCATCCCCATCCCCATCCCCTCCCATCCCATCCCATCCCCATCCCCATCCCCATCCCATCCCATCCCCACCCCATCCCATCCCCATCCCATCCCATCCCCATCCCCATCCCCATCCCCATCCCATCCCCATCCCCATCCCATCCCCATCCCCATCCCCATCCCCATCCCCTCCCATCCCATCCCATCCCCATCCCCATCCCCATCCCCATCCCATCCCATCCCATCCCATCCCCATCCCATCCTCATCCCATCCCATCCCCATCCTTCCCCATCCCATCCCATCCCATCCCATCCCCATCCCATCCCATCCCATCCCATCCCATCCCATCCCCATCCCATCCCCATCCCATCCCATCCCCTCCCATCCCCATCCCATCCCATCCCATCCCATCCCATCCCCTCCCATCCCCATCCCATCCCATCCCATCCCATCCCCATCCCATCCCCATCCCCATCCCATCCCCCTCCTGTCCCCTCCCGTCCCCAGCAGCCCCTCACCCTGGCATCGGGCCCTGTCGGGGTGGGTGCGGTACCCGGCCGGGCAGTGACACTCGAAGGACCCGTCGGTGTTGACGCAGCGGCCGCCGGCGCAGACGTCCCCACGCTGACACTCGTCCACGTCTGGGTGAGGGGGGACTGGGATGGGTACTGGGGGCATGGGATGGGCGTGGGGGGACTGGGATGGATACTGGGGGGCAAAGGGACTGGGATGGGTACAGGGACTGCGATGGGTACTGGGGGCATGGGATGGGAGAACTGGGGGGACTGGGATGGGGGAGGATATTGGGGTGCACAGGGACTGGGATGGGTACAGGGACTGGGATGGGTACTGGGGAGAAGGGGATGGGCATGGGGGGACTGGGATGGGGGGATGGATATTGGGGGGCAAAGGGACTGGGATGGGTACAGGGACTGGGATGGGTACTGGGGAGAAGGGGATGGGCATGGGGGGACTGAGGGGGTATGGGGGGACTGGGATGGAGGGATGGATATTGAGGGGCAAAGGGACTGGGATGGGTACAGGGACTGGGTTGGGTACTGGAGGGACCGGGATGGGGCCATGGGGAGACTGGAATGGACACTGGGGGTCCACAGGGACTGGGATGGGCATGGGGGGACACGCAGACTGGGATGGCTGTGAGGACACTGGGATGGGGACATGGGGACACCCCCTGCTCTGTCCCTGGGGGCACAGGCCAGGCAGGGTGATGGGGGGTGGCCCGGGGTGGGGTGGGGGTCCCCCACCGTGGCAGGCGTCCCCCCGGGGGTGCTGGCATAGCCCTGGGCGCAGAGGCAGCTGTAGGAGCCCTCGGAGTTGAGACACTCGCCGTGGGGGAAGCAGAAGTCGCCCTCCAGACACTCGTTGACATCTACAGGCGGTGGGACCCCGTCACCAGGGGGGTGACATCAGCCCAGCCCAGCCCCATCCTCATTCCAGCTCCATCCCATCCCATCCCCATCCCATCCCATCCCATCCCATCCCCATCCCCATCCCATCCCCATCCCATCCCCATCCCATCCCCATCCCCATCCCATCCCCATCCCATCCCATCCCATCCCATCCCCATCCCCATCCCCATCCCCATCCCATCCCATCCCATTCCCATCCCATCCCATCCCCATCCCATCCCCATCCCATCCCCATCCCCATCCCCATCCCCATCCCATCCCCATCCCATCCCATCCCATCCCATCCCATCCCCATCCCATCCCATCCCATCCCCATCCCCATCCCATCCCCATCCCCATCCCCATCCCATCCCATCCCATCCCATCCCATCCCATCCCATCCCCATCCCATCCCATCCCCATCCCCATCCCATCCCATCCCCATCCCCATCCCCATCCCATCCCATCCCATCCCCATCCCATCCCCATCCCCATCCCCATCCCATCCCCATCCCATCCCATCCCCATCCCCATCCCATCCCATCCCATCCCATCCCCATCCCATCCCCATCCCATCCCCATCCCATCCCCATCCCCATCCCCATCCCATCCCATCCCCATTCCCATCCCCATCCCATCCCCATCCCATCCCCATCCCATCCCATCCCCATCCCCATCCCCATCCCATCCCATCCCATTCCCATCCCATCCCATCCCCATCCCATCCCCATCCCCATCCCCATCCCATCCCCATCCCATCCCATCCCATCCCCATCCCATCCCATCCCATCCCATCCCATCCCATCCCCATCCCATCCCACTCACCTACACACGGAGCGCCGTCACCCGCAGCCCGGTACCCCCGCTGGCACTCACACCCGAAGGACCCGTCGGTGTTGACACACCGGCCATGGGGACCACAAGGAGAACCCCCCGAGCACTCATCTACATCTAGGGTGAGGATGGGGGGGTCACGGGGGGATCGGGGGGTCTCTGGGTGTGCGTTGGGGTGTTGGGGTGGGCGGTACCTGTGCAGCGGCCGCGGTACAGCCGGTAGCCGTGGTGACAGGGTCGGCACTGGAAGGACCCGGGGGTGTTGACGCACTCTTGGCCGGGGCAGGAGAGGGGGTTCTCACACTCGTCGATGTCTGGGGGGGTGGGGGGGGTTTTGGGGGGGGGGGGAGAGTGGGGGTGGTGACGTCATGGGTGGGAGAGGGGATGGAAGAGGGGGGGACGTGGGGGGGTTGTGGGGGTGTCATGGCTTGGTGACCCCATGGTGACCCCATGGTGACACCAATCCACGTGCCCCCCCATGCCATGGTGCCCCCCCCCATGCCTGGGTGCGCCCCCCATGCCTGGGTGTCCCCCCATGCCGTGGTGCCCCCCCATGCCGTGGTGCCCCCCCCATGCCTGGGTGCCTCCCCCCATGCCTGGGTGCCCCCCCCATGCCGTGGTGCCCCCCCCCATGCCGTGGTGCACCCCCCATGCCTGGGTGCCCCCCCATGCCGTGGTGCCCCCCATGCCTGGGTGCTCCCCCCATGCCTGGGTGCCCCCCCCATGCCGTGGTGCCCCCCCCCATGCCGTGGTGCACCCCCCATGCCTGGGTGCCCCCCATGCCGTGGTGCCCCCCATGCCTGGGTGCTCCCCCCATGCCGTGGTGCCCCCCCCATGCCGTGGTGCCCCCCCCCCATGCCGTGGTGCCCCCCCATGCCTGGGTGCCCCCCATGCCGTGGTGCCCCCCATGCCTGGGTGCTCCCCCCATGCCGTGGTGCCCCCCATGCCTGGGTGCCCCCCCATGCCTGGGTGCTCCCCCCATGCCGTGGTGCCCCCCATGCCGTGGTGCCCCCCCCATGCCGTGGTGCACCCCCCATGCCTGGGTGCCCCCCCCATGCCGTGGTGCCCCCCCATGCCTGGGTGCCCCCCCATGCCTGGGTGCTCCCCCCATGCCGTGGTGCCCCCCATGCCGTGGTGCCCCCCCCATGCCGTGGTGCACCCCCATGCCTGGGTGCCCCCCCATGCCTGGGTGCCTCCCCCCATGCCTGGGTGCCCCCCATGCCGTGGTGCCCCCCATGCCTGGGTGCCCCCCCCATGCCTGGGTGCTCCCCCCATGCCGTGGTGCCCCCCCATGCCGTGGTGCCCCCCCCATGCCGTGGTGCCCCCCCCATGCCGTGGTGCCCCCCCCATGCCTGGGTGCCCCCCCCATGCCGTGGTGCCCCCCCCCCCCATGCCGTGGTGCCCCCCCCATGCCTGGGTGCCCCCCTCGTGCCGTGGTGCCCCCCCTCACCCTGACAGGCCCCGTCGGCAGCATCCCCCTGGTACCCGGGGGGCAGAGGCAGCGGAACCCCCCGGGGTGTTCTCACAGCGCCCATGGGTGCAGGGGGGGCTCCTGGGCGCACTCATCCTCGTCTGGGGGGGCAGAGAGGGGCACCCATGGGTGATATGGGGGGTGGGTTGAGGGGGGGGGCACCCAATGGGTGATGGTTGGGTGGGGGGGGGGCACCCAATGGGTGCTGCTGACCTTGGCAGCTGGTGCCGGGGGGTCAGGGTGGTATCCGGGGGGCAGAGGCAGCGGTACCCCCCAGGGGTGTTCTGGCAGCGCCCAGGGGTGCAAGGGGGGGCTGCGGCGGCACTCGTCAATGTCTGGGGGTGGGGGGAGAGATGTGGGGCTGGGGGGGGCTGGGGGTTTGGGGGGAGCTCGGGGGGGGCTCATGGGGGCTGGGGGTTTGAGGGGGACTCAGGGGGGCATTGGGGGAGTAATGGGGGGCTGGGGGTTCAGGGGGGCTGGGGGTACATTGGGGCTGGGGGTACATTGGGGGCTGGGGGTACATTGGGGGTCTGGGGGGGCCGGGGGGGATCGGGGCCGGGGGGTGCTGGGAGGAGTGGAAGAGATGGGGGGACTTGGGGGAGGCTCAGGAGGGTGATGGGGAGGGGGGTGCTGGGGGGTCTGTGGGGATTTTTGGGGGGTCCAGGCAGGGAGAGGGGGGCTGGGAGGGCATGGGGGCTTGGGGGGGCATTGGGGCTCATGGGGGGGGTCTCAGGGTGAGTGGGGGGGCAATAGGGGGGAGAGATGGGGGGGCTCAGGGAGGTGATGTGGGGGATTTTGGGAGGGTTGCTGGGCAAGGTGGGGGGCTGAAGGCTGGGGGGGGCGATGAGGGGAGGGGGAGGCTGGGGGGGGGCTGTGAGCTTGGGGGGTGCTCGGGGGGGGACAGGGGGGGATTTTGGGGGGGCTGCTGGGAGAGATGGGGGGCTGGGGGCGGGAGGGCGAGCAGAGGTGGGGGTGGGGGGTTCCTGGGGGTGGGGGGGTTTTGTGGGGGGTGTTTTGGGGGGTGTCCCCCCCTCACCGACACAGTGGGTGCCCTGGGTGCTGAGCCAGAAGCCGGGGTGGCAGAGGCAGCTGTACCCCCCGGAGCGGGACGCAGCGCCCGGGGCCGCACACGCCGGGGGTCCTGGAGCACAGGTCTGGGGGGGCACCCGTGGGTGATGGGGGGGGGGCACCCGTGGGTGACAGGGGGGGACACCCGTGGGTGATGGGGGGGCACCCGTGGGTGACATGGGGGGGGGACATACCCGTGGGTGACATGGGGGGGCACCCATGGGTGATGGGGGGGCACCCGTGGGTGATGGGGGGGCACCCATGGGTGATTGGGGGGGGGGGCACCCGTGGGTGATGGGGGGGCACCCATGGGTGATGGGGGGGGGGCACCCGTGGGTGATGGGGGGGCACCCATGGGTGATGGGGCGGCACCCGTGGGTGACATGGGGGGGGATCATGCATGTGGGGCATGGGGAGAGGTTTGGGGGCGGGGGGAATTTGGGAGGGTTATTGGGGGGGACGACTTGGGGGGGTTATTGGGTGGGGGGAGGGAATTGGGTGGGGTATTTGGGTGGGGGGCACCCAAGGCATTACCTGGCTCCTCCGGGGTGGGGAGGGGTCCCAGGGGTCCCTGGGTGGGTCTCGGCACCACGATGACCTCAGGGGCTGGGGGGGCTCCTCGGGGGGGGGCAGCGTGGGGGGCGCTGGGGGGGCGCAGGAGTGGCGGGACCCCCCTCCTCCTGCCAAGGGGCTGCGGGGGGGGGCGTGGGGGGAAGGGGGGTTAGGGGGTGGGTTTGGGTGGGGGGAGCACCCATGGGTGATGTGAGGGGGTGAGATTTAGGGGGGGAAGAAGGTTTTGGGGGGGGGGGGGGGTCAGCACCCTGGGGGTGCTGGGAGGGGGTAAGGGGATGGTGGGGGAGGGGTTAGGGGGTGCTCACCTGTGGGGGGGGGGACGCCCCAGGGGGACCCTCCCCAAATCCTGCCCCAGGTAACGGGTGTTGAACCGAAGGTCGGAGGCCGAATAGTGGTACCCAGGGCCGGCCGGACAGATGTCCCGGAACCCCTCTGGGGGGGGCATGGGGTGAGGGGGGTGAGGGGGGGGATGGGATGGGATGGGATGGGGATGGGATGGGGATGGGATGGGATGGGATGGGATGGGATGGGATGGGATAGGATGGGGATGGGATGGGGATGGGATGGGGATGGGATGGGGATGGGATGGGGATGGGATGGGGATGGGGATGGGATGGGATGGGGATGGGATGGGATGGGGATGGGATGGGATAGGATGGGGATGGGATGGGGATGGGATGGGGATGGGATGGGGATGGGATGGGGTGGGGATGGGGATGGGATGGGATGGGGAGGGGATGGGGATGGGGATGGGATGGGGATGGGATGGGGATGGGGATGGGATGGGATGGGGATGGGATGGGGATGGGGATGGGATGGGATGGGATGGGGATGGGGATGGGATGGGGATGGGATGGGGATGGGGATGGGATGGGATGGGGATGGGATGGGGAGGGGATGGGGATGGGATGGGATGGGGATGGGATGGGGATGGGGATGGGATGGGGATGGGATGGGATGGGGATGGGGATGGGGATGGGGATGGGATGGGATGGGGATGGGGATGGGATGGGATGGGATGGGATGGGGATGGGATGGGATGGGGATGGGGATGGGGATGGGATGGGGATGGGATGGGATGGGGATGGGGATGGGGATGGGGA
Organism: Hypotaenidia okinawae; assembly: GCA_027925045.1. Taxonomy (NCBI): domain Eukaryota; kingdom Metazoa; phylum Chordata; class Aves; order Gruiformes; family Rallidae; genus Hypotaenidia; species Hypotaenidia okinawae. The sequence goes on along the minus strand of BSDF01000031.1, from coordinate 575,484 downwards.
TGGGATGGGGATGGGGATGGGGATGGGATGGGGATGGGATGGGATGGGGATGGGGATGGGATGGGATGGGGATGGGATGGGATGGGATGGGGATGGGATGGGATGGGGATGGGATGGGGAGGGGATGGGGATGGGATGGGATGGGGATGGGATGGGGATGGGATGGGGATGGGATGGGATGGGGATGGGATGGGATGGGGAGGGGATGGGGATGGGGATGGGATGGGGATGGGATGGGGATGGGGATGGGATGGGATGGGATGGGGATGGGATGGGGAGGGGATGGGGATGGGATGGGATGGGGATGGGATGGGATGGGATGGGATGGGGATGGGATGGGGAGGGGATGGGGATGGGATGGGATGGGGATGGGATGGGGATGGGATGGGATGGGGATGGGGATGGGGATGGGGATGGGGATGGGATGGGGAGGGGATGGGGAGGGGATGGGATGGGGATGGGGATGGGGAGGGGATGGGATGGGGATGGGGATGGGGATGGGGATGGGGATGGGATGGGGAGGGGAGGGGAGGGGATGGGATGGGATGGGGATGGGATGGGATGGGGATGGGGATGGGATGGGATGGGGATGGGATGGGATGGGGATGGGGATGGGGATGGGGATGGGGATGGGATGGGGAGGGGATGGGGAGGGGATGGGATGGGGATGGGGATGGGGATGGGGATGGGGATGGGGATGGGGATGGGATGGGGAGGGGAGGGGAGGGGATGGGATGGGGAGGGGAGGGGAGGGGAGGGGATGGGGGGGTTTGGGGCGTTACCCGAGCCGAAGGGGGGCAGCGCTCGCACGCCCCCCCAGGCTTTGCCCACGCGGCTGCAGCAGCAGATCTGTCGCGTGATGTTGCGCAGGGTGGGCAGAGCGCAGCGCCCGTCCCGCAGCGCCCGGAAACAGGGACCCCGCGTCTCCGAGATCACCTGGTGGGCTGGGGCAGAGGGCAGCTCCCATCCCCACCCAGCCCAGCCCATCCCATCCCATCCCATCCCCATCCCCATCCCATCCCCATCCCCATCCCCATCCCCATCCCAATCCCCATCCCCATCCCATCCCCATCCCATCCCATCCCCATCCCCATCCCCATCCCCATCCCCATCCCCATCCCAATCCCCATCCCCATCCCATCCCCATCCCCATCCCCATCCCATCCCCATCCCCATCCCCATCCCCATCCCAATCCCCATCCCCATCCCATCCCCATCCCCATCCCCATCCCCATCCCCATCCCAATCCCCATCCCCATCCCATCCCCATCCCATCCCCATCCCCATCCCCATCCCATCCCCATCCCCATCCCATCCCCATCCCATCCCCATCCCATCCCATCCCCATCCCCATCCCATCCCATCCCCATCCCATCCCCATCCCATCCCATCCCCATCCCCATCCCATCCCATCCCCATCCCCATCCCATCCCATCCCCATCCCATCCCCATCCCCATCCCCATCCCATCCCATCCCATCCCCATCCCATCCCCATCCCATCCCATCCCATCCCATCCCATCCCCATCCCATCCCATCCCATCCCATCCCCATCCCCATCCCATCCCATCCCCATCCCATCCCATCCCCATCCCCATCCCATCCCATCCCATCCCCATCCCCATCCCATCCCATCCCATCCCATCCCCATCCCATCCCATCCCCATCCCCATCCCATCCCATCCCCATCCCATCCCATCCCCATCCCCATCCCATCCCATCCCCATCCCCATCCCCATCCCATCCCATCCCATCCCATCCCCATCCCATCCCATCCCATCCCCATCCCATCCCCATCCCCATCCCCATCCCCCTCCCAGTCCCTCCCAGTCCCTCCCAGTGCCTCCCAGTGCCCCTCTCACAGATGCAGCTGCCCCTGGACGCATCCAGCAGGAACCCGTCCCGGCAGCGGCAGGTGAAGCTGCCCCGGGTGTTGGTGCAGAGCCCGTTTTGGCACAGCCCCCCCCAGGCACTCATCCACATCTGGGGGGGGGGCACAGACTGGGTCAGGGGGGTCAACTCCCCCACGCCCCCCCAGCCCCCCCACTCACCCACACAGGACCCGTTGAGGTGCTGGAAGCCGGGGGGACACGGAGCATCCCGCTGCAGGACTGCTGGGGGAGTGGGGGGGGGCATTGGGGAGTGAGACCCCCTCCTGTACCCCCACACCCCCATAGTGTCCCCAACCCCCCCCCATTACCCCCCCCCACGTCCCTCACCCCCCCCATGTCCCCATCCCCCCCCAGTGTGTGTGTCCCCCATAGTGTCCCCCCCTCCATGTGCCCCCCCCATGGTGTCCCCAACCTCCCCCCCGCCCCCCTGTCCCCCCCCCCGCCACGTGCCCCCCCATGGTGTCCCCAACCCCCCCCTGCCCCACCCTGTCCCCCCCCGCCCCGTGCCCCCCCATGGTGTCCCCAGCCCCCCCTGCTGTCCTTACCCGGGGGGGGTCGCAGGGCTGACACTCGTGCACCCCCCAGGCGACGCCGCCCCCCCCCCGGCAGCAAATCTCCTGGGTGCGGAGCCCGGGCAGGGGGAGCTGCACTGCGGGGGGTCAGCAGGGGCACCCCCACCCCCAGAGACCCCCCCAGCACCCCAATATCCCCCCCAGCCCCCCATACCCTCCCTCCAGCCCCCCAAACCCCACCCAGTACCCCTATAGCCCCTCCAGCCCCCCCATACCCCCCCTCCAGCCCCTCATAGCCCCCCCATAACCCCCTCACAGCCCCCCAGCCCCCCATATCCCCCGCAGCACCCCCATACCCCCCCCAGCCCCCAGGACCCCAATATCCCCCCCAGTTCCCCCATAGCCCCCCCAGCACCCCCCTCCCAGCCCCCCCAGAACCCCAATATCCCCCCAGCTCCCCCATAGTCTCCCCAGCCCCCCCGAAGCCAAATATCCCCCCAGCCCCCCCATAGCTCCCCCATAGTCTCCCCAGCCCCCCAGAACCCCAATATCCCCCCAGCCCCCCCATAGCCCCCCCATAGTCTCCTCAGCCCCCCCAGAACCCCAATATCCCCCCAGCCCCCCCATAGCCCCCCCATAGTCTCCTCAGCCCCCCCAGAACCCCAATATCCCCCCAGCCCCCCCGAACCCCAATATCCCCCCATAGCCCCCCCAGTCTCCCCAGCCCCCCGAACCCCAATATCCCCCCAGCCCCCCCATAGCCCCCCCATAGTCTCCTCAGCCCCCTCAGAACCCCAATATCCCCCCAGCCCCCCATACCCCCCAGCCCCCCCGAACCCCAATATCCCCCCATCCCCCCATAGTCTCCCCAGCCCCCCCAGAACCCCAATATCCCCCCAGCCCCCCATACCCCCCCAGCCCCCCCGAACCCCAATATCCCCCCATCCCCCCATAGTCTCCCCAGCCCCCCCAGAACCCCAATATCCCCCCAGCCCCCCCATACCCCCCAGCCCCCCCGAACCCCAATATCCCCCCATCCCCCCATAGTCTCCCCAGCCCCCCCAGAACCCCAATATCCCCCCATACCCCCCAGCCCCCCCAGCCTCACCTCGCCCCCCGCAGGTGCCGGAAGCAGTACCCGTACCCCGCCCCCTCCTCCTGGGGGTTGGGGGGCCCCCCCGGGGGCGGCTTTGAGCCAGGACCCGGTAGAGGGGGGCGGGGGGGCCGCGGGGGGGTTGTGGGGGGAGGGCTCGTCCCCCCCCGCACGCGCTCCACTCGGTGGATGGTGACCGCCGCCTCGGGGGGGTGCTGCACGCGCACGCTGACCAGGGACTGGGCGCCTGGGGGGGGGAAGGGCATAGGGGGGCTATGGGGGGGGGCTATGGGGGTTTGGGGGGGGCTATGGGGGGGCTGGGAGGGGGTATTGGGGTGCTGGGGGGGCTATGAGGGGCTGGGACGGGGTATGGGGGGGCTATGGGGGAGGCTATGGGGGGCTGGAGGGGGTATTGGGGTGCTGGGGGGGCTATGAGGGACTGGAGGGGGGTATGGGGGGGCTATGGGGGTTTAGGGGGAGTTATGGGGGGCTGGGAGGGGGTATTGGGGTGCTGGGGGGGGCTATGAGGGGCTGGGACGGGGTATGGGGGGGCTATGGGGGGGGCTATGGGGGGCTGGAGGGGGTATTGGGGTGCTGGGGGGGCTATGAGGGACTGGAGGGGGGTATGGGGGGGCTATGGGGGTTTAGGGGGAGTTATGGGGGGCTGGGAGGGGGTATTGGGGTGCTGGGGGGGCTATGAGGGGCTGGGACGGGGTATGGGGGGGCTATGGGGGGTGCTATGGGGGGCTGGAGGGGGTATTGGGGTGCTGGGGGGGCTATGAGGGACTGGAGGGGGGTATGGGGGGGGCTATGGGGGTTTAGGGGGAGTTATGGGGGGCTGGAGGGGGTATGGGGGGGCTATGGGGGGGGCTATGAGGGGCTAGAGGGGGGTATGGGGGGGCTATGGGGGGGGGGCTATGGGGGTTTGGGGGGAGCTATGGGGGGCTGGAGGGGGTATGGGGGGGCTATGGGGGGGCTATGGGGAGCTGGGAGGCAGTATTGGGGGGGCTGGAGGGGGTATTGGAGTGCTGGGGGGGCTATGAGGGACTGGAGGGGGGTATGGGGGGGGCTATGGGGGTTTAGGGGGAGTTATGGGGGGCTGGGAGGGGGTATTGGGGTGCTGGGGGGGGCTATGAGGGGCTGGGACGGGGTATGGGGGGGCTATGGGGGGGGCTATGGGGGGCTGGAGGGGGGTATGGGGGGGCTATGGGGGGGGCTATGGGGGTTTGGGGGGGAGCTATGGGGGGCTGGAGGGGGTATGGGGGGGCTATGGGGGGGCTATGGGGAGCTGGGAGGCAGTATTGGGGGGGCTGGAGGGGGTATTGGAGTGCTGGGGGGGCTATGAGGGACTGGAGGGGGGTATGGGGGGGGCTATGGGGGTTTAGGGGGGAGTTATGGGGGGCTGGGAGGGGGTATTGGGGTGCTGGGGGGGGCTATGAGGGGCTGGGACGGGGTATGGGGGGGCTATGGGGGGGGCTATGGGGGACTGGAGGGGGGTATGGGGGGGCTATGGGGGGGGCTATGGGGGTTTGGGGGGGAGCTATGGGGGGCTGGAGGGGGTATGGGGGGGCTATGGGGGGGGCTATGGGGAGCTGGGAGGCAGTATTGGGGGGGGCTGGGGGGGGCTTTGGGAGTTTGGGGGGGGGGTATGAGGGGCTGGAGGGTGGTATGGGGGGGCTGGGGGGTCAGGATGGGGGTGCTGGGGGGGGGCTTTGTGGGTCCTGGGGGGGCTATGGGGGGGGGGGGGGTGTATTTTGGGGGGGGGGGTCTGTGCATCCTCACCATCCTCCTCCTCCCGATGGTTGGCCAAGGGGAGGGTGTAGACAGACTGGGTGAGGGCTTGAGGCCCCCCCAGGTTTTGGGGGGGTGTGGGGGTGTCCTCTGCACCCCCCCTTGGGTCCCATTCCCAGGGAGGTGACAGTAGCGGCCGGTGAATCCGGGGGCACAGGCAGGTGTCGGGGTGCCCACAGACCCCCCCATTCCGGCACAGCAGCGGGCACACCACTGGGGGGGGGGGGAGAGATTTTGGGGGGGGGGGGTCACCCCAAAAATACACACAGCCTGCACCAGAGCCCCTCCCCCCCAAAAAAAAAATTGGTGGGGGGATAATGAGGGGGGGCCCCCCAAAATCCACCCAGGGGTGGGGTGGGGTGGGGGGTGTAAAGGGATGACCCCCCCCCCAATTGGGGTGTGGGGGTGGGAGGAGACGTTTGGGGGGGGGGTCACCCCAAAAATACACACAGCCTGCACCAGAGCCCCTCCCCCCCCAAAAAAAATTGGGGGGGGGGGCATAATGAGGGGGGGCCCCCTCCCCACCCCCCCAAAATCCACCCAGGGGTGGGGTGGGGGGTGTAGGGGGATGACACCCCCCCCCAGTATCCTCCTCCCCCCCCCCAATCCCCCCCCCCCCCAGTATCCTCCTCCCCCCCCAATCCCCCCCCCCCCAGTATCCTCCTCCCCCCCCCAATCCCCCCCCCCCAATTCCCTCCCCTCCCCCCCCCCGGGGGGGCTGTTTATGTTCCTGAATTCCCGGCGGGTTTCCAAGCGATGACGTCATCGCCCGCGTGGGTGGGGCCCCACCCCCCCCCACCTCGACACCCCCCACCCATCCTGACACCCCCTCCCCCCCCCCCAACCCAAGTGGGTGCTGGAGAGGAAGGGGGGGGATAATAGGCCCCCCCCCCCCCCAATGGGTGCACCCCAGCCCCCCCCCCCCCAGCCTCCTGGAGACCCCCCCCCCAACTCTGCTGCTCCCCCCACCCTGGGTACCCACCCCTCCCACCCACACCCCCTATTTGGGGGTACGGACCCCCCCCCCCCCCATCCCGGGGACCTCCCTAAGCTCCGCCCCCTCCCCAAACCACGCCCCCCCCCTCCCAGTTACCCCCCCCCCCCAGCCCCAGCCCGGGATACCGGGACCCCCCCAATTAGCGGACCCCCAATTAGCGGACCCCCCCCAATTCCCGCACCCCCCCCAGTTACTGGACACTCCCCAAGCTACCGGACCCCCCCAATTCCCAGCTCCCCCAGTTACCGAACATCCCCCAATTCCCGGACCCCCAATTCCCCGACCCCCCCAGTTCCCCTACCCCCCCATTCCCAGCCCCCCCAATTCCCAGCCCCCCCATTCCTGCCCCCCCCGTGCCCCCCCCATTCCCGCCCCCCCAATCCCCCAACCCCCCCAATTCCCAGCCCCCCAATTCCCCGACCCCCCCCCATTCCCAGCCCCCTCCATTCCTGCCCCCCGTGCCCCCCCCAATCCCCCGACCCCCCAATTCCCAGTCCCCCCATTCCCCGACCCCCCCAATTCCCAGCTCCCCCATTCCCCCCCCCCGTGCCCCCCCCAATTCCCAGCCCCCCAATTCCCTGACCCCCCCAATTCCCAGCCCCCCGACCCCCCCCATTCCTGCCCCCCCGTGCCCCCCTATTCCCGCCCCCCCAAATTCCCCGACCCCCCCCCAATTCCCCGACCCCCCCAACTCCCAGCCCCCCAACTCCCCAACCCCCCCAATTCCCCGACCCCCCCAATTCCCAGCCCCCCCATTCCCGACCCCCCGACCCCCCCCCACTCCCAACCCCCCCAATTCCCCGACCCCCCAATTCCCCGACCCCCCCAGTTCCCCTACCCCCCAATTCCCAGCCCCCCCAATTCCCCACCCCCCCAATTCCCAGCCCCCCATTCCCCCCCCGTGCCCCCCCAATCCCCAGCCCCCCCATTCCCAGCCCCCCCATTCCTGCCCCCCCGTGCCCCCCACAATTCCCAGCCCCCCCAATTCCCCGACCCCCCCAGTTCCCCTACCCCCCAATCCCCAGCCCCCCCATTCCTGACCCCCCAATTCCCCGACCCCCCCATTCCTTCCCCCCGGGTGCCCCCCCATTCCCGTCCCCCCCAATTCCCCAACCCCCCCATTCCTGCCCCCCCCGTGCCCCCCCATTCCCGTCCCCCCCACCCCCCAACCCCCCCATTCCTGCCCCCCCGTGCCCCCCCCCAATTCCCCGACCCCCCCATTCCCGTCCCCCCCGACCCCCCCCAATTCCCAGCCCCCCCATTCCTGCCCCCCCCGTGCCCCCCATTCCCGTCCCCCCAACTCCCCAACCCCCCCATTCCTGCCCCCCGTGCCCCCCCAATTCCCCGACCCCCCCATTCCCGTCCCCCCGACCCCCCCAATTCCCCAGCCCCCCCATTCCTGCCCCCCCCGTGCCCCCCCCATTCCCGTCCCCCCCACCATTCCCCAACCCCCCCATTCCCGTCCCCCCGGCCCCCCCCACATTCCCCAACCCCCCATTCCCGTCCCCCCCCGACCCCCCCCATCCCCCCAGCCCCCCCATTCCTGCCCCCCCCCCGTGCCCCCCCCATTCCCGTCCCCCCCAATTCCCCGACCCCCCCATTCCCGTCCCCCCCGACCCCCCCAATCCCCAGCCCCCCCATTCCCCCCCCCCGTGCCCCCCCCCAATTCCCCAGCCCCCCCATTCCCCAGCCCCCCATTCCCTGCCCCCCCCGTGCCCCCCCCCCAATTCCCAGCCCCCCCCATTCCTGCCCCCCCCGTGCCCCCCCCAATTCCCAGCCCCCCATTCCTGCCCCCCGTGCCCCCCCCACATTCCCAGCCCCCCCCATTCCTGCCCCCTCCCCGTGCCCCCCCCAATCCCCAGCCCCCCATTCCTGCCCCCCCCCGTGCCCCCCCCATTCCCCCCCGCGCCCCCCGTACCGAGGCGGAAGCCGGAGCCCCCGGGGGGGGGCGGCCGCTCTCCAGCCGGGTCGCGTTTCCCCGCGGGCAGAACCGGCCGCAGCGGCCGCCGGAGCAACGGAACCGGCAGCGGGGGGGAGAAGAGCAGCCGGTACCGGGGGGGGCGGCGGGATCGGGCTGGGGGGGGGCAGCGGGGACCGGGAGGGGGGGGAGGAGGAGGAGGAGGAGGGGGAGGGCGGCGAGGAGCAGCGAGGGGCCCATCACCGTGGCCTCGAGCCCCCGGGATGGGATGGGGGGAGGGGGGAAGGGGGGGGGGCTAAAGAGGGGGGGGTGTGGATTGGGGAGGGGGGGGGGGGAAGGGGGATAAGGGGGGGGGGGGGGCCAGGCGCCCAGAGGCGGGGGAGGGGCGGGGTCTGGCTGCGGGACAGCGGGGGGATGGGGAGGGGGTGGGGGGGGGACACGGAGGGGGAGGAGTGGGGAGGGGACAGTTTGGGGGGGGGACACGCTGGGGGGGGACACAGGGGTGGTCGAGGGGGGGGACACTCGGGGAGGGCAGATTGGGGGGCTCTGGGGGGATGAGTGGAGATGGGACAGTTTGGGGGGGACACACTGGGGGGGGGGACAGGGAACACCGGGGGGGGGCAGGAGGGGGGCAGATTGGGGGGGCTCTGGGGGGGCTCGAGTCTGGGGAACACTTAGGGGGGCCTCGGGGGGTGGGGGGGAGTCGGGGGGTAGGAGTGGGGAGGGGACAGTTTGGGGGGGGGACACGCTGGGGGGACACACAGGGGGGTTGAGGAGGGGGTCGAGTGGGGGGACACTCGGGGGGGCAGATTGGGGGGGACACGGGGGGGATGAGTGGAGATGGGACAGGTTGGGGGGGACACACTGGGGGGGGGGGACAGGGAACACCGGGGGGGGCAGGAGGGGGGGCAGATTGGGGGGCTCAAGTCTGGGGGACACTTAGGGGGGCCTCGGGGGGGTGTGGGGGGAGTCGGGGGGGTAGGAGTGGGGAGGGGACAGTTTTGGGGGGGGGACATTGGTGGGGGGACACGGGACACCGGGGGGGGCACTGGGGGGGCAGGAGTTGGGGGGGGGGGGCAGGACACAAGTGGGGAGACACACGCTTTTGGGTGGGGGGAATGAGATGGGACGTGAGTTTGGGGGGGGGGATACGACACCCCCCCCCTCCACCCCCGCTTTGGCACGAGCTGCCGCTGACGTCATTCGGGGGGGGGGGCACAATACCAACCCCCCCCCACTTCCCCCTTCCCACCCCCCCAGCACCCTGACACCCACGTTGGGCGGCAGCCACGGTGATGGGCGCCGAGCCACCCTCTGCCCCCCTCCCCCCCCCTCAGGGGCCCCCTGCTGTGTCCCACCCCCACCCATCCCCCCCCCCAAACGCGGGGGGGTGACGTCACCCGGAAAAATCCTCCTCAGGCTCCAGCTGGAGCCACCAGCTGTGGCCCCCCCCATCCCCCTCACCCTGGGGCCCCCCCCTAAATCAGCCCCCCCCCCCCAAATCAGCCCCTCCCCCAGCACAGCCCCTTCACCCCTTTATTGGGGTGCGGGGGGGCAACACCCCACAGACACACATATGGGGGGGATCTCCCTAGAAAGACCCCCCCAAACCCCAGAGGGGACCCCCATATCCCATAAGGAGCCCCTCAAACCCTATAGGGGACCCCAAAAGTCCAGAGACCCCCCCAAACCCCAGAGACCCCCCCAAACCCCATAGGGGACCCCCCAGTGCCTCAGGACCCTCCAAACTTGGATCCAGGGAGACCTGAACCCCCCAGAACCCCCAAACCCCACGTGTCAGGCTGTGAACACCTGTGTCAGGCTGTACACACCCCTGTCAGGCTGTGCGCACACCTGTCAGGCTGTGCACACCCCTGTCAGTCTGTACACACCCCTGTCAGGCTGTGCACACCCGTGTCAGGCTGTGCACACCCCTGTCAGGCTGTGCACACACCTGTCAGGCTGTGCACACCCGTGTCTGGTTGTGCACACCCGTGTCAGGCTGTGCACACACCTGTCAGTCTGTACACACCCCTGTCAGGCTGTGCACACCTGTGTCAGTCTGTGCACACCCGTGTCAGGCTGTGCACACACCTGTCAGTCTGTACACACCCCTGTCAGGCTGTGCACACCCGTGTCAGGCTGTGCACACCCCTGTCAGGCTGCGCACACACCTGTCAGGCTGTGCACACCCGTGTCAGGCTGTGCACACACCTGTCAGTCTGTACACACCCCTGTCAGGCTGTACTCACACCTGTCAGGCTGCACTCACACCTGTCAGGCTGTGCACACACCTGTCAGTCTGTACACACCCGTGTCAGTCTGTACACACCCGTGTCAGGTTGTGCACACCCCTGTCAGGCTGCACTCACACCTGTCAGGCTGTGCACACCCCTGTCAGGCTGTGCACACCCCTGTCAGTCCGTACACACCCGTGTCAGTCTGTACACACCTGTGTCAGGCTGTGCACACCCCTGTCAGTCTGTACACACCCCTGTCAGGCTGTGCACACCCCTGTCAGGCTGCACTCACACCTGTCAGGCTGTGCACACCCCTGTCAGGCTGTGCACACACCTGTCAGTCTGTACACACCCCTGTCAGGCTGTGCACACACCTGTCAGGCTTTACACACCCCTGTCAGGCTGTACACACCCCTGTCAGGCTGCACTCACACCTGTCAGGCTGTGCACACCCCTGTCAGGCTGTGCACACCCGTGTCAGGCTGTGCACACCCCTGTCAGGCTGTGCACACCCCTGTCAGGCTGTGCACACACCTGTCAGGCTGTGCACACCCCTGTCAGTCTGTGCACACCCGTGTCTGGTTGTGCACACCCCTGTCAGGCTGTGCACACCCCTGTCAGGCTGTGCACACCCCTGTCAGTCTGTACACACCCCTGTCAGGCTGTGCACTCACCCCTGTCAAGCTGTGCACACCCGTGTCTGGTTGTGCACACCCCTGTCAGTCTGTACACACCCCTGTCAGGCTGTGCACACCCCTGTCAGGCTGTGCACACCCGTGTCTGGTTGTGCACACCCCTGTCAGGCTGTGCACACCCCTGTCAGTCTGTACACACCCGTCTCAGTCTGTACACACCCCTGTCAGGCTGTGCACACCCCTGTCAGGCTGTGCACACCCGTGTCTGGTTGTGCACACCCCTGTCAGGCTGCACTCACACCTGTCAGGCTGTGCACACCCCTGTCAGGCTGTGCACACCCCTGTCAGGCTGTGCACACACCTGTCAGTCTGTACACACCCCTGTCAGGCTGCACTCACACCTGTCAGGCTGTGCACACCCGTGTCAGGCTGTGCACACACCTGTCAGTCTGTACACACCCCTGTCAGGCTGTGCACACCCCTGTCAGTCTGTACACACCCCTGTCAGGCTGTACACACGCAGGACACCCAGTGTGTGTGTGGTGGTTTAGCCCTGGCTGGAGGCCAGACGCCCCCCAGGCTCCGTCTGTCCCCCCTTCCTTGGGCAGGGGGGACAAGAGACCTTCGTTAAGGGGCCCCAACCCCCCCAAAACCACACCGGACACGGGGGGTGGGCAGCGGGTCCCAGGAGGGGATCCCCCCCCGGGTCAGGCCCCACCTGGAGTGTTGTGTCCAGCGCTGGGCTCCCTGGGATCAACCAGCCAGGGATCTCCTGGGGAGAGGCCAGAGGAGGAGGAATCCCAGTTCCAGCCCCCCAATCCCAGTTCCAGCCCCTCCATCCCAGTTCCAACCCCCCCATCCCAGTTCCAGCCCACCCATCCCAGTTCCAGCCCCCTCATCCCAGTTCCAGCCCACCCATCCCAGTTCCAGCCCCCTCATCCCAGTTCCAACCCCCCATCCCAGTTCCAGCCCCCTCATCCCAGTTCCAGCCCCCCATCCCAGTTCCAACCCCCCATCCCAGTTCCAGCCCCCCATCCCAGTTCCAACCCCCTCATCCCAGTTCCAGCCCCCATCCCGGTTCCGACCCCCATCCCAGTTCCAGCCCCCCATCCCAGTTCCAGCCCCCTCATCCCAGTTCCAGCCCCCCCATCCCAGTTCCAACCCCCTCATCCCAGTTCCAGCCCCCCCATCCCAGTTCCAGCCCCCTCATCCCGGTTCCAACCCCCTCATCCCAGTTCCTGCCCCCCCATCCCAGTTCCAGCCCCCTCCCTAGCCCCCCTCCTTGGTTTTAACCCCAAAACTATTAGGGGGAGGGGGTTTGCCCCCCCCCCCGACAGTGTCCGTCCCAGCTGGGCGCTGGCTGAACTGGGCAATAAACTCCCTTCGGTGTCCCTGTGTGCCCCCCCCCCCCCCCAATGTCGTGTGTTGTCCCCTCTCCCGTCCCCCCAGTGTCCCCAAAATATCTGGAAGCTTCATCAGACCCCCTCTGTACCCCCCCAGCACCCCCCTCACCCCCTCTGCCTCCCATAGGTGTGTCCTCCTCCCTTTGAGCCCCCCCCCCTTGTCTGGCTCCACCAGTAAAGGAGACGCTTCCAGAGTGCGGTGTTATTTTGGGGGGGGGGGGGGAACACCCTCGTGGGGGGGTCTGGGTGGAGCATGTTGCCTCCTGGGGGGGTCCTGACACTCTTGGGGGGTGATGCCCCCTTGGGGGGTCCTTGTGTGTGTATGGGGGGTGACACCCCTGGGGTGGGGGGGGCTGTGGTGGGACTTGGGGGGGGGTGACACCCCTGGGGTGGGGGGGGGGCTGTGGTGGGACTTGGGGGGGGGGGGGGCTGTGGTGGGACTTGGGGGGGGGGGTGACACCCCTGGGGTGGGGGGCTGTGGTGGGACTTGGGGGGGGGGGGGCTGTGGTGGGACTTGGGGGGGGGGGTGACACCCCTGGGGTGGGGGGGGCTGTGGTGGGACTTGGGGGGGGGTGACACCCCTGGGGTGGGGGGGCTGTGGTGGGACTTGGGGGGGGGGGTGACACCCCTGGGGTGGGGGGGGCTGTGGTGGGACTTGGGGGGGGGTGACACCCCTGGGGTGGGGGGGGGCTGTGGTGGGACTTGGGGGGGGGGGTGACACCCCTGGGGTGGGGGGGCTGTGGTGGGACTTGGGGGGGGGGGTGACACCCCTGGGGTGTGGGGGGCTGTGGTGGGACTTGGGGGGGGTGACACCCCTGGGGTGGGGGGGGCTGTGGTGGGACTTGGGGGGGGTGACACCCCTGGAAGTGGGGAAAGGTCTTGGGGGGGCGGTGGTGATGCTCTTGGGGGGGGGGTGACACCCTCCTGGGGGGTCTGGGGGGAGCACGGTCCCTCCTGGGGCGGTCCTGACACTCATGGGGGGGTTGATGCCCTCCTGGGGGGGTCCTTTGGGAGGGGTGGGGTGTGGCTGCCCCCCGCCCCCCGCGGTCAAGCCCCTCCCATATGGCCCCGCTTCATTTGCATAACCCCGCCCCTTCGCAGCGCCCGCACCTCGTCCGCAGCCGCCGTGGCCACGCCCCCTCCTCGCACAGCCCCGCCCCCTGCCGCCACCGCTCCACGCGTAGCCACGCCCCCAGCCCCCCAGCCACGCTCCTACTAAGCCACGCCCCCTCCCGCGCCCCCCGCCCCTCTGCACACAGCCCCCTTGCTGTGCATACCGAGGCCACGCCCCCCTCTGCGCTTAGCCCCGCCCCTCACCATGCCCACGCCCCACCTACGCCGCCCCGCCTCCCCCTCGGCCACGCCCAGAGGAGCGAGGGGAGGTAGGCGTGGCCTGTATGCTAATGACCCCTTCCTTTCCCCGCACATGCGCGCCGGCGGGGGCGCGGCTTCGCGCCGGCGTGCGCGTGCGCGGGGAGGGGCGGGAGAGCGAAGCGGTGCGTGGGCGTGGCGGGCGGCGCATGCGCACTGGGCGGTGGTGGCGGCGGCGGCGGGGCGGGGAGGGGAGGGGAGCGGGTGCCGCGCGCAGAGCCCGGGCGGGAGCGGGTGAGGCGCGGAGCGATCGTGTCGTGTCGGCCGGCGCCATGGTGGATTATCACAGCGCCGGGCAGCCCTACCCCTACGGCGGGAACGGGCCCGGCCCCAACGGCGACTATATGGCCCAGGAGGACGACTGGGACCGCGACCTCTTACTCGATCCCGCCTGGGAGAAGCAGCAGAGGAAGGTGGGCCTGGGGGGGGGGCGGGGGTGAGGGGTCCTGAGGCGGGGTTGGGGGTCCTGAGGCGAAGGGGGGAGTCCTGAGGCGGGGTTGGGGGTCCTGAGGCGAAGGGGGGGTCCTGAGGCGGGGTTGGGGGTCCTGAGGCGAAGGGGGGGTCCTGAGGCGGGGTTGGGGGTCCTGAGGCGAAGGGGGGAGTCCTGAGGCAGGGTTGGGGGTCCTGAGGCGAAGGGGGGGTCCTGAGGCGGGGTTGGGGGTCCTGAGGCGAAGGGGGGAGTCCTGAGGCAGGGTTGGGGGTCCTGAGGCGAAGGGGGGGGTCCTGAGGCGGGGTTGGGGGTCCTGAGGCGAAGGGGGGGCCCTGAGGCGAAGGGGGGGGGGCCCTGAGGCGGGGTTGGGGGTCCTGAGGCGGGGTTGAGGGTCCTGAGGCGAAGGGGGGAGTCCTGAGGCGGGGTTGGGGGTCCTGAGGCGAAGGGGGGGTCCTGAGGCGAAGGGGGAGTCCTGAGGCGGGGTTGGGGGTCCTGAGGCGAGGGTGAGGGGTCCTGAGGCGGGGTTGGGGGTCCTGAGGCGAAGGGGGGAGTCCTGAGGCGGGGTTGGGGGTCCTGAGGCGAAGGGGGAGTCCTGAGGCGGGGTTGGGGGTCCTGAGGCGAAGGGGGGGTCCTGAGGCGAAGGGGGGAGTCCTGAGGCGGGGTTGGGGGTCCTGAGGCGAAGGGGGGGTCCTGAGGCAGGGTTGGGGGTCCTGAGGCGAAGGGGGGAGTCCTGAGGCAGGGTTGGGGGTCCTGAGGCGGGGTTGGGGGTCCTGAGGCGGGGTTGGGGGTCCTGAGGCGAAGGGGGGGTCCTGAGGCGGGGTTGAGGGTCCTGAGGCGGGGTTGGGGGTCCTGAGGTGGGGTTGGGGGTCCTGAGGCGAAGGGGGAGTCCTGAGGCGAAGGGGGGGTCCTGAGGCGGGGTTGGGGGTCCTGAGGCGGGGTTGGGGGTCCTGAGGCGGGGGATGAGGGGTCCTGAGGCGAGGAGGCGAGTCGGGGGGGTCCAGAGGTGGAGGGGAAGGGGTTCTGAGGGGGAGGGGGTCCTGAGGTGAGGGGGCAGGGGCTTGAGGGGATCCCTGGGGGGTGTGGGGCTGAGGGGTCCTGAGGCGAGGGGGGTGTGGGGCTGGGGGCTGTGAGGGGTGAGGAGGTCCCGGGGGGGGGCCTGAGGGGTCCTGAGGTGAGGAGGCTGGGGGCTGAGGAGAGGCTGGGGGGTGTGAGGGGTGAAGGGGCTCCTGAGGCAATAGGGCTGAGGGGCCGGGGGTGTGGAGAACTTTGGGGGGGGGGGGCTAAGGGTGCCCTGAGGTTTCTGGGCCATGGGGGGGGGACCCTGAGATGTTGGGGGCTGAGGGGACCCCGAGGGTTCAGGAAATTGGGGAGGGGGAGGGCTGAAGCGTTAGGGGCTGGGGGGGTTGAGGAGGGACCCCTGAGGTGTCAGGGAATTGGGGGTGGTAAGGGGGTCCCTGAGGGGCTGTGGGGACAGATGAAGGGCTATGGGGGGGAGTAGGGAGTGACACAGGTGCCATGAAACTGGGGGGCTGTGGAGAGGGATGGGGGGGGTGTCACAGGGACTGGGGATACTGGGAGAGGGGACGGACAGGCACTGGGAGCATGTGGGACTGTGGGGGGGGCAGTGGGTGCACTTTGGGGGGTGGCTGGCACAGAGCGCAGGGTGAAGCCCAGCTCTGAGGGGTGCTGGGGTTGGGGGGTGGGGGGACCAGTTTGGGTTTGGAACCCCCCACTCTGTGGGGTGGGGGTGCAGATCTCCCCTCTCTGTGTGGCAGGGGGAGGGCGGGGAGGGGGAGGATCCTCTTCCTGGGCCAGGAATGGGGAAATAAGGGCGAGGATGAAAGGGCACTGGGGGAGAGGCAGCGAGGGAGGGGCAGCCCGGAAGCATCCGGAAGCAGCACCCCCGGCTCCCCCCACCCTCACCCCCTTCCCCGTGGGGTTGGGGGGGTCCCGACTGCTCCCTACCCCAACACTGAGACCCTCTGACCTCCTTGGGGGGGTAGGGGGTGAATCTGCCCCCCGGTCCCTTCCGGCTGCCGCCCTTCCTCCTGGTTAATCATTGGGAGACCGTTTGCGGGCTCCTGGGTCTGGGTTAATTACCTTAATTAGGGGTTATTTAGGAGGGAGCGGGGTTCGGGGGGCGGGGGGGCACCTCCAGCTGGGTCAACGCTCCAGTGTGAACCCAAACCTGGGCTCACCGGGTGCCTGTTGCCATAGTTACGCTGGGTTGTTGTTAATTAAAAGCCACTCAGATAAATTTGGGGTGAAGGAAGCACATTCCAGGCTTCCTCTTCCTCTTCCTCCTCCTCTTCCTCTTCCTCCTCTTCCTCTTCCTCCTCCTCTTCCTCCCCAGCCCCGACCTGGAGCTCCCCAGCATGGGAACGGGTGGGGTTGGGGGGGGGGGGTGTGTGGTGTCCTGAGCTGGGTTTTGAGGAGGTTTTGGGTCTGGGGGTGCAGAGTGCCTCAGTTTCCCCACGGCTGGAGCAGCTGGGGGCTGTTCCCTGGTCTCCTGGAGGTTTTTTGGGGGGTGGGTGGGGTGTTTGGCCCCTGTTTAGTCTGGGGGGGTGTTGAGGGGTGGATCCGGATGGTGCCGGGGTCTCACATCCTCGAGGTTCCTCGTTAGCTGAGTAATTAGTGGGATTCCATCCCCCCCCCCCCATCCCATCGGATCCGGTGGCTCTTCCTCTCCTCCTCTTCCTCGGGCTGGGGTGCAGAGGAATTTGGGGATCCTGAAGCTCCTCTTCCCCTCACGGGCGGCGTTGGGAGTTAATTAGTTAATTAGTTAATTGCTGTTCCTCTGGGAGCCGTTCGGAGCCTCTCCCGGCCGTGGGAACCGGCAGCTTCAACCAGCGGATCCTGGCAGAGCCGGTACGGACGGAGCGAAGGCAGCCAGGACGGACGGACAGGGATCCTTGGAGCCTGCCAGGACGGACGGACAGGGATCCTTGGAGCCTGCCAGGACGGACGGACAGGGATCCTTGGAGCCTGCCAGGACGGACGGACAGGGATCCTTGGAGCCTGCCAGGACGGACGGACAGGGATCCTTGGAGCCAGCCAGGACGGACGGACAGGGATCCTTGGAGCCAGCCAGGACAGACGGACAGGGATCCTTGGAGCCAGCCAGGACGGACGGACAGGGATCCTTGGAGCCAGCCGGACGGACGGACAGGGATCCTTGGAGCCAGCCAGGACGGACGGACAGGGATCCTTGGAGCCAGCCAGGACGGATGGACAGGATCCTTGGAGCCTGCCAGGACGGACGGACAGGGATCCTTGGAGCCAGCCAGGACGGACGGACAGGGATCCTTGGAGCCTGCCAGGACGGACGGACAGGGATCCTTGGAGCCTGCCAGGACGGACGGACAGGGATCCTTGGAGCCAGCCAGGACGGACAGACAGGGATGATTGGAGCCTGTTGGGACAGATGGACAGGGATGATCGGAATGTGCCAGGACGGACGGACAGGGATCCTTGGAGCCTGCCAGGACAGATGGACAGGGGTGATTGGAGCCTGTTGGGACAGATGGACAGGGATCCTTGGAACATGCCGAGACAGACAGACACACTTGGAGCCTGCCAGGATGGACGGACAGGGATGCTCAGAGTGTTCTGGGACAGACAGACAAGGATGCTCAGAGCATCCCAGGACAGACGGACAGGGACCCTTGGAGCGTGCTGGGATGGGGCAAAGGCAGCCAGGACAGACGGACAGGGCTGCTCAGAGCCTGCCGGGACAGACGGACAGGGCTGCTCAGAGCCTGCCGGGACAGACAGACAGGGCTGCTCAGAGCCTGCCGGGACAGACGGACGGGGCTGCTGGGAGCGGCTGCAGTTTCCCTGCTGGTTCCTGTCCTGTCCCTGGGGTTTCTCCTCTGGAATCTCAAGTATGTGGCTGGAACAGCGGGACGGGAGCCGGTGTCCGTCCTTCCTGCCGTCCGTCTGTCCCTCCTGCCGTCTGTCTGTCCTTCCTGCCACCCGTCCTTCCCCGGAAAACAACAAACCAGGGGAAAAAAGGGGGAAAAGAAGGAGGAAACCCAGGGGGATTCTCCATCCCTTTGGAATTCCAGCCAAACCCCAGGACAAACACGGCACCTTGAGTGGGATAACGAGCTCCGGAGTCGTTAATGAGCTGCCCCCCTGCTGCCTAACGAGCTCGGCGTGTTAATGAGCTTCCTGTCTGTTGGATTCTTGGGCTCCCTCCAAAACACCCGGCCCCCCGAGAGCTGCCCCCATCCCCTCCAGAGCCCCTCTCGGCCCCCTCGGGGAGCGTGGGTGCCTCCTGAGCCCCCGAGAGCCCCTCCTGGCCCCCCAAGAGCCTCTCAGCCCCCTCTGGGAACATAGTAGCATCCTGGGCCCCCTGAGAGCCCCTCAAGGGCCTCCCCCGGCCCCCCAAGAGCTCCCCGAGAGCCTCTCCCGGCCCCCCAAGAGCCTCTGTCCCCCCTCAAGGAACACGGGGGTGTCCTGTGCTCCCCCCACCCCCAATCCTGCCCCGACTTCTCCCCTTTCCCCCCAACCGCTGGTCCCCAGTGCCAAATAAGGGAGAAGAATGAGGAGAATCCCAGCGGATCCGGCTGCTCCGGCCTCAGGAAACCAGGAAAAACAAACAAACAACCCAAAAATATCCCGGGGGTGACCGGGGCAGCGCTAACGAGGGACAGCAGGATCCAGAGCCATGGGGATCCATTGGGATCAGGAGTTGGCAGGATCCAGGAGCCGGCAGGATCCGTCGGGATATGTTGGGATCCATTAGGA
The DNA here is from genome assembly GCA_027925045.1 of Hypotaenidia okinawae. NCBI lineage: Eukaryota > Metazoa > Chordata > Aves > Gruiformes > Rallidae > Hypotaenidia > Hypotaenidia okinawae. Next base: position 556,451 of record BSDF01000031.1, on the reverse strand, counting down.
TACATTGGGATCCAGAGCTGGCATGATCCATTGGGATCAGGAGCTGTTGGGAGGCAGAGCCAGCAGTATCCGTTGGGATCTGGGAGCAGTTGGGATCTGGAGCCATTGGGATGCGGAGTTGGCAGGATCCGTCATGATCTGGGAGCTATTGGATCTGGAGCCATTGGGATGTGGGAGCTGTTGGGATCCGGAGCCATCAGGATACATTGGAATCCAGGAGCCGGTGGGATCTGGAGCCAGCAGGATCCAGGAGCTGGTGGAATACATCGGGATCCAGGATACATCGGGATCTGGGAGCCATCGGGATATGGGAGCTGCCGGGATACATCAGGATATGTCGGGATCCGGGAGCTGCTGGGATCCAGATACATCGGGATCCATTGGGATCCAGAGCTGGCGGGAGCCATCGGGATCCAGGCGCTGTAGGGATACATCGGGAGCCGGCTGGGATCCAGGAGCTGGTGGGATCCATCAGGATCCAGGAGCTGTAGGGATACATCAGGAGCCGTTGGGATCCAGGAGCTGTAGGGATACATCAGGAGCCGGCTGGGATCCAGGAGCTGGTGGGATCCATCAGGATCCAGGAGCTGTAGGGATACATCAGGAGCCGTTGGGATCCAGGAGCTGTAGGGATACATCAGGAGCCGTTGGGATACATCAGGAGCCGGCTGGGATCCAGGAGCTGGTGGGATCCATCGGGATCCAGGAGCTGTCGGGATACGTGGGGATCTGGAGCTGTTGGGATCTCAGAGCTGTCGGGATCCGTCACCACTCCGGAGCGGGAAGCAAACCCACCCCCCAGTTTTTGGGGGATCTTTGGGGTGACAGGGAGACTCTTGCACCCCGTTTTTGGGGGGATCTCCCCCATTTCCACCCCAAAGCCTCTCCGGGGTGGAGAAACCCCCTCCCAAAGGGGAATCTCTCCCTAATCCCTCAGGATTCCTGTGGATTCCCTAAAAACAGGAGCTTTTTAGTCTAAAAACCCCAAAACCCCCCAAAATCCCACCCCTATCCCACCAGATCCATGGTTTGAGGGGGTCCCAAATACCCCCTCACCCCAAATTCCAGCCCCGGGGGTGGCTTTCCCGCCCCCCCCCCAGAGGACACAATGCCTGGAAAAGGCTTTTCTGGGAAGGAAATTCCAGGGACACGTGTGGAGTCACCGCCTTTTCCACTCCCAAATCCCTCCCCAGCCCCCCGCTAAACCCCCCACCCCAGCTTAGTTAAACTCAGCTCAACTCTGGGCTCAACTCTGAGGGGTGAAGAGTGGGATGTGCTGGGATTTTGGGTGGGTTTTTGCCCCCCTGGAGCCAGGATTTGGGGGGAGGAGAAGCCTTGGGGGGCAGAGGAGGAATTTGGGGGGGCTCAGAATGGACCCGTCCTGGGAGGGGGAGGAAGAAGGAGGGGGTTTTTGGGGGGGGGGGGGGGGCAATTAGTGCTTCCTGGGGCTGTTTTAACCCCTGGGGTGGTTCTGGAGGGGTTGGGGAGCAGGGATGGGGTGTGGGAGACGTGGGGTGAGGGGTGGGATCTTTGGGGGGGGTGGGGTCTTTAAGGGGTGAAGGGGGGGGTTTTGGGGAGCGATCCGGCTCCCCCCCCCCCCCCCCCCCCCCCCTGTTTCACCCGGGTGGCAACACCCGGCCACGCCTGGCACAGGCATGTGGGGACGGGACAGGCGGAGGGAGGGACTGACTGACGGAAGGAGTGACGGACAGACAGACACGATAAGCAAACCTGGGCACGCCCGGGCTCCCCAGTTACCTCCTGCTGCCCTTATACGGTCATGGCCCTGTCCTCCTGTCCTTCCTTCCCCCTTCCTTCCCTCCCTTCCCATTCCCATATCCCAAGGGATACCTGACCTTGACCCCCCGCTCCCCTCCCACAGCTCCATCCCAGTGTATCCAGCATCCAGCTCTGGCCTTCGCCCCATGGTGCTCATGGAGAAGGGGGGCGTGTCTTTGTACCCCAAAAATGCTTCCCAATGGGAAGCAGCATTCCCAACCTGTGAGCACATCTGGAACCATGTCCAACCAGTGCCCCCCCAGTGTCACACCCCCTCCCAGTGTCACCCCCCCAACTCCAGCTAATGGCACCTTCTGAAGCCCTCTGGCAGCTCCCACCCCTCTGGGATTTGGGGGGTCAAGGAATTCCCAGTGGTTCATTCCCACATTCCAAGTGTGGAGTCTCTGGGGGGGGGGAGGCTGTAAATGGACATCATGGGAGCCAGGATAGCTGCCCCCCCCTCCATCCCCCCATCCATCCCCCCTCCATCCATCCCCCTCCATCCATCCCCCCTCCATCCATCCCCCCTCCATCCATCCCCCTCCATCCATCCCCCCTCCATCCATCCCCCCTCCATCCATCCCCCCTCCATCCATCCCCCCTCCATCCATCCCCCCTCCATCCATCCCCCCTCCATCCCCCCTCCCTCCATCCATCCTCCTCCTCCCTTGGCCTCCTGGAAAACCAGCGCCAGGGTGGTTCCTGATCCCAGTTTCCCTGTTCCTGATCCCAGTTTCCCTGTCCATTCCCCTCACTGAACCCTCATTCCCAGCATTCGGATACTGGGTGTGGTGGGGGGGGGTGTCAGTGCCTCACTTGGTGGGTGAGGGGCTGATTTCTGCCCCCCTCCCCAGACCTTCACCGCCTGGTGTAACTCCCACCTCCGCAAAGCCGGGACGCAGATCGAGAACATCGACGAGGATTTTCGGGATGGGCTCAAGCTCATGCTGCTGCTGGAGGTCATCTCAGGTCAGGACCCCCCCCCAGGACCCCCTCGTGTCCCCCTCGCTGTCACCCCCTCCCCATCACCCCTTCATGTCCCCCCTTCCTGCTGGAGGTCATCTCGGCTCAGCATCCCCTGGGACCCCCTTCTGTGACCCCCTTGTGTCCTCCTTCCCTGTGACCCCCTCGTGTGTCCCCCCTATGCCACGTCCCCCCTCCCCATCACCCCCTCGTGTCCCCCCTCCCCATCAGCCCCTCATGTCCCCCCTCCCCGTCACCCCCTCGTGTGTCCCCCTTGTGTCCCCCCTACGCCATGTCCCCCCTCCCCATCACCCCCTCGTGTGTCCCCCTTGTGTCCCCCCACGCCATGTCCCCCCTCTCCCCGTCCACCCCCTCGCCCTGTGTCCCCCTTGTGTCCCCCCACGCCATGTCCCCCCTCCCCTCAGTCTCCACCCCCTCGTGTGTCCCCCTTGTGTCCCCCCACGCCATGTCCCCCCTCCCCATCACCCCCTCGTGTGTCCCCCTTGTGTCCCCCCTACGCCATGTCCCCCCTCCCCATCACCCCCTCATGTCCCCCTCCCCATCACCCCCTCGTGTGTCCCCCTTGTGTCCCCCTTACACCATGTCCCCCCTCATGTCCCCCCTTGTGTCCCCCTTGTGTCCCTCCTATGCCATGTTCCCCTCCCCGTCACCCCCTCATGTTCCCCCTCCCCGTCACCCCCTCATGTCCCCCCTCCCCGTCACCCCCTCATGTGTCCCCCTTGTGTCCCCCCTATGCCGTGTCTCCCCCTCCCCGTCACCCCCTCGTGTGTCCCCCTTTTGTCCCCCCAACCCCATGTCCCCCCTCCCCGTGTCCCCCTCGTGTCCCCCCCACGCCATGTCCCCCCTCCCCGTCCCCCCACATGTCCCCCCTCCCCTCCCCACTCCTCGCCGCCCTCTTATCCCTTCCCATGACCCCTTCCTCCTCACCACCCCTCTTCCCCCCCCCCCCCAATAACCATACCCCAGACCACCCCCTCCTCACTTTAACCCCCCTGTTCCCCCCCTCCCCAGGGGAGCGGCTGCCGAAGCCGGAGCGGGGCAAGATGCGGGTGCACAAGATCAACAACGTGAACAAGGCGCTGGACTTCATCGCCAGCAAAGGCGTCAAGCTGGTCTCCATCGGCGCCGAAGGTCCCTCCCGCCGCGCGACGGCGCTGGGGGGGTCTCCCTTAGCCAGGCTGCGGTGACACCGCCCCCCTCCCCTACCCCACCCCACCCCACCCGCCACAGCCGGTTCAACACGCCCCACATGAGTCACGGCGCCGCTGTTGAGTCACCCCGGGGACGCGGTGACACCCGTGCCGGAGGCGGGGCTGGAGCACGCGGTGCTGCGGGGCCCGGGGGTCAAAGGGCACCGTTAGTCCAGACCCGGAGCTGGAGCACCTGGGGTCCCAGAGGTCAAAGGGCACCGTTAGTCCAGACCCGGAGCTGGAGCACCTGGGGTCCCAGAGGTCAAAGGGCACCGTTAGTCCAGACCCGGAGCTGGAGCACCTGGGGTCCCAGAGGTCAAAGGGCACCGTTAGTCCAGACCGGGAGCTGGAGCACGTGGGGCCCCAGAGGTCAAAGGGCACCGTTAGTCCAGACCCGGAGCTGAAGCACGTGGGGTCCCAGAGGTCAAAGGGCACCGTTAGTCCAGACCCAGACCTGGAGCACCTGGGGTCCCAGAGGTCAAAGGGCACCGTTAGTCCAGACCCAGACCTGGAGCACCTGGGGTCCCAGAGGTCAAAGGGCACCGTTAGTCCAGACCCGGAGCTGGAGCACCTGGGGTCCCAGAGGTCAAAGGGCACCGTTAGTCCAGACCCGGAGCTGGAGCACCTGGGGTCCCAGAGGTCAAAGGGCACCGTTAGTCCAGACCCGGAGCTGGAGCACCTGTGGGTCCCAGAGGTCAGAGGGCACCGTTAGTCCAGACCTGGAGCATGGAGCACGTGGGGTCCCAGAGGTCAGAGGGCACCGTTAGGCCCGGACATGGTGATGTGGGGTCCCAGAGGTCAGAGGGCACCGTTAGGCCCGGACATGGTGCTGTGGGTCCCAGAGGTCAGAGGGCACCGTTAGGCCTGGACATGGTGCTGTGGGTCCCAGAGGTCAGAGGGCACCGTTAGGCACGGACATGGTGCCGTGGGTCCTGGAGGTCAAAGGGCACCGTTAGGCCCACATGTGGGACTCTAGAAGAGCCAGGTCCCCGCGGTGGCACCGGGCCGAGCTGCCCAGCCTGTGATTTGGGGGTGTTAAACCAGTTTAGACCCTCAAATTCCTCCTGGGTTCCATGAGAATCTCCCAGTTTTCCTTGGAATGTCGTGGTTTAACCCCCCAAATTCCCTGGATTCTGTGAGGATCCCCTGATTTCCCTCAGAATGGTTTTAAACCCCCAAATTCCCCTCAATTCCATGGAGATCTCAGGATTTTCCTTGGAACGTCACAGCTTAACACCCCCAAATTCCCCTCAATCCCATAGGGTTCTCCTGATTTTCCTTGGAAGGGTTTAGAACCCCCAAATTCCCCTGGATTCCATGGGAATCTCCCAATTTTCCTTGGAACATCCTAGTTTGACACCCTCAAATTCCCTTCAATTCCCTGGAGATCTTCCAGTTTTCCTCAGAATGGCTTAAACCCCCCCAAATTCCCTTTGATTCCGTGGAGATCTCCCAATTTTCCTTGGAATGTCATGGTTTAACACCCCCAAATTCCCTGGATTCCCTGGGAATCTCTCAGTTTTCCTCAGAACAGCTTAAACCCCCCAAATTCCCTTCGATTCCCTGAGGATCTTCTGATTTTCCTTGGAATGTCATGGTTTAACACCCCCAAATTCCCTGGATTCCCTGAGGATCTCCCGATTCTCCTCACCCCAGCTGCATCCAGCTGCCCACCCCCAAGCTAAACCCTGGGCGAGCGCTTCCCAACACCCCCCCCCTTTTGTTCCCTGGGATAGGGGGTGGATTTTTGGGAGGGGGGGATGTATTCCCCCTTGGAGTCCACACCCCTTGCTCCCTAACCCCCCTCCCCCGGAGCTGGAGAAGCCGCTTGGGAACCGGGAGCTTAATTAATTCCCCCTGGGAATGAGGATCAGCCCAGGGGTGACCCCGGGGCTTTGTGGGGGGGTGTTTATTTTGGGGAGGGGGCTCAGTTTGCCTCACCCAGCCAGTTTGATTTTCCTATGTGGAAATAAAACCGGGATAGAGACCACGTGGCTGCGAAATCCTGGTGTTTGGAGTGCTGGGAACAGCCTCCCATTTAAACCAGTGCGTGTCCCAACTGGTGCGGCTGGGAGGGCGCGGTGGCGGCTCCACCACCCCTCCGGCGCCGGGAGGATCTTGGCTTAATCCTGACACCCCCTTCCCAAAAAACACCCAGCTCTGGGATCACCCAAGAGCCTGAGGAACATGGCTTCCCCCCAAACTCCCTGTTTCCCCTCCCCAAACTCCCTGTTTCCCCTCCCCAAACTCCCTGTTTCCCCCCCCAAACTCCCTGTTTCCCCCCCCAAACTCCCCATTTTTCCCCTAACCCCCCTTTCCCCCCCTTTCCCTGCAGAGATCGTCGATGGCAACGCCAAGATGACGCTGGGGATGATCTGGACCATCATCCTGCGCTTCGCCATCCAGGACATCTCCGTGGAAGGTGAGTGGGATCCCAGGGATCCAGCTGGGTGCTGGTGGGACCCCAGGGATCCAGCTGGGTGCTGGTGGGACCCCAGGGATCCAGCTGGGTGCCAGCACCGGCTCCATCCCCCGGTGACTCCCACTGCTTCCCTTGGGCAGAGACCTCGGCCAAGGAGGGTTTGTTGCTCTGGTGCCAGAGGAAAACAGCTCCCTACAAGAACGTCAACGTGCAGAACTTCCACATCAGGTACTCCCATCCCTTGGGATCCAGGATCCACTCTGGATCTGCTCCGGATCCACTCCGGATTAGGGATACATCACCGTTTTCCTTCTGGGAAGCGTTTCCAGGCTCAAACTGGGATCAATCTCAATGCCAGCAGCCCAAAATCTGTAACCCCTCACCTTTAATCCCAGTTTTAATCCCTGCTCCCCCCTTCTCCCTTCAGCTGGAAGGACGGCCTGGCTTTCAACGCCCTGATCCACCGGCACCGGCCGGAGCTGATCGAGTACGACAAGCTCAGGAAGGTAAAACCAGGGATAGGAGCTCAGATCCCACCCCTTCCCAAACTAATCCCGGCTTCCAGGGGCTGGGAAAACACGTCCCTTGGTCTGTCCGTGCTCCCCTTGTCCGTCTCCTCTCCCCAGGACGACCCAGTGACCAACCTCAACAACGCCTTCGAGGTGGCGGAGAAATACCTGGACATCCCCAAGATGCTGGATGCAGAGGGTAAGCTGCTCCGGGCTCTTCCGAATCGCTCTGCTGCTGATGGATTCCTGATCCTGGATCCTGGATCCCACCCTGGAAGCGTCCTGTACCTGGGGATTTGGGGAGGGGGTGGGAAAGGGGGTGATTCCCAGTCTCTAGCTCATCCCCAAGTTGTTGGATGTGGAAGGGTGAGCTGCTCCGGGCTCTTCCGAATCGCGACGGCGCCGAAGGATTCCCCAGGATTCCCCATCCCAGATCCCACCCAGGAAACGTCCTGGATCATGGATCCCGCTGAGGAAGTGTCCTGTCCTGGGGGTTTTGGGGGGAGAAGAGGCGATTCCCGGTCTCTAACTCATTCTTCCACCCATACAGAGTCATTCCAGCTCGGAGAATCCTCCTCAGCACCGGGAATCCCACCCGGCAACGCTCCCAGCGCCGGGAATCCCACCCAGGCTCATCCTAAGAGGGTCTCCCCGCGTCCCCCCCTCGGTTTAACCCCTGTTATTCCTTCCAGACATTGTCAACACCGCTCGTCCCGACGAGAAAGCCATCATGACTTATGTCTCCAGCTTCTACCATGCCTTCTCCGGGGCGCAGAAGGTACCGGCCGCGCCGCCGCCGCCGCCGCCCGGCGCCGTAACGCTCCCAACGCTGCTTCTCTTTCAGATCCGCCGCCGCCGCCGTGCTGGGAGGAGCTCACACACCCCTCGGGGGGGGAAAGGAGCTTCCTTGGGGATTTGGGGAACCTCAGAGGAGCTTCCCTATGGATTTGGATCCCTGTGGATTCAGGGGAACCTCAAAGGAGCTTCCCTATGGATTTGGGGAACCTCAAAGGAACTTCCCTATGGATTCTGGGGAACCTCAAAGGAGCTTCCCTATGGATTCTGGGGAACCTCAAAGGAGCTTCCCTATGGATTGGGATCCTTATGGATTCAGGGGAACCTCAAAGGAGCCTCCCTAGGGATTCAGGAGAACCTCAGAGGAGCTTCCCTATGGATTTGGATCCCTGTGGATTCAGGGGAACCTCAAAGGAGCTTCCCCAGGGATTTGGGGAACCTCAAAGGAGCTTCCCTATGGATTCAGGGGAACCTCAGAGGAGCTTCCCTATGGATTGGGATCCTTATGGATTCAGGGGAACCTCAAAGGAGCTTCCCTGTGGATTGGGATCCTTATGGATTCAGGGGAACCTCAAAGGAGCTTCCCTGTGGATTGGGATCCTTATGGATTCAGGGGAACCTCAAAGGAGCCTCCCTAGGGATTCAGGAGAACCTCAGAGGAGCTTCCCTATGGATTTGGATCCCTGTGGATTCAGGGGAACCTCAAAGGAGCTTCCCCAGGGATTTGGGGAACCTCAAAGGAGCTTCCCTATGGATTCAGGGGAACCTCAGAGGAGCTTCCCTATGGATTGGGATCCTTATGGATTCAGGGGAACCTCAAAGGAACTTCCCTATGGATTCAGGGGAACCTCAAAGGAGCCTCCCTAGGGATTCAGGAGAACCTCAGAGGAGCTTCCCCATGGATTTGGATCCCTATGGATTCAGGGGAACCTCAAAGGAGCTTCCCCAGGGATTTGGGGAACCTCAAAGGAACTTCCCTATGGATTCAGGGGAACCTCAAAGGAGCTTCCCTATGGATTTGGGGAACCTCAAAGGAGCTTCCCTGTGGATTGGGATCCTTATGGATTCAGGGGAACCTCAAAGGAGCTTCCCTGTGGATTGGGATCCTTATGGATTCAGGGGAACCTCATGCGAGCCCTCCCTAGGGATTCAGGAGAACCTCAGAGGAGCTTCCCTATGGATCTAGATCCCTGTGGATTCAGGGGAAGCTCTCAAAGGAGCTTCCTAGGGATTCGGGGGAACTCCTCATGGATTCTGGGAGTCCTCCAAAGACTTCCTATGGATTCGGAGAACCCTCAGAGGAGCTTCAGCATTGGGTCAGTTCCTTATGGATTCAGGGGAACCTCCAATGAGAACTTCCCATGGATCCAGGGGAACCTCAGCGAGTGCCCTCCCTAGGGTTCAGGAGCACCTCCAGAGACCTTTGCCATGAGAACTGGATCCCTATGGAGCTCATTGGGGAATCCTCAGCGAGCTCCAGATCTGGGGAAACCTCAAAGGAACTTCCCTATGGATTCAGGGGAACCTCAAAGGAGCTTCCCTATGGATTTGGGGAACCTCAAAGGAGCTTCCCTATGGATTCAGTTCCCTATGGATTTGGGGAACTCATAGGAGCTTCCCTAGGGATTTGAGGAACCTCAAAAGAGCTTCCATATGGATCTAGTTCCCTGTGGATTCTGGGAAGCCTCAAAGGAGCTTCCCTATGGATTCAGTCCCTTATGGATTCTGGGAATCCTCAAAGGAGCTTCCCTATGGATTTGGAGAAGCTCAAAGGAGCTTCAGTATGGATCCAATTCCTTATGGATTTGGGGAACCCTTCAACAGGCTTCCCCATGGATTCAGGGAATCCTCAAAGGAGCTTCCCTATGGATGTGGTTCCCTATGGATTTGGGGAACCCTCCAACAAGCTTCCTTATGGATCCAGGGAACCCTCCAATGACCTTCCTTATGGATTCAGGGAAGCCTCCAATGAGCTTCCCCACAGATTCAGGCTTCCTTATGGATTTGGGGAACCTCAAAGGAGCTTCCCCATGGATTCAGTTCCCTCTGGATTTGGGGAACCCTCCACTGAGCTTCCCCATGGATTCAGTTCCCTCTGGATTCAGGGAACCCTCCACTGAGCTTCCCCATGGATTCAGTTCCCTCTGGATTCAGGGAACCCTCCAATGAGCTTCCCCATGGATTCAGGGAACCCTCCAATGAGCTTCCCCATGGATTCAGGGAACCCTCCACTGAGCTTCCCCATGGATTCAGTTCCCTCTGGATTCAGGGAACCCTCCAGTGAGCTTCCCTCTGGATTCAGGGAACCCTCCACTGAGCTTCCCCATGGATTCAGTTCCCTCTGGATTCAGGGAACCCTCCAATGAGCTTCCCCATGGATTCAGGGAACCCTCCACTGAGCTTCCCCATGGATTCAGTTCCCTCTGGATTCAGGGAACCCTCCACTGAGCTTCCCCATGGATTCAGTTCCCTCTGGATTCAGGGAACCCTCCAATGAGCTTCCCCATGGATTCAGGGAACCCTCCACTGAGCTTCCCCATGGATTCAGTTCCCTCTGGATTCAGGGAACCCTCCAATGAGCTTCCCCATGGATTCAGGGAACCCTCCAATGGCTTCCATGGATTCAGTTCCCTCTGGATTCAGGGAACCCTCCAATGAGCTTCCCCATGGATTCAGTTCCCTCTGGATTCAGAGAACTCTCCCCAGAGGCCGAGGAAGCCGAACTCCCCCTTTCCCCCCCCCCCGACCCGCCCACCCCCCGTCAGCCGGCTCCGGTTGGGCTCCCGCTCCGCAGCCAGCGCTCCCGCTGCATGGCCGAGGCTTTTCCGGGCTTTTCCAGGCTTTTCCATCACCCCTGTCTCCCCCTTCCTCCTGTCTCCCCGTGCAGACATCGTGGGCACGCTGAGGCCCGATGAGAAGGCCATCATGACCTACGTGTCCTGCTTCTACCACGCTTTCTCGGGCGCTCAGAAGGTGAGCTGGGCCTTGGCTCCGCTGCCCCCACTAACACCTCCCTGGGGAATCCTTGGGAATCCTTGGGAATCCCTAGGGAATCCCTTGGGGAGCCCCCTCAGGGGTGTAACCCTCACGGCTTCTGGGGCTGCTGCTGCTGCTGCTCGCTCTGTCTGCTTCCTCTGGGCTCCAGGCTGCTTCCCGAGCGGGAACCGGCTCCGTTCCCCGGAATTCCTTCCCAGGGATCTTTCCAAGGAGCTTGGGGATCTCTGAGGGGGTTTTCCCACCCCTGTTCCATGATTAGAGAGATCAGGGAAAGACCCCGGAGCATCCTGATCCCGGGGAAATCCGGGAAAGGCCCCGGAGCATCCTGATCCCAGGGAAATCCGGGAAAGGTCCCGGAGCATCCTGATCCCAGGGAAATCTGGGAAAGGTCCCGGAGCATCCTGATCCCGGGGAGATCCGGGAAAGGCCCCGGACCCTCCTGATCCTGAGGAGATCCGGGAAAGGCCCCGGAGCCTTCTGATCCTGAGGAGATCCGGGAAAGGCCCCGGAGCCTTCTGATCCTGAGGAGATCCAGGAAAGGCCCCGGAGCCTCCTGATCCAGGGGAGATCCAGGAAAGGCCCCGGAGCCTCCTGATCCAGGGGAGATCCGGGAAAGGCCTTGAAGCCTCCTGATCCAGGGGAGATCCGGGAAAGGCCTTGAAGCCTCCTGATCCAGGGGAGATCCGGGAAAGGCCTTGAAGCCTCCTGATCCAGGGGAGATCCAGGAAAGGCCTTGGAGCCTCCTGATCCAGGGGAGATCCGGGAAAGGCCTTGAAGCCTCCTGATCCAGGGGAGATCCAGGAAAGGCCTTGGAGCCTCCTGATCCAGGGGAGATCCAGGAAAGGCCTTGGAGCCTCCTGATCCAGGGGAGATCCAGGAAAGGCCTTGGAGCCTCCTGATCCAGAGGAGATCCAGGAAAGGCCCTGGAGCCTCCTGATCCAGGGGAGATCCAGGAAAGGCCTTGGAGCCTCCTGATCCAGGGGAGATCCGGGAAAGGCCTTGAAGCCTCCTGATCCAGGGGAGATCCGGGAAAGGCCTTGAAGCCTCCTGATCCAGGGGAGATCCAGGAAAGGCCTTGGAGCCTCCTGATCCAGGGGAGATCCAGGAAAGGCCTTGGAGCCTCCTGATCCTGGGGAGATCCGGGAAAGGTGCTTTAAAACCAGATTTAATTAAAAAAAGGGGGAAAAACCCTTATCCCCCCAAAAAATTTGGGGAAGGGGCCTGGATCCAATGGGATTTCCCAGGGGGATCAATCCCAGCCTCTCCAGGGAGCTGCTGGGAAGGGTTTGGTGTTGGGGGGCTGGAAGTCCCCCTTCCCAACGCATCCAGGGCTGAGCTGGTGGGATCAGAGGTGGGGTCTGGGGTATTTTGGGGGGGGGGGGTGGGGCTATTCCCATCCCCCTCCCCTTTTCCTCACCCTCTTCCCATCCCTTTTCCAGGCGGAAACAGCTGCCAACCGCATCTGCAAGGTCCTGGCTGTCAACCAGGAGAACGAGCACCTCATGGAGGACTATGAGAAGCTGGCCTCTGATGTGAGCCCCCCAAAAACCCAGGACCCCCACTTTTTGGGAGGGAGCCCCCATAAAAAAAACCCAGGACCACCTCTTTTTGGGAGGGATCCCCCATAAAAACCCCCAGGACCTCCTCTTTTGGGGGGAAACCCCCTCTTTTTGGGGAGGAACCCCCTCTTTTTGGGAGGGATCCCTCATAAAAACCCCAAGGACCCCCTCTTTTTGGGAGGGATCCCTCATAAAAAACCCCAGGACCCCCTCTTTCTGGGGAGGGATCCCCTCTTTTTGGGGAGGAACCCCCTCTTTTTGGGAGGGATCCCCCATAAAAGCCCCCAGGACCCCCTCTTTTTGGGGAGGAACCCCCTCTTTTTGGGAGGGATCCCTCATAAAACCCTCCAGGACCCCCTCTTTTTGGGGAGGAACCCCCTCTTTTTGGGAGGGATCCCTCATAAAAACCCCAAGGACCCCCTCTTTTTGGGAGGGATCCCTCATAAAAAACCCCAGGACCCCCTCTTTCTGGGGAGGGATCCCCTCTTTTGGGGAGGGATCCCCTCTTTTTGGGGAGGAACCCCCTCTTTTTGGGAGGGATCCCTCATAAAAAACCCCAGGACCTCTTCTTTGTGGGAGAGATCCCCTCTTTTTGGGGAGGGATCCCCTCCTTTTGGGCGGGATCCCCCATAAAAACCCCAAGGACCTCCTCTTTTTGGGGGGAAACCCCCTCTTTTTGGGAGGAATCCCCCATAAAAAACCCCAGGACCCCCTCTTTGTGGGAGGGATCCCCTCTTTTTGGGGAGGAACCCCCTCTTTTTGGGAGGGATCCCCCATAAAAGCCCCCAGGACCCCCTCTTTTTGGGGAGGAACCCCCTCTTTTTGGGAGGGATCCCTCATAAAACCCTCCAGGACCCCCTCTTTTTGGGGAGGAACCCCCTCTTTTTGGGAGGGATCCCTCATAAAAACCCCAAGGACCCCCTCTTTTTGGGAGGGATCCCTCATAAAAAACCCCAGGACCCCCTCTTTCTGGGGAGGGATCCCCTCTTTTTGGGGAGGGATCCCCTCTTTTTGGGGAGGAACCCCCTCTTTTTGGGAGGGATCCCTCATAAAAAACCCCAGGACCTCTTCTTTGTGGGAGAGATCCCCTCTTTTTGGGGAGGGATCCCCTCCTTTTGGGCGGGATCCCCCATAAAAACCCCAAGGACCCCCTCTTTTTGGGGAGGAACCCCCTCTTTTTGGGAGGAATCCCCCATAAAAAACCCCAGGACCCCCTCTTTGTGGGAGGGATCCCCTCTTTTTGGGGAGGAACCCCCTCTTTTTGGGAGGGATCCCCCATAAAAGCCCCCAGGACCCCCTCTTTTTGGGCAGGAACCCCCTCTTTTTGGGAAGGATCCCTCATAAAACCCCCAGGACCCCCTCTTTTTGGGGAGGAACCCCCTCTTTTTGGGAGGGATCCCTCATAAAAACCCCAAGGACCCCCTCTTTTTGGGAGGGATCCCTCATAAAAACTCCCAGGACCTCCTCTTTGTGGGAGAGATCCCCTCTTTTTGGGGAGAAACCCCCTCTTTTTGGGAGGTATCCCCCATAAAACCCCCCCAGGACCCCTTCTTTTGGGGTGGAACCCCCTCTTCTCAAGCTCCCCACCCCATAACCCCTTCTCCCCCAGCTCCTGGAGTGGATCCAGAGGACCATCCCCTGGCTGGAGGACCGGACCCCCCAGAAGACCATCCCGGAGATGCAGCAGAAGCTGGAGGATTTTCGGGGTTACCGGCGGGTGCACAAGCCCCCCAAGGTGCAGGAGAAGTGTCAGCTGGAGATCAACTTCAACACCCTCCAGACCAAGCTGAGGCTCAGCAACCGGCCCGCCTTCATGCCCTCCGAGGGCAGGATGGTCTCGGTGAGGGGCTGGGGGGGGGTTGGGGGGGGCTGGGGGAGGATTGGAGGGGCTGGGGAGGGGAAATGGGGGGGCTGGGGAGGGATTGGAGGGGCTGGGAGGGGGAAATGGGGGGGCTGGGGAGGGATTGGAGGGGCTGGGAGGGGGAATGGGGGGGCTGGGGAGGGATTGGAGGGGCTGGGAGGGGGGAAATGGGGGGGCTGGGGAGGGATTGGAGGGGCTGGGAGGGGGGAATGGGGGGGCTGGGGAGGGATTGGAGGGGCTGGGAGGGGGGAATGGGGGGGCTGGGGAGGGATTGGAGGGGCTGGGAGGGGGAAATGGGGGGGCTGGGGAGGGATTGGAGGGGCTGGGAGGGGGAATGGGGGGGCTGGGGAGGGATTGGAGGGGCTGGGAGGGGGGAATGGGGGGGCTGGGGGGGGATTGGGAGGGGAATGGGGCTGGGGGGTGGAGGGGCTGGAGGGGAATGGGGGGGCTGGGGGGGATTGGAGGGGCTGGGAGGGGAAATGGGGGGGCTGGGGAGGGATTGGAGGGGCTGGGAGGGGAAATGGGGGGGCTGGGGGAGGGATTGGAGGGGCTGGGAGGGGGAAATGGGGGGGCTGGGGGAGGGATTGGAGGGGCTGGGAGGGGAAATGGGGGGGCTGGGGGGGGGATTGGAGGGGGCTGGGAGGGGGGAATGGGGGGGCTGGGGGGGGATTGGAGGGGCTGGGAGGGGAAATGGGGGGGCTCGGGGGGGATTGGGGGCGGCTGGGGGGAGGGGGGCTAGGGGGGAAATGGACTGGAGGGGGGTGGAGGATTGGGGGGCGATGGGGGGAAATTGGGGGTGGGAGGGGGAGATTGGGGGGAGACTAGGGAGGGGAAATGGGGGAAGTGGGGGGGAATGGGTGGGGGGGAGTGAGAGGGTGAGGATTGGGGTGGGGGGGTCTCGGTGCACTGAGGGAGGGTGGGGGGGTTGGGGATGCTCACAGGGGGGTTTTAGGGGGAGGGGGATGGGTCCCTCTTGGGGTCACCCCAAACCCTTCACCTACATGTCCCAGGGCTCCCAAAACAGAGGGGAGCTGGGGGAAAACACCCCCCACCCCCCTAAACATCCCTCCCCCTCCCCACCGATGCCCCCCTCCCCATTGATCCCCCCTCCCCTGATCCCCCCTCCCCACCCATCTCCCCCCCCCCCCGATGCCCCCCTCCCCACCCATCCCCCCTCCCCACTGATCCCCCCACCGACCCCCCTCCCCACCGACCCCCCCTCCCCACCGACCCCCCATCCCACCCATCACCCCCTCCCCACCCATCACCCCTCCCCCTGATCCCCCCTCCCCACCCATCCCCCCACTGATCCCCCCTGATCCCCCCTCCCCACTGATCCCCCCCGATCCCCCCTCCCCACCGATGCCCCCCCATCCCCACCGATCCCCCCTCCCCATTGATCCCCCCTCCCCACCCATCCCCCCTCCCCACTGATCCCCCCTGATCCCCCCTCCCCATTGATCCCCCCTCCCCACCCCCACTGATCCCCCCTGATCCCCCCTCCCCATTGATCCCCCCTCCCCACCCATCCCCCCTCCCCACTGATCCCCCCTGATCCCCCCTCCCCATTGATCCCCCCTCCCCACCCCCACTGATCCCCCCTGATCCCCCCTCCCCATTGATCCCCCCTCCCCACCCATCCCCCCTCCCCACCCATCCCCCCTGATCCCCCCCCCCACCGATCCCCCCTCCCCACCGATCCCCCCCTGACCCCCCTCCCCCTGATCCCCCCTCCCTAATCCCCCCCTTCCCCCCCCAGGACATCAACACGGGCTGGCAGCACCTGGAACAGGCGGAGAAGGGCTACGAGGAGTGGCTGCTCAACGAGATCCGGCGCCTGGAGCGGCTCGACCACCTGGCTGAGAAGTTCCGGCAGAAAGCCTCCATCCACGAGGCCTGGACGGACGGTGGGGGCTGGGGACGGACAGACAGACACCGGGGAGGGGCTGCAGCCCTTGGGGGGGTGTTATGGGGAGGGGGAGGGGGTCGTGCAGGGAGAAGGTGGTTCCAGTGAGGGGTTATTTTGGAGCGGGGTGGGAGGGGGGTTTGAGGTGAGGTTTTGGGGGGGTGATGGTGAGTCTGTCTGTCTGTCTGTCCGTCCCCAGGCAAGGAGGCCCTGCTGAAGCAGAGGGACTATGAGACGGCCACCCTGTCTGACATCAAAGCGCTCATCAGGAAGCACGAGGCCTTCGAGAGCGACCTGGCTGCTCACCAGGACCGAGTGGAGCAGATCGCTGCCATCGCCCAGGAGCTCAAGTACGGGCTGTGCCCCCCCCAAAAACACCCCCAGACCCCCCTCAGACCCCCCCGACCCCCCCACGCTGCATCATCCCCCAAAACCTCCCCAAAGCCCCCCAAAATAACCAGGACCAAGTAGAGCAGATTGCTGCCATCGCCCAGGAGCTCAAGTACGGGCTGTGCCCCCCCCAAAACACCCCCAGACCCCCCTCAGACCCCCCCCCCACTGCATCATCCCCCAAAACCTCCCCAAAGCCCCCCAAACCAACCAGGACCGAGTGGAGCAGATCGCTGCCATCGCCCAGGAGCTCAAGTACGGGCTGTGCCCCCCCCCAAAAACACCCCCAGACCCCCCCCAAACACCCCCAGACCCCCCCCACTGCACCATCCCCCAAAACCTCCCCAAAGCCCCCCAAACCAACCAGGACCGAGTGGAGCAGATCGCTGCCATCGCCCAGGAGCTCAAGTACGGGCTGTGCCCCCCTAAAAAACACCCCCAGACCCCCCCCAAACACCCACAGACCCCCCCACACTGCATCATCCCCCCAACCGCCCCCCAAAACCTCCCCAAAGCCCCCCAAACCAACCAGGACCAAGTGGAACAGATCGCTGCCATCGCCCAGGAGCTCAAGTATGGGCTGTGCCCCCCCAAAAACACCCCCAGACCCCCCCCCCCAAACACCCCCAAACCTCCCCCAGTCCCCATCATCCCCCGATCCCCCCCCCCCATGGCTCACACAGAGCCCCCATTGTTCTCCCAGTCCCTCCCCCTTGTCCCCGCTGCCGGAACCCGGCCATTGTAAGGCAGCTCCCCTCCCTGCCCCCCCCTTTTGGGCCCCCCCCTTTCCTTCCCCCCCCCCCCATCCCATGCCCCAGTCAGATAAACTCCCACACAATGGGTGAACTGGGAGCCAGGGGCCGGGCGGTGCCAGCAGCGGGGCCCTTGTTCCAGTTGCTCTGGCACTGGGGAGACTGGGAACCAGGGGTGCAGCTCAGGAATGGGGGGGGGAACAACACCCTAAAGGACCCCAGGGGGAGCTTGAGGGACCCCAAGGGAGCCTGAGGGGACCCCAGGGGGAGCCCATGGGACCCTGAGGGACCCCAAGGTACCCCCAAGGTACCTGAGGGGGGTCCCTCAGGGTCCCATGGGAGGGGAGCCTGAGGGGAGCCTGAGGGACCCCAGGGGACCCCAGGTCTAGACTGAGGGGGACCCCAAAGGAGCCTGAGGGGAGCGTGGGGGACCCCAAGGGACCCCCAAGGAGAGCTGAAGGGAGCCTGAGGGACCCCAAGGGACCCCCAAGGAGAGCTGGAGGGGACCTGAGGGGAGCCTGAGGGACCCCAAGGGGACCCCAGAAGAGCACAGGGGCCCCAGGTTTGGGCAGGGAGCCTCATGGATGACCCAACCCCTGCAGAGAGCGTCCCTGTCCCAGGCTGGAGTGAGGCAGGAGCGATGCTGGGGGAGGGGGTTCATCCCTGTGCCCCCCCTTCCCCCCAAAAAACACCCCCTCTCCCCTCTGGCAGCGAGCTGGATTACTACGACTCCCCCAGCGTCAACGCCCGGTGCCAGAAGATCTGTGACCAGTGGGACGTCCTGGGCTCCCTGACCCACAGCAGGAGGGAGGCTCTGGAGGTGAGCACAGCTTGGGGATGGACAGACAGACACCGAGGTGGGGGGGGGGCACCCCAATTCCCTAACCCCCCTTTTCCCCTTAGAAAACAGAGAAGCAGCTGGAAACCATCGATGAGCTGCACTTGGAGTACGCCAAGAGAGCGGCTCCCTTCAACAACTGGATGGAGAGCGCCATGGAGGATCTGCAGGACATGTTCATCGTCCACACCATCGAGGAGATCGAGGTGGGAGCTCCAGAACCGCCCCAGAACCGCTCCAGAACGGATCTGGAATGGCTCTGGAATGGCTTTGGGGCAGCTCCAGGGCCTCCGGGGCAGCTCTGGGTGCTCCGGGGCAGCTCTGGGTGCTCCAGCCACCCTCCAGCTCCTCAGAGAAGAGGACTTTTGTCCCCAAATCCCCGTTTCTCACCCTGATTTTGTCTTCCCCAGGGTCTGATCGCTGCCCATGAGCAGTTCAAGTCCACCCTGCCCGACGCGGACCGGGAGCGAGAGGCCATCCTGGGCATCCAGCGGGAAGCGCAGCGCGTGGCCGAGCTCCACGGCATCAAGCTGCCCGGCAACAACCCCTACACCTCTGTCACCCCCCAGGTCATCAACTCCAAGTGGGAACGGGTGAGTGACGCTGAGGGGGGGCACAGGGGGACCCCCGGGGAGCCCGAGGAACCCTGAGGGACATCGAGGGGGAGACCCTGAGGGGAGCCTGAGGGACTCTGAGGGAGATCAGGGGACCCCAAGGGAGCCCTGTGGGACCCTGAGGGGAGCCCAGGGAACCCTGAGGGACCCTGAGGGGAGACTGAGGGACCCCAAGGGGAGCCGAGGGACTCTGAGGGAGCCCAGGGGACCCTGAGGGGAGACTGAGGGACCCTGAGGGGAGCCGAGGGACCCCCCAGGGTAGCTGAGGGACCCTAGGGAGCTGAGGGACCCTGAGGGGAGACTGAGGGACCCTGAGGGAGATCAGGGGACCCCAAGGGAGCCCTGTGGGACCCTGAGGGGAGCCCAGGGGACTCTGAGGGACCCTGAGGGGAGACTGGGGGAGCCAAGGGACCCCCAGGGTACGCTGGGGGACCCTGAGGGAGCCCAGGGGACCCTGAGGGACCCTGAGGGGAGACTGAGGGACCCCAAGGGGAGCCGAGGGACCCCCAGGGTACGCTCAGGGACCCTGAGGGAGCCCGGGGGACCCTGAGGGACGCCAAGGGATCCCAAGGGGGCCGGGTTTGGCCAGGGGAGGATACAAGGAGCCACATGTGTGACCAAACCCCATCCCAGAGCATCCCCATCCCGTGCTGGAGCAGCACCCACGTTGGGTTGGGGGGGGGTTGGTTCCTCCCTCCTGTCTCCAACCCCCTTTCCCAAGGCCTTTTCCCTGTCCCGTGGCAGGTCCAGCAGCTGGTTCCGAAGCGGGACCACGCTCTGCTGGAGGAGCAGAGCAAACAACAGTCCAACGAGCACCTCAGGCGCCAGTTCGCCGGCCAGGCCAACGTGGTGGGACCCTGGATCCAAACCAAGATGGAGGTGAGGACATTCCCAACCCCAAACCTTCCCTCAATCCCAAAGGGAAAAGGCTCCTTCACCCCCCTCTGTGTCCCACCAGGAGATCGGGCGGATCTCCATCGAGATGAACGGCACGCTGGAGGATCAGCTGGATCACCTGAAGCAGTACGAGCGCAGCATCGTGGACTACAAACCCAACATCGACCTGCTGGAGCAGCAGCACCAGCTCATCCAGGAGGCCCTGATCTTCGACAACAAGCACACCAACTACACCATGGAGGTGGGCTTCCTCACCCGCCCTGACCCCCCCTCTAGCCCCTTCCTCACCCCCCCAACCCACCAACTACACCATGGAGGTGGGCTTCCTCACCCCCCTAACCCCCCTTCTAGACCCTTCCTCACCCCCCCCAACCCCCCTCTAGACCATTCCTCACCCCCCTCAACCCACCAACTACACCATGGAGGTGGGCTTCCTCACCCCCCTGACCCCCCTAACCCCTTCCTCACCCCCCAACCCACCAACTACACCATGGAGGTGGCTTCCTCACCCGCCCTGACCCCCCTCTAACCCCTTCCTCGCCCCTCCCCCCCCCAACCCACCAACTACACCATGGAGGTGGGCTTCCCACCCCCCACCAACCCGCCAACTACACCATGGAGGTGGGCTTCCTCACCCCCCTGACCCCCCTCTACCTCCCACCCCCCCAACCACACCATGGAGGTGGGCTTCTCACCCTCCTGACCCCCTCTAACCCCTTCCTCACCCCCCAACCCACCAACTACACCATGGAGGTGGGCTTCCTCACCCTCCTGACCCCCTCTAACCCCTTCCTCACCCCCCAACCCGCCAACTACACCATGAGGTGGGCTTCCTCACCCCCTGACCCCCCAACCCTTCCTCACCCCCCCAACCCACCAACCACACCATGGAGGTGGGCTTCCTCACCCCACCTGACCCCCCTCTAACCCCTTCCTCGCCCCCCCCCAACCCCCCCCAACCCACCAACCACACCATGGAGGTGGGCTTCCTCACCCCCCCTGACCCCCCCTCTAACCCCTTCCTCACCCCCCTAACCCCCCTCTAGCCCCTTCATGACCCCCCCCAACCCACCAACTACACCATGGAGGTGGGCTTCCTCACCCCCCCTGACCCCCCCTCTAACCCCTTCCTCACCCCCCCTAACCCCCCTCTAGCCCCTTCATGACCCCCCCCAACCCACCAACTACACCATGGAGGTGGGCTTCCTCACCCCCCCCAAACCCCCCTCTAGCCCCTTCCTCACCCCCTCCAACCCACCAACTACACCATGGAGGTGGGCTTCCTCACACCCCCCGACCCCCCTGTAGCCCCTTCCTCGCCCCCCCAGCCCCTCACCCTGGGTCTTACCCCCCCCCAGCACATCCGGGTGGGCTGGGAGCAGCTCCTCACCACCATCGCTCGCACCATCAACGAGGTGGAGAACCAGATCCTCACCCGCGACGCCAAAGGCATCAGCCAGGAGCAGATGCAGGAGTTCAGGGCCTCCTTCAACCACTTCGACAAGGTGGGGGGGGCAAAACATCACTGGGGGGGTCACCAGCATCTTGGGGGGGGGGTCTCTGCCTGCCTCCCCCCCTGTGCTGACCCGCTGTCCCCCCCCGCCCCAGGACCACGGCGGCGCCCTGGGCCCTGAGGAGTTCAAGGCCTGTCTGATCAGCCTGGGCTACGACGTGGAGAACGACCGGCAGGTACCCAGCGCCCTTCCTCACCCTCCTCATCCTCATCTTCCTCCTCCTCCATCCTCCTTCCTCCATCCTCCTTCCTCCATCCTCCTTCCTCCATCCTCCTTCCTCCATCCTCCTTCCTCCATCCTCCTTCCTCCATCCTCCTTCCTCCATCCTCCTTCCTCCATCCTCCTTCCTCCATCCTCCTTCCTCCATCCTCCTTCCTCCATCCTCCTTCCTCCATCCTCCTTCCTCCATCCTCCTTCCTCCATCCTCCTTCCTCCATCCTCCTTCCTCCATCCTCCTTCCTCCATCCTCCTCTCCATCATCCTTCCTTCCTCCTCCTCCCTCCATCTTCCTCTCCCTCCTCCTCTCCTCCTCTTAACGGCCTTCTGCCTCTCTCCTTCCTCCCTCTTCCTCCTCCGCGGCCTCGCTCTCCGTCTCTCTCCTCCTCTTCCTCCTCCTCCTCCTCCTGGGCGCAGAAGCGCGCGGGTGACTCCGAGGACGGCCGCGCTCTCCTGCCCGCGGGATGCAGCCTGGTAACACCCGGGGAGGGGGAGAGGGGGAGGAGGTTGGAGGGGTTTTTGGGGAGGGGGGTGGCGGTGTGGGGGGTTGTTTCCCGGGCGAGGCCGAAGGCTCCATGGCTGCTGGTGCTGGCAGGGCGAGGCGGAGTTCACGCGCATCATGGGGCTGGTGGATCCCGGCGGCAGCGGCAGCGTCACCTTCCAGAACTTCATCGACTTCATGTCCCGCGAGACCACGGACACCGACACGGCCGAGCAGGTCATCGCCTCCTTCCGCGTGCTGGCGGGGGACAAGGTGGGGACACGGGAGGGGGACAGGGACATGGGGGGGACATGGGGGGCACATGGGGACACGGGGGGACATGGGGGGGACACAGGGGCAATGGGGGGCACACGGGGGGACACGGCCGAGCAGGTCATCGCCTCCTTCCGCGTGCTGGCGGGGGACAAGGTGGGGACACGGGGACACGGGGGGGACAGGGACATGGGGGGCACATGGGGGGGACACAGGGGCAATGGGGGGACACGGGGGGACACGGCCGAGCAGGTCATCGCCTCCTTCCGCGTGCTGGCGGGGGACAAGGTGGGGACACGGGGGGGACAGGGACATGGGGGGGACATGGGGGGGACATGGGGACATGGGGGGACATGGGGGGGACACAGGGGCAATGGGGGGCACACGGGGGGACACGGCCGAGCAGGTCATCGCCTCCTTCCGCGTGCTGGCGGGGGACAAGGTGGGGACACGGGGACACGGGGGGACAGGGACATGGGGGGGACATGGGGGGCACGGGGGGACATGGGGGGGACACAGGGGCAATGGGGGGACACGGCCGAGCAGGTCATCGCCTCCTTCCGCGTGCTGGCGGGGGACAAGGTGGGGACATGGGGGGGACGGAGGGACATGGGGGGTACATGGGGGGGACACAGGGGCAATGGGTGGACACGGGGACACGGCCGAGCAGGTCATCGCCTCCTTCCGCGTGCTGGTGGGGGACAAGGTGGGGACCTAGGGGGGACAGGGACATGGGGGGCACATGGGGGGGACAGGGACACGGGGGGGACAGGGGGATGTGGGGGGGAACACGGGGACATGGGGGGCACATGGGGGGGACACGGCCGAGCAGGTCATCGCCTCCTTCCGCGTGCTGGCGGGTGACACGGCGGGGACACACATGTGTGTCCCCATGACCCCTTATCCCCCCTGTCCCCCCCATAACCCCCCCCCCCCATGTGTTGTGTGTGTCCCCCCCCCCAGAACTACATCACAGCCGAGGAGCTGCGCCGGGAGCTGCCCCCAGCCCAGGCCGCCTACTGCATCTCCCGGATGGCGCCGTATCGCGGCCCCGACGCCACCGCCGGCGCCCTGGACTACACCTCCTTCTCCACCGCCCTCTACGGCCAGAGTGACCTTTGACCCCCCCAGGACCCCCCTCCCCAATTTAATTTTGATTGGGGGGGGGGTGTTCCAAAATCCCCCCCCCCCCATTTGGGGGGGGGGGGACTTGGAACACCCCCCCCTTCATCCTCACCCCCCTCATCCCCCCTACCTGGGAGCAAATAGGGGGGGGGTGTCTCATTAGACACCCCCCTCATCACCTACCTATGCAATGATTGATTTTGGGGAGGGGGGGGTGGGTGTCCCCCCACTTTCTTCCCCTCACCCCCCCCCCCACCTCAGATTATTATTTTTGAAGATAAACCCCCCCTCCCCCTTCTATTTTTTCAACTGACACAAACACACCCCCCCCCCTCCCATTTCCCCTCCCCCTAAAATACAGCCCCCTCCCCACAAAATGTACCCCCCCCACCTGGAAAATACAACCCCCCACCCCCCAAAATACACACCCCCCCCAAATACACCCCCTCCCCTTTAATTTATACCTCTGGGTAGCAGAAAATACCCCCCCCCCACCCAGGGTCTTTATCCCTACCCCCCCACCCTATGGGGGGGTCTTTATCTCCCCCTCCCCACCCTGGGAGGGGTCTTTATCTCCCCATCTTTGGGGGAGGGTCTATTCCTTCCCCCCTCCCCCTCACCCTGGGGGGGAGGGAGGGGGTGCGTGTCTTTATTCCCCCCCCACCCCAGCCCAGCATAGGGGGGATGGGGGTCGTGTGCCCCCCCACTTCCTCCCCTCCCCCCCCCCTTGGAGCAGGTTTTTCTGAGGACCAAAAAGACAAAAAAGACCCCCCCCAACCCCCCCGAGGGTTTAATCCGGTCTGTGCCCCCCCCCCCAGCACCCCCCCCCCTTTCTGACTAATTAAACTATTGCTGAGAACTGTTAATGAGGCTCCTCGGGCTGTGTGACCCCCCCCGCCCCCCCCCCGTACAGTCAGAGCCCCCCAATCCCCTCCCCCAAACTCCACAGCCCCCCAAGCCCCTCAATACCTCCCCAAAACTCCATAGCCCCCCCAATCCCACCCCTCCCAGCCCCCCAAGTCCCCCCAGTAGCCCCCCCCCCCGAGAACTCCAGGGCCCCCCCATTTCCCCCTTGAACCTGGACCCCCAACTCTCCCCCAAAATGAGGAGGCAGGACAGAGCTGGGGGGCCACAGGGGTGTATTGGGGGGGTTGCATGGGGGGGTGGTGTATTGGGGGGATGGTGTATTTGGGGGGGGGTCCCCACCCGCAGCAGGGTGGTTTTGGGGAGGGGGTGCCCGGAGGGGGTCAGAGCTTGGCGAAGGGGACGCTCTCGGGGCCCCTCTTCTCCAGCGCCGCCTGCACCGACTGGGGGATGTCCTGGGTCTGCAGCATGCTCATGTTCCACGTGGCCTGGGGGGGGACAGGGGGCTGGGGGCGGCACTGGGACCCCCGAGGGGCTTAGGGACCCCCCGGGGACACAGAGGGCAGCACTGGGACCCCCGAGGGGCTTAGGGACCCCCCGGGGACACAGAGGGGCAGCACTGGGACCCCACGAGGGGCTTAGGGACCCCCCCGGGGACACAGGGGGGCTGGGGGGGGGAGCTTAGGGACACCCCCCACCCCCCACCCCCCAAGGACACAGCAGGGTAGGTGGGGGGCTTGGGACCCCCCTCCTCCCCGGGGGACACACACAGCACACCCCAACCCCCCCACCCCCCCGGGGTGGGGACCCACATGGGGCTGGCGGGGGGGACACACATGGGGACGGTGTCGGGGGGGGGGGGGGGGAAGCGGGGCAGGGTGTCCCAGCATTCTGGGACCTGGTGACATCATGGCGGGGAGGGGGGAGGGGGCTGATGACGTCATTCTGGGGTCTGGTGACGTCATTTGTGGGGCCAAGCGACGTCATTCTGGGAGGGGTGACGTCATTTGTGGGGGCAGGTGATGTCACTGTGGGCGGGTGATGTCATTTGTGGGGTGGATGACGTCATTCCAGGCCAGGTGACGTCACTGTGTGTGTGTGGGGGGGTGTGTGACGTCACTCACCACGTAGCGCAGCCCCTCGGGCACCGGGTGGTCCCGGGCGTAGAGCAGGTTGATCTTGGTGCCCTGAACGGCCACCGGGCTCCGCGCGGCCACCGCGGCCGCCACCTCCAGAGCCCCCCCAGCAGGGACGGGCGGTCCGGGAACACGCGGCTGCGGGGATTGGGGGGGGGGGACATGGGGGTGAGGGGGACATGGGGACAAGGGGGGGACACGGGGGTGAGGAGGGGACGTGGGGATGGGGGGACATGGGGATGGGGGGACATGGGGGGAACATGGGGACAAGGGGGGACACGGGGGTGAGGAGGGGACGTGGGGATGGGGGGGACATGGGGATGGGGGGGACATGGGGACAAGGGGGGGACACGGGGGTGAGGAGGGGACGTGGGGATGGGGGGGACATGGGGATGGGGGGGACATGGGGACAAGGGGGGAACATGGGGACAAGGAAGGGTACGAGGACAAGGGAATGAGGGGGGACATGGGGGTGAGGGGGACACACAGGGATGGGGGGGACATGGGGACAAGGGGGGTACGAGGACAAGGGAATGAGGGGGGACACGGGGGTGAGGGGGGACACGGGGATGGGGGGGACGACAAGGGGGGGACAAGGGGATGGGGGGGGACATGGGGACAAGGGAATGAGGGGGGACACGGGGGTGAGGGGGGGTACGAGGACACGGGGATGGGGGGGACATGAAGATGGGGGGGACATGGAGATGAGGAGGGGACATGGGGACAGGGTGGGGGACGTGAGGATGGGGGGACACACGGGGATGAGGGGGGACACGGGGACGGGGGGACATGGGGATTGGGGGGGGACATGGGGATTGGGGGGGACATGGGGATGGGGGGTGGATATGGGGGGGGGACGACACAGACAGGTGTCCAGGAGGAGGAGGGGGACAGTGACGGGGGGGGGGGGGGGGGTGGGGGGGGATGGGGGGGTACAGGGGGGGCCAGGGGGGCCGGTACCTGACCAGGCCGCAGCTCTGGGCCTCAGGCGCCATCATCTTGCGGGCGGTGAGAGCCAGCTCGCTGACGAGGCTGGGGGGACGGGGGGGGGACAGGGTGGGGACCCCCCACTGCCAACCCCCCCAACTGTCACCCCCCCAAACTGCCACCCCTCCCCCCCCCCCAAACTGCCACCCCCCCCAACTGCCACCCCCCCGAAACTGCCACCTCTCCCCCCTCCCCCAAACTGCCACCCCCCCAACTGCCATTGACCCCCCCAAACTGCCACCCTCCCCCAACTGCCACCCCCCCCTAAACTGCCACCCCCCCAACTGCCATTGACCCCCCCCAAACTGCCACCCCTCCCAACTGCCACCCCCTCCACCCCCCCACCACCCCCCACCCCCCAACTGCCCCTGCCCCCCGCAGTGCCCCCCCCCACCTCTGGCTGCCCACGATCTTGGGGAGACGCTGGAGGGTCCCCACGTCGGCCGCCAGCCCGATGTCCACCTCCTGGGGGGGCAAAGGGGGGTGAGGGGGGGCAGGGGGACACCCCGAGGGTCACAGAGAGGGGGAGGGGGCTCAGGGACATCTTGGGGGGGGGGGGGGGCTTGGGGACAGCCCAGGAGCCTGGGGGGGTGGGGGGGGGAAAGAGGGGGGCATCTTTGGAGGCGGGGGGTGTGTCAGGGGAATTCGGGGGGGCTGAAGGACACTGGGGGGGCTGCGGGACACCTGGAGGGCTGAAGGATACGGGGGGAAGGGGGGTGGAATTTGGGGGGGGGTCCCAGCCCCCCAACCCACCTTCACCTGGAACCAGGCGTCCTGGGAGCAGAGCCGGATGTCACAGGCTGAGATGAGATCGACACCTGGGGGGGGGACACAGCCCCTCGGTGGGCAAGGGGGAACCCCCCTCCAGGACCCCCCCCCCCCAAAACATACAGACCCCCCCAGACCGTCCCAGTCCCCCCAGACCCCCACCAGGACCCCCCTGCCCCCCCCAGAACATACAGACCCCTCCAGACCCCTCCTGAGACCCCCAGGACCCCCCCGACCCCGACCCCCCCCCCCCAAACCCCTCCCAGCACCCCCAGACACCCCCCCCTCCCAGGACCCCCCCTCATGTCCCCCCCAGAACATACAGACCCTCCCAAACCCACCCCCTGCACCCCCAGAATCCCCCCCCTAGGACACACAGACCCCTCCAAACCCCTCCCCACCTCGGGGAGGGGCCCAAACCCCCTAGACCCCCCTAAACCCCCCCAAACCCCCCTAGACACCCCCAAACCCCCCTAGACCCCCCCCCAGACCCCCCCAGACCCCCCCACTCTGACCTGCGCCGATGCAGGCACCGTGCACGGCCGCGATCACCGGCTTCGGGCACTGGGGGGGACACAGAGATGGGTGTGGGGGGGTCAGGGTGGGCTCAGGGTGGCCCCCCCACCCCCCTACCCCCCTGTCCCCCCCCCCCCCAGCCCGTCCCACCTTCTCCAGTGCCGAGAAGCTCTCCTGGTACTGGGAGATCTGGGCGCGCAGGCGCCACGCCGTCCTGGCCGCGTCCTCCCCCGCCAGCGCCCCAAACTCCTTCCCCAGGTCCCCCAGGTCGATCCCTGCGCCGTGACGTCATGGGTGGGGGGTGATGACGTCACATCACACCCCCCACCCCACCCCCAAACCCCCATCCCCCCCCCCATACCAGCTGTGAAGAGCTTCCCAGCGCCCGAAAGGACGACGGCGCGACAGGACGCGTCATCGGTGATGTCACGGAAACACTCCCGCAGCTCCCTGGGGACACCATGGGAGGGGGTCTGGGGGGTCCTGGGGGGCTGGGGGGGTCCTGGGGGGTCCTGGGGGGGTCTGGGGGCCCTGGGAGCAGTTTGGGGGGGTCCTGGGGGGGTTGGGACAGGACGCGTCATCGGTGATGTCACGGAAACACTCCCGCAGCTCCCTGGGGACACCATGGGAGGGGGTCTGGGGGGGTCCTGGGGGGCTGGGGGGGGTCCTGGGGGGTCTGGGGGGTCTGGGGGCCCTGGGAGCAGTTTGGGGGGGTCCTGGGGGGGTTGGGACAGGACGCGTCATCGGTGATGTCACGGAAACACTCCCGCAGCTCCCTGGGGACACCATGGGAGGGGGTCTGGGGGGGTCTGGGGGGGTCTGGGAGCAGTTTGGGGGGGGTTGGGGCCACTGGGAGCAGTTTCGGGGGGGTCTGGGGGCACTGGGATTAGTTGGGGGGGGGTTGGGGGGGTCTGGGAGCAGTTTGGGGGGTCTGGGGGCACTGGGAGCAGTTTGGGGGGGGTCTGGGGGGTCCTGGGGGGTTTGGGGGGGGGTCTGGGGGCACTGGGAGCAGTTTGGGGGGGTCTGGGGGCACTGGGAGCAGTTTGGGGGGGTCTGGGAGGGTCCTGGGGGGTTTGGGGGGGGTCTGGGGGCACTGGGAGCAGTTTGGGGGGGTCTGGGGGGGTCCTGGGGGGTTTGGGGGGTCTGGGGGGACTGGGAGCAGTTTGGGGGGTCTGGGGGCACTGGGAGCAGTTTGGGGGGGATCTGGGAGGGTCCTGGGGGTTTGGGGGGGGTCTGGGGGCCCTGGGAGCAGTTTGGGGGGGTCTGGGGGGACTGGGAGCAGTTTGGGGGGATCTGGGAGGGTCCTGGGGGGTTTGGGGGGTCTGGGTGCCCTGGGAGCAGTTTAGGGGGGGTCTGGGGGCACTGGGAGCAGTTTGGGGGGGGTCTGGGGGGGTCCTGGGGGGGTTTGGGGGGGTCTGGGGGGACTGGGAGCAGTTTGGGGGGGTCTGGGGGCACTGGGAGCAGTTTGGGGGGGATCTGGGAGGGTCCTGGGGGTTTGGGGGGGTCTGGGGGCCCTGGGAGCAGTTTGGGGGGGGTCTGGGGGCACTGGGAGCAGTTTGGGGGGATCTGGGAGGGTCCTGGGGGGTTTGGGGGGGTCTGGGTGCCCTGGGAGCAGTTTGGGGGGGGGTCTGGGGGGACTGGGAGCAGTTTGGGGGGATCTGGGAGGGTCCTGGGGGTTTGGGGGGGTCTGGGGGCCCTGGGAGCAGTTTGGGGGGGGTCTGGGGGGACTGGGAGCAGTTTGGGGGGGATCTGGGAGGGTCCTGGGGGGTTTGGGGGGGTCTGGGTGCCCTGGGAGCAGTTTGGGGGGGTCTGGGGGTCCTGGGGGGATTTGGGGGTCCTGGAGGGGTTTGGGAGGTACTGGGGTGGGGGGAGGGGGTCCTGGAGGGAGTCTGGGGGTGCTGGGTGGGGGTCTGGGTGGGTCATGGGGGGGGGGGATTGGGGGTCCTTGGGTGGGGGGTGGGTTTTGGGGGTGCTGGGGATCTCTGGGGTATCCTGGGTGGGTGGGGGACCCCCCTGGGACCCCTCCCCAAACTGTGTGTGTGTGCGTGTCCCAGTGCCCCCCCAGTCCCCTCCCCAGCCCCTCCCAGTGCTCCCAGTGCTCCCAGTACCTCCAGAGCGTGCTGTTGAGGGCGTTGCGCTTGTCGGGCCGGTTCAGCTCCACGTGCAGCACGTGGGGACCCGACGGCGTCACCAGCAGCGTCTGCCACGCACCAGTCCCCATCCCGCGGGGCGCTGGGGGCACTGGGATGGACTGGGGGCACTGGGGAGGGGCTGGGGGCACTGGGGGAGGGACTGGGGAGGGGCTGGGGGCACTGGGGATGGACTGGGGTGGACTGGGGAGGGGCTGGGGAGGGGCTGGGGGCACTGGGATGGACTGGGGGGACTGGGGAGGGGCTGGGGGCACTGGGGAAGGGACTGGGGAGGGCTGGGGCACTGGGGATGGACTGGGGTGGACTGGGGAGGGACTGGGATGGACTGGGGAGAGACTGGGGAGGGACTGGGGGCACTGGGGAGGGGCTGGGGAGGGGCTGGGGGCACTGGGATGGACTTGGGGGGACTGGGGAGGGGCTGGGGGCACTGGGGAGGGACTGGGATAGACTAGGGAGGGACTGGGGAGGGGCTGGGGGCACTGCGGAGGGACTGGGGTGGACTGGGGATGGACTGGGGAGGGGCTGGGGGCACTGGGGAGGGGCTGGGGAGGGGCTGGGGGCACTGGGGATGGACTGAGGTGGAATGGAGAGGGACTGGGATGGACTGGGGTGGACTGGGGAGGGGCTGGGGTGGACTGGGGATGGACTGGGATGGACTGGGGAGGGGCTGGGGTGGACTGGGGAGGGACTGGGATGGACTGGGGAGGGGCTGGGGGCACTGGGACATATTGGGGAGGGACTGGGGGGAGGCAAGAGCATCTGCTCCAACCCAGTATGGGAGTGTGGGGGGATACTGGGAGGCACTGGGACTCACTGGGATGCAGCACGAGAGGTCTGGGAGCCGCCGCAGCCGTTACTGGGCCGAGAGTGGAAACCACTGGAAAATCACTGGGGATGTACTGGGGGAGGACTGGAGCACCGGGAGGGGGACTGGGAGGCACTGGGAGGCACTGGGAGGGGACTGGGAAGCAATGCGAAGGGACTGGGAGGCACTGGGAAGGGACTGGGAGGCACTGGGAGGCACTGGGAAGGGACTGGGAGGCACTGGGATCCCCGCGGGGGGAGGGTGACGCCTCCTGGGCCTTGTTAATCAGTAACCGGGGAAGGGGGGGCACTGGGAGGCACTGGGAGGCACTGGGAAGGGACTGGGAGGCACTGGGAAGGACTGGGGGCACTGGGAGGGCACTGGGAGGGACTGGGAGGCACTGGGAGGCACTGGGAAGGGACTGGGAGGCACTGGGAAGGGACTGGAGGCACTGGGAGGCACTGGGAAGGGACTGGAGGCACTGGGAGGCACTGGGAAGGGACTGGGAGGCACTGGGGGGCACTGGGAAGGGACTGGGGGGCACTGGGAGGCACTGGGGGGCACTGGGAGGCACTGGGGGGCACTGGGAGGCACTGGGAGGGGGCGGTACTGGGGTTTGGGGGGGCCCAGGGGGGTGTCCAGGCCTGGGGGGGGGGGATTGGGGGGGATCAGGGGGTCCCATGGCCCCGGGGGGGTTTGGGGGGCCGAGGGGGGTGTCCGCCCCGCCGGGGGGGTCCAGGGAGGCCCGGGGGGGGGGGGTCTGGGGGGGTCCCGTGCCCCACTCACGCCTGCGCAGTCGCCCCCGCAGCGCCGCCGCCATTGGGCTCCGCTCGGTCCTCCCAGGGGGTCGGGTCAGCGAGGGCAGCGCCCAGAGCGCCGCCCCTTCCTCCCACACACACGTGACCGGAACTTCCGCTCCCCTTACCACCACCACTCCCCCCCCCCCTTACCGAGGCGGAAGTACCCTCGCTCTCCCCCCTTACCGAGGCGGAAGTACCCTCGCTCTCCCCCCTTACCGAGGCGGAAGTACCCTCGCTCTCCCCCCTTACCGAGGCGGAAGCGGCCGCGCTGAGCCCCCCACTCCCCCCCACCCCCCCATAGAAAAGGGGGGGGGTCTCTTTTCCAAACGAGTTTATTGAAAGGGGGGGGGATGAAGGGGGGAAGGGGAGGGGAGCACATGTACATCAGCCTTAAAAATGGGGGGGGGGGAGGGGGAAGGGCGCTACAGCCGTTAAAAAAGAAAAGGGGGGGTTCTGGGGAGGGAAGGATTGGGGGGAGGGGGGGTCACACACACCCCCACACCCCCCCCCCCAGCGCTGGGAACGCCCCCAGTTAGGAGGCATGTTGGGCAGTGGAGAAGCAGAGCTTCAGCGTGTAGGGGTAGGGCCCGTCTGGGGAGAAGAGAGGAGGGGGGAGGTTAGAGGGGGGTTTGGGGGGGCTGGGGGTGTCCCCACCCTCAGTCTTGACCCCCCCTCCTTCCCCAGACCCCCCTCTTCCCTAAAATCACTCACTGGGGTTCTTCATCTGGTAGTGGTTGAGGAAGCCGAGGGTCTCCAGGGCGTCGCTCTTGGAGTCCCACTCCAGCAGCCCCGAGGAGCTGCGCTCGCCTGGGGAGGGGTGGGGGGACACCCCCTCGTTTAGGGAGGGGGATGCGCTGCCCCCCACCCCCGCTATGAGGGGGAGACCCCTCCCCAACCTGCCCCTTTAACCCCCCCCCCCCCCAGCCTGGCACTTACTCTTCCCGGAGAAGACCTTGACGGACGAAGGGCGCTTCACCCCCAGCTCGTCGCAGATCTGGGGGGGAGAGGGGTGAGGAGGAGGAGGAGGAGGAGGAAGAGCAGCAGGGAGGAGGGAAGGAGAAAGGGGGGAAGGGGGCAGGAAAGGGGGGAAGGCAAGAGGAGGAGGAGGGGGAGGAAGGCAAGAGGAGGAGGAAGGAAAGGAGGAGGAGGAAGGAAGGAAAGGAGAGGAGGGAGGAAGGAAGGAAAGAGGAGGGAGGGAAGGAAGGAAAGAGGAGGGAGGAAGGAAGGAAAGAGGAAGAGAGGGAGGGAGGAAGGAAGGAGGAGGGAGGAAGGAAGGAAGGAAGGAGGAGGGAGGAAGGAAGGAAGGAAGGAGGAGGGAGGAAGGAAGGAAGGAAGGAGGAGGGAGGAAGGAAGGAAGGAAAGAGGAGGAAGGAAAGAGGAGGAAGGAAAGAGGAGGAAGGAAAGAGGAGGAAGGAAAGAGGAGGAAGGAAAGAGGAGGAGGGAGGAAGAAGGAAGGAGGAGGAGGAGGAGGAAGGAGGAGGAGGAGGAGGAGGAAGGAAGGAAGGAGAGGAGGAGGAAGGAAGGAAGGAAAGAGGAGGAGGAGGAAGGAAGGAAAGAGGAGGAGGAAGAGGAAGAAGAGGAGGAGGAAGAGGAAGAAGAGGAGGAAGAAGAGGAGGAGGAGGAAGAGGAGGAGGAGGAAGGGCGGTACCTCGTAGAAGTTGTCCTCGGTGACCTCGAGCGGCGCGTTGAAGAAGTGCAGCACGTTGCTGGGGTGCTGGATGCGGTTCTTGGCCGCCTGTTCGGGCGTGGAGAAGCGGTTGTTGCGGGAGCCGCTGAAGTCCTTGTAGCTACAGGAACCGTCCTCCAGCCCGTAGGACTGGCCGGGCATGATGGCCTGCTGCTTGGAGACGCTGGGGAGGGGACAAGGGGGGGTTAGGGGGTGGGGAAGGGGGCCAGGGGGTGGGGAGGGGGCTGGCACCCACCAGACGTTGAGCTTCTGGCCGAACATGAAGTTGTTGTTGAGGTGGGTGATGGCGCGGTCCACGGCGTAGCCATCCGCCATCTCCACCATGGCGGCACCCGGCTTGCTCTTCATGAACTTCACCTGGGGGGGTGGGGGGCAGGGGGTGAGGGACAGGACCCCCAGACCCAAATCCGACACCCCCAGATCCCTCACACCCCCCTCAAGCCCTCATCCCCCCCCCCCAAATCCCTCAAATCCCCCCTGAAGCCCTCGTACCCCCCTCAAGCCCTCATCCCCCCCAAATCCCCCCCCCCGAAGCCCTCATCCCCCCCCAATCCCTCAAATCCCCCCCCCCAAATCCCTCAAATCCCCCCCAGATCCCTCACACCCCCCTGAAGCCCTCATCCCCCCCCTAAATCCCCCCCTAAAGCCCTCATCCCCCCCCCAGATCCCTCAAATCCCCCCCCCGATCCCTCACACCCCCCTGAAGCCCTCATCCCCCCCCAATCCCTCATCCCCCCAATCCCTCAAATCCCCCCAGAATCCCTCATCCCCCCCAAATCCCTCATCAACCCCCAAACCTTCCCCCCCCAACCCCTTCCCCCTGCCCCCAAACCTTCCCCCCCCCCCAAAACTCCTTCCCCCCAACCCCTTCCCCTTGCCCCCAAACCCTTTCCCCCCTGCCCCCAAACCTTCCCCCCCAAACCCTTCCCCTTGCCCCCAAACCCTTCCCCCCCAAAACCCCTTCCCCCTTCCCCCAAACCCTTTCCCCCCCCCCCAAACCCCTTCCCCCAAACCCCAAACCCCTTCCCCCCCCCGAACCCCTCCCTTGCCCCCCCCCCCCCCAGTGGTACCTTCTCCACGTTGCCATAGAGACAGAAGATGTTGAAGACGCGGTCGCAGTTCATCTTGGACTGGTCCAGCCCGTAGACCATCAGCACGGGGCTGTCGGCGTGGGGGCCGGGGGGGCGGGGGGGCGGGGGGGGTGCCCGTATTGGGGGCCGTAACGACTGGGCCCCCGGCGATGCCCCCCCACGGGGGGGCCCATCCGTCTCCCTTCGTAATGGGGGGTGGGGGGCCGTACCCCTCGTCGTGGTAGTGCCCGTGGTACCCGCCGTGGGGTCCTCCTAGGGAGGAGGGGGGGGGGAAAGGGGTTGGAGACCCCCCCCCATCTCCCTCTCTGCACCCCCAAACCCCCTGTGTGACCCCCCCCAAGCCCCCCCACCCCCAAACCCCCTGTGTGACCCCCATCTCCCTCCCTGCACCCCCAAAACCCCTGTGTGACCCCCCCCATCTCCCTCCCTGCACCCCCAAAACCCCTGTGTGACCCCCATCTCCCTCCCTGCACCCCCAAAACCCCTGTATGAGCCCCCCCAGGCCCCCCCACCCCCAAACCCCCATCTCCCTCCCTGCACCCCCAAAACCCCATGTGTGACCCCCATCTCCCTCTCTGCACCCCCAAACCCCCTGTGTGACCCCCATCTCCCTCCCTGCACCCCCAAACCCCCTGTGTGACCCCCCCTCCCTCCCTGCACCCCCAAACCCCGTGTGACCCCCCCAAACCGTACCATACTCCGCAGGGTGGTCTCCCAAAAGGGGGGCTGCCGCTGGCGCTTGTTGGGGTTCCCCCCGGCTCTCCTGGGGGAGAAAGGGGGTGGTGAGGCACAGTTTGGGGGGGACACACACCCCCCTGGAAGTGTGTGTGGGGGGTCCCCAATCCCTTATATTCCTCAATCTACCCCCTGGGGGGGGGGGTCTCCCCAACTCCTTACCCCCCCCCATCGACCCCCTGGGGGGGATGCTTTGGGGATAAGGGGGTGTGGGGGGGGGACACTGGCTCTTAACCAGCCCCCCCTCCCAATCCCCCCCTCCCAAGGACAACCCCCCCAAAACCTACCTGGGGGGGGGGAGGTACAGCGAGGGGAGCACCCCACTCCATCCCCCCCCCCAAAATATCCTGGGGGGAGGGGGGCTATGCTGCTTCATTAACTCCAATCCTAATCAAAGCTAATTAACTCCCCCCCCAATAAACTCAGACTATTTAACACCCCCCAAATAATGACCTCAGGCTAATTAACACCACCCCCCCAATAATGAACTCAGACTAATTAACACCCCCCCCCCCAATTAACGAAGCCAAACTAATTAAACCCATCCAAAACCAGCTCAAAATTCACCAAAACCTGGAAATTAAGGGTTAAAAAGAGGCAGAGGCACCTCTGACCCCCCCCCCAAAATTAACCCCTGGGGGGGGGGGAGCAGAGGATCAGGCTGTAAAGTGAGAAGAGGATTAACCCCCCCCCCAAACCCCCCCACGGACCCCCCCAAAATACCCCATCCCAGCCCCCAACCCCCAGTTCAACGTCACCGGCCGGTCGGTTCTTCTGGTCCTGGGGGGGGGGGGGGTGGGGGGGTTTTGGGGGGGTTTTGGGGTTAAAGACGTTGCCCCCCCCCCACGTTTGGCATTGGTTTATTCCCAGAAATCCAAGAAACAGGAAAAAAATGACCAAAAATAGACAGAAAAAGGCAAAAAAAGAAAGAAAAGGGAAGAAAAAAAGGGGGGGGGGAAGGGGGGTTACAAAAAGGGGGGTACAGAATGGGGGTGGGGGAGAGGGGGGTACAGAGTACAGTGTCCGGTTGGGCAGCGGTGGTTTGGTTGGGTTTGGGGGGGTTTTTTGGGTTGAGAATTGGGGGTTTTGGTTAAAATTGGGTGGTTTTTTTTAAATTGGGGGGGGGTATTCAAAATTTGGGGGTTTGGGGTCAAAATTGGGTTTGAAGGTTAAAATTTGGGGGGGGGGGTGTCCAAATCAGGGGGGTTTGGGTGAAAATGGAGGTTAATTCAAATTTGGGGTTCAAAATTGCTCTTTTTTGGCTTCAAATTTGGGGTTCAGGTTTCAGAATTGGGAGTTTTTCAGTTCAGAATTGGGGGGTTTGGGGATCAAAACGGGGGGGTTCTGGGTTGAAATTTGGGGTTTTCTGGTTCAAAATCGGGGTTTTCCCTTCAGAATAGGGGGTTTGGAGTTCAAAATTGGGGTTTTCTGGTTCAAAATTGGGCTATTTTTAGTGAAAACTGGAGTTTTCAGCTCAAAATTGGCGTTTTGGGTTGAAATTAGGGGGTTTTTTGCTTCAAAATCGGGGTTTTCAGCTCAGTTAGTGATTCTGGGGTTCAAACTTGGGGTTTGGGGTTGAAATTGGGGTTTTGTGGGTTGAAATTTGGGGTTTTCAGTTCATAACTGGGGGTTGGGTTTCAAATTTTTGATTTTGGGGTTCAAATTTGGCATTTTTTGGGTTCAAAATTGGGCTTTTCAGTTCAGAACAGAGGATTTGGGGTCCAAATTTGGGTGTTCTGGCTTCAAATTTGGGTATTTTGGGTTCAGAATTGGGGGGTTGGGGGTTCAAAACTGCTTTTTTGGGTTCAAATTTGGGTTTTTCATTCAGAATTGGGGTTTGGGGGTTCCAAATTCATCTTTTGGGCTCTAAACTTGGGTTTTTCAGTTCAGAATTGGGGGTTTGGGGGTTCAAAATTCATTTTTAGGGCTCTAAATTTGGGGTTTTTAGTTCAGAATCGGATTTTTCCATTCAGAATTGGGGTTTTGGGGGTTCAAAATTGCTTTTTTGGGTTCAAATCATGGTTTTTCATTCAGAATTGGGGTTTGGGGGTTCCAAATTCATCTTTTGGGGTTCAAATTTGGGTTTTTCAGTTCAGAACTGGGGGTTCAAAATTGCTTTTTTTGGGTTTTTCAGTTCAGAATTGGGGCTTGGGGGGTTCAAAACTGCTTTTTTGGGTTCAAATTTGGGTTTTTCAGTTCAGAATTGGGGTTTTGTGGGTTCAAAACTGCTTTTTTGGGTTCAAATTTGGGTTTTTCATTCAGAATTGGGGGTTCAAAACTGCTTCTTTGGCTTCAAATTTGGGTTTTTCATTCAGAATTGGGGTTTGGGGGTTCCAAATTCATCTTTTGGGGTTCAAATTCGGGTTTTTCAGTTCAAAATTGGCGTTTTGGGGTTCAAAACTGCTTTTTTGGGTTCAAATTTGGGTTTTTCATTCAGAATTGGGGTTTTGTGGGTTCAAAACTGCTTTTTTGGGTTCAAATCATGTTTTTTCATTCAGAATTGGGGTTTGGGGGTTCCAAATTCATCTTTTGGGGTTCAAATTTGGGTTTTTCAGTTCAGAATTGGGGGTTCAAAACGGCGCTTTTGGGTTCAAATCATGGTTTTTCATTCAGAATTGGTGTTTTGGGGGTTCAAAACTGCTTTTTTGGGTTCAAATTTGGGTTTTTCATTCAGAATTGGGGTTTTGTGGGTTCAAAACTGCTTTTTTGGGTTCAAATCATGTTTTTTCATTCAGAATTGGGGTTTGGGGGTTCCAAATTCATCTTTTGGGGTTCAAATTTGGGTTTTTCATTCAGAATTGGGGTTTGGGGGTTCCAAATTCATCTTTTGGGGTTCAAATTTGGGTTTTTCAGTTCAGAATTGGGGGTTCAAAACGGCTTTTTTGGGTTCAAATCTGGGTTTTTCCTTCAGAATTGGGGTTTGGGGGTTCCAAATTGGGGTTTTCCAGTTCAGAATTGGGGATTCAAAATTGCTTTTTTGGGTTCAAATTTGGGTTTTTCATTCAGAATTGGGGTTTGGGGGGTTCCAAACAGCTTTTCTGGGTTCAAATTTGGGTTTTTCAGTTCAGAATTGGGGGTTCAAAACTGCTTTTTTGGGTTCAAATTTGGGTTTTTCATTCAGAATTGGGGTTTTGTGGGTTCCAAATCCATCTTTTGGGTTCAAATCTGGGTTTTTCAGTTCAGAATCGGATTCTTTCAGTTCAGAATCAGGGCTTGGGGGTTCAAAATTTGGGTTTTTGAGGTTCAAATTGGGGTTCTTTTGGTTGGAAATGGGGTATTTTTTTTTGGTCTCTCTCTGGGTGATATAAAAGGTTGCGGCGGTTTTCTCTTACCATTTGGCAGCTTCAAGAGTGAGTTAGCACAGAGTTCAAAGATGGAGTCCCATCAAACATACACCGCGACCCTGCATCACATGGTTTCAGAGTCACAACACCACACAAGGCACAGACCCGCTTACAAATTCCATTAAAAAAATAAAAAAAAGAGTTAAAAATAAGGTCAAATCCTCCGGTTTTGGGTTAAACAGCCCAAAAAAAATGATCAATCCAAGTCTCACGGCTCCCGGCGGTTTGTATTTGTCCTCGGGGGATGAGAGCAAAGAGGACGTGAAGGTGTGAAGTGAGTGTTCCTCAGTGTTCCTCAGTGTTCCTCGGTGTTTCTGGTGTGCTGTCACGCTCCTGGCTCTGGTGTTCTACCAACCAACCGTGTCTCCTCTGTACGTGAGCAAAGTGTGGCCCCCGGGTCGAGCGCCGCGGAGTGGTGGTGGCATCTCGTGGTGGGAGAGGGAAGGGATAAAGCTTGAGTGCCCTTGGTTTGGTCAAGGAGGTTGGATCGGGGTCAAGGAGGTTGGGGGTCGGTCAAAGTTGGGTTGGTCAAAGAGGTGGGGCCAGTCAAAGTCGGTTTTGGTCAAGGTCAAGGAGGTTGAGGTTGGTCAAGGTCAGTTCTAGTCAAGATCAAGGAGGTTGGGGGGCAGTCAAGGTCAGTTTTAGTCCAGGTCAAGGAGGTTGGGTTGCTCAAGGAGGTTGGGTTGACCAAGGTCAATTCTAGTCAAGATCAAGGAGGTCGGGTTGGTCAAGGAGGTTGCGTTGGTCAAGGAGGTTGGGTTGACCAAGGTCAATTCTAGTCAAGATCAAGGAGGTCGGGTTGGTCAAGGAGGTTGTGTTGGTCAAGGTCAAGGAGGTTGGGTTGGTCAAGGAGGTTGGGGGTCAGTCAAGGTTGGCTTTGGTCAAGGGGTTAGGTTGGCCAAGGTCAGTTCCAGTCAAGATCAAGAAGACTGGGTTGGTCAAGGAGGTTTGGCAGTTGGTCAAAGAGGTTGAGTTGGTGTTGGTCAAGGCCAAAGAGGTTGGGGGTCAGTCAAGGTCAGTTTTAGTCAAGGTCAAGGAGGTTGGGTTGGCCAAGGAGGTTGGGTTGGCCAAGGTCAAGGAGGTTGGGTTGGTCCAGGAGGTTGGGGGTCAGTCAAGGTTGGCTTTGGTCAAGGAGGTTGGGTTGGCCAAGGTCAAGGAGGTTGGGTTGGCCAAGGTCAAGGAGGTTGGGTTGGCCAAGGTCAAGGAGGTTGGGTTGGCCAAGGAGAGTTCTAGTCAAGATCAAAGAAGTTGGGTTGGTCAAGGAGGTTGAGTTGGTCAAGGTCAACAGTTGGTCAAGGAGTTGGAGTTGGTCAAGGCCAAGGAGCCTGGGGGTCAGTCCAGGTCAAGGAGGTTGGGTGGGTCCAGATTGGGTGGGTCAAGGCCGGGCGGGTCGAAGAGCAGGCTGGCCACAGGCTGGGCCCTGCTGCCATCTGGGGGGGGTTACATCGATCCCGCTTTCGTTTCGAGGGGTCGGGCTGCAAGGTTTTGGTGACTTTGGCTGGATTTTGGGCCATTTTTGGGTTGGGGCTTTTTTTGGGGGGGTTGGGGGGGGGGTTCAGGCTCGGCGGCAGCTGAGGAATCCTACACAAAGCTCTTGGAAGGGCCTGGTGGATCTACTCCGCTCTCCGGGAAGAGTATTCCGGGTGTTGCTTGGCTTGGGGTGTGAGGAACCCCCTTTTCCCAGGAGGGGTTGTTCTCTGGGTCACCAAATCAAGGTGAAAAAAAAAAAACCAACAAACAAAAGAGGAGGAAGAGGAGGAGGAGGAGGAGGAAGAGGAGGAGGAGGAAGAGAGAGGAGCAGTGTCTGCTGGTGGCGGCGGCGCAGGCTCGCGCCTCGGTGGCTCGGGGCCGTAGATACTCCTTGTTGTGTCCTTGATGTAGGGTTTTTGGGGTGGTGTTGGTTGTTGGGTGTTGGGTGGCGGTGTTTTCTCCAGTAAGAGGTGTTGTTTTAAGGGGGGTTGGTTGTTGTTGTTGTTTTGTCTGTGGTGGGTGGTTGGGTGGGTGGGTTGGTTGGTGTGAGGAGGAGTGTGCCGTCGCGGCCCAGCCGGGGGGGTCCCGCTCTTGGATGTTCCCAGTGACTGCACGGAGCTGGGAAAGGCCACGTTACCGAACCCCACGCCCCCCACCCCCCACCCCAAACACCCCCCCCCAACAGCCCAACCCCCTCCCACCCTTCACCAGCCGCAGGGGACGGGAGGTTCCGAGACGGTAACTCAGCCCCCCCTCATTAACTCGGCCCCCCTCATTAACTCGGCCCCCCCTTGTTAACTCAGCCCCCCCTTGTTAACTCAGCCCCCCCTCGTTAACTCGGCCCCTCCCCTCATTAACTCGGCCCCTCCCCTCATTAACTCGGCCCCTCCCCTCATTAACTCAGCCCCTCCCCTCGTTAACTTGCCCCCCCCATTAACTCAGCCCCCCCATTAAGCCACAACTCAGTCCCTCCTCATTAACCCCCTTCATTAGCCCACCTAACCTCTCCCCTCATTAACCCCCCTCATTAACCTCCCTTAACCCACCCCCTCATTAACACCCTCAACCCCTCCTCAACACCAACCCCTCCCCTCATTAACTCCCCCATAATCCACCCCCTCATTAACCCCCCTAACCCCTCCCCTCATTAACCCCCCCACCCTTCCCCTCATTAACCCCCCCAACCCCTCCCCCCATTAACACCCCCTAACCCCTCCCCTCATTAATCCCCAACCCCTCCTCACTGACCCCCCAGCTCCTTCTCCTCCTCATTAACACCCTCAACTCCTCCTCCTCATTAACCCCCCTTAAAACCTCTGCTCATTAACCCCCATTACCCCATCCTCTCATTAACTCCCCCTTATTAACCCCTCCCTTCATTAACCCCCCATTACCCCATCCCCTCATTAACTTCCCCCTCCCCTCATTAACCCCTCCTCTCATTAACTCTTCCTCATTAACCCCTCCTCTCATTAACTCTTCCTCATTAACCCCTTCTCTCATTAACTCCCCCTCATTAACTCCCCCTTCTCTCATTAACTCCCCCTCCCCTCATTAACTCTCATTAACTCCCCCCAAACCAGGACCAGCCACCAGACACCCCCTGAGCTGGAGGGGGGTGGGTGGGCTGGGGGGTCTTTTGGGCGCGTGGCTGCGCACCCAACCCCCCCCAACCCCAATTTCCTGCCCCCCCCACCCCCCCTCAATATTTTCACAGCCCAACGGGACAGCGACGCAGTTTGGGGGTGCCCCCCCCCCCCGACCCCCCCCCCAAATCCAGACCAGAGGCGCAAACCAGCCAAGAGTGGGGTACACACAGGGAAGCAACGGTGCTGCCCCCCC
The DNA here is from genome assembly GCA_027925045.1 of Hypotaenidia okinawae. Taxonomy (NCBI): domain Eukaryota; kingdom Metazoa; phylum Chordata; class Aves; order Gruiformes; family Rallidae; genus Hypotaenidia; species Hypotaenidia okinawae. The sequence goes on along the minus strand of BSDF01000031.1, from coordinate 515,154 downwards.
CCTTTGCCCCCCCCAAAATCCATCCCAGACACCCATATCCACACACAACCCCCCCAGCCCCCCAAATAAACCCCCTCCCCAACCCCCAAAATCCAAATATTCACACACAACCCCCCCCAAATAACCCCCCCAGCCCCTAAATACCCCCTCCCACCCCCCAAAATCCATTCCACGCACAAATACTCACACACAGCCCCCCCACCCCCCAAATAACCCCCTCCCCACCCCCCAAAATCCATCCAAAACACCAATATCCACGCACAACCCCCCCACCCCCCCAAATAACCCCCTCCCCACCCCCCAAAATCCATCCAAAACACCAATATCCACGCACAACCCCCCCCACCCCCCCAAATAACCCCCTCCCCACCCCCCAAAATCCATCCAAAACACCAATATCCACGCACAGCCCCCCCACCCCCCCAAATAACCCCTCTCCCCACCCCCCAAAATCCAAATATTCACACACAACCCCCCCCAAATACCCCCCCCACACCCCCAAAAATCCCTCAGATCCCCCAATATCACCACAACATCCCCCCCACCCCCCCCAAAAATATAAACATCACCAACAACCACCACGACGCCGGCGCAAAGACCCCCCCCCGTCCCCCCTAAATCACTCCCTGCTGCGGCGAGAGGAACCTCCCCCTCCCCAAATTAACCTCCCCCTCCCCAAATTACCCCCCCTCCCCTAAATGCCCCCCCTTTCACCCCTGGGGGGGGGGGTGGCCGTTACCTTGCCCGCTGAGGTTGGGGTTGGTGTAGTCCCAAGTGTCCTGGTCGTTCTTGAAGACGTTGAGTCGCGTGGGCTAAAGGGGAACAAAGAAACCCCCCCCCCCAAAAAACCCCGGCCCCACAAGCCAGCACCAACCCCCCCAAAAAAAATCCAGTCGGAGGGAGGTCAAGGTATGAAGTGGGGGGGTTGTGGGGGGTTCAGGGGGGTCGGGGAGGGGGCTCACCTTGGCGTATTCGATCTTCAAGGTGCAGCAGCCCGAGTAGATGTCGGCGCCGTTGAGGGAAGCTTTGGCTCGCTGGGCGCTCTGCACCGAGTCGAACGTCAGGGGTGTTAAGGAGGGGGGCTATGTGCCAATCCCCCCCCCCCCCAAATTAACCCAAACAGCCCCCCCACCCATCCTGCTGACCCTCCCCTCCCTCCTAGAGGGACCCCCGGAGCTGGAAGGATATTCCACCATGGCCTGCACGCCGTTCTTGCGGAAGATGACGATGCGCTGCACGGGGCCGCAGGGGTTGCAGATGGTGTACAGGACGTCCTGGGGGAGGGGGAGGCCAAAAAAGGGGTGAGGGGAACGGGCATGAACCCCCCCCCCGAGTCCCATCTGGGAGGGATCCATGATCCCAACGGTCTCCAGAGGGTGAGGGACCCAACTATGATCCCCCCTGACTCCCACTCCAGGAGGGATCCGTGATCCCAACACTCTCCAGGGTGTGAGGGACCTGGGTATGACCCCCCCAAGGTGTGAGGGACCCAGATATGACCCCCCCCAAGAGGGATCCATCATCCCAACGCTCTCCAGGGTGTGAGGGACCTGGATATGACCCCCCTGACTCCCACTCCGGAGGGATCCATGATCCCAACGCTCTCCAGGGGGTGAGGGACCCAGGTATGACCCCCCAGGGTGTGAGGGACCCAGATATGACCCCCCCCAAGAGGGATCCATCATCCCAACGCTCTCCAGGGTGTGAGGGTCCCAACCACGACCCCCTCTGACTCCCACCCAGGAGGGATCCGTGATCCCAACGCTCTCCAAGGGGTGAGGGACCTGGGTATGACCCCCCAGGGTGTGAGGGACCCAGATATGACCCCCCCAAGGTGTGAGGGACCCAGGAGGGATCCATGATCCCAATGCTCTCCAGGGTGTGAGGGACCTGGATACGACCCCCCCAAGGCGTGAAGGAGCCAGATATGACCCCCCAGACTCCCACCCAGGAGGGATCCATGATCCTGACCCCCCCAGACTCCCACCTGGGAGGGATCCGTGATCCCAACAGTCTCCAGGGGGTGAGGGACCCAACCACGACCCCCTCTGACTCCCACCCAGGAGGGATCCATGATCCCAATGCTCTCCAGGGTGTGAGGGACCTGGGTATGACCCCCCAGGGTGTGAGGGACCCAGATATGACCCCCAGACTCCCACCCAGGAGGGATCCGTGATCCCAATGCTCTCCAGGGTGTGAGGGACCTGGGTATGACCCCCAGGGTGTGAGGGACCCAGATATGACCCCCCCAGACTCCCACCCAGGAGGGATCCGTGATCCCAATGCTCTCCAGGGTGTGAGGGACCTGGGTATGACCCCCCAAGGTGTGAGGGACCCAACTATGACCCCCTCTGACTCCCACCCAGGAGGGATCCGTGATCCCAACGCTCTCCAGGGTGTGAGGGACCTGGGTATGACCCCCCAGGGTGTGAGGGACCCAACTATGACCCCCCAGACTCCCACCCAGGAGGGATCCATGATCCTGACCCCCGCCACGACCCAGGAGGGATCCAGGATCCCAATTTCCCCCCTCAACTCCCACCCAGGAGGGATCCAGGATCCCAATTTCCCCCCTCAACTCCCACCCAGGAGGGATCCGTGATCCCAATGCTCTCCAGGGTGTGAGGGACCTGGGTATGACCCCCCAGGGTGTGAGGGACCCAACTATGACCCCCTCTGACTCCCACCCAGGAGGGATCCATGATCCCAATGCTCTCCAGGCTGTGAGGGACCCAGATATGACCCCCCCCAGACTCCCACCCAGGAAGGATCCATGATCCTGACCCCCGCCACGACCCAGGAGGGATCCAGGATCCCAATTTCCCCCCTCAACTCCCACCCAGGAGGGATCCAGGATCCCAATTTCCCCCCTCAACTCCCACCCAGGAGGGATCCAGGATCCCAATTTCCCCCCTCAACTCCCACCCAGGAGGGATCCAGGATCCCAATTTCCCCCCTCAACTCCCACCCAGGAGGGATCCAGGATCCCAATTCCCCCCTCAACTCCCACCCAGGAAGGATCCATGATCCTGACCCCCGCCACGACCCAGGAGGGATCCAGGATCCCAATTTCCCCCTCAACTCCCACCCAGGAGGGATCCAGGATCCCAATTCCCCCCTCAACTCCCCCCAGGAGGGGATCCACCACCCCGATCCCTCCGTGCTTCCCCCCAGCCCACACCCACCGTGGTGATGGAGTAGATGGGGTTGAGGATGGTGAAGAGCAGGACGTTGTTGACGCCCCTGGAGTCGTCGGCGTCGCCGGGGCGGGAGATCTTCTGGCTGGTGGAGTAGTTGACGAAGGCCGGGTGCCCGGCGATGTAGATCTGGTTGTCGGCGGCGTAGTTCACGGCGTTGCAGGCGCCCAGGATGTCCTCAAACTCCACCAAGGCCTGTCTCTTCTTGGGCATCACCACCACGTAGCTGGCAAGGGAGAACCGATGCGTTCAAGATGGCGGCAGGGCGTTGGCGGCACCGTACGCGCTCATTTCCCAACCCCCCCATGATCAAGATGGCGGCTCCACGGCGTCAGCGGCACTGCAGGGGCATCAGCAGGCCCAGGGGGTCCAAGGGCAGCGCTGGTGGTGTCCTACATGCTCCTTTCCCATCCCCCCCACGCTCAAGATGGCGGCAGGGCGTTGGCGGCACCGTACGCGCTCATTTCCCATGCTCCTCCACGCTCAAGATGGCGGCTCCGTGGCGTCAGCAGCACCACGGGGGCACTGGCAGGCCCAAGGGGGTCCAAGAGCAGCGTTGGCGGTGTCCTACGTGCTCATTTCCCGTCCCCCCCATGCTCAAGATGGCGGCAGGGCGTTGGCGGCACCGTACGCGCTCATTTCTCAACACCCCCCCATGATCAAGATGGCGGCTCCGCGGCGGCAGTGGCACCACAGGGGCATCAGCAGGCCCAGGGGGGTCCAAGGGCAGCGCTGGTGGTGTCCTACATGCTCCTTTCCCATCCCCCCCACGCTCAAGATGGCGGCAGGGCGTTGGCGGCACCGTACGCGCTCATTTCTCAACCCCCCCATGATCAAGATGGCGGCTCCGCGGCGGTGGTGGCACTGCGGGGGCATCACCAGGCCCAGGGGGGTCCAGGGGCAGCGCTGGCGGTGTCCTACATGCTCCTTTCCCATCCCCCCCATGATCAAGATGGCGGCCCCTGGGCAGCGCTGAGAGTCGCCGCACGCACTCGTTACCCGCCCCTCGTGCTCAAGATGGCAGCCCCACCGCCCCCTGCCCCCCCCCCCCGTGATCAAGATGGCGGCCCCGTTGCCCCCTGTGCTCATGAGAGCAGCCCCATTGGCAGCCCCGTTGGCCGCCATGTTGCCCCCCGTGCTCAAGATGCTAGCCCCATTGCCCCGCCCCCATGATCAAGATGGCGGCCCCATTGCCCCCCCCCCCCCCACCCGTGCCCACGATGGGGGCCCCATTGCCCCCCCCGCCCACCATGGCGGCTCCGTTGCCCCCCCATACCCACAATGGCAGCCCCATTACCCCCCCCAAACCCCATACCCACAATGGCAGCCCAGTTGCCCTCCCTGTGCCCACAATGGCGGCCCCATTGCCCCCCCAAACCCCACACCCACAGTGACGGCCCCGTTGCCCCCCCACACCCACGATGGTGGCCCCATTGCCCCCCCATACCCACAATAGCGGCCCCGTTGCCCCCCCTCCAACCCCATACCCACCATGGCGGCCCCGTTGCCCCCCCTCCAACCCCATACCCACAATGGCGGCCCCGTTGCCCCCCCATACCCACCATGGCGGCCCGTTGCCCCCCATACCCACCATGGCGGCCCCGTTGCCCCCCCGTGCCCACAATAGCGGCCCCGTTGCCCCCCTGCCCACCGTGGCGGCCCCGTTGCCCCCCTCCAACCCCATACCCACAATGGCGGCCCCATTGCCCCCCCACACCCACCATGGTGGCCCCGTTGCCCCCCCACACCCACCATGGCGGCCCCGTTGCCCCCCCATACCCACAATGGCGGCCCCGTTGCCCCCCCCAAACCCCATACCCACAATGGCGGCCCTGTTGCCCCCCCCGTGCCCACCATAGCGGCCCCGTTGCCCCCCCCCCCCCCCAAACCCCATACCCACCATGGCGGCCTCGTTGCCCCCCCACACCCACGATGGCGGCCCCACTGCCCCCCATCCCCCCGTGCCCCACCATGGCAGCCCCGTTGCCCCCCCATACCCACGATGGGGGCCCCGTTGCCCCTCGCCCCCCCCATACCCACGATGGGGGCCCCGTTGCCCCCCCCCATACCCACGATGGGGGCCCCGTTGCCCCCCCATACCCACGATGGGGGTCCCGTTGCCCCCCCATACCCACGATGGGGGCCCCGTTGCCCCCCCTCACCTGATGGGCCCGAACTCCTGCAGCGCCTCCACCAGATCGGCCTCCACGACGCCGTCGATCAGGCCCCGGATGTGAACCACGGGTGACGCCGGCGTCTTGTGGGGGTCATCGTAGTTCTCCTGGGGGGGGGGGGAAGGAATATTGGGGGGGGGGGGGTCAGCACGGGGCTGCCTCCCCCTGGGATCGCTCCCTGCCACCCCTGGGAACCTCCTCCCGGTTGCACCCACAGCCCCCCCCGCCCAGGGCAGCCCCTGGGCCCCCCCCCCACATAATCTACCCCCTCCCAGACCCCTGCAGTACCCCTCAGCCCCCCACCTACCACCCCCAGCCCCCCCAGGCAGCCCCTTTCACCCCCTACCCCCGGGCAGCTCCTTTCCCCCCTACCCCCCTCCCAGCCCCCCGCGGTAGCCCCCAGACCCAAACCTACCACCCCCAGCCCCCCGGGCAGCCCCTTTCCCCCTACCCCCTCCCAGCCCCCGCGGTAGCCCCAGACCCAAACCTACCCCCCCAGCCCCCGGGCCCCCTACCCCTCCCCTCCCAGCCCCCCACGGTAGGCCCCAGACCCAAACCTACCACCCCCAGCCCCCCGGGCAGCCCCTTTACCCCCTACCTCCCCTCCCAGCCCCCCACGGTAGGCCCCAGACCCAAACCTACCACCCCCAGCCCCCCGCGCAGCCCTTTCCCCCTACCCCCTCCCAGCCCCCGTAGCCCCAGACCCAAACCTACCACCCCCAGCCCCCCTGGGCAGCCCCTTTCCCCCTACCCCCTCCCAGCCCCCGCGGTAGCCCCAGACCCAAACCTACCACCCCAGCCCCCGGGCAGCCCCTTACCCCTCCCCCCCCAGCCCCCACGGTAGGCCCCAGACCCAAACCTACCACCCCAGCCCCCGCGCAGCCCCTTTCCCCCTACCCCTCTCCCAGCCCCCGCGGTAGCCCCAGCCCCCGGCAGCCCCTTCACCCCTACCCCCTCCCAGCCCCCGCGTAGCCCCCAGACCCAAACCTACCACCCCCAGCCCCCCCAGGCAGCCCCTTCCCCCAGCCCTGCAGTAGCCCCAAGGCCCCCCAGCCCGTAACCCCCTCCTCACCTACTCTACCCCATCCCAAGCCCCCGCGGTACCCCCCAGCCACTCTCCGGCAGCCCTTTCCACTCCCTACCCCCTCCCAGCCGCCCTCGGTGCCCCCTATCCCACCCCCCCACCTACCCTACCCCCCTCCCAGCACCCCACGGTAGTCCCCAGACCCAAACCTACCATCCCCCAGCCCCCCGGGCAGCCCCTTTCCCCCTACCCCCCTCCCAGCCCCCCGCGGTAGCCCCCAGCCCCCCGGGCAGCCCCTTTCCCCCTACCCCCCTCCCAGCCCCCCCGGGCAGCCCCTTTCCCCCCTACCCCCCTCCCAGCCCCCCCGGGCAGCCCCTTTCCCCCCTACCCCCCTCCCAGCCCCCCCGGGCAGCCCCTTTCCCCCTACCCCCCTCCCAGCCCCCCGGGCAGCCCCTTTCACCCCCTACCCCCCTCCCAGCCCCCCGGGCAGCCCCTTTCCCCCCTACCCCCCTCCCAGCCCCCCCGGGCAGCCCCTTTCCCCCCTACCCCCCTCCCAGCCCCCCCCGGTGCCACCCAACCCCAGCTCAGGCCTCCCCCCGCCTCAGGCCCCGCCTGCCCCCCCTCCCCCGGCCCCGCTCACCGCGCCGGCAGCGCCGGGCCCTCCCCCAGCTCCCCCCGGCCCACCGGGCCCGTGAGGCGGCGGCTCCGCGTTCTCTGTCTTCTGGCGCTTGGGAGCGCGGCCGCCCTCGCCGCCCCCGCCGTAGTAGCGTCCCGAGCCGCCCCCGCCGCCGCCGCCCGCCGCCATCTTCCCCATCTCGGCCCCGCGGCCGCTGCCCTCGGCGCTCTGGGGACCCCGCCACCGCCGCCGCGACATGGCGCCTCGCTCCGCCGCGCCGCCTCCGCCACGCCCCTATTGGCCCGCCCCTCCGCCACTCAAGGCGGGGCTGCTCGCCTATTGGGTAGACGGAGCCGCCTCGCTGACGTCAGCTCGGCCCTCGGCCTCTATTGGACCGCGCGGCCCGCCAAAGCCCGCGTCCATTCATCCGCTCTTCTGCCCGTCAGCGCCGGCGCCGCTTTACATTGGGAGAAGGAAGAGGCCGGCTGCCCGCCCACCGAGCTGATTGGCTAGAGAGGCTGCCCGTCTGGGTGGCGCCCCGCCCTTCTTCATGGCCCTGCGCTCGGGCTCCGCCTTGACCGACTGCTCCCAGAAGCCCTTTCGCCACAGACTCGCCAGGCCATTGGCCAGAAGCAACGCCATCAACCGCCCCGGCCTCTGATTGGTCTCCGTGCACCTCCCTTGCGGCCTCTTCCGATCCTCCCACCTGCGCGGGCCGCCCCTTACGTCTATTGGCTAATCCATCCGCCCATCAACTTCCCGCGCTTCGCACCGCGCCCCCTCATTGGCTATTCCCCTCTGCCTTCACTTCGGATTGGCCCGCGCCTCACGATTCGGGTCCCGCCCCATCGCGTCGCCTCAGGTAAGACTCACCGGGAGCCCCCGACCGGGACCGGGACCGCGGGCGGACAAGGGCTCCCCGGGCCGGTAAGAGCCCTGCACCCCCGGGCGGGCAAGGCCCTCCCAGGCCGCAGCCGGGCTTGCGGAATAAAGGGCTTTATTGGGCAAACCTTCTCAGGCCGCGGCCCCTTTGGGGGGGGGGGGGCGGGGTGAGCGGGGGGTGTGTGACCCCCCCGTCCTGGTCCCCTCATCCCCAGTGACCCCCCAGTGCCCCCCAGCATCCCAGTGACCTCCCCCCAGTGCTCCCCAGTATCCCAGTGACCCCCCCCAGCGACCCCCTAGTGCCCCCCAGCATCCCAGTGCTCCCCAGTATCCCAGTGACCGCCCCCAGTGCCCCCCAGCATCCCAATGACCCCCCAGTGCTCCCCAGTATCCCAGTGACCCCCCCCAGCGACCCCCCAGCATCCCAGTCGACCCCCAGCATCCCAGTGACCCCCCAGCGACCCCCCCAGTGCCCTCCCCAGTATCCCAGTGACCGCCCCCCAGTCGCCACCCCAGCATCCCAGTGACCCCCCCCAGTGCCCCCAGCATCCCAGTGACCCCCCCCCAGCGCACCCCCCCCCCCAGTGCCCCCCAGTATCCCAGTGACCGCCCCCAGTGACCCCCAGCATCCCAGTGACCCCCCCAGTGCCCCCCAGCATCCCAGCGACCCCCAGCATCCCAGTGACCCCCCCAGCGACCCCCCTAGTGCCCCCCAGCATCCCAGTGCTCCCCAGTATCCCAGTGACCGCCCCCAGTGCCCCCCAGCATCCCAGTGACCACCCCCCAGTGCCCCCCAGCATCCCAGTGACCCCCCCCAGCGACCCCCCTAGTGCCCCCCAGCATCCCAATGACCCCCCAGCGACCCCCCAGTGCCCCCAGTATCCCAGTGACCCCCCAGCGACCCCCAGCATCCCAGTGACCCCCCAGTGCCCCCCAGCATCCCAGCGACCCCCAGCATCCCAATGACCCCCCAGCGACCCCCCCAGTGCCCCCCAGTATCCCAGTGACCCCCCAGCGACCCCCAGCATCCCAGTGACCCCCCCAGTGCCCCCAGCATCCCAGTGCCCCCAGTATCCCAGTGACCCCCCCAGCGACCCCCAGCATCCCAGTGACCCCCCAGTGCCCCCAGCATCCCAGCGACCCCCAGCATCCCAGTGACCCCCCCAGCAACCTCCCCAGTGCCCCTCAGCATCCCAGTGACCCCCCCAGCGACCCCCAGCATTGCAGCGACCCCCCCCAGCGACCCCCCCAGTGCCCCCCAGCATCCCAGTGCCTCCCAGTAACCCCCTCCAGCGACCCCCCTCAGTGCCCCCCAGCATCCCAGTAACCCCTCCCTCCCAATGCCCCCCAGCATCCCAGTGCCCGCCCCCCCCGTGCCCCCTGGTCCCCTCCCCACCAGTGCCCCCCCCCAGTGCCCCTCCCAGTACCCCCAATACCCCGCGCCCCCCCGCCCCAGCCCCCAGAAGAGCCAACACCAACACCCACCATCTACAGCCATTTAATGTGTGTGTCCCCCCCGGCGTTATGGGGAGGGGTCCCGGGTGCCTCCCCCGCGCTTGCTGCTGGCCCCGGGGCTCTCCCCATCCCCCCCCGGGTCTCCCCATCGCCCCCCGGGTCTCCCCATCGCCCCCCGGGCGGCCTTGGCGTCGATGGCAGCGTGCTCCCTCCTCACCAGCTCCTCCAGCTCCTCCTGCGGGGACAGGGGTGAGGGGGGGCAGCGGGGATGGGGGGGGGCCCCCCAAATTCTCTGTGGGGTTGGGGGGCCCCCAAATTCTCTGTGGGGTTGTTGGGGGGCAGGTGGTACCTTCCAGCCCAGCAGCTCGGCCAGCGCCAGGCAGCCGGCATCGCACTCCCCCAGCCAGGCCACATCCCTGGGGGACAAGGGGGGGGTAGATTGAGGGAGGGTCCCAAAACCACCCTGGGGGGGCAAAGCCACCTGGGGGAGGGTCCCAAAACCACCCTGGGGGGGTAGATTGAGGGAGGGTCCCAAAACCACCCTGGGGGGAGGTAGATTGAGGGAGGGTCCCTAAACCACCCTGGGGGGGGTAGATTGAGGGAGGGTCCCAAAACCACCCTGGGGGGCAAAGGCACCCGGGGGAGGGTCCCTAAACCACCCTGGGGGGGTAGATTGAGGGAGGGTCCCATAACCATCCTGGGGGGCAAAGCCACCCGGGGGAGGGTCCCAAAACCACCCTGGGGGGCAAAGGCACCCGAGGGAGGGTCCCAAAACCACCCTGGGGGGGGGTAGATTGAGGGAGGGTCCCAAAACCACCCTGGGGGGGGCAAAGCCACCCGGGGGAGGGTCCCAAAACCACCCTGGGGGGGCAAAGGCACCCGGGGGAGGGTCCCAAAACCACCATGGGGGGGCAAAGCCACCCGAGGGAGGGTCCCAAAACCACCCTGGGGGGCCCTGACCCCCCATATGGTGTACAGACATGGGAATACTGACACCCCCCCCTGGAACCCCAATCCCAATGTGCCCCCATATCGTCCCCCTCCCCCCCCCCCCACAGCCCCCCTCGATCCCCCCCACCCCCCTGGAACCCCAACAGCCCCCCCTGATGCCCCCCTCACCTATAAGCCTTGTCTGAGTCGAAGTCCATCCCACAGCCAAAGCCCATGAGGGACATGAGGGTGTCACTCTGGGGGGGGCAAAGAAGGCTGAGGGGGGGGGGATTCACCCCCTCCAAAATGCCCCCCCCACACTTTAGCAGTGGCCCCCCCCCAAAAATAAACCCCCGCACCTCTCACCTGCCCCGTCTTCTCCTTGTTGATGAGGAGCCGGGGGGTGTTGGTGGGGACCCTGGGGGGGGTGAGAGAAGGGAATAGTCATGTTGGGGGGTGGGGTGCGGGGGGGGGGGAGTTCAGGGGATCCCGGGGTGGTTTTGGGGGGGTCCAGGGGGTCCTGACCTGCCCACGAGGGAGGCGAAGGGCTGGACCTGCAGTGAGGTGCCCATGATGAGGAGCAGGTCGACCTTTTGGAAGTCCTGGGGGAGGGAGGGGGGGAGGGAGAACTGGTGTCTACACCCCGCCCCTGCACCCCAATTTAAGGGGGGGCACTGCAGGGTCTCTATCTGCCCCCCACCCCCCCAAACCCCCCCCCAAACCACTCACCGACTGCAGGAGAGTGAAGAAGCGGGAGGGGAGGCTCTCCCCAAAAAAAACGATGTCTGGGAGAGAGGGGGAGGGTGAGGGGGGGCCCCACGTGCTTTTGGGGGGGTCCCAGACCCCCCCTACCCCCCCAAAGTGTGTGTGCCCCCCCAGCTCACCGGGTTTCACGACGCTCTGACACTTCTCACATTTGGGGACCAGGGAGGAGAAGATGCGCTCTGGGGGGGGGGGGGAATTTGGGGGGCAGGGGGGGCACGGGGGGGCGGGGGGCAGAGGGATGTGGCTGGAAAGGGGGTGCAGCCCCCCCTCACTGTGTCCCCCACCCCCTCCATCTCCAGCAGTACCACGGGGGGGTCCCCTGCCTTCCCCCCTCTGTACCCCCCTGTACCCCAGGGGTCCCCTGCCTTCCCCCCCGCCTCCATACCTCCCCTGTACCCCAGGGGTCCCCTGCCTTCCCCCCGCCTCCGTACCTCCCCTGTACCCCAGGGGTCCCCTGCCTTCCCCCCCACTCCGTACCCCCCTGTACCCCGGGGGTCCCCTGCCTTCCCCCCCGCCTCCGTACCTCCCCTGTACCCCAGGGGTCCCCTGCCTTCCCCCCCCTTCCCATGCCCCCCACATACACCCCAGGGGTCCCCCTCCTTCCTGTGCCCACCCCCCACGATGCCCCCCTAGACCCAGGGGGCCCCCCTTCCCCTGCCCCCTCCCTACCAGTGCCCCCCTCCCTTCCAGTGTCCTCCCTCTGTACTCTAGGGGTCCCCCCCATCTCATGCCCCCCCCCCCCCTCCCCGTACCCCGGGGGTTCCCTGCCCCCTTCCCGTGCCCCCCGTACCCCGGGTGCCCCCCCTTCCCATGCCCCCCCCCCATACCCCAGGGGTCCCTCCCGTTCCCATGCGCCCCCCTGTACCCCGGGGTGCCCCCCTTCCCATGCCCCCCCGTACCCCGGGGATCCCCCCCTTCCCATGCCCCCCCATACCCCAGGGTGCCTCCCCCTCCCCATGCCCCCCCGTACCCCGGGGTGCCCCCCCTTCCCGTGCCCCCCCATACCCCAGGGGTCCCTCCCGTTCCCATGCGCCCCCCTGTACCCCGGGGTGCCCCCCTTCCCATGCCCCCCCCATACCCCGGGGATCCCCCCCGTTCCCATGCCCCCCCGTTCCCCGGGGTGCCCCCCCCATTCCCATGCCCCCCCTTCTCATGCCCCCCCCATACCCTGGGGTCCCTCCCGTTCCCATGCCCCCCTGTACCCCGGGGTGCCCCCCTTCCCATGCCCCCCCCCATACCCCGGGGGTCCCACACCTTCCCATGCCCCCCCGTTCCCCGGGGTTCCCCCCGTTTCCCATGCCCCCCCCCCCGTTCCCATGCCCCCCCCGTACCCCGGGGTGCCCCCCTGTTCCCATGCCCCCCCTGTTCCCCGGGGTGCCCCCCCCTTCCCATGCCCCCCCCCATACCCCGGGGGTCTCTCCCGTTCCCATGCCCCCTCCCGTACCCCGGGGTGCCCCCCCCGTTCCCATGCCCCCCCGTTCCCCGGGGTGCCCCCCCGTACCCCGCATCCAGCCCAGCCCGTAGCCCTGCCGGCAGCCCGGCCTCAGGCAGTGGGAGGTGAAGAAGGTGCCGTGAGCCTCCACCAGCCGCTCGGGCTCCAGCCCCGCCACCCGCTCCAGGGTGTCGATGTTCTGGGGGGGGGGACACAGGGGCTTGGTGACCCCCCTCGGACCCCCCACACTCCCCCTGCCCGCACCCCCTCCCCAAAACCCCGGACTGGGGGGGTTACCTGGGTGTAGCAGCGCAGCAGCAGCCCCTTCTCCTGCAGCAGGCGCATGAAGTAGTGACACACCGTGGGCTGGGGGGGGCACACAAATTTGGGGGGGGGGGTCAGGCCCGGGGGGGGTATTTTGGGGGGATTGGGGGAGGGGAAATTGAGGCTGGGGGGGGGGTTACCTTGAACTGCCCCGGGTAGAGCTCCCGTGCCAGCGCGAAGAAGGGCTCGGGGTGTTTCTAGGGGGGATGTGGTGCTTAGGGAATTGGGGGGGGGGGCTGTGGGATGCCCCCCACCCCCCCCCCCCACCTCAGCAGGACACCCACCCCCTCCAGGACCCAGCCTTTCCCCCCCAGGATCACCTCACCCCCCCCCCCAGGATCACCTCACCCCCCCCCCCAGGATCACCTCACCCCCCCCCAGGACCACCTCACCCCCCCCAGGACCACCTCACCCCCACCCCAGAACTGCCCCCAACCCTCCCAGGGACCCCCCCTCACCCCCCCCCAGGACCCAAACCCTCCCCCCGCCTCAGGACCCCCAACCCCCCCAAACCCCCCTGACCCCCCCCAGGTTCCCCCTCTCACACCCCCAGGACCCCCCCAACCCCCCCAAAACCCCCCTGACCCCCCCCCAGGTTCCCCCTCTCACACCCCCAGGACCCCCCCCAACCCCCCCAAAACCCCCTGACTCCCCCCAGGTTCCCCTTCTCACACCCCCAGGACCCCCCTCAACCCTCCCAAGACCCCCCGACCCCCCCCCCAGGTTCCCCCTCTCACACCCCCAGGACCCCCCCCCACCCTCCCAAAACCCCCTGACCCCCCCCAGGTTCCCCCTCTCACACCCTCAGGACCCCCCAGCCCCCCCAAAACCCCCCTGACCCCCCCAGGTTCCCCCTCTCACACCCCCAGGACCCCCCAGCCCCCCCAAAACCCCCCTGACCCCCCCCAGGTTCCCCCTCTCACACCCTCAGGACCCCCCCCAACCCCCCTGACCCCCCCAGGTTCCCCCTCTCACACCCCCAGGACCCCCCCCAAAACCCCCTGACCCCCCCCAGGTTCCCCCTCTCACACCCTCAGGACCCCCCCAACCCCCCTGACCCCCCCCAGGTTCCCCCTCTCACACCCCCAGGACCCCCCCCAAAACCCCCTGACCCCCCCCAGGTTCCCCCTCTCACACCCCCAGGACCCCCCCAACCCTCCCAAGACCCCCACACCCCCCTAGGTTCCCCCCCTCACCCCCTCTATGACCCAGCCTCCCCTCCTCAGGACCCCCCAAACCCCTTCAAACCCCCCTAGATCCCGACCCCCCCCCCCCAGGCCCCCCTCACGCCCCCCGGGACCCCCCCCCCGGCCCCCCCCACCTTGAAGAAGCCGATCTCGAAGATGGCCTCGGGGTAGGGCAGGTCGTAGCTCTGCAGGTTGGCGTAGAGCCCGGTACCGGGAGACCGGAAATCGGGGATCCCAGCGGCTGCGCTGACGGGGGAGGGGGTGGGGGGGTGTCCTACGGTGTGTCCGTGTCCCCCCTCCCCGTACCACCGGCAGCCCCCTCCCCAAATCCATCCCCCCCCCCCCAAAGAGCCGTACTCACACGTGGAGATCCCGGCGCCCACCATGCACACAATGTTCTTACCTGGGGAGGGAGGGATGACGGTTTGGGGGGCCACCCCAAAACCGACACCCCCTCCCCGGTGCCCCGGCTCCCCCCTCCCCGCCCCCCGGTCCCGTACATCTCTCGCTCCGTAGGAACCGGCTGACTCCCTCCAGCGACAGCTCGTCCAGCACCTTCTCCGGCTTCTCCCCGCCCAGCCCCAGCGTCCGCGACAGGAGGCTCCGCAGCAGCTCCACTGCACCGGGAAGGACCGGTCACCGGGTACCCACCGGGAACGGTTCCCCCCCACCCCGCCCCCCCCCCCGGTACGTACTCTCGGAGTCGCCCGTTGCGCCCAGCTCGGTGTCGGAGTCCTGCGGGGAGCCGGAGTTGAAGGGGGGGAGGGTACGGGGTGGGGGGGGTGTCTCTATCCCCTCCGCAGGGCCCGGCCGCCCGTTAACGGGACGGGCCCGGTCACCACCGGCAACTCACCGGCGACTCCGCGTCCCGCTCGGCCTCGGGAGCTGCGGGAGAAGGGGAATGAGGAAGGGAGAGAACCAGCGGCCGCAGCCCGCGGGGGGTCTCGCCGGGGCTGGGCTGAACCAACCCCCCCCCAGCCCCAGCCCCAGCCCCAGCCCCAGCCCCGTTACCGTCCGGCTCCGCCATGGAGCGCCCCCCGCGCCACACCTCCCGGCATGCCCCGCGGCCGGCGCTGATTGGTCGAGAGCACCACGCCCCCGGCATGCCCTGCGGTGGGAAGGCTGCAATCCCTCTTGCTGATTGGCTGAGAGTCACGAACCTCCCGGCATGCCCCGCAGGGGAGGGGGGAAAAAGTTGTGATCCCGCTTCCTGATTGGCTGAGAGTGCCGCGTCTCCCGGCGTGCTTTGCGCTCCGCAGGCTGGAAGCGGCTCTCAGAGACTACAGGTCCCAGCAGGCCCCGCGCGGCCGCCATCGCCGGGCCCGGCGGGGATTTCCCGGGACGGCGGCGGCGGCGGCGGCCCCGCCATGGCGGAGCGGCCCTGAGAGCGGCCCTGAGCGCGGCGCGGCCCTGAGCGGGACCCGGCCCGGCCCTGAGCGGGGCCCTGAGCGCGGCGCGGCCCGGCCCGGCCCTGAGCGGGGCCCAGGCCCGGCCCTGAGCGGGGCCCAGGCCCGGCCCTGAGCGGGGCCCAGGCCCGGCCTTGAGCGGGGCCCAGGCCCGGCCTTGAGCGGGGCCCAGGCCCGGCCTTGAGCGGGGCCCAGGCCCGGCCTTGAGCGGGGCCCAGGCCCGGCCTTGAGCGGGACCCAGGCCCGGCATGGCGGCCGCGGAAGCAGCGGCGGTTCCCCCCTCCCGCCTCTCCCGGGGAGGCGAAGCGGCCCGAGGCCGATGAATGGTGCGACAGCGGCCTGGGCTCGCTGGGCGAGGGGCCCGTGGGGCCGCTGCCCGCCAGCCCCGGGCCCGCTCCGGGTCTGGGCGCCGTGACGGCGGCTGTGAGCGACGTTCGGCTCGGGGAGGAGGAGGAGGAGGAACGGGGGGAGACGGCGGAGGAACCGGCCGTGGCGCCGCAAGCGGGTGCCGCCCCTGTGGCCTGGCTGCGGCACGTCCTGGGCTTCCTCACCGAGGACGGGGACACGTGAGTGCGGGGGGGGGGGCGAGGGCAGCCCGGGACCGGGGCCGGGGGGGGCTGGGAGGCGGGAGGGACGCCCCCTCCCCCGGATACCTTCCTGTGCCCCCCTCTCCCGGGACCCCCCTCTCCCCGGGACTCCCCTGCTCCCCCTGGGCCACCCCCCAGTAAGACCACCCCACCCCCCCCAATAACGCCTCCCAGGCCCCCAGTACCGCCCCCCCAATAACACCCCCCAGCCCCCCAATAACATCCTCTGGGGATACCCCCTTCCCCCCCCCCCGAACTGCCCCCTGCCCTCCCTAGTACCCCCCAGTAACCCCCCCCGTAGCCCCCAGTGTTGCCTCCCGCCCCCCAGTAATGCCTCCCAGCCCCCCAGTAACACCCCCGGACCCCCAGCACCGCCCCCAGTAACCCCTCCCAGCTCCCAGTAACACCCCCCACCCCCCCAATAACACCTCCCAGCACCCAAATACCTCCTCCCACCCCCCCAGTACCACCCCCACCCCCCAGTACCACCCCCCACCCCCTCAAAACCTCCTCCCCTCCCAAGAACCCCCCCGTATCCCCCCACTCCCACCTCCCCCATATCCCCCAGCAAGACTCCCCACCCCCCAGTAAGACCCCGCACCCCCTCCCCTAACACCCCCTTTCCCCCCAGCCCCCCAGTACCTCCTCCCAGGCCCCCAGTAACACCCCCACCCCCCCAGTAATGCTTCCCAGCCCCCCAGTACCACCCCCACCCCCCCAATAACACCTCCCACCCCCTAGTACCACCCCCACCCCCCAGTACCTCCTCCCAGCCCCCCAATAACGCCTCCCAGCCCCCCAGTACCACTCCCCACCCCCCCAGTAAGACCCCCCACCCCCTCCCTAACTCCCCCCTTCTCCCCCCACGCCCCCCAATAACACCTCCCAGCCCCCCAATACCACCCCCCACCCCCCAATAACGCCTCCCAGCCCCCCAGTACCACCTCCCAGCACCCCAATAACACCTCCCAGCCCCCAGTACCACCCCCCAGTACCACCCCCCACCCCCCAATAACACCTCACATCCCCCCAGTACCTCCTCCCAGCACCCCAATAATGCCTCCCAGCCCCCAGTACCACTTCCCAGCCCCCAGTAACGCCTCCCAGCACCCCAGTACCACCCCCCACCGCCCCAATAACCCCTCCCACCCCCCTAATAACCCCCCCACCCCCCCAGTACCGCCTCCCAGCCCCCCAGTACCACCCCCCACCGCCCCAATAACACCTCCCAGCCCCCCAGTACCACCTCCCAGCACCCCAATAACGCCTCCCAGCCCCCCAGTACCACACCTCACCCCCCCAATAATGCCTCCCAGCCCCCCAGTAAGACCCCCCACCCTCTCCCTAACTCCCCCTTCCCCCCACCCCCCAATACCGCCTCCCAGCCCCCCAGTACCACCTCCCAGCACCCCAATAATGCCTCCCAGCCCCCCAATACCACCCCCCACCCCAATAACGCCTCCCACCCCCCAATAACACCCCCACCCCCCAGTAAGACACACCCCCCCCCCAATAGCGCCCTCCACCTGGCCGTGATCCACGAGCACGAAGCCTCCCTGGACTCCATCCTGCAGCACGCGGGGGGCACCGGGTACCTGGACCTACAGAACGACCTGGGGCAGGTACAGACAGACAGACAGACACCCCTGGGGGGAGGGGGCAGAGCCACGAGGACCCCCCTTAAACCTCCCCTGTCCCCCCCTCTTTGCTCTCCCCTGGGCAGACAGCCCTGCACCTGGCTGTGATCCTGGGGCTGGGGGGCTTCGTGCGGAAGCTGCGAGCGGCGGGCGCGGGGGTGTGCGTGCCCGAAAGGGGGGCACATCCCCCTGCACCTGGCCTGCAGGGAGGGGCGCTGGGGCTGTGCCAGGCTCCTCCTTTTTGGGACCCCCCAAAAAAGAACTCGGCACCCCAAGATAGAACACTGAACCCCCCGAACAACCCCCGGCTCGGCAGCGGGAGGAGGCGAGGGCGCAGCTGGAGAGCGTCAACTATGATGGTGGGGGGGGGATTTGGGGGGTTTTGGGGGGTGGGATGGGGGGTGGGGGGGTTTTGGGGAGGGGGTGGGATGGGGGGGTGTTTTGGGGGGAGGGGGTGTTTTGGGGGGTTAGGGGGAGTTTTGGGGGGTGGGGGCTATTTTTGGGGGGTGGGGGTGGGATGGGGGGTTATTTTGGGGGTGGGAGGGGGGTGATTTGGGGGGGTGGGGGGTGTTGGGGGGTGGAATGGGGGGTTATTTGGGGGGTGGGGGGTGTTTTGGGGGGATGAGATGGGGGGGTATTTTGGGGGGTGGAGGGGGTGTTTTGGGGATGGGAGGGGTTATTTTGAGGGTGGGAGGGGGGTGTTTGGGGGGGTTTGGGGGGTGGGATGAGGGGTGATTTGGGGGGGTGGGGGGTGTTGAGGGGGGTGGGATGGGGGTTATTTTGGGGGGAGGATGGGGGGTTATTTTGGGGGGGAGGGGTTATTTTGGGGGTGGGAGGGGGTGTTTTGGGGGGGTCTTGGGGGGTGAGATGGGGGGTGATTTTGGGGGTGGGAGGGGGGTGTTTTGGGGGGTTTTGGGGGGTGGGATGGGGGGGTATTTTGGGGGGAGGATGGGGGGTTATTTTGGGGGGGAGGGGTTATTTTGGGGGTGGGAGGGGGTGTTTTGGGGGGGTCTTGGGGGGTGAGATGGGGGTGATTTTGGGGGTGGGAGGGGGGTGTTTTGGGGGGTTTTGGGGGGTGGGATGGGGGGGTATTTTGGGGGGAGGGATGGGGGGTTATTTTGGGGGGGGAGGGGTTATTTTGGGGGTGGGAGGGGGTGTTTTGGGGGGTCTTGGGGGGGTGAGATGGGGGGTGATTTTGGGGGTGGGAGGGGGTGTTTTGGGGAGGTGGGATGGGGGGTATTTGGGGGGAGGGGTTATTTTGGGGGGATTTGGGGGGTTTTGGGGGGTGGGGGTATTTTTGGGTGGTGGGGGGTGGGATGGGAGGTTATTTGGGGGGGGTTTTGGGGGTGGGAGGGGTTATTTTGAGGGTGGGAGGGGGGTGTTTTGGGGGGATTTGGGGGAGTGGGGGGTATTTTTGGGTGATGGGGGTGGGAGGGGGTGATTTGGGGGGTTGGGATGGGGGGGTATTTTGGGGGTGGGAGGGGGTGTTTTGGGGGGATTTGGGGGGCTTTGGGGGGGTGGGAGGGAGGTGTTTTGGGGGGTGGGGGGGTGTTGGGGGGTGGGATGGGGGGGTATTTTGGGGGGAGGGGGTTGTTTTGGGGGTGGGAGGAGTTATTTTGGGGGGGTGGGATGGGGGTTATTTTGGGGGGGAGGGGGTGTGTTGGGGGGGTAGGGGATTATTTGAAGGGGGAGGTATTTTGGGGGGGATGGGATGGGGGGGTTATTTTGAGGTGCTGCTGAAGGGATGGGGGGCGCAGAGGCGGGGAGGGGGGGATGGGGGGGCTGCCTTGGTTTGGAGGGACCCCTCTAGATTTTGGGGGGGGGCTTTGGGCAGGTCACACCCCCCTGCACGTCGCCGTCCTGCGCAAGGACGTGGCCATGGTGCAGCTGCTGCTCAGCGCCGGCGCCGACCTCAACAGGCCCGTGAGTGGGGGGGGAAGGGGGGCCCCCCAAATCCCTCAGCCCCCCCCCAATCCCCTCGGCCCCCCCAATCCCCTCGGCCCCCCCCGAATCCCTTCGGCCCCCCCCCGAATCCCTTCGGCCCCCCCCAATCCCCTCGGCCCCCCCCCCCGAATCCCTTCGGCCCCCCCCAATCCCTTCGGCCCCCCCCAATCCCCTCGGCCCCCCCCGAATCCCTTCGCCGCCCCCCCCCGAATCCCTTCGGCCCCCCCCGAATCCCTCGGCCCCCCCCAATCCCCTCGGCCCCCCCCACCCCCCCCCCCCCCCCCTCCCCGGCCCCCCCAATCCCCTCGGCCCCCCCAATCCCCTCGGCCCCCCCCCCCAATCCCCTCGGCCCCCCCCCAATCCCCTCGGCCCCCCCGAATCCCCTCGATCCCCCCCAATCCCCTCGGCCCCCCCCCCCCCAATCCCCTCGGCCCCCCCCCAATCCCCTCAACCCCCCCTCCTCCCCCCAAGCCCCCCCCCCTCGCACCCCCCTTAGCCTCCCCCCAACCCCCCTCGGCCCCCTCAACCCCCTCGAACTCCCCCCAACTCCCCTCGCCCCCCTGCAACCCCCTCAGCCCACCCCTCAGCCCCCAACCCCCTTGTCCCCCCCAACCCCCGCCCCCGAACTCCCCTCGGCCCCCCACCCCTCCCCCCCAACCCCCTCACCCACCCTCGGCACCCCCCAAATCCCCTCTCCACCCCCCCAATCCCCTCGGCCCCCCTTGCCCCCCCAGGAGCCCAGCTGCGGGCGCACCCCCCTTCACCCCCTCCAACCCCCCCAATCCCTTACCTCCCGAACCCCTGCACCCCCCCAAGCCCCTCTCAACCCCCCCCAAGCCCCCTCGACCCCCCTCCTCCCCCCCTGCCCCCCCCCAGGAGCCCGCTGCGGGCGCACCCCCAACCCCCTCGACCCCCCCTAATCCCCTCGACCCCCCCTAACCCCTCCATCCCCCCCAAATCCCCTCACCCCCGCCCCCCAAAACCTCCCCTGCCCCCCTTTGCTCCCCTAAACCCCCCTGTTCTCCCCCTCAAGCACCCCAAACCCTCCTCTGCACCCCCCTGAGCCCCCCTCAGCCCCCCCCTGTCCCCCTCAACCCCCCCTTGAACTCCCCCTGACTCCCCACCCCACCCCCCCAAGCCCCCCTCACCCACCCCATCACCCCCTAAACCCCCCTTTCACCCCCCGACCCCCCCTTGCCCCCCAGGAGCCCAGCTGCGGGCGCACCCCCCTGCACCCCCCCCAAACCCCCCTTTACCTGCCCCTACACCCCCAACCCCCCCAAGCCCCTCTCAACCCCCCTGACCCCCCAGCCCCCTGCACCCCCGACCCCCCCTTGCCCCCCCAGGAGCCCAGCTGCGGGCGCACCCCCCTGCACCTCCTTTAACCCCCCCAAACCTCCCTTTACCTGCCCCTACACCCCCCTAACCCCCCCCCCCCAAGCCCCCCTCAACCCCCTGACCCCCCCAGCCCCCCTGACCCCCCTTTTCCCCCCCTTGCCCCCCCCCAGGAGCCCAGCTGCGGGCGCACCCCCCTGCACCCCCCCCAAACCCCCCTTTACCCGCCCCTACACCCCCCTAACCCCCCCAAGCCCCCCCAAAGCCCCTCTCAACCCCCCAACCCCCTGACCCCCCCCCAGCCCCCCTGCACCCCCCCTGCACCCCCCTGACCCCCCTTTCCCCCCCCCCAGGAGCCCAGCTGCGGGCTGCACCCCCTGCACCCTCCCCAAACCCCCCTTTACCCGCCCCTACACCCCCTAACCCCCCCCAAGCCCCTCTCAACCCCCCTCGACCCCCCCCCAGCCCCCCTGACCCCCCTGCACCCCCCTGACCCCCCTTCCCCCCCCAGGAGCCCAGCTGCGGCCGCACCCCCTGCA
The DNA here is from genome assembly GCA_027925045.1 of Hypotaenidia okinawae. Classification (NCBI taxonomy): domain Eukaryota; kingdom Metazoa; phylum Chordata; class Aves; order Gruiformes; family Rallidae; genus Hypotaenidia; species Hypotaenidia okinawae. The sequence goes on along the minus strand of BSDF01000031.1, from coordinate 493,720 downwards.
CCCCCCAAACCCCCCTTTACCTGTCCCTACACCCCCCTAACCCCCCCAAGCCCCCCCAAGCCCCTCTCAACCCCCCTGACCCCCCCAGCCCCCCTGCACCCCCCTGACCCCCCTTTCCCCCCCCCAGGAGCCCAGCTGCGGCTGCACCCCCTGCACCCTCCCCAAACCCCCCTTTACCCGCCCCTACACCCCCTAACCCCCCCAAGCCCCTCTCAACCCCCCCTGACCCCCCCCCAGCCCCCCTGACCCCCCCTGCACCCCCTGACCCCCCTTTCCCCCCCCCAGGAGCCCAGCTGCGGGCGCACCCCCTGCACCCCCCCCAAACCCCCCTTTACCCGTCCCTACACCCCCCTAACCCCCCCAAGCCCCCCCCAAGCCCCTCTCAACCCCCCTGACCCCCCCCCAGCCCCCCTGCACCCCCCTGACCCCCCCTTGCCCCCCAGGAGCCCAGCTGCGGCCGCACCCCCCTGCACCTGGCGGTGGAGGCGCAGAGCCCCGAGGTGGCCGAGTGCCTCCTGCGGGGGGGGGCTGACCCGGCCCCCCGCATGTTCGGGGGCTGCACCCCCCTGGGCAGCGCCCGGCTGCGCCCCGACCCCCGGCTGCCCCCCTGCTGCGCCGCTTCGGGGCGCGGGACAGCCCCCCCGACTCGGGGGACAGCGACAGCCAGGCGGAGGGGGGACAGCGAGGTAAGGGACCCCCCCAGCACCCCAAAAACCCATCCTCACCCCCCAAAAACCCCAGCAGGTACCCCAGCACCCCAAAAACCCCATCCTTACCCCCCAGCACCCCAAAAGCCCCAGCAGGGACCCCCAAAGCCCCATCCTCACCCCCAGCAGCCCAAAGCCCCATCCTCACCCCCCAGCACCCCAAAAACACCACCAGGGACCCCCAAAGCCCCATCCTCACCCCACAGCACCCCCAAAACCCCAGCAGGGACCCCAGCACCCCAGCAGGGACCCCCAAAGCCCCATCCTCACCCCCCAGCACCCCAAAACCCCAGCAGGGACCCCAAAAACCCCAGCAGGGACCCCAGCACCCCAAAACCCCATCCTCACCCCCCAAAAGCCCCATCCTCACCCGCAGCACCCCAAAAGCCCCAGCAGGGACCCCCAAAGCCCCATCCTCACCCCCCAGCACCCCCAAAACCCCAGCAGGGACCCCAAAAGCCCCATCCTCACCCCCCAGCACCCCAAAAACCCCAGCAGGGACCCCAAAAGCCCTATCCCCTCACCCCACAGCACCCCCAAAACCCCAGCAGCGACCCCAGCACCCCAGAAACCCCATCCTCACCCCCCACAAGCCCCATCCTCACCGCCCAGCACCCCAAAACCCCAGCAGGGACCCCAGCACCCCGAAAACCCCAGCAGGGACCCCAAAAACCCCAGCATTGCCCCCCAAACACCACTGTCACCCCCCCAGCACCCCCAAACCCCATCGTTGCCCCCCCCATTTTCACCCCCAAAACCCCATTGTTGCCCCCAGACCCCATCATCTGCCCCCCAAACCCCATCATCCCCCCCCCACCCCCTCCGAAATCCCATTACACCCCCACAACCCCCCCAAAACCCATTGGGGGGCTGGGGGGCACTGGGGGTGTCACACGTGTCCCCCCCCCCAGGACGAATACGACGACATCGTCATCAACAGCGGCCGCTGCCTGGACTGACCTCACACCCCCCCCCCCCAAAAAATCCCCCCTATTTATCTGGGGGGCTCCCCACGCTCTTGGCTGGACTTTGGGGGACCCCCTGCCCCCCCCCCTTTCCCCCTGACCCCCCCTGGGTTGTAGCATAGGGGATTTATACCAGTTGTTGTACAATAAAGCAGCGTTCAGCCGCCCCCCCCAGCCCCCCTTTTCTTCCCCCCCAAAATCTCCCTGGAGGGGGGTGCACAGTCCCCCTTGAACCCCCCCAAAACCGTGGGGACCCCCTCTGTGCCCCCCCCGCCCCCCCCAAAATCCACAGCTCTCCATGCTCAGGGGTCAAGAGGTTTATTGAGGGGGGGGTCTGTCTGTCTGTCCCCCCCCCCCCACGTCTGTGTGTCCCATCCAGTTTGGGGGTGTCAGGACGTGTGTCCCCCCCTTTCCCTTTCCCCCTCCCCAAATTTCAGGCCCCCCGTGGCCCCCCCTGGCTGGTTGGGGCCGATGTAGCTCAGGAGAGGGGCCGGCGGGGGGTCAGCACCTCCTGCCCAACCAAGGGCTGCAGGGCGGGGGGCACACGGACTCTGCCATCCTGGGGGGGGGGGGTACAGGGTGTTTGGGGGGGTAGGGGGTCTCACACCCCCCCAGCACCCCAATCCCCCCCCCCCAACACCCCAACCCCCCCCCCTTTACCCACCGGCAGCTGGTTGCTCTCCAGGAGAGCGATGAGCATCCTGGGGATGGCACAAGCTGTGCCGTTCACCTGCGGGAAGGGGGGGCCGGGGGGGGGTTAGAAGGGGTGGGGGGAATTTGGGGACCCCCCCCCCAGCCCCCCACCCCCCCCAGCACCCACCGTGTGGGCGTGGCGCAGCCCCCCAGCCCCATCCCTGTACATGATGTTCAGGCGCCGGCTCTGGTAGTCGGTGCAGTTGGAGGCGCTGGAGATCTGGGGGGGGGGGGCAGAGACATTTGGGGACCCCCCCCCATTTGGGGACCCCCCTTATCGGGGAGGGGGGGGTTCTTTACCCCCCCCTAAATTCCCCAGCAAACCCCAAAAATGGGGGGAGCCTGAGCCCTGTGGAGCCCCTCAATGGGGCAGATCGTTTACCCCCCCCCCCAATCTTTGCCCCCCCCCCCATCTTTGCCCCCCCAACCTAATGGGGGGTCACCCTGTGAGCCCCCCCCCACACTGTATTTGCCCCCTCCCACACTCCTCTTTACCCCCTCCAACCCTACTTGCCCCCCCCTAAATTACCCCCCACCCCCTCTGATCTAATGGGGCAGATCCACCTGTAATTGGGGGGGGCGCCCTCTTTGCCCCCCTGCCCTCTTTGCCCCCCCATATTTGCCTCCCTTGCCCTCTTTGCCCCCCCCTTGCCCTCTTTGCCCCCCCCATTTGCCCCCGTCGCCCCCTTTGTGTCCCCCCCTCGCCCCCCTTCGCCCCCTGCCCCACTTGCCCCCCCTTTGCCCTCCCACCTCCCCATATTTGCCCCACCCTGCCCTCTTTGCCCCCCCACCTCCCCATATTTACCCCCCTGCCCTATTTGCCCCCCCACCTCCCCATATTTGCCCCACCCTGCCCTCTTTGCCCCCCCACCTCCCCATATTTACCCCCCCTGCCCTATTTGCCCCCCCACCTCCCCATATTTGCCCCACCCTGCCCTCTTTGCCCCCCCACCTCCCCATATTTACCCCCCCTGCCCTATTTGCCCCCCCACCTCCCCATATTTGCCCCACCCTGCCCTCTTTGCCCCCCCACCTCCCCATATTTACCCCCCCTGCCCTATTTACCCCCCCCCACCTCCCCATATTTGCCCCGTCCAGGCATCCAGGCTTCGATGTCGAACTTGCGGTGCGCCGGCAGCCCCAGCTCCTGGCTGGGCATATCCAGGACCCTGTGGGGATCAGGGGGGCTGTCAGCCAAAATGGGGGGGGGGGGTGTCCCTTCAACCCCTCCCCAGTGCCTCCCAGTTACCGGTAGTGCAATCCCAGTTGGGAGAAGAGCTCCTTCTGCAGCGCCAGGAACTGGCCCAGCAGCTCCTCGCTCTCGGCGCCGCTCTCAGCCGCCGTCACCCCAAACATCTCCACCTTGGGGGGGGGGGTATTTTAGGGTGGAGAGGTGTTACCCCCCCAAAAAGACACTCCCCCCAAGGTTCTTCTCCCCCCCAGTCTGCCCAGTACCTTGGTGAACTGGTGGACCCGGTAGAGCCCCCACGGCTCCCGCCCCGTGTCGGTCTCAGCCCGGTAGCAGGTGCTGGAGCAGACGACTCTGCGGGGACAGGGGGGTAAAGAGACCCCCCCCCAAAACCCTTCCCAACCCCATAGGGGCTCCCTGAGCCCCCCCCCCTTAAAAACTGGGGGTGGCTCCAGGGGATGGGGACCCCCCCCCCAGTACCTGATGGGCAGATCCTCCAGCCGCACGGTGTGGTCCATGAAGTACCCTGCGGGTGTGGGGGGGATGCTGGGTTTGGGGGGCACAGGAGGGGTGCAGAGGGGTATGGGGGTGCCCCCCCTCCCCAAATTGCCCCCCCCCATCCCTCACCTGCGATCCCCACCTCGGAGGTGCCGGCCAGGCAGAGATCCTCGAAGCGAGCGGGGTCGATGGTGTAGACGGGCGAGGGGGAGGTGGTGGGCTGCATCCCACAGCCCTCCTGGGGTGGGGAGGGGGTTTGTGGGGTAGGGAGGGGGTCACGGGGTTGGGGGGGGTCCCCTGCAGCCATGGGGGGGGTCTCTGAGCTAATTTGGGGAGGGGGACGGGACAGACACACTCACAAAGACGGCGCCTCGCAGCAGGTCGGGGACCGTCATGGGCAGGAAGCCCTGGGGAGGGGGGGTACCAGCCCTCAGGCCACGCCCCCTTCATAAACCCCGCCTACATCTAAGCCACACCCCCCGCAGCCTCATGGCCCCGCCCAGAACCTCCAAGCCCCGCCCACTGCCCAGCCGGCACCCCATAGCTGTCAATCACAGCCCTCAGGCTCTGCCCCCCAGCCCCACCCCTGGGGTTTGGGGGGTCCATACCTTCCCCCCCAGACCCCCCCCAACCCCCCCTCCCAGGTACCTGGGGCAGCAGCTTGGTCAGGGCGGGACATCCCAGGGTGTCCTAAGGCCCCACCCCAGGCCCCACCCCTAGGCCCCAGGCCCCACCCCCAGGCCTCAGGCCCCACCCCCAGGCCTCAGGCCCCACCCCCAGGCTCCAGACCCTGCCCCAGGCCCCACCCCCAAGTCTCAGGCCCTGCCCCAGGCCTCAGACACCACCCCAGGCCCCACCCCTAGACCCCAGGCCCTGCCCCTAGGCCTCAGGCCCCGCCTCCAGGCCTCAAGCCCCGCCCCAGGCCTCAGGCCCCGCCTCCAGGCCTCAGGCCCCGCCCCTAGGCCTCAGGCCCTGCCCCCAGGCCTCAGACACCACCCCAGGCCCCACCCCTAGCCCTCAGGCCCCACCCCTAGCCCTCAGGCCCTGCCCCCAGGCCTCAGGCCCTGCCCCAAACCCCACCCCTAGGCCTCAGGCCCTGCCCCAGGCCCCACCTCCAGGCCTCAGGCACCGCCCCAGGCCCTGCCTCCAGGCCCCAGGCCCCACCCCCAGGCCTCAGGCCCCACCCCCAGGCCTCAGGCCCTGCCCCCAGGCCTCAGGCCCTGCCCCAAACCCCACCCCTAGGCTTCAGGCCCAGGCCCCGCCCTCTGTCTCCAGGCCCCGCCCCCTGTCCCCAGGCCCCGCCCCCAGGGTTTGGGGGGTCAGGGGGGCTCCCCGGGTACCTTGGGCAGCAGCTTGTCCAGGGTGAAGCGCAGCAGCGCCTCCTGCAGCAGCGCCCCGGCCCCGCTCAGGTAGTAGGAGCGATGGCCAGAGACGTGGGACAGGCGCCTGGACGGACACACGGACACGCTGGGGGCGGGGGACACCCCGGGGAGGGGGAGGGGGAGGGGACACCCCGGGGAGGGGGGACGGGGGGCAGGGGGACACCCCCGGGGTCTCACCGCTGGCGGATGATGTCCAGCCGCTCACCCAGCTCCAGGTGGCCTTTGGGCTCGAAGGGGAAGGCTGGGGGAGAGGGACAGGGAGCCTTCCTCACCCTCCTCTTCCTCCTCTTCCTCCCCCTCACCCTCTTCCTCCTCCTCCTCCTCCTCCCCCCTGGGAGTCCTCCTCCTTCTCTCCCTCAAAGCCTTCCTCCTCCTCCTCCTCTTCCTCCTCCTCCTCTTCCTCCTCCTCCTCCCCCTCCTCCCCAAAGCCTCCCTCACCATCCTCTTCCTCCTCCTCCTTCTCTTCCTCCCCAAAGCCTCCCTCACCCTGGGAGCCCTCCTCCTTCTCTCCCTCAAAGCCTTCCTCCTCCTCCTCCTCTTCCTCCTCCTTCTCCTCCTCCTCCCCAACGCCTTCCTCATCCTCCTTCTCCTCCTCCTCCTCCTCCCCAAAGCCTCCCTCACCCTCCTCCTCCTCCTCCTCCTCTTCCTCCCCCCAAAGCCTCCCTCAACCTGGGAGCCCTCCTCCTCCTCTCCCTTAAAGCCTTCCTCATCCTCTTCCTCCTTCTCCTCCTCTCCCCAAAACCCAGCTCAGGGAAACTGAGGCACAAACCCACCCCCTCACCTCCTACCTGGCTTCTCTCCCACCACCTCCAGCACCCGGGCCTGGCTCTCGTCCCCGATGGGCTGGGGTAGGACAAAGGGGGTGTCAGGGGGTGTCAGGGGGTTTGGGGGTGCACTGCCCCTCCCCACCCCTCCCCAAGCCCCCTTCCCCAGCCGGGACCTGGGGGGAGGGGGGCTGGAGGACCCAGAACACCCCACCCATAGGCCCCGCCCACACCATACAAGCACCGCCCCTTCCCTGGGCTCCACCAATAGCAGATCCCTCCCACAAGCTCCACCCACTGCCTCATAGCCCTGCCCCTTACCCAAGCCACACCCACAACCTACAAGCCCCACCCACCACAGCCAAAAAGCCCTGCCCCCTCCCCATATCCACCCCTCAGGCCCCTCCCCACCCCTCAGGCCCCTCCCCACCCCTCAGCCCCACCCCTCAGGCCCCTCCCCATCCCTCAGGCCCCTCCCCATCCCTCAGGCCCCTCCCCCACCCCTCAGCCCCACCCCTCAGCCCCCTCCCCACCCCGCAGGCCCCTCCCCACCCCGCAGGCCCCTCCCCACCCCTCAGGCCCCTCCCCACCCCTCAGACCCCTCCCCACCCCTCAGCCCCTCCCCATCCCTCAGGCCCCTCCCCACCCCTCAGCCCCTCCCCATCCCTCAGCCCCACCCCTCAGGCCCCTCCCCCACCCCTCAGGCCCCTCCCCATCCTTCAGACCCCTCCCCACCCCTCAGGCCCCTCCCCACCCCTCAGGCCCCTCCCCCACCCCTCAGGCCCCTCCCCACCCCTCAGGCCCCTCCCCACCCCTCAGCCCCTCCCCATCCCTCAGCCCCTCCCCATCCCTCAGCCCCACCCCTCAGGCCCCTCCCCCACCCCTCAGGCCCCTCCCCATCCTTCAGGCCCCTCCCCACCCCTCAGACCCATCCCCACCCCTCAGGCCCCTCCCCACCCCTCAGACCCATCCCCACCCCTCAGGCCCCTCCCCATCCCTCAGCCCCCTCCCCACCCCTCAGGCCCCTCCCCATCCCTCAGACCCCTCCCCACCCCTCAGACCCCTCAGGCCCCTCCCCACCCCTCAGGCCCCACCCCATCCTTCAGGCCCCTCCCCCACCCCTCAGGCCCCTCCCCACCCCTCAGGCCCCACCCCATCCCTCAGGCCCCTCCCCCACCCCTCAGGCCCCACCCCATCCCTCAGGCCCCTCCCCCACCCCTCAGGCCCCTCCCTACCCCTCAGCCCCACCCCTCAGGCCCCTCCCTACCCCTCAGCCCCACCCCTCAGACCCCTCCCCATCCTTCAGGCCCCTCCCCCACCCCTCAGGCCCCTCCCCACCCCTCAGCCCCACCCCTCAGGCCCCTCCCCACCCCTCAGCCCCCTCCCCATCCCTCAGGCCCCTCCCCCATCCCTCAGGCCCCTCCCCATCCCTCAGCCCCTCCCCATCCCTCAGGCCCCTCCCCCATCCCTCAGGCCCCTCCCCATCCCTCAGACCCCTCCCCACCCCTCAGGCCCCTCCCCATCCCTCAGGCCCCTCCCCCACCCCTCAGGCCCCTCCCCACCCCTCAGCCCCACCCCTCAGGCCCCTCCCCACCCCTCAGCCCCCTCCCCATCCCTCAGGCCCCTCCCCCATCCCTCAGGCCCCTCCCCATCCCTCAGCCCCTCCCCATCCCTCAGGCCCCTCCCCCATCCCTCAGGCCCCTCCCCATCCCTCAGACCCCTCCCCACCCCTCAGGCCCCTCCCCATCCCTCAGGCCCCTCCCCCACGCCTCAGGCCCCTCCCCACCCCTCAGCCCCACCCCTCAGCCCCCTCCCCACCCCCTCAGCCCCCCCCCATCCCCCCCCTCACGGCCTGGGGGTGGGTGCTGTTGGGCAGCTGCAGGGCCTGCAGGTAGAAGCGCTCGTCCAGGGCGGCCTCCTGGGCCAGCAGCTGCTGCAGCTGCAGCCGCACCCGGCGCCCGCGGGCCCGGAGCTCCGCGTAGGCCGGGAGCTGGGGGGGGGCAAAGGGGGGACACACACAGGGGGGGCTGAGGGGGGCTGAGGGGGGCCGGAGAACCCCCCAACCCCCACCCATCGGCCCCGCCCATGCTGGAAAAGCCACGCCCCCTCCCCCAGGCTCCACCTATCATGCGCCAGCCCTGACTGGAGGCTCCTCCCACAAGCTCCACCCACCGCCTCAGCGCCCCGCCCCTTCTCCAAGCCACACCCACGGCCTGCAGGCTCCGCCCCTTTCCCATACGCCTGCCCTCTGGCCTTCAGCCCTCAGGCCCCGCCCCTTCCCTCAGGCCCTGCCCCTTCCCTCAGGCCCCACCCACAGCACGCCACCCCTGTCTGCAAACCCCGCCCACAAGCTCCACCCACCGCCTCGGAGCCCCGCCCCTTCTCCAAGCCACGCCCACGGCCTGCAGGCCCCGCCCCTTCCCCATACACCTGCCTTCTGGCCTTCAAGCCCTCAGGCCCCGCCCCTTCCCTCAGGCCCCGCCCACAGCACGCCAGCCCTGTCTGGAAACCCCTCCCACAAGCTCCACCCACCATCTCGAAGCCCCGCCCACAGCCACAGACCCCACCCACTCACCACCAGTCCCGCCCACAGAGCCCCTCCCCCAGACTTTCCCCAGTCTTATAGCCCCGCCCCATTCCCCAAACCACGCCCACAAAGCCCCGCCCACAAGAGGAGGCCCCGCCCCCTCCCTTACCGCCTCCGCCGTGGCCTTGTCGTGCGCTGCCTGCGGGAGGAGGGGTGGGGGGTGTGGGTGGGTTTGGGGAGGTGAAGGGGGGTGGGGGTGGGGCCCCAGAGGGGGGCAGGGGGCGGGGTCTCACCAGCAGGGCCCGCACGCCCTGGGCCACCTCCCCCTTCTCGGTCTCCAGGCGGGCGATGGCGGCTCGCACCTCCCCCAGCCGGGCCCAGGTCTCCAGCTGGGGGGGATGGGGGGAGAGGGGGGCGCTGGAGGACCCCCCCACACCCATAGGCCTCGCCCATGCTGTATAAGACACGCCCTCATCCCTAAACCCCGCCCACAGGGTTACACCCCCTGCTCCAGGCCAGACCCACTACCAGCCCTCAGGCCACGCCCACAGCCAAGCCACACCCCTTCCCGCAGCCTCGTGGCCCCGCCCAGAACCTCCAAGCCCCGCCCCATCCATCAGGCCCCTCCTCAGGCCCCTCCCCATCCTTCAGGCCCCGTCCCATCACTCAGGCCCCTCCCCACCCGGCCCCACCCCCCTCAGGCCCCTCCCCCATCCCTCAGGCCCCTCCCCCATCCCTCAGGCCCCTCCCCACCCCTCAGGCCCCTCCCCATCCCTCAGGCCCCTCCCCACCCCTCAGGCCCCTCCCTCATCCCTCAGGCCCCTCCCCACTCCTCAGGCCCCTCCCCATCCCTCAGGCCCCTCCCCCACCCCTCAGGCCCCTCCCCATCGCTCAGGCCCTGCCCCATCCCTCAGGCCCCTGCCCCATCCCCCAGGCCCCTCCCCCATCCCTCAGGCCCCTCCCCATCCCTCAGGCCCCTCCCCCATCCCCCAGGCCCCTCCCCCATCCCTCAGGCCCCTCCCCCACCCCCCAGGCCCCTCCCCATCCTTCAGGCCCCTCCCCATCCCCTAGGCCCCTCCCCATCCCTCAGGCCCTGCCCCACCCCCCAGGCCCCTCCCCCATCCCTCAGGCCCCTCCCCATCCCCCAGGCCCCTCCCCACCCCCAGGCCCCTCCCCCACCCCCCAGGCCCCTCCCCCATCCCTCAGGCCCCTCCCCATCCCTCAGGCCCCTCCACACCCCTCAGGCCCCTCCCCATCCCTCAGGCCCCGCCCCACACCTCAGGCCCCTCCCCATTGCTCAGGCCCCGCCCCATCCTTCAGGTCCCGCCCCACCCCTCAGGCCCCTCCCCATCGCTCAGGCCCCTCCCCATCCCTCAGGCCCCTCCCCCACCCCTCAGGTCCCTCCCCACCCCTCAGGCCCCTCCCCACCCCTCAGGCCCCTCCCCACCGCCTCAGGCCCCTCCCCCACCCCTCAGGCCCCTCCCCACCGCCTCAGGCCCCTCCTCCACCCCTCAGGCCCCTCCCCACCCCTCAGGCCCCTCCCCATCCCTCAGGCCCCTCCCCATCCCTCAGGCCCCTCCCCCACCGCTCAGGCCCCTCCCCCACCGCTCAGGCCCCGCCCCATCCCTCAGGCCCCGCCCCACCCCTCAAGCCCCTCCCCATTGGTCAGGCCCCTCCCCACATGTCAGGCCCCTCCCCCACCCCTCAGGCCCCTCCCCACCCCTCAGGCCCCTCCCCCACCCCTCAGGCCCCTCCCCACCCCTCAGGCCCCTCCCCCACCCCTCAGGCCCCTCCCCACCCCTCAGGCCCCTCCCCCACCCCTCAGGCCCCTCCCCATCCCTCAGGCCCCTCCCCACCCCTCAGACCCCTCCCCATCCCTCAGGCCCCTCCCCACCCCCCAGGCCCCTCCCCCACCCCCAGGCCCCTCCCCACCCCTCAGACCCCTCCCCATCCCTCAGGCCCCTCCCCACATGTCAGGCCCCTCCCCCACCCCTCAGGCCCCTCCCCCACCCCCTCAGGCCCCTCCCCACCCCTCAGGTCCCGCCCCACCCCTCAGGCCCCTCCCCACCCCTCAGGTCCCGCCCCACCCCTCAGGCCCCTCCCCATCCCTCAGGCCCTCCCCCACCGCTCAGGCCCCGCCCCAGCCGCCCCCGCGCCGCTCACGGTCTCGCGCACGGCCCCGCCCCGCCGCCGGCCCCGCCGCTGCTCCACGTCCCGCTCGTTCAGCGCCGCCACGTCCAGCTGCGGCCGCGCGCTCAGGCCCTCCCGCACGTGCTCGTACAGGCGGCTCCTCCCCGGCGTCGCCCCGGTACCGGTACCGGCCCCTCGCAGCCCCCGCGCCGCCGCTCGCCGAGCCGCCAACAGCGCCCTCATGGGCGCCGCCATCTTGGGAGCCGCCGCCTGCATGACCCCGCGTCACGTGACCGGAAGGAGCAGCGCTCAGGCCACGCCCCCAGGACAGCCATGACCGCCCTCCCCGAGAGTCCAGGCCACGCCCACAGAGCCCAGGCCACGCCTCCGGAGCCATGGAAACGCCCCCCCCCCGGCTCTGACCCCACCCCCCGGGTGCTTCCAGGACCCCCCAGTGCCCCCTGCACCCCCCAGACCCCCTCCCAGTGCTCCCAGTTCACCTCCCCAGCTCCCCCAAGCCTCCCCCAGTGCCCCCGAGCACCCACGCTGACCCAGGTTCACCCCCCCAAAGCCCCCAGACCCCCTCTCATGCCTCCAGACCCCCCCAGATCCCCCCGGCTCCTTCCCAGTGCTCCCAGTTCAGCTCCCCAGCTCCCCCAAGCCTCCACCAGTGCCCCCGAGCACCCACGCTGACCCAGGTTCACCCCCCAAAGCCCCCAGACCCCCCTCTCATGCCTCCAGACCCCCCCAGATCCCCCCTGGCTCCTTCCCAGTGCTCCCAGTTCAGCTCCCCAGCTCCCCCAAGCCTCCACCAGTGCCCCCAAGCACCCACGCTGACCCAGGTTCACCCCCCAAAGCCCCCAGACCCCCCTCTCATGCCTCCAGACCCCCCCAGATCCCCCCGACTCCTTCCCAGTGCTCCCAGTTCCCCTCCCCAAAGCCCGCAGGCCCTCACCAGTGGCCCCAGGAACCCAAACCAGTCCCAGTTCCCTTCCCCAGGTTCAAGGGTTTTCTGGTTTAATGTTGGTCTGGTTTAATGTTGATCTGGTTTAGCAGGGATCCAGTTTAAAGCTGATCCGGTTTACCGGTGATCCGGTTTACCGGTGATCCGGTGCCAAGAACCTAATGGGACCCACAGAGGGTCTCCCATCGCTCGGCATCACCGATGTCGGCGCTGTACTGGGAGCTCCAATCCCGCTGGAAAACTTCCTGGAGTTGCTCCTGGATGGTGCCGGAGCCGGAGCCGGAGCCGGAGCCGCTGCGGCTCACCGTTTGGTTCACCACCAGTGCCGACCCCGCCGTCCGCACAAAATAGTCCCCCGACCAATTGGACGTCCCTACCAAGGAGACAGGGGGTGGGGTGGACCCCCCAAGAACCAGCACCCTCCCCCTACCCGCACCCGCGCCGCGCTCACCGATGTAGGCCGCCTTCTCCGTCACCATGTACTTGTTGTGGTTGACGCGGGCGTAAGGGATCCGGGCCTGCGCCGCGCTCGCCGGCACCATGAAGAGCCGCTGAGGGGGGTGAGGAGGTGGCGGTCAGCCGGCATGGCGGTCACCCGGTGTGATGTCACACCCCCGCCACGGTAGGGCCGCAGTAAGGCCATGGTAAGGCCATAGTTAGGCCACGTTAAGGCTGTGGTAAGGCCGTGGTAAGGCCAGAGTAAGGCTGCAGTAAGGCCGTGGTAAGGCCAGAGTAAGGCTGCAGTAAGGCTGCAGTAAGGCCAGAGTAAGGCTGCAGTAAGGCTGCAGTAAGGCCAGAGTAAGGCTGCAGTAAGACCGCGGTAAGGCCAGAGTAAGGCCAGAGTAAGGCCAGAGTAAGGCCGCAGTAAGGCCGCGGTAAGGCCAGAGTGAGGCCGCAGTAAGGCCGCGGTAAGGCCACGGTAAGGCCACAGTAAGGCTGCAGTAAGGCTGCAGTAAGGCCAGAGTAAGGCTGCAGTAAGACCGCGGTAAGGCCAGAGTAAGGCCAGAGTAAGGCCAGAGTAAGGCCGCAGTAAGGCCGCGGTAAGGCCAGAGTGAGGCCGCAGTAAGGCCGCGGTAAGGCCACGGTAAGGCCACAGTAAGGCTGCAGTAAGGCTGCAGTAAGGCCAGAGTAAGGCCGCGGTAAGGCCACAGTAAGGCCGCAGTAAGGCCACGGTAAGGCCACAGTAAGGCTGCAGTAAGGCCGCTGTAAGGCCGCTGTAAGGCCAGAGTAAGGCCAGAGTAAGGCCGCAGTAAGGCCATGGTAAGGCCAGAGTAAGGCCAGAGTAAGGCCGCAGTAAGGCCACTGTAAGGCCAGAGTAAGGCCATGGTAAGGCTGCAGTAAGGCCGCAGTAAGGCTGTGGTAAGGCTGCGGTAAGGCCAGAGTAAGGCCAGAGTAAGGCCAGAGTAAGGCCACGCTACCCACCACTTCCACGCTGTAGCGGGTGCGGTTGTCGGCGACGGCGGCGAGGGATTTGAGGAAGGGGAACATGGTGGCCCGGCTGTGCCGCCAACAACCCGCCAACAAGCGGACCCTGACGCCGCGCTCAAAGACGGCCTTGCGCAGGCGGTTGTCGATCGCCGGCCAGAACCTGGGGCAGGGAGAGGGGGAAGGGAGCGGCGAGGCCTCTCACCGGCGCCGCCAAACTGAGCTTGGCTCCAGGCCCAGACCAAACCTTTCGGGGTGGGAGAATTCGGTGGTGGGGAGGTAGCTCATCACCGCCACGTCCACAAAGTCCTCGGCGGCGTCGATGACATCAAGGAGGGCGCTGAGGTCCTGGGTGCGACCGGCGGCGCAAAGAGGAGGCGGGGAGCTCTACTGGGATCACCAGAGATGAGCTCTACTGGGATCACTGGGATCACCGGAGATGAGCTCTACTGGGATCACCAGAGATGAGCTCTACTGGGATCACTGGGATCACAGGAGATGAGCTCTACGGGGATCACCGGAGATGAGCTCTACTGGGATCACCAGAGATGAGCTCTACTGGGATCACTGGGATCACAGGAGATGAGCTCTATGGGGATCACCGGAGATGAGCTCTACTGGGATCACCAGAGATGAGCTCTACTGGGATCACTGGGATCACAGGAGATGAGCTCTATGGGGATCACCGGAGATGAGCTCTACTGGGATCACTGGGATCACCGGAGATGAGCTCTACTGGGATCACTGGGATCACAGGAGATGAGCTCTACGGGGATCACCGGAGATGAGCTCTACTGGGATCACCAGAGATGAGCTCTACTGGGATCACTGGGATCACAGGAGATGAGCTCTACGGGGATCACCGGAGATGAGCTCTACTGGGATCACCAGAGATGAGCTCTACTGGGATCACTGGGATCACAGGAGATGAGCTCTATGGGGATCACCGGAGATGAGCTCTACTGGGATCACCAGAGATGAGCTCTACTGGGATCACTGGGATCACAGGAGATGAGCTCTATGGGGATCACCGGAGATGAGCTCTACTGGGATCACTGGGATCACCGGAGATGAGCTCTACTGGGATCACTGGGATCACCGGAGATGGAGCAGAAGCACCGGCAAGAACCACCTCTGGTGGATTTGGGGAGGGGGGGACACTGGATTTGGGGAGGGGGGACACTGGATTTGGGGAGGTGGGGGCACTGGGTTTGGGGAGGGGGGACACTGGGTTTGGGGCCCGTACTGAGAAGTAGACGGCGGCGTCGGTGCCGTTGAGCTTCAGCTCCAGCGGCGTCGCCATGTTGAAGCTGGTGGAGTAATTGGCCGGCCAAGGGACAGGGATAGAAGCTTCCGGAACCCCCAGAGCCCAATAGGCCTCGAAGATCTTCCCCAAGTCCCGGGCCAGGCAGCTGCAGTTGTAGATGGCGACGCCGAGCTCCTTCACCTGCGGCGAGCGGGGCCGTCACCGTCTCCCCCACCCCAAACCCCCCAGAACCCACATCCCCCCCAACCCCCCCACATCACCATCCCCCCAAACCCCCCCCCCAAAACCCACATCCCCTCCAACCCCCCCAAAACCCCCCCAAACCCCCCAACTCCCCCCAGAACCCACATCCCCTCCAACCCCCCCAAAACCCCCCCAACCCCCCCCACATCACCATCCCCCCCAAACCCCCCCCAAAACCCACATCCCCTCCAACCCCCCCAAAACCCCCCCAAACCCCCCAACTCCCCCCAAAACCCACATCCCCCCAACCCCCCAAAACCCACACCCCCCCCAAAACCACCACCCCCCCCCAAAACCCACATCCCCCCAACCCCCCCAAAACCCACCCCCCAAACCACCATCCCCCCCCAAAACCCACACACCCCCCTCAACACCCCCCTCCCCACCCCACCATCCTCCCCCCCCAAAACCCACATCCCCCCAACCCCCCAAAACCCACCCCCCCGCAAACCACCATCCCCCCCCAAAACCCACACCCCCCCTCCCACCCCACCATCCCCCCCCAAAACCCACATCCCCCCAACCCCCCCAAAACCCACCCCCACCCCCCAAACCACCATCCCCCTCCCAAAACCCACACCCCCCTCAACACCCCCCTCCCACCCCACCATCCTCCCCCCCCCAAAACCCACATCCCCCCAACCCCCCCAAAACCCACCCCCACCCCCCAAACCACCATCCCCCCCCAAAACCCACACACCCCCTCAACACCCCCACCCCCCCACCCCACCATCCCCCCCCAAAACCCACATCCCCCCAACCCCCCAAAACCCACCCCCACCCCACCATCCCCCCCCCCAAAACCCACCCCCACCCCCCAAACCACCATCCCCCCCAAAACCCACACCCCCCCTCAACACCCCCCTCCCACCCCACCATCCTCCCCCCCCAAAACCACATCCCCCCAACCCCCCAAAACCCACCCCCACCCCCCAAACCACCATCCCCCCACCAAAACCCACACCCCCCCTCAACACCCCCCCCCCACCCCACCATCCTCCCCCCCCCAAAACCCACATCCCCCCAACCCCCCCAAACCCACCCCCACCCCCCAAACCACCATCCCCACCCAAAACCCACACCCCCCCTCAACACCCCCACCCCCCACCCCACCATCCTCCCCCCCAAAACCCACATCCCCCCAACCCCCCCAAAACCCACCCCCACCCCAAACCACCATCCCCACCCAAAACCCACACCCCCCTCCCACCCCACCATCCTCCCCCCCCCAAACCCACATCCCCCAACCCCCCAAAACCCACCCCCCCCCCAAACCACCATCCCCCCCCCAAAACCCACACACCCCCCTCAACACCCCCCTCCCACCCCACCATCCTCCCCCCCCCCAAAACCCACATCCCCCCAACCCCCCCAAAACCCACCCCCACCCCCCAAACCACCATCCCCCCCCCAAAACCCACACCCCCCCCCCTCAACCACCCCCCCCCCAAACCACATCCCCCCCAAACCCACCCCCCCTCCCAACCACCTCCCCCCCAAAACCCACATCCCCCCAACCCCCCCCAAAACCCACCCCCACCCCCCAAACCACCATCCCCCCCCCCAAAACCCACACCCCCCCCTCAACACCCCCCTCCCACCCCACCATCCTCCCCCCCCCAAAACCCACATCCCCCCAACCCCCCCAAAACCCACCCCCACCCCCCAAACCACCATCCCCCCCCAAAACCCACACCCCCCTCCCACCCCACCATCCTCCCCCCCCAAAACCCACATCCCCCCAACCCCCCCAAAACCCACCCCCACCCCCCAAACCACCATCCCCCCCCCAAAACCCACACCCCCCTCACACCCCACCCCCCACCCCACCATCCCCCCCCCAAAACCCACATCCCCCCAACCCCCCCAAAACCCACCCCCACCCCCAAACCACCATCCCCCCCCAAAACCCACACCCCCCTCAACACCCCCCCTCCCACCCCACCATCCTCCCCCCCAAAACCCACATCCCCCCAACCCCCCAAAACCCACCCCCACCCCCCAAACCACCATCCCCCCCAAAACCCACACCCCCCCCCCACCCCACCATCCTCCCCCCCAAAACCCACATCCCCCCAACCCCCCCAAAACCCACCCCCACCCCCCAAACCACCATCCCCCCCCCAAAACCCACACCCCCCCTCAACACCCCCCTCCCACCCCACCATCCTCCCCCCCCAAAACCCACATCCCCCCAACCCCCCCAAAACCCACCCCCACCCCCCAAACCACCATCCCCCCCCAAAACCCACACCCCCCCTCAACACCCCCCTCCCACCCCACCATCCTCCCCCCAAAACCCACACCCCCCTTCAACACCCCCCTCCCACCCCACCATCCTCCCCCCCCCCAAAACCCACATCCCCTCCAACCCCCCCAAAACCCCCCCAACCCCCCCACATCACCATCCCCCCAAACCCCCCCCAAAACCCACATCCCCTCCAACCCCCCAAAACCCCCCCAAACCCCCCAACTCCCCCCAAAACCCACATCCCCCCAACCCCCCCAAAACCCACCCCCCCCCAAACCACCATCCTCCCCCCAAAACCCACACCCCCCTCAACACCCCCCTCCCACCCCACCATCCTCCCCCCCCCCCCAAAACCCACATCCCCCCAACCCCCCCAAAACCCACTTCCCATCTAGCGGGATGGGGTGTCCCCAGGGCCCCTCACCGTCCCCTCCAGCCCCCAACCCCCCCCCCCCAAAAAAAGCCCAGGGCCCCCCCCAGGTGCCCGCCTGGGTCAGGGATCTCCAGTCCATGTTGGCGCTGCCCAGGTAGAGGTGGGTCCCGTCCACCACCCAGAACTTGGTGTGCAGGACGCCGCCCGTGAGGCGCGGCAGGTCCACGGCGCGGACCTGGGCACCTGCGGGGTGAGTTTTGGGGGGGCTCAGCACCCACCCCAACCCCCCTTCCAAACCCAACCCCCCTTCCAAACCCAACCCCCCTTCCCAAACCCAACCCCCCTTCCCAAACCCACTCCCCAAATTCAGAGGGTTGGGGGGTCTCCCATCACTCAATACCCAACACACACCCCCTTCCCATCCCACCCCTCAAACTGGGTAAACTGGGGGTCCTCCCATTCAATCCGCCCCCCCAAAACCCACCCCCTAACTGGGTAAACTGGGGGTGCTCCCACTCAATCCCCCCAGCTTCCCATCCCACCCCCCAAACTGGGGGAACTGGGGGTCCTCCCACTCAATCCCCAACCCTCCCCTTTCCCATCCCACCCCCCAAACTGGGGGAACTGGGGGTCCTCCCACTCAATCCCCAACCCCCCTTCCCAATACCCATCCCCCTAAACTGGGTGAACTGGGGGTCCTCCCACGGCTCACTCAATGTCCCTCCAGCTTCCCATCTCACCCCCAAACTGGGGGAACTGGGAGTCCTCCCACTCAATCCCCCACCCACCCCTTTCCCATCCCACCCCCCAAACTGGGGGAACTGGGGGTCCTCCCTCAATCCACCCTCCCCCATCCCACCCCCCAAACTGGGCAAACTGGGGGTCCTCCCACTCAATCCCCAACCCTCCCCTTTCCCATCCCACCCCCCAAACTGGGGGAACTGGGGGTCCTCCCACTCAATCCACCCCTCCCAAACCCACCCCCTAACTGGGTAAACTGGGGGTCCTCCCATTCAATCCACCCCCCAAAACCCACCCCCTAACTGGGCAAACTGGGGGTGCTCCCACTCAATCCCCCCAGCCCCTTTCCCATCCCACCCCCCAAACTGGGGGAACTGGGGGTCCTCCCACTCAATCCCCAACCCTCCCCTTTCCCATCCCACCCCCCAAACTGGGGGAACTGGGGGTCCTCCCACTCAATCCACCCCTCCCAAACCCACCCCCTAACTGGGTAAACTGGGGGTCCTCCCATTCAATCCACCCCCCGAAACCCACCCCCTAACTGGGCAAACTGGGGGTCCTCCCACTCAATCCCCCACCTGCCCCTTTCCCAGCCCACCCCCAAACTGGGGGAACTGGGGGTCCTCCCACTCAATCCCCAACCCTCCCCTTTCCCATCCCACCCCCCAAACTGGGGGAACTGGGGGTCCTCCCACTCAATCCACCCCTCCCAAACCCACCCCCCTAACTGGGTAAACTGGGGGTCCTCCCATTCAATCCACCCCCCGAAACCCACCCCCCTAACTGGGCAAACTGGGGGTCCTCCCACTCAATCCCCCACCTGCCCCTTTCCCAGCCCACCCCCAAACTGGGGGAACTGGGGGTCCTCCCACTCAATCCCCAACCCTCCCCTTTCCCATCCCACCCCCCAAACTGGGGGAACTGGGGGTCCTCCCACTCAATCCACCCCTCCCAAACCCACCCCCTAACTGGGTAAACTGGGGGTCCTCCCATTCAATCCACCCCCCGAAACCCACCCCCTAACTGGGCAAACTGGGGGTCCTCCCACTCAATCCCCCACCTGCCCCTTTCCCAGCCCACCCCCAAACTGGGGGAACTGGGGGTCCTCCCACTCAATCCCCAACCCTCCCCTTTCCCATCCCACCCCCCAAACTGGGGGAACTGGGGGTCCTCCCACTCAATCCACCCCTCCCAAACCCACCCCCTAACTGGGTAAACTGGGGGTCCTCCCATTCAATCCACCCCCCGAAACCCACCCCCTAACTGGGCAAACTGGGGGTCCTCCCACTCAATCCCCCACCTGCCCCTTTCCCATCCCACCCCCCAAACTGGGGGAACTGGGGGTCCTCCCACTCAATCCCCAACCCCCCTTCCCATCCCATCCCCCAAACTGGGTGGGCTGGGGGTCCTCCCACGGCTCACTCAATGTCCCTCCAGCTTCCCATCCCACCCCCCAAACTGGGGGAACTGGGAGTCCTCCCACTCAATCCCCCACCCACCCCTTCCCATCCCACCCCCCAAACTGGGGGAACTGGGGGTCCTCCCACTCAATCCACCCTCCCCCCATCCCACCCCCCAAACTGGGTAAACTGGGGGTCCTCCCATTCAATCCACCCCCCCAAACCCACCCCCTAACTGGGCAAACTGGGGGTCCTCCCACTCAATCCCCCACCTGCCCCTTTCCCAGCCCACCCCCCAAACTGGGAGGGTTGGGGGTCCTCCCCACTCAATCCCCCACCCTCCCCTTCCCATCCCACCCCCTAAACTGGGGAGGGGGGTACTGGGGTTGCTCCCAGCGCTCACCGCTCTCCTCCAGCGCTTGGAGATCGCTCAGGGGGTTTTGGGGGAGGGTTGGCTGACGGCCACACGGACGGCGACCCCGCGCCGGGACAACCCCAGGAGCTCCTGCAGGATCTCCTCACCCTGAAACCAAACCCCCCCCCAAAAAAAAAGAGCAGAAATGGTTAAACCCCTCCCCCCACAACCCCCTGACCCCCCCAACCCTCACATCCCCCCCCCATGGGGTCCAACCGGGGCGGCCGACGGCTCCTGCGTCCGCGTGTCGCGGTTGGTGAGGGTCCAGTAGAAGGAGGCGATGTCCAGGCTGCGGGTGACCAGCCCCAGGAGCTGCTTCCAGGTGGAGAAGGTGGAGGGGTTGGGGAGGTGGGCGCTGCCAAAACCCATCCCCTCGGGGATGCTCTCCACCAGCACCAGCCTGCGGCACGGGCGGGGGCGTCACGGCGCATCCACAGCCCCCCACAGCGTGAGACGTCATGGGAGGGCGCAGGGGGGTGAGCAATGGGATGGGCACTGGGATGGGGACTGGGATGGGGACGGGGATGGGGACGGGGATGGGCATTGGGATGGGCACTGGGATGGGGACTGGGATGGGGACTGGGATGGGGACGGGGATAGGCATTGGGATGGGCACTGGGATGGGGACTGGGATGGGGACTGGGATGGGGACGGGGATGGGGACGGGGATGGGCATTGGGATGGGGATGGGATGGGCACTGGGATGGGGACTGGGATGGGGACGGGGATGGGCATTGGGATGGGCACTGGGATGGGGACTGGGATGGGGACGGGGATGGGCATTGGGATGGGCACTGGGATGGGGACTGGGATGGGGACTGGGATGGGGACGGGATGGGGACGGGGATGGGCATTGGGATGGGCATTGGGATGGGCACTGGGATGGGGACTGGGATGGGGACGGGGATGGGCACTGGGATGGGCATTGGGATGGGGACTGGGATGGGCACTGGGATGGGGACTGGGATGGGGACGTGGGATGGGCATTGGGATGGGCACTGGGATGGGGACTGGGATGGGGACGGGGATGGGCATTGGGATGGGCACTGGGATGGGGACTGGGATGGGGACTGGGATGGGGACGGGGATGGGCATTGGGATGGGCACTGGGATGGGGACTGGGATGGGGACGGGGGATGGGCATTGGGATGGGGACTGGGATGGGCACTGGGATGGGCATGGGGAATGGGATGGGTGCTGGGATGGGGACTGGGATGGGGACTGGGATGGGTGCTGGGATGGGCACTGGGATGGGGACTGGGATGGGCACTGGGATGGGCACTGGGATGGGCATGGGGAATGGGATGGGTGCTGGGATGGGCACTGGGATGGGGAGTGGGATGGGGAGTGGGATGGGGAGTGGGATGGGCACTGGGATGGGGACTGGGATGGATACTGGGATGGGGAGTGGGATGGGCACTGGGATGGGGACTGGGATGGGCACTGGGATGGGCACTGGGATGGGGAGTGGCATGGGGACTGGGATGGGCGCTGGGATGGGGACTGGAATGGGCATGGGGACTGGGATGGGTGCTGGGATGGGGACTGGAATGGGCACTGGGATGGGCACTGGGATGGGGACTGGGATGGGGACTCACCGGCACCCATCACCACAGGGATCGGCGGTGGTGGCGTTGGCGTTGCCATGGTGACCAGAGATGAGGTGGAAGAGGATGAGGAGGGTGAGGAGGAGCAGGAGCAGGAGGAGGAAGAGGAGGAGGAGGCGGCGGCAGCCCCGGGGCGCTGAGGGGGCGTCCGAGCTTAACGAGCGCTGGAATTAACGAAGGGATTAATTGATGGGGTCTAAAGACACCCCCACCCCCAACCCCCCTGCACCCTGAGCCGGTGGGATCCGGTGAGGGACGGCACCGGATCCAGCCAGCACCGGATCCAGCCAGTACCGGATCCAGCCAGTACAGGATCCAGCCAGTTGGATCCAGCCAGTACCAGGTCCAGCCAGTGCCGGATCCAGCCAGTGCTGGATCCAGCCAGTACCAGATCCAGCCAGTACAGGATCCAGCCAGTACCGGATCCAGCCAGTACCGGATCCAGCCAGTACAGGATCCAGCCAGCACCGGATCCAGCCAGTACCAGATCCAGCCAGTACAGGATCCAGCCAGTACCGGATCCAGCCAGTACCGGATCCAGCCAGTACAGGATCCAGCCAGTACCGGATCCAGCCAGTACAGGATCCAGCCAGTACCGGATCCAGCCAGTACCGGATCCAGCCAGTACAGGATCCAGCCAGCACCGGATCCAGCCAGTACCGGATCCAGCCAGTACAGGATCCAGCCAGTACCAGATCCAGCCAGTACAGGATCCAGCCAGTACCAGATCCAGCCAGCTGGATCCAGCCAGTACCGGATCCAGCCAGTACAGGATCCAGCCAGTGCCAGATCCAGCCAGTGCGATCGCCGTCGGATCCAGCCAGTGCCGGATCCAGCCAGTGCCAGATCCAGCCAGCTGGATCCAGCCAGTACAGGATCCAGCCAGTTGGATCCAGCCAGTACAGGATCCAGCCAGTGCCAGATCCAGCCAGTACCGGATCCAGCCAGTGCTGGATCCAGCCAGTGCCAGATCCAGCCAGTACCAGATCCAGCCAGTACAGGATCCAGCCAGTTGGATCCAGCCAGTACAGGATCCAGCCAGTACCGGATCCAGCCAGTACCGGATCCAGCCAGTACAGGATCCAGCCAGTACCGGATCCAGCCAGCCAGATCCGTCGGGATCCAGGGATTCACCTTGGAGGGGAAGCGCCCGCGCTGCGTCTCCCAGTCCTCCAGGGGGGCCAACTGCGCCGTGGGGCAGAGAAGTGGGGTACAGGGGGGCACCCACCAGCCAGTGGGGCACTGGGGGTCGGGGGGGGGTGTGGGGCACCCCACTTTGGGGTTGTAGGGTGCTGGGGCAGGGCAGAGGCCTATGGAGCACCCCACTTGGGGTTTTGGGGTGCTGGGATGGGGTAGGGTGCTACGGCTTGAGCGGGGTGGGGTGCCAAGGAGCTGGGGGGTGACCCCTAGTTTGGGGCTGTGGGGTGCTGGGAGGGTTGTGGGGTGCTGGGAGGGCTGTGGGGTGCCAGGTTTGGGGCTGTGGGGTGCTGGGAGGGTTGTGGGGTGCTGGGAGGGCTGTGGGGTGCCAGGTTTGGGGCTGTGGGGTGCTGGGAGGGCTGTGGGGTGCTGGGAGGGCTGTGGGGTGCCAGGTTTGGGGCTGTGGGGTGCTGGGAGGGCTGTGGGGTGCTGGGAGGGCTGTGGGGTGCCAGGTTTGGGGCTGTGGGGTGCTGGGAGGGCTGTGGGGTGCTGGGAGGGCTGTGGGGTGCCAGGTTTGGGGCTGTGGGGTGCTGGGAGGGTTGTGGGGTGCTGGGAGGGCTGTGGGGTGCCAGGTTTGGGGCTGTGGGGTGCTGGGAGGGTTGTGGGGTGCTGGGAGGGCTGTGGGGTGCCAGGTTTGGGGCTGTGGGGTGCTGGGAGGGCTGTGGGGTGCTGGGAGGGCTGTGGGGTGCCAGGTTTGGGGCTGTGGGGTGCTGGGAGGGTTGTGGGGTGCTGGGAGGGCTGTGGGGTGCCAGGTTTGGGGCTGTGGGGTGCTGGGAGGGTTGTGGGGTGCTGGGAGGGCTGTGGGGTGCCAGGTTTGGGGCTGTGGGGTGCTGGGAGGGTTGTGGGGTGCTGGGAGGGCTGTGGGGTGCCAGGTTTGGGGCTGTGGGGTGCTGGGAGGGCTGTGGGGTGCTGGGAGGGCTGTGGGGTGCCAGGTTTGGGGCTGTGGGGTGCTGGGAGGGCTGTGGGGTGCTGGGAGGGCTGTGGGGTGCCAGGTTTGGGGCTGTGGGGTGCTGGGAGGGTTGGGTGCTGGGAGGCTGGGGTGCCAGGTTTGGGGCTGTGGGGTGCTGGGAGGGCTGTGGGGTGCTGGGAGGGCTGTGGGGTGCCAGGTTTGGGGCTGTGGGGTGCTGGGAGGGTTGTGGGGTGCTGGGAGGGCTGTGGGGTGCCAGGTTTGGGGCTGTGGGGTGCTGGGAGGGTTGTGGGGTGCTGGGAGGGCTGTGGGGTGCCAGGTTTGGGGCTGTGGGGTGCTGGGAGGGCTGTGGGGTGCTGGGAGGGCTGTGGGGTGCCAGGTTTGGGGCTGTGGGGTGCTGGGAGGGTTGTGGGGTGCTGGGAGGGCTGTGGGGTGCTGGGAGGGCTGTGGGGTGCCAGGTTTGGGGCTGTGGGGTGCTGGGAGGGTTGTGGGGTGCTG
Organism: Hypotaenidia okinawae; assembly: GCA_027925045.1. NCBI lineage: Eukaryota > Metazoa > Chordata > Aves > Gruiformes > Rallidae > Hypotaenidia > Hypotaenidia okinawae. The sequence continues at coordinate 469,577 of BSDF01000031.1, read as the reverse complement.
GGAGGGCTGTGGGGTGCCAGGTTTGGGGCTGTGGGGTGCTGGGAGGGCTGTGGGGTGCTGGGAGGGCTGTGGGGTGCCAGGTTTGGGGCTGTGGGGTGCTGGGAGGGTTGTGGGGTGCTGGGAGGGCTGTGGGGTGCCAGGTTTGGGGCTGTGGGGTGCTGGGAGGGCTGTGGGGTGCTGGGAGGGCTGTGGGGTGCCAGGTTTGGGTGCTGGGAGGGTTGTGGGGTGCTGGGAGGGCTGTGGGGTGCCAGGTTTGGGGCTGTGGGGTGCTGGGAGGGCTGTGGGGTGCTGGGAGGGCTGTGGGGTGCCAGGTTTGGGGCTGTGGGGTGCTGGGAGGGTTGTGGGGTGCTGGGAGGGCTGTGGGGTGCCAGGTTTGGGGCTGTGGGGTGCTGGGAGGGTTGTGGGGTGCTGGGAGGGCTGTGGGGTGCCAGGTTTGGGGCTGTGGGGTGCTGGGAGGGCTGTGGGGTGCTGGGTTTGGGGCTGTGGGGTGCTGGGAGGGCTGTGGGGTGCCAGGTTTGGGGCTGTGGGGTGCTGGGAGGGCTGTGGGGTGCTGGGAGGGTTGTGGGGTGCCGGTTGGGGCTGTGGGGTGCTGGGAGGGCTGTGGGGTGCCAGGTTTGGGGCTGTGGGGTGCTGCCAGCTCCCTACCTGCCTGTAGGTGCCGTGGGGCCTCATCTCTCTCCTGGCGGCAGCGCTGGGGCTGGGGTGGGATTTTTGGGGGTGCAGGTTACAGGGAGCCCCAACACCCACCCCAAACAACCCCCTCAGACCCCCACACCCCCCCAGCCCGGGTGGGGCAGCGCCTGCCCCAGCTGACTCACGGGACCGGGGTGCTCACGTGCCCCGAAACCAGTTTGGGGCGGAGAAGGGGAAGCGCCTGGGCCCTCCCCCACCCCCACCCCTGCCCTGGGGTTAAGGTGGGGCACCCCAATTTTTTTGGGGGGGGGGGAGGGAAAGACACCACACACACACACTCCCCCCAACCCCCTCCCCAAAAGAAGGGGGGGAAAAAAGGGGGGATCAACCCCCTCCCCCCAAATCCTGCCCTGGTTTGGGGGCTGGTCTGGGGGCTCTGGGGGGTTAAGCTGGGTTTAGGGGGGGGGGTGTGTCTCTGTCACACCCCCCTCATGATTCAGGGGGGTTGGGGCTCGTTTTTGGGGTGTTTAGGCCTGGGGTGAAGCTGTGGGGGTGGGGGTGGGGGCAGGGAGGTGTTTAGGGCCGGGTTTAGGGCTGAGTTTAAGGTGGGGGTCAGGCTTAGGGGCTGGGATAGGGAGTGGGGCCAGGCTTTGGGTCAAGTTAAGCGGCATGGGGCAGCTCTAGGGTCGGGTTTAGAGCCAGGGCCGGGTTTAGGGCTGGGTTTAGGGCCAGGCTTAGAGCCAGGTTTAGGGTCAGAGCCAAGCTTAAGCCCAGGGACACATTTAGGGCCAAGTTAAGCGGCATGGGGCAGCTCTAGGGTCGGGTTTAGAGCCAGGGCCGGGTTTAGGGCTGGGTTTAGGGCCAGGCTTAGAGCCAGGTTTAGGGTCAGAGCCAAGCTTAAGCCCAGGGACACATTTAGGGCCAAGTTAAGCGGCATGGGGCAGCTCTAGGGTCGGGTTTAGAGCCAGGGCCGGGTTTAGGGCTGGGTTTAGGGCCAGGCTTAGAGCCAGGTTTAGGGTCAGAGCCGGGCTTAAGCCCAGGGACACATTTAGGGCCAAGTTAAGCGGCATGGGGCAGCTCTAGGGTCGGGTTTAGAGCCAGGGCCGGGTTTAGGGCTGGGTTTAGGGCCAGGCTTAGAGCCAGGTTTAGGGTCAGAGCCGGGCTTAAGCCCAGGGACACGTTTAGGGCCAAGTTCAGTGGCACGGGGCAGCTCTAGGGTCGGGTTTAGAGCCAGGGCCGGGTTTAGGGCTGGGTTTAGGGCCAGGCTTAGAGCCAGGTTTAGGGTCAGAGCCAAGCTTAAGCCCAGGGACACATTTAGGGCCAAGTTAAGCGGCATGGGGCAGCTCTAGGGTCGGGTTTAGAGCCAGGGCCGGGTTTAGGGCTGGGTTTAGGGCCAGGCTTAGAGCCAGGTTTAGGGTCAGAGCCGGGCTTAAGCCCAGGGACACATTTAGGGCCAAGTTAAGCGGCATGGGGCAGCTCTAGGGTCGGGTTTAGAGCCAGGGCCGGGTTTAGGGCTGGGTTTAGGGCCAGGCTTAGAGCCAGGTTTAGGGTCAGAGCCAAGCTTAAGCCCAGGGACACGTTTAGGGCCAAGTTCAGTGGCATGGGGCAGCTCTAGGGTCGGGTTTAGAGCCAGGGCCGGGTTTAGGGCTGGGTTTAGGGCCAGGCTTAGAGCCAGGTTTAGGGTCAGAGCCAAGCTTAAGCCCAGGGACACATTTAGGGCCAAGTTCAGTGGCACGGGGCAGCTCTAGGGCCGGGCTTAGGGCCGGGGTTGGGGTCAGGGCCGGGCTTAGGGCCGGGTTTAGGGCCAGGACCCGCTTAGGGCCGCGCTCAGGGCCCGGGCGAGGCTCAGGGCCGGTCCGGGTCCGGCCGCGGGTTCGAGCCCCGCTTCAGGCCCGGCGCCCCCCCCCCCCCGCCGTACCGCGGACCCCGGCTGGGCGCGGGGCGGTCGTCCCGTCCGCGGGGCGGCGCTCTCGGTCCTCCCCGTCTCTATGGTCGCGTTTCCCTTTCCGGTCCCTCCGCGTCCCGCGCCGGCGCCGCCGCCTAGAGCGTCCCCGCGCGCGCGGCCCGCGAGGCTGGCGGCGCCCTGGGAGGGGCGGCGAGGTCACTTCCGGCTTCTCCCTGACCCCGCCCGCCCTTCCCCGGCCTGTTTCCGGTCAGGGCCCGGCCGGGCGGGAGGCGGCGGCGCCATGGGGCGCGGCCGGGGCGGAGAGGTGAGGGGGGGACGGGGGGAGAGGGGCTGGGGAGCGGGGAGAGGGGCTGGGGGCGGCTGTGGGGCTGGGAGAGGGGCTGAGGGGGGCTGTGGGGCAGGAGGAGGGGCTGTGGGGCGGGGAGAGGGGCTGGGGGCAGGGAGAGGGGCTGGGGGCGGCTGTGGGGCTGGGAGAGGGGCTGTGGGGCTGGGAGAGGGGCTGTGGGTCAGGAGAAGGGGCTGTGGGTCAGGAGAAGGGGCTGTGGGGCAGGGGAAGGGGCTGTGGGGCTGGGAGAGGGGCTGTGGGCGGCTGTGGGGCTGGGAGAGGGGCTGTGGGGCTGGGAGAGGGGCTGTGGGTCAGGAGAAGGGGCTGTGGGGCAGGAGAAGGGGCTGTGGGGCAGGGGAAGGGGCTGTGGGGCTGGGAGAGGGGCTGTGGGGCTGGGAGAGGGGCTGTGGGCGGCTGTGGGGCTGGGAGAGGGGCTGTGGGGCTGGGAGAGGGGCTGTGGGTCAGGAGAAGGGGCTGTGGGGCAGGAGAAGGGGCTGTGGGGCTGGGAGAGGGGCTGTGGGCGGCTGTGGGTCAGGAGAAGGGGCTGTGGGGCTGGGAGAGGGGCTGTGGGTCAGGAGAAGGGGCTGTGGGGCAGGAGAAGGGGCTGTGGGGCTGGGAGAGGGGCTGTGGGCGGCTGTGGGTCAGGAGAAGGGGCTGTGGGACAGGAGAAGGGGCTGTGGGGCTGGGAGAGGGGCTGTGGGTCAGGAGAAGGGGCTGTGGGACAGGAGAAGGGGCTGTGGGGCGGGGAGAGGGGCTGTGGGCGGCTGTGGGTCAGGAGAAGGGGCTGTGGGGCTGGGAGAGGGGCTGTGGGCGGCTGTGGGTCAGGAGAAGGGGCTGTGGGACAGGAGAAGGGGCTGTGGGTCAGGAGAAGGGGCTGTGGGGCAGGGGAAGGGGCTGTGGGGCTGGGGAAGGGGCTGTGGGTCAGGAGGAGGGGCTGTGGGTCAGGAGGAGGGGCTGTGGGGCAGGAGGAGGGGCTGTGGGGCAGGGGAAGGAGCTGTGGGGCAGGAGAAGGGGCTGTGGGGCAGGGGAAGGGGCTGTGGGTCAGGAGGAGGGGCTGTGGGTCAGGAGGAGGGGCTGTGGGGCAGGAGAAGGGGCTGTGGGGCAGGGGAAGGGGCTGTGGGTCAGGAGGAGGGGCTGTGGGTCAGGAGGAGGGGCTGTGGGGCAGGAGAAGGGGCTGTGGGGCAGGAGGAGGGGCTGTGGGTCAGGAGGATGGGCTGTGGGTCAGGAGAAGGGGCTGTGGGACAGGAGAAGGGGCTGTGGGGCGGGGAGAGGGGCTGTGGGCGGCTGTGGGTCAGGAGAAGGGGCTGTGGGACAGGAGAAGGGGCTGTGGGGCAGGGGAAGGGGCTGTGGGTCAGGAGGAGGGGCTGTGGGTCAGGAGGAGGGGCTGTGGGGCGGGGAGAGGGGCAGCAGGACCCTCTGTTCCTCTCCCCACCATCACCGGGACCCTCCCGGCTGCTCTCTCCCCCTGGCAGATTCCCGGCCCCGCCGCCTAGATCCCAGCCCCGCTCCGGCTGCTGCTCCACCATGGTGTCTGTCACGATGGGTAAGGGACCAAACTCACCCTCCAACCCCCCAAAACCCCCCTAGACCCCCCCACCTTCTCAAATCCCCTGTGTCTCCAGGAGATCATCCCCACCCCAATTCCCAAATCCCTTTAATCCCCCCACAGCAGCTGGGAATTCCAGGAACGAATCCATCCTGGGCGACTGGCCCCTTTTCCACCCCACACCCCCCCCAACCCCCACCCTGTTTCCTTCCCCCACCCCCCATCTCCCCATTTCCTTCCCCCTCCACACACCCCCCTGTTTCCTTGGTCCCTTTTCCAGCCACATCTGAGTGGATCCAGTTCTTCAAGGAAGCCGGGATCCCCCGGGACCCGCTGTCAACTACGCCGTCATGTTCGTGGACAACAGGTGAGGGCGGCGACCAAGGGGGGCTTTTAGGACCCTCCTTTTCAGGACCCTTTTCAGGACCCTCCTTTCAGGACCCGTTTTGGGACCCTCCTTTTCGGGACTCTTTTCAGGACTCTTCTTTATGGGACCCTCCTTTTGGGACCCTCCTTTTCAAGACCCTTTTCAGGATCCTCCTTTTCAGGACCCTCCTTTTTGGGACCCTCCTTTTTGGGACCCTCCTTTTTGGGACCCTCCTTTTGGGACCCTCCTTTTCAGGGCTCTTTTCAGGACCCTCCTTTATGGGACCCTCCTTTTTGGGACCCTCCTTTTCAAGACCCTTTTCAGCATCCTCCTTTTTGGGACCCTTTTGAGGACCCTCCTTTTGGTGACCCTTTTTAGTACCCTCCTTTATGGGACCCACCTTTGTGGGACCCTCCTTTTCCAAACCCTTCTTGGGACCCTCCTTTTCAGGACCCTTTTGGGACCCTTCTTTTCAAGACCCTTTTCAGGATCCTCCTTTTTGGGACCCTTTTGAGGACCCTCCTTTTGGTGACCCTTTTTAGTACCCTCCTTTTGGGGACCCTCCTTTTGGGGACCCTCCTTTTGGGGACCCTCCTTTTGGGGACCCTCCTTTGCAGGACCCTTTTCAGGACCCTAATTTTTGGGACCCTTTTGACGACCCTCCTTTTGGTGACCCTTTTGTACCTTTGGGGACCCTCCTTTTGGGGACCCTCCTTTTGGGGACCCTCCTTTTGGGGACCCTCCTTTTGCAGGACCCTCCTTTGCAGGACCCTTTTCAGGACCCTAATTTTTGGGACCCTTTTGAGGACCCTCCTTTTGGTGACCCTTTTTAGTACCTCCTTTGGGGACCCTCCTTTTGGGGACCCTCCTTTTGGGGACCCTCCTTTGCAGGACCCTTTTCAGGACCCTAATTTTTGGGACCCTTTTGAGGACCCTCCTTTTGGTGACCCTTTTTAGTACCCTCCTTTTGGGGACCCTCCTTTTGGGGACCCTCCTTTGCAGGACCCTTTTCAGGACCCTTTAGACCCTTTTTGGGACCCTCCTTTTGGGGACCCTCCTTTTGATGGGACCCTTTTCAGGACCCTTAGACCTTTTTGGGGACCCTCCTTTTGGGGACCCTCCTTTTGGGGACCCTCCTTTTCAAGACCCTTTTCAGCATCCTCCTTTTTGGGACCCTTTTGAGGACCCTCCTTTTGGTGACCCTTTTTAGTACCCTCCTTTATGGGACCCACCTTTGTGGGACCCTCCTTTTCCAAACCCTTCTTGGGACCCTCCTTTTCAGGACCCTTTTTGGGACCCTTCTTTTCAAGACCCTTTTCAGGATCCTCCTTTTTGGGACCCTTTTGAGGACCCTCCTTTTGGTGACCCTTTTTAGTACCCTCCTTTTGGGGACCCTCCTTTTGGGGACCCTCCTTTTGGGGACCCTCCTTTTGGGGACCCTCCTTTGCAGGACCCTTTTCAGGACCCTAATTTTTGGGACCCTTTTGACGACCCTCCTTTTGGTGACCCTTTTTAGTACCCTCCTTTTGGGGACCCTCCTTTTGGGGACCCTCCTTTTGGGGACCCTCCTTTGCAGGACCCTTTTCAGGACCCTAATTTTTGGGACCCTTTTGAGGACCCTCCTTTTGGTGACCCTTTTTAGTACCCTCCTTTTGGGGACCCTCCTTTTGGGGACCCTCCTTTTGGGGACCCTCCTTTGCAGGACCCTTTTCAGGACCCTAATTTTTGGGACCCTTTTGACGACCCTCCTTTTGGTGACCCTTTTTAGTACCCTCCTTTTGGGGACCCTCCTTTTGGGGACCCTCCTTTTCAAGACCCTTCAGATCCTTTTTGGAGCGACCCTCCTTTTGGGGACCCTCCTTTTGGGGACCCTCCTTTTGGGGACCCTCCTTTGCAGGACCCTTTTCAGGACCCTAATTTTTGGGACCCTTTTGACGACCCTCCTTTTGGTGACCCTTTTTAGTACCCTCCTTTTGGGGACCCTCCTTTTGGGGACCCTCCTTTTGGGGACCCTCCTTTTGGGGACCCTCCTTTGCAGGACCCTTTTCAGGACCCTAATTTTTGGGACCCTTTTGAGGACCCTCCTTTTGGTGACCCTTTTTAGTACCCTCCTTTTGGGGACCCTCCTTTTGGGGACCCTCCTTTGCAGGACCCTTTTCAGGACCCTAATTTTTGGGACCCTTTTGAGGACCCTCCTTTTGGTGACCCTTTTTAGTACCCTCCTTTTGGGGACCCTCCTTTTGGGGACCCTCCTTTTGGGGACCCTCCTTTGCAGGACCCTTTTCAGGACCCTAATTTTTAGGACCCTTTTGGGGACCCTCCTTTTCATCACCCTTTTTGTGCCCAAGAAGGGGACCAAAACACCACCCAACGATCCCTCCCTCCGCCGCAGAAGCGCTACAACCCACCCAGCAATTAACACCTTCCCCCTGCTCCCTAATTAATGCGTTAATCAGCATTAATGCTGATTGCTCCTCCCCCCAGGATCCAGAAGAACATGCTGATGGACCTAAACAAGGAGATCATGAACGAGCTGGGCATCACCGTGGTGGGGGACATCATCGCCATCCTCAAGCACGCCAAGGTCGTGTACCGCCAGGTACGGCGCCGCCGCTTTACGAGCCTCATTCTTCCTTCCAAATTCCATCCTTCCCCCCCCCAAAAAACCCCCTACCCACCCCCAAAGTCCCTCCCCCACCCCTGGTTTTATTCACCCTCCCAGGAGATGTGCAAAGCGGCGACCGAGCTCCTCCACCCCGGCACCCCCGACACCCAAAGCGAGCTGCGCCGCAGCGCCAACAGCGGTGAGTGTGGGGATTGGGGGGGTTGGGGACAGGATTTGATCCGGTGGGACTTCTCCAAGCCCAGTTTTGGGGGTTAAACCCCCTCCTTACACCCCCCTACCCCCCTTTTTTCCCAGCTGCCAGCCGGATGATCGCCAACAGCCTGAGCCGGGACTCGCCCCCCGCCGCCCCCTCCGGCAGCGGCCCCCGACCTCCAAAATCTCTGTCACCGTCTCCAACAAGCTGGGGGCTGCCAAGGCAGGTAGGGAGAGGGGGCAGGTCCCGGTGGGACCCTGGGATGGAAGGTTCTGGGTGCTGTTTAAATGGGGATGGGGGCGGGGGGGGTGGTTTGAAGGGGGAACGGGGCCAAGGCGGGTTCTCTGGAGGCTCCAGGTTGGGAGTGGGGTGATGGGGGCTTGGCGGTGGCGATGGCAGGATGGGGACGATGGTGATGGCGTGGTGAGGATGGGCTGGTGAGGATGGTGATGGGCTGGTGAGGATGGTGATGGGCTGGTGAGGATGAGGATGGGCTGGTGAGGATGGTGATGGGCTGGTGAGGATGAGGATGGGCTGATGAGGATGGACTGATGATGGTGATGGTGTGGTGAGGATGGGCTGGTGATGGTGATGGCATGGTGAGGATGGGCTGGTGAGGATGGTGATGGGCTGGTGATGATGGTGATGGGCTGGTGAGGATGATGATGGGCTGGTGAGGATGGGCTGATGATGGTGATGGTGTGGTGAGGATGGGCTGGTGATGATGGTGATGGGCTGGTGATGATGATGATGGTGATGGCGTGGTGAGGATGGGCTGGTGATGATGGTGATGGGCTGGTGATGATGGTGATGGTGTGGTGATGATGGGCTGGTGATGATGGTGATGGGCTGGTGAGGATGATGATGGCGTGGTGAGGATGGGCTGGTGATGATGGTGATGGGCTGGTGAGGATGATGATGGCGTGGTGAGGATGGGCTGGTGATGATGGTGATGGGCTGGTGAGGATGGGTTGGTGAGGATGACAATGGGCTGGTGACGATGGGCTGGTGACGATGGCAATGGCATGGTGAGGATGGGCTGGTGATGATGGTGATGGGCTGGTGATGATGATGATGGTGATGGTGTGGTGAGGATGGGCTGGTGATGATGATGGTGGGCTGGTGATGATGATGATGGTGATGGTGTGGTGAGGATGGGCTGGTGATGATGGCAGTGGTGTGGTGAGGATGGGCTGGTGACGATGAGGTGTTGGTGACAATACCGGGCCAGTGATGGTGATGGGCTGGTGACCACGACTTGATGATGACATGGTGACAGTGATGGGATAGTGATGGTGGTGTGATGGTGACGGTGACGATGGTGCTGGTGCTGATGACGTGGTGGTGACAGTGACGTGGTGGTGCCGATGACGTGCCGCCCGTACCACGCTGGGCTGAGCGATTTGGGGTGCAGAAAAAAAGCTCCATGGGGGCAAAGGGCAAGATTTTGGGGGGGAGGGGGGGTGTCTTCTCCTGCCCCCCCGACCATGGGAGCTTCTCCATCCGGTGGGTCTTTCCCCTTCGTAGACGAGAACCCAGCGGTCCCGGTGAAGCGCCGGCGGGTGACGGCGGAGATGGAGGGGAAATACATCATCACCATGCCCAAGGGCACCACGCCCAGGACCAAGAAGATCCTGGAGCAACAGGCGGCCAAAGGTACCGCCGGGGACGGGGGTTGGGTGATGCCCAGTGCGGCTGGGTGACATCCTGTCCCTCTGGGTCCTTCTGGGTGTCTGGATACACCCGGTTGGAGGAGGAGGAGGATGGAGGGGGAGAAGGAGGAGGAAGGGGAGGATGAGGATGGAGGAGGAGGAGGAGGAGGAGGAGAAAGAGGAGGAAGGGGAGGATGAGGATGGAGGAATAGGAGGAGGAGGAGGATGGAGGAATAGGAGGAGGAGGAGGATGGAGGAATAGGAGGAGGAGGAGGAGAAGAGAAGGAGGAACAGGAGGAGGAAGGGGAGGATGAGGATGGAGGAATAGGAGGAGGAGGAGGATGGAGGAATAGGAGGAGGAGGAGGAGAAAGAGAAGGAGGAACAGGAGGAGGAAGAGGAGGAGGAACAGGAAGAGGAGAAGGAGGAGGAAGAAGAGGATGGAGGAAGAGGAGGAGGAAAAGGAGAAGGAGGAAGAGGATAGAGGAAGAGGAGTAGGAAGAGGAGAAGGAGGAGGAGGAGGAGGAGGGGGAAGGAGGGTCTTTGCTGCCCCTCAAACCCCCTTGGCAATTCCAGGCCCCCCGCGGACGTCGGTGTTCGACCGCCTGGGAGCCGAAGCCAAAGCCGACGCTGCCGTCGGCGGGAAGGTGAGACCCCCCCTACCCCCACCCCACCATGGGGGGACCCCCCCATCTGTAACCCAGCCGCTGCGGCGCTGCGCCCCCCAAACCCACCGGGATCTGGGGAATTTTGGGGAATTTTGCAGAATTTTAAGGGATTTGAAGGATTTTTAAGGAACTTCAAGGATTTTTATGGAATTTTAAGGAGTTTTAAGACATTTTAAGGAGTTTTACACAATTTTATGGAATTTTAAGGAATTCTACAGAATTTTTGCTAATTTTAATGGTGTTGTACAGCATTTTAAGGAATTTTACAAAATTTTACAGAATGTTCTGCATTTTTAAGGAATTTTACAAAATTTTAAGGAGTTTAACAGATTTTTTACAGAATTTTAAGGAATTTTATGGAATTTTACAGAATTTGTAGGAATTTTAATGGGTTTTTACAGCATTTTAAGGCATTTTACATAATTTTATGGAATTTTAAGGAATTCTACAGAATTTTTGCTAACTTTTAATGGAGTTGTACAGCATTTTAAGGAATTTTAAGGAATTTTGCAACATTTTACAGAATTTTACAGATTGTTATGCAATTTTAAGGAATTTTATGAAATTTTAAGGAATTTGACAGATTTTTAAATGGAATTTTAAGGAATTTTATGGAATTTTACAGAATTTTTATAATTTTTAATGAGTTTTTTACAGCTTTTAAAGGAATTTTATGGAGTTTTAAGGAATTTAACAGATTTTTTAAATGGAATTTTAAGGAATTTTATTGAATTTTACAGAGTTTTTATAATTTTTAATGAGGTTTTTACAGCTGTTGGAGGAATTTTATGGAATTTTAAGGAATTTAACAGATTTTTATGGAATTTTAAGGAATTTTATGCAATTTTACAGAATTTTTATAATTTTTAATGAGGTTTTTACAGCTTTTTAAGGAATTTTGTGGAATTTTATGAAATCTTATGGAATTTTAATGGACTTATGGAATTTTAATGGACGTTTATGAAATTTTATGGAAACTTTATGGAATTTTATGGAAACTTTAATGGAATTTTATGGAAATTTAATGGAATTTTGTGGAAATTTTATGGAATTTTGTGGGGAGGGAGGAAGAGACAGCGTAAAGTAACGGGGTTCCTCTTCCCCCACCTGCTTCCCAGCCAACGGGGGTCTTCAGCCGGCTCGGCGCCGCCGCCACCGGCGCCACGGCGAGCGAGAGCGACGACGATTCTTCCGTCCTGCAGTACGCCGGCGTGTTAAAGAAACTGGGGAGACCCTTCCGGAAAGACGGCGTCGATCCAGGCGGGAACCAATCAGCATCTTCGGAAGCGAAACCCGCTGAGCGCTACGGGATCCACCCGCTACCCAAACCGCGACGGTCTAACATGGACGCCGCTACCGCTGCGGCCGCCGCGCCGCGGGGCGGTGACGTCACTGCGGATAAACCCCACCCGGAGTTCCGCGTCACCATCAAACGGATTTGGGGTTGTGGGAAGTTGGGCGGCGGCGGCGGTGGCGGCGGCGGCGATGGCGGCCCCGCGGCGCAGATGGATAACGCCGGCAGCGTCAGCGTCTTCAAGCGGCTTGGGAAGAAACCGGATTGAACCGGATTGGGTGGAGCGGCGCCGCCGCCACGGGTTTATTCCCCCCACGCTCTATTCCCCCCCCGACTCCTATATTCCGCCGCCATCTTGTTCTGCCTCGCCGGCGTTGCGCCAAAATGGCTCCGTAAAGAACCGCGGCGCCGCCGCCATCTTGGGGGTTGTTACAGATTTGGGAGCGGCCTCGTGGAGGGGGAAGGAAAAGACCCAACTCAATGAGGAGGGGGGACCACAACCCCCCCACACACCCAAAAATGGCCTTAATTAACCGAAGCGCTGCCGCTAACGCCGCCAACACGGTTTCGAGCTCGAGTTCGTCCCCGCTCGGGGGGGGGCGAGTTGGGGGTTATTTATTTTCTTACCCCCCCCCCCCAACCCCCTGCCCCTCACTGAACCCCACCAAAAAACTCTGGTTTCTTCCCAAATTTGCGCCCGATGACATCACCGCGGCGCGAAGCGCGGAAGGGAAGGCGGGGAGGGGGGGGGGCGGAGCCGGGAGGTGTCCTCTCCGCGGCGGGGTGTGAGCGGGAGTGTTTTTCATGGCAAATGGGGCTGATTTGGGTATTTTATGCTGGGGGGGGGTGGGTTTTTTGGGGGGGGTGGGGTGTTTTTTGGGGAGGGGGGAGTTTGGGGTGCGTTTGGCGTGTGAAAATGCGTGGTGGCGGTGGGGGGAGGGGGGGTTGGGTCTTGACGCCCGCTGGCCTATGGGGGGGTGTGGTTTTTTGGCAATAAAGCGTGGAAACGGAGCCGACTCGCCTGATTGGGCCTCAGTGGGGGGATGGGAGGGGCCGGGGGGGGTGGGTGCAGCCCCCCCCCCAAATCCTGCCCCCTGGGGAAGGGGGTGAGGGTGCAATTCCACTCCCACCACCCAAAAAAAGTGGGTGATGCAGCCCGGGAAGGGCTTTGCAGGCGTCAAAAATCATCCCCATGCCGCCTAATGAGGATTTTATTGAGATTATATGCAAATTTATGGTGATTTTATGTAAATGAAGGCGCGCCGCCCGCTTTGCGCATGCGTGAAGCGATGCGTTGTGGGCGGGTGGCTCGGCGCATGCGTGTTAGTTGCGAGAAGCTGAGCGGGGCGCTGTGCGCATGCGCGTTGTGGGGGGGGAGGGGGAAAGCCGAGCGTGGCTCCGCGCAGGCGCGCTGTGTGTGTGTCTGGGGGGGTGGGTGGGGGGAGGGGAAGCCGAGCGTGGCTCCGCGCAGGCGCGCTGTGTGTGTGTCTGGGGGGGGGGGGTGGGGGGAGAGGGGGAAGCCGAGCGTGGCTCCGCGCAGGCGCGCTGTGTGTGTGTCTGGGGGGGGGGGGTGGGGGGAGAGGGGGAAGCCGAGCGTGGCTCCGCGCAGGCGCGCTGTGTGTGTGTTTGGGGGGGGGGGGGGGGGGGGAGAGGGGGAAGCCGAGCGTGGCTCCGCGCAGGCGCGCTGCCCTTTCGCTGCGCATGCGCGTTAGCAGCGCGGCCCCGGGGGAGGCGAGCGGGGTCCTTCCCCCCTCTCCGTGTGGCGGTGCCCACACACACACAGCCCCCCCCCCTCCCCAACACCCCCTCTCCCCCCCCCCAGCTCCGCTCCTCTCCGCTCCCCGCGGGCCGAGCTTCCCGGCGATAGAACGCAACGGCGGCGGCGGGAAAAGGGAGGGGGGGTCAGGGGAGGGAGGGAGGGAGGGGGGTGGGGGGAGGCGAACCGGAGCCCCAGCGAGCTACCGGGATGAGCCCGCGGCGTCCATGACAGGTGAGGAACCTCCCCCCCCCCCTCTCTCCCCCCCCCCTCAGAGTGGGCTCGCCCGCCCCTCGCGGGGCGCCGCGCGGCACGTACCACCCGCGCGGCCCTTGGGGGGGGGGGGGGGGGTGCCCACCCCCACCCCCCCCATACCTCCCCCCCCCTCCCCAGCAATGGAGCCGCCCCGACTCCTCCTGAGGGGCGCCGCGGGGACCGCACCACCCGCGGTGTATTGGGGGGGGGGGGGGGGCAGGGAAGGGGAGGGGGGACACAGAGACACGCCCGCTCTCTCCTCTCACACGCCCCCCCCAACACCCCCCCCCCCTTCCCTGTAGTGGCTCCGCCCACCGCGGGGAAGGGGGGGGTGGGGGGGGGGGGTGGGGGGGGGGGGGTGTCTGTGCAGGGCCTAGGAGGCCTTTCGGGGGGGGGTCGGGGGGCTGGAGGGGGGGAAAGGGGAGAGGGGGAGTGTAAGAGGGGCTTGGGGAGGTCAGGTGGGTTGGGGGGGCTGTAGGAGAGGTTGGGGGGCCTCAGGTGGGTTTGGGGGCTATAGGGAGGGGTTGGGGGGTTCTAGGAGGGGCTGGGGGGGCTGTAGGAGGGGGTTGGGGGGGCTCAGGTGGGTTGAGGGGGCTGTAGGAGGGGCCTGGGGGGCTCAGGTGGGTTGGGGGGCTGTAGGAGGGGGTTGGGGGGGCTCAGGTGGGTTGGGGGGGCTGTAGGAGGGGGCTGGGGGGGCTCAGGTGGGTTGGGGGGCTGTAGGAGAGGTTGGGGGGCTCAGGTGGGTTGGGGGGGCTGTAGGAGGGGCCTGGGGGGGCTCAGGTGGGTTGAGGGGGCTGTAGGAGGGGGTTGGGGGGGCTGTAGGAGGGGACTGGGGGGGCTCAGGTGGGTTGGGGGGCTGTAGCAGGGGGCTGGGGGGGCTGTAGGAGGGGACTGGGGGGTTCTAGGAGGGGCTGGGGGGGCTCAGGTGGGTTGGGGGGCTGTAGGAGGGGGCTGGGGGGGCTCAGGTGGGTTGGGGGGGCTGTAGGAGGGGACTGGGGGGCTCAGGTGGGTTGAGGGTCTATAGGGAGGGTTGAGGGGGCTGTAGGAGACACCCCCCACCCCCCACCCCAGTACCCCCCAAGGAGAAGCAGGGGCACCCCCAAACGAGCCCAGCTGAGGGCTCAGCTCCCTGCCCACCCCCTGACTGTGAAGTGGGGGGGGGCTCTACCTGCCCTCCCCCCATCCCAGCACCTGGGATTCCCCATCCCCCTCCCAGGTAATGGGATGATCCCAGTTAAACCCCCTTCCATGCCAGTGCCTCCAGTAAACCCCCTTCCATCCCAGTGCCTCCAGTAAACCCCCTTCCATCCCAGTATCTCCAGTAAACCCCCTTCCATCCCAGTGCCTCCAGTAAACCC